>CM076082.1:18760000-19415000 GCA_038088235.1 Zacco platypus | reverse complement strand
TGTCCATTGATGTTTATTTGATGCTATAAATGAACTAGTATAAAGAGATGTTGGTTCACGAGCCGATTGAAGGAGCTACAGTGATCTGTCACGAAACATTAAAGAGACACTATAGGGTATTTATTGTAAATTACAATATTTGAAAATTGAAACTTTGTTTCATATCAAAAGTAACCTTCTCTGTCTTGTCTGTCAATGCGTTGTCAGTGTCCTCTTTGTAACTAAAGGGGGCGAGTCTTTGCGAATGGTCAATTGGTTTTCTTGCATCCAAGGTCAAAAAAACACTTTAATTTTCTCATGAAATACATTGCACATGATCTCTTTTCTGAACTGAACAGTTTGATAAAGGATTCAGACTCTCTATAAACCCTTCCTTTCCAAGAGCCTACTCTGCTCTGATTGGTCAGACGGCCCTGCCTGTTGTGATTGGTCTTCTGCTTACAGTGCGTCGGAAACGAAATGCCTATTATTTGAATTTCGGCCTCATCCTTTTGAAGTGCATGCAAAGTGGATTCACAGTGCTGAAAACAGTGTCTTCTCGACATGACGCCAATACAAACCAAACTCGTCCAGGCCTCAACTTACAACTACGGTGTTTGAGGGCGGGTCAAAGTGGAGGTTGTTCGTGGGCAGCCAATGAAGACCATAGGCAGGCATTACGCAAATTTGCGTAATTTGTTACATTGTTTGTAACATGAAGGAACTGAATTTCCCTTCTTCCCTACTTTTCAGGTTCCACTTGGTGAAAGTCATACATTTTGAAAACTCTATATCCTTCAAGCAGCCGCAACACCATCAGACAACATTTGTAGGACCACTTCAGTTTTAAAAAAAGCATTTGATAGAATGAATAATGATATATTTAGGCTTTTAAACTGGTATGCCACATGTATCTACCTGACGCACATCCTCTCAGAAACTCATTACCAAGGCATTGTGTGATTCACAGTAGGCAGAACTGTGTGGTGATCAAGACTATTCTCAATTTTGCCATTTAGAAATAAGAAAACACTGGTTCAGACTAGGCCATTCAACATGTTCGGAAATCATGTCAGGGTCACAAGGCTTTCTCAAAAGAAAAGGCCATTATGTGCACAGGAATAGTGAAATATAGAAATCTTGCATTGAAGCTTATAATGTGCAGTTTCAGATTTTTTCCCCTGGTATCATTAAGGTTATGATGGCTGATCCTAGACCAGTACGCAAGTCATTTTGCACCCACAGAGCCTCAGGCAGCTGAGGGGAAGTGCTCAGCAGTGTGCTTCATCACACAAAAATACAACGTTAATGACGCAGAATGGCGTCTTTCTTTGGCCCTGAAAGATGTCAAGGCAGGATGTTTAAAGAACGGTGGTCCTAATTATGCTTTTTATGCCCAACTCTGACGTGATTGACTGTTTCAAAGGAGATGCATTATTGATCCACTTCACAGACAAGTTGTATTGATTGCGAAATCCTGATCGAGTATGACTTCTCTGCCTCCACTTACATTCTCCATCTTTCTCTCTCTCGCTCCAATCAGAGAGCAAACTTAGAATCAGGGCTGGAAAATATGACCTCTGGGTGCTTTTTAAAACGATCCTCCCAAAAGCGTTTTGATGAGGATGTGACAGAGGATGCCCCAGCTGCGTGGCTTTGTGTGCTGTGCTGCAATCATGTGTAATGGCTGAGCAAGTCGGAGCTGCGTCTCTGCTTGAGTAGCAGCTACCCAGCACGGCTCAGCCAGCTCCTGTCATACGCCTGTCGTCGTATACTCAACATCTCCGCAGCTTTGTTATTCCTCCTTGCCTGCAGAAAGGTCGCAGTGCTGTGCTGTTACTGCAGGACATTTTTATCTTTGTGTGTGTGTGTGTATGCGTATCTGTCTCCACTGCAAAAGACGAGGAGAGACCTACTGAAATATTTGACATGACAGCAGTTATTCAGCACCCACAGCTCCTAAACAATAATGGCACAAGCAGCACAAACAATACTGGGACGAGGCTGTCATTTTATGCTGATCAGGGATTCCTTATTAGAACTTCTAACCCTGACCTTTGTAAATTAGAACTTATATGTGAACACAGGCATTAATTTGTAGAAAACAATTAAAATGATCCAAGATGTTTCAAATCTTCCAAGACATTTAAAATCATTCAAGATGAAAATTTGAGATTTTTTATTTGCGACATTTTAATTATGACACGCAAATGAGACATTTTTATTCTCAAATTTTAATGTGACATTATGTTTTACATATTCAGCCCTTGTTACTCAGAGGCTCTTTTTTTCCTGAATAAAAACCATGTAGTTAAAGGATGAATATTTAGATGGTTATAAGACACATAAAATCCCACAGACACTAGCCAGAAAAGGTCATCTCACAAAGCTCATTTAGTTTGATGAGAGAAGAGAACAAAGAGGCCATATACAGTACATAAACTATGTAGTGTATGTGTCCAAAGTTACGATACATAATAGGATTAGGCTGTAGTAAAGAAGTTATTACTCAAAAAGATAAACGTGGTAGCATGTCTATAGAGTGTGCTAATAGTGACCCAGTTGTGAAGTGGAAAATGATTTTGTGGTTGCATGAGACCTCAAAATTACAGATGATGTGTGTAACGCTCCCCACATCTCAAAAACCCTACAGTGAAATATGATGGTGGGACTACATTTCTTCAGAAAGTACTGGAAATCTTGTTAAAATTGACAGAATTGTAGTGAAATACTGCAATATGTTTCCATGTGCTAAAAGAAAAGTTTGAGAGAAAGTTCAACTAATGTTCATGGTTGTGGCTCAAGAACAAAGGTGGTACATCCCAGTTATCCTAGTTATTTCATAGCAATTCGAAACGATTTTGTGTTTTGGCGAGTTGGTGGCAAATTCATAAGAATTAGTACAATTTAGTACGCTATGCTTATGCCCCAGTGATGGTTTTATTTAGGGATGGGGTTATGGATGGACTTTCATGCAGTCGTACATCTCAAGTCATATGAATTTAAATGAAATCACCACCTCGTAAAACAGATACGTTTTCCTGTGAGATAGGTTGCGTTATCTACAGAATATACAGAAAGCTATAAGTAGGCACCAATGATTTTTTAAAAGTCCTGCAAAATGTATCACAATGACATTCATTTGTAATTAATGAATGCCTAATTAGTGCTTTAAAATACAAATATTACGCAATAAATGTCGGATTGGCAATTATCTATAGCCTACCATAAATTTTGCTCACATGTAGGCTTTACAAAAGCCCATATTCGCAAATGATCTGTTAAGGAGAGATTGTGCCATTTTTCCTGGTCTTGTTTAGGTGAATGGTGCATGTGTTTGTATGTGATTGTATCTTATGTTGGTATCTGTTCATTGATTTAATGTGTTTTTTTTTTGTCTACTTCAGTCAAAATCCTCATTTTCCTTTCCTGAATGTGTTGGGTTTTGCAAGTTTTCTCTGAGTTGATATGCTGACAGATTGTGAACCACCTGATATGCTTTCTTCTCCCCAGTGGAAGCATTTTCCACTCCGCACTACTCCTGGTGGACTAGCTTTTGATGGGCGATGGAAAAACACATCTGTTCTCTCGGATTTTACCTGAGCAGATGAAAACAAGATCAGCGGCTCTAATTAGGGATCATATTCTCAGCTCTCTGGTGCTAAAAGGCTCCCTTTATCACAAACCTGACAACAGTAACTTAGATTCAGCAGGCCTGTCTGATTCCCAATCTGGAATTCCAAGCTGTCTGTCAAAGTAAATATTGAGAGGTACACTATAGTATTTCCTCTTGTACTAACTGAAATGATAACAAATGATTTTTGCTTGTTATTAACAGAAGCTGTGGCGGTCTATATATTAAAATATTAAGAATTAATTCCTCAATACAAGACTTGCAGCCACGCGTTCGTCGCGGCGCCCGAACAGCAGATGGCGGTAATCTGTAATGTATATAGATTAATCCCTCCAATTCACGCGATAGACGCAAAATGTCTGCGCCCTGAACACATGTGTACATAAAAATGGAGAGTAGAATAACCTTGCGCAAGGGTTAATTTAAGCAAAAAGTTTTGAAATTGTCCACTTGTGCAGTGGAAGCGGATTTCAGCAATGACCATACGGTTTTGCGAGACGTTTTTACGCAGAGCTCTGCGATTCTCAACTGTCCGCAAACTGACAGCAGCTCCAGAACAAGCGCCGCTGTATCTGCGAATATCAGGTGATTTATAGATTATACACAGTGTGTTTACTGTTCTTGTATCTAGTATCGACGTGCTGAGGTTTAAAAAATATGCTAGATGTCAAACCGGTTGTTTTTACATTTATTTGCCTCCAGAAATAAAACCAGACTCACAGGAAAACAACAGCGTCAGCTTTCATTTTACCTGTCGCTTGTCCTTTATTTGTTCACTCCACAGGTTGCTCAGTTTTTCGTCCACAGACAGTAAGGAAATGTCTCTTTCACTGTACTCCGGCCAGCTTGGTGTCTTCAGACGCGTTTTTGGGCAGATTGCAGAAGGGTAGAGCGGTTGTGTCCGAGGAGGGTCTCTGTCATCACCCGCTCCCTGTACCATCAGACAGCGGTAACAATATCTCCAGCCTCTCAAAGCTTCAAGCCTGCTGTTTTAGAGATTACGTTGGAAAACAGAGTTCTTTGAATCTTATCTTAACGGATATTTATGATGTTATAGATTAGTCTTTAAACTAATTATGTGTCTGCTCTCAGGTCATCTATTTTCCTTATTACTAAAGGATCCTGATCAACCTGAAAATGCCAAATCTCTGAAAGTAGCAATAGTGGGCTCACCGAATGCAGGGAAATCCACATTGACCAATCAGCTGCTGGGTCGGAAGGTGATATTATACTGTTATATGTAATAAACAATAATATCATGTTAATGTTAGAGTAGTGCATGTAAATGTTTTTTTTTCCCTCACAAATATTTCTGTTATTTACTATATGTTGTTCCAAATGGATGATTCAATGATGGAAATTATATTTATTTTATTTTTGGTAGTAAACTATCCCTTTTAGAAATGATGTATTTAGCCTTAACTGTTAGTACATACTTTTCTTACAGTTGTTTGCGGTTTCTGAGAAAGTGCACACAACAAGAGCACGCGCTGTTGGTGTCCTGACAGAGGATGACACACAAATCGTAAGGACCTCTTCTAGGCCATGCTAAATTACCAAATAAATGTTTAGTCTGTTTAGGGAATATTCTATGTTTGATTAGCATTTTCTGACCTTTTTTTTGATCAGATTTTGTTGGACACCCCTGGTCTCACTACACCAATAAAGGCTAAAAAGTGAGTATGTAATAGATCAGTTTCTTAATAACATTAGAAGTGTATAATTGTTTGCATGTTAAAAATACTCTCTCCTGTCCCAGTTTAATGTCCAGACATCTACTCAGAAACTAAACTTGATTGTTTTGTTATATATGTTTAACAGACACCAGCTAGAGAAATCGCTTCTAGTGGATCCTTTTGAGTCACTACAAGAAGCTGATCTAGGTAGCAAAACCTTTTTTTTTTTTTTTTTTTTTTTTAAAAAGAGGATACAAATCCATCTTTGTGTGATGGTAATAGTTATGACAGTGATTCTCAATCAATGGCCCAGGGCCCACTAGGTGGCATCAGTAAATCTTAAAATGATGTAATTTTAAAGTTCACCCAAAAATTATCCCTTAATTGACTCACTCTCAAGCCATCCTAGGTGAATATGTGACTTTCTTCTTTCAGTCAAACACAATCAGAGTAAAAAATGTTCTGGCTTTATAATGGCAGTGAATACTAACAGAGATCCAAAAAAACGCATCCATCCATCATAAAAGTAATCTATATGGCTCCAGGGGATTAATGATAGCCTTATGAAGCAAGGCGATGCGTTTTTGTAACAAAATATCCATGTTTCTAACTTTACAGCCTATAATCAATAGCTTCCAGTAACGTTTGTCCGCACGTTCACGAGAGAGTCGAGTTCTGGCCTATGACATAAGGTGTAGGCATTATACATAAGGCACATAGGCACTATAGCATAAGCTTATGTGAGTGTAGATGCCTCCCACGGTTCAAACTTATAGGGCTGGGCAACAAACTTAAGCTTCTCCGAAATTTCTCTTTAAAAATTCGAAAAAAAACCGATGTTTTGTGTTGCTATTAGGGGTGTGACGAGACCCCTATCCCACGAGACGAGACACGAGATTGGGTTCACGAGACGAGATTTTTATAGTATTTTTAAGAAATCCTCAATAATGAAACGTATGAAGGGAAAATAGTCTTTTATTCAACTGAAAATCATAAAATTCAAAAATGTTGGAGCATTTTGAAATCAACTTGTAATGCATGTCATTTTACTTCTATTTGAATTAATTATTTGCAGTAATACAACATGCAAACACTGCTAAATGTTTTGCCACAAAATCAACCAATTGTTTTCTGCCCTGTACAATTTCACATGAGAAATCTCACTGAACTTCTTTCTACTGATTGAACATAAATTAAACAGTATAAATAAAATAAACATATAAATAAAAAATTCAAATAACACTTTAAGTGTCACTTTAACAGCAGTACAGAGTTGACCATTTCCCAGTCACTATTGATTGTGTGGTTGTAACTGTTATATAGCTCTGCGCACACCGAGAAGTCCAACCGTCAGCAGTAATAGCGATGCTTTCTGCCTCTTTAGGGGCCGTTCACATATCGCCCCTAAAAAAGCGTGTAAAGCGTTTACATATTGTTTGTGTCTTGTGTGTTATTCTTTCGCCGTTTATTATTTCTACTGGAAAACCAAAATGTTTCCACACAAAGGATTTGAAAGTGGCGGGGGCATCTTCAATAATAATTTCACCCTCACACTGATAACACGACGAGACAACTTTTCACCTCGACGAGAAATCTCGTCACGTTTTAGTCTCGCGAGATCTCGTCACACCCCTATTTGCTATATCCTCTGCTCTTCTGCATTCGTCAATATGTAATGTAATCACTATGCAGTCAGGTCAAAGTTCACTCTTCCACCAGAGTTGACTCAATGTATGGAAGCCAGTGATTCTAATTTATAAAATTGTAAATATGGATATTTTTCTTACACAAATACATCGCTTTGCCTCAGAAGGCCTTTATTAACCCCCCGGAGCTGTGTGGAGTACCTTTTATAATGGATGGATGCACTTTCTTGAGCTTCAAACTCATTGGTCCCATTCACTACAATTATAAAGCTTGGACTCATATATTTATTTATATTATTTATTTATTATTTATTAATATAACTCCGATTGTGTTCATCTGAAAGAAGAAAGTCATATGCTCATAGGATGGCTTGAGGGTGAGAAATATTTGGGGTAATTTTCATTTTAAAGTGAACTAATTCTTTAATCCCTTGGAGCCGTATGGATTACTTTTATGATGGATGTGCTTTTTTGGGCTTCAAAATCTATTCACTACCATTATAAAGCTTTGAAGAGTGAATATATATTTTTAATATAACTCCGATTGTATTTGATTGAAAGAAGAGTCATGTACAACTAGGATGAGGGCGAGTAAATTATGGGATATTTTTTGGGTGAACTAACCCTTTAAAATGTTAGTTACAATGCTAAAAAACATAAATTTCAGCTTGGATAGGAGTGCCTTCGAATGTAGTTTTGGGCGAAGGGTGGCCTTGAAGGAAAAAAGTTTGAAAACCACAGGATTATGACTCATGTACTGCATCTTCTTATTCTCCATTTCTCCTATATACTTGCAGTGGTGGTGTTGGTTGACGTTTCTGATAAATGGACTCGCAGTAAGCTGGACTATGAGGTGCTGAAGTGTCTGGCTCTGAATTCTGATGTCCCTGCCATCCTTGTCCTCAATAAGGTATTATCCGTGCCATTTTGTATTGATCTCTTCCAGTCTTGACCATAGGATTAGTTTGTGGAGGAAATTACCTTCCCTTTTCTTTGGATGCCCCATCTCTCATCTGACAGAGAGAGGGAGGTTGTATAGCTGCAATTGCAATCACAAAAATGAATGTCGCCATCAAACTCAATAAATGATTTACGGCTGTTACACTTAGAGGGGCTTTAAAAGAGATCATAAAAGCAAAGCATTGACTCTTAATGCACAGGTGGACCTTCTGAAGAACAAAACACTGCTGTTAGACATCACGGCAGAGCTGACAGAGGGGGTGGTGAATGGAAAGAAGATTAAGATCCGTGGTGCAGTGAAACAATGTCGGAAATTAGCAGCTGAACCCCACAGCAGACATGCTGAAAAACCACTTTCTGAGAGCAAGGAGAATGGGGTGTCTCAGGAGGGTCAGAACAAAGACGGACTGAGCCAAGAGACGCTGAAGGCCCTGAGGAGCCGAAGGGGGTGGCCACATTTTAAGGATGTATTCATGTTAAATTCTCTTGACAGAGAAGATGTGCAAACATTAAAGGTTAGAGAACACATTTTAGACTTCAAGAAAATGACATTTGCTTTAAAACCAAAAACTCATGTTGTAGTCTCAAGCATTGTACTTCTCAGTCTTCATTTGCCTGTGTTTGAACATATGTGCTACAGATGTACCTGTTTGAAGGTGCAAAGCCTCGCCAGTGGCAGTACCACAGTGAAGTCCTGACCGATCAGGGTCCGGAGGACGTGTGCATCAACACGATCAGAGAGAAACTACTACAGTATCTCCCTAAGGAGGTGCCATACACTATGACGCAGGTGGGTTATGATTTGTGGTACATACACTGCCGTTAAAACGTTTGGTGTCATTTGGAGTTCATGTCTCTTATGCTCACCAAGGCTGCATTTGTTTAATCAAAATTACAGTAAAAACAGTAATAATGTGTAAGTGTATAAAAAAATTCACTACCATTGAGTAATGGTAATAAATCATTACAAAAATACTTTTTCTGTTAAAGAAATTAGTACTTCTCTTATCTCTCAAGGGTGCATTAAACACTAAAGACTTTTACATTGTTACAAAATATTTATATTTCAAATAAAAAGGTGTTCTTTTGAACTTCATCTTAGAATTATGAACAAATGTTAAGCAGCATTACAAACAGCGTACAGCCTTTAAACACCGATAATAATAAGAAATGTAATATGAAATGAGCACCAAATGAGCATGTTAGAATGATTTCTGAAGGATCATGTGACACTGAAGACTGGAGTAATGATGGTGAAAATTCAGCTTTGCCATCAGGAATAAATTACGTTTTAAAATGTAAAATGCAATCATATTCGCTGATTTCCGATATTCTCATTTTCTTGTTTTGGTACGTTTTTCATCATTAATTTGTTGTTCTCCTGTTAGAAAACACTCTACTGAGGACATAAATTCTCAGGAGAAAATTCCAAATCATTGAAACTGGATCAGTATAAATTTAACCACCAATATGATTCTCATTATTTATAAATTGGGAATTTCTTCACAAAACTGTCATACTGTATATTCATTTGTCCATCCATCCTTCAGAATCTTTTCCATTACTCATATAAATTGACATTTTTGTATTATTTCATGTTTTCTGGAATGTTATTAGTTTTTTCCCGTTATTATTTTTATTTATTTGTTTTTTTGATTTTTACAGCAAATTGAAATATGGAAGGAGTCTGAGGATGGGGTGCTTGACATATCCATCAAACTATACGTGAAGAAAGACACTCATATGGTGAGCTCCCTGATTCCTCCTATGTTTTCTGGAAAAAAAAGTCTTTTTTTTTTTGTTTTTTTTACCATCATAGAACCTTATGGTTGAGATTTTGTGGAATTGTTTTTAAAACAAAGAGTGGTTTTTCACTTGCTGAAGAAACAGTAACTTTATTATACTACACTTTAAAGTGAAACCTTTTAATCTTTATTTCTTGCAGAAAATGGTTATTGGTCCTGGAGGTCAGATGATAACCAGAATAACCCAGGAAGCTGAAAATGACCTAATGAAGATTTTCTTGCGTAATGTGCGTTTAAAAATCTCTGCAAAGCTGCGGAAGTGAGGTTCACGGTTCAGATGACGAAGGTTAGGACCTGATCCATACAGAGGAGCACGGAAACATGAAAAAGGTTATTTAAGAGTGAAGAAATGGACTTGAACTCAAACTACTGTGTTTTGGGTTATAGTGTGAAGTTGATCTCAACAGAACCCTCTCATTTCTTTAAACTGAAGTTTAAGTTGATCAAAGCCACATTACATGGTTTTCTGTATCATTTCAGTTACAGGCCTCTGGTCGATTTCAATAGCAGGATTGTAGTTTCACTGTTGTCTGTGCCCGTTGAATATCTTGCTGCTTTTGAAAATTGAAAAATGGCTATATATTCATAAAAGTATTGGCATAAGTACAGAATCACATAGTTCTGCTTTGAGGGTGAGGGCAGGTTCACTTTCTCTCTTTTACTGGAAGCAAGGGCTGACCATGTTATTTTTATTATTATTAGTCATTGTCTTCCGTGTGATCAGGCTGTTATCTGTGGTGGAGACTTGCTGTTTAACTGAAGGTCTTATGTAATACAATTACACTGACCTGAACTCGCTCCTCTGCAGGACTGTCAGAGGGAGCTGGACCGTTGGGGTGGTTGCCAGGGTGGAGCTGGGGCTGCTCGGCTGTGGTTATATATGCTACTTACTGTATATGAGTGGAACTGTTTAAAATGATTTGTAACTATGTATGTAATATTAACTTTTTCATCAGTTCAGTAAATTCATGCATCAATTTTAGTCAGTGGTAAATGTTTTGAGTAATAAAGTAGGCAGACAAAATTCTTGGACGACATCTCGGACAAATGTTGCTGGACTTCCTGTGTTATGGTCACCTTATCTACAGGCAGCAGTTAGCCAATGCACATTTACTCCCAGAAATGAACTACACATAAGGAGCTGACAGCATAAACTGAAACTCGGCATTCACTGAACACATTTAATTGTGTAAATTTATGTTTTTATGGTTTTGATTTCTCTTATGCTCACCAAGGCTGCATTTATTTGATCAAAATACAGTAAAACAGTAATATTGTGAAATATTATTACAATTTAAAATAGCTGTTTTCTATTTGAAAATAGTTTAAAATGTAATTTCTTGTGATGGCAAAGCTGAATTTTCAGCCTCTTTACTCCAGTCTGCAGTGTCACATGATCCTTCAGAAATCATTCACTCTAAAAAAACAAAAAAAAAATGCTGGTTTGAAAATAGACAAACCCTGCTATCGGGTTAAATGTTTGTCCAATTTGTTGGGCATTTTTATTTAATCCAACTATTGTTTAAAAAATTACTATATGGCTTATATATCTTAAAATGAACCAAATAAAGGTTGGAAAAAAAATCAGACACATAATTACTAGAGGCAACAATAATAACAAAAAGGTGAACATTTATTAATAAGCAATGTAATGCATATTTATTGTTTAAGTAATTTATTAAACGTATTAATGTTAATTTCCAACATACTTGAAACAAACAGTACTTGGTTCATTTTAAGCATTTTAATTAATTTTTTTATTTAATTATAAAAATTATAATTAAATAAAAAATATATTATAAAAATATAAAATATATTTTTATAAAAATATATTATAAAATATAATATGTATATTTTGTTACAGTTTTCTAATATGCTGATTTGCTGCTCAAGAAATATTTTTATTCTCAATATTGAGAACAGTTGTGCTGCTTAATATTTTTTTTTTTTTAAAGTGTGAGCATTTTACCAACCACATATGCCACCTTCACAGACTCTGTGTTAAAGTGATAGCCAAAGGTGAATTATGAAGCAAGCAGAACATTTAATTCAGTGTTCAGTGATATTTATTGAAATTACACACAATGACAGGCTCTTAACACATTACAGGCTATAAAGTTGTATAGCTTATAAATGATCAGAATTTTATTGTTAGTTGATTTAATCCATTTAACATTTGTTTCTCTAGTCTTTTTTTATCCATCTGTTCACTCGTATGATTTCGACTGCATCATCTGTTGCTGTGAAGTTCACTTGACGTGTTTTGTCCTCTCATCCAGATGATTTTTGAGAGAAAGCAACAGAACCCTTACCATTACTAAACTCAGTAATGGTAACGGTTTTATCGCCACTCTCTGTCACAGTGTTTGCAGGTCCGGGAAACTGTCGGAAGCTCATTGACCCCCCTGGGTAGTACATCATCTATACTGTAGTGTCTCAATAATGAACTTACAGTATACGATGATATCCTGTCTAGAGGGCAAGCTTGATGGAACGCTTTCACTTTGGAAATCCACTGAAACATTGACATCTACTATTTCTGATCTATTGTTCTAAGGACTGAACATTCAATTGTCAGCATTTTTTCAGAGAACTAAAATCATATTTGATTTAACACATGTAACACATCCCAAATCAATTTACAGAAACTGTAAAAATCTTTTTGCATATGTTTCTTCAACTACTTTATTATCAAGTTTAGATGTTTGAAATTGTTAGATTTATTTGTGTTTCCAAAAGATTCTCCTGCAGAAATTCTTTCCAAATCTTGAAAGATGATGACACCTGTGGAAGATCCACCACATGGGTCTATTCATCTGAAAGGAAGAGCAGCTGCCATCCTGTAGTTCATAGTCACCGGTCGACACACTCACCTTTAGGTCTGTGTCCTCAGTACTCAGTACTCATGCAGGAAGTGTTGAGAAACAGCTTAATTGCCTTCATCCGTCACCTTTACCCATCTTTTCACAAGTCTGTTGTCTCCATGCTGTTAAGCGATCGTAAATGCTGCCCCCTTGGTCCTGAGTTTTAATGCTTGCTGCTCATTTGCATATGATGACACAAAGGCTGTTCCATCCTTATCATGTCTCTGCCTTTCACTCTGCTGACCAATCAGATTCATTCCCTATATCAGTCCCTGAACAGTTACTTAGTACCAGGACTCGCTCTCACGCAAAGTGTATGAACCCACACCCAAGCTCCCCCACCCCTGGAATAAATTTGAAATCATTTTTGGTTAAGCTGTTATCATGTCAAAAATGCATGTTACAAAAAATGTAAAAAAATAAAATAAAAAATACAAATTACCCTCAAAAAATCTTATATTTGTGCAAAAACCAATTGAGATGTAAATATTTTAAAAGGCTATATTGACACTCTGAGGGAATTACCAAAACATTTTAATAATGGACAATGTTTTACTCCATTTATCTCCAAGATTTAAAGCATTAAGATGGATTTTATAATGTAACAATAATGCCAGATTCATGGATTACAGTGGCCAATTGTTGATTGACTACCAAAAAACAATCACCTCTGGGTGTCTGTCCTTATACCCATGTGTGAGCTGTGACAAATTAACCTGATTCTACATCTGTAGTTGTCCATAGCATCTAGATGTTAAAGGTCTATTGGCTAACATGGGAGTGGCCCCCCACGGTTACTGTGGAGACAGACTCCCGGTTTGGGTGGGGTTGGGGGGTGTTTGTGACTGCTTGGGCCATGTTAACTGATAAAAACAAGATTGTGGCCTATCTGAGTTGCACCAGCATGTAACAAGCTTATCTGCAACTCAAATAAATGGACATTTCTGTTAATTCGTGATGAGTTCACTGAATTTCACAGTTAGACATGAAGAGAGCTGGAAACTGCCTTTTATGAAACTCAAGTATTCACCTGATCTGGCTGATTTGGGATCATTTGAACTTAATGGTTGTTGAGTGCTGGCATAATGTGTGAAGATTCAATTCTTGGAGAACAATCCTGCTATATCAGCATCTTCTTCAGCAAAACACTTAACAAGATGAGTAGTAATGACCTCAGATAGTTTACAGTAAACTACCTTGAATGAAAACACTAAATCATAGACCGTTTAGGGCAGATACTAGATCAAGCCAAGGGCTCCTTGGTGGATAGACAGACTGAGGGACTCCCGTTATAATATATTAAAATGAGTGTCTGACATATAATATGTCGGTAACACTTTACAATAATGTTCATTAGCTAACATTCGTTAACCACATTAGTTACCATGAACTAATAATGAACTCCACTTACACAACATTTCTTAATCTTTGTTAATGTTAATTTCAACATTTACTAATACATTATTAAAATCTTGTTAACATTAGTTAATGCACTGTGAACTAACATGAGCAACTGTATTTTCATTAACATTTTCACGAAGATTAGTAAATACAGTAACAAATGTACTGCTCATGGTTAGTTCATGTTAGTTAATACATTAACTGTTTAACTAATGAATTTTATTGTAAAGTGTGACCGATATGTGTATACCATTTAATGTGTTTACATTCTTCCTTATGATGCTTGCTTTGCACATCCATTAAAATAAAAGCATTTCTCTGCTTCTCTTCTCTAGATTGCTTTCTAATCTAGTTTTGGCATTGTATATTACGAATATTGTTGATTATTTGGCTTAATTTTGTTCCTCTTTTAAGTAAAAAATGCATCAATTTATATGTATGAAATAATTTGTAATTTGCATTTATTTTTCATTTATTTTGATGTGCAGAGACATACATTTTATGTGCATATTTAATTTTACTTTAATTTTCTTGTGTTTCAACAAATTACAGTAGGAATAATGAAATTTTAGCTTAATTAACTCAACTTTTGTTTATTGTTTTCATTTTTTTTTTTTTTAAATGGACTCAAACAGTGGACCCCCTGCAGAAGACCCCTAATTCTAATAGGAATTCATGTGATTGGGAATTTCAATAAAAAAAAGAAAAAAAGAAAATGACTTACATGTGAGCTATGCTTTATACATATAAGAATATACACTCCTGGCCAAATAATAATAATAATAAAACAGTTTAGCCCAAAATGGCTAAACACTAAGCTTTTAATAGTCTTAATTATTTGTCAGGAAATTAGCAAATTTTAAGCAAACACA
Source organism: Zacco platypus (assembly GCA_038088235.1). Taxonomy (NCBI): domain Eukaryota; kingdom Metazoa; phylum Chordata; class Actinopteri; order Cypriniformes; family Xenocyprididae; genus Zacco; species Zacco platypus. The sequence continues at coordinate 19,400,163 of CM076082.1, read as the reverse complement.
CTAGTTAAAAAGCTATTGCTGCCTCAGAAAAACATCAATGACAGAATTAAGTTTTTGGCAGAAAATGGGAAGTTATGTATATGGATTGATGAATCATAATGGAAGTTGCATGGTGATGCTCCAGAGCGGTCTTTAAAAATCTGCTGAGAAATATAATAATGAATGCGCCTCTCCCACAGTGAAGCATGGAGGAAGAGCTGCCATTGTGTGGGGAGCCTTTATAGCTGCTGCTGTTGATGAGCTTCTTCACTGTGAAAAGACATTTAATGCTTTGGAATAACAAGGCAATGCTCCTGCCCAAATTGCAAAGACAACTAAAAAGTGGCTTGAGAAGTCCATCAGGCTCATGTTTTGGCCTGCTCAGAGTTCAGATTTAAACCATTTAGTGAATATTTGGTCTCACATTAAACTTAGATGAACTGGGAGTCATTTTTCTACTGCTTAAGAGCTGTTTCATCAACACTGAGTGGAACAACACTGACTCTTCTTCCTGTGAAAAGCTGTCTGCAAGTTTACCCATGGCTTAAACATTTAAAGATGGCTCAAGCATGGCTAAGTTACTTTATCGACAGTATTTGTGCAATTCTTGCTAATTTCCTGACTGTGATTAAAATGGTTAAGGCCATTAAAATAGCACTATTTATTTTTATTTTTTTGCCAAGGAATGTGCAATTAACCTTTTTTTGCCTGCAAAAGTTTGATAGTGTCCACATGTTAAGAATATAGTCTTAAGGCCTTTACTACTTGAAAATAAACTTCGAGCTGTTTACCAAGATGAAGTGTTTAACTGCCTAAACACATAAAAAATGCACTTAAGTTGCCATACAGATACATACTGCTGTCCAGGATTATTCTGTCAGGCAGGCCACAAGCCCTTAGCAAATGATCTGAACCCATATTTAATGCAAGATATTAATGTTCAAGATTGGAAATTATCCACTAAATGCTGAACTTTGACAGTTATACAAAGAGTCAATAAATAGTCAAGACTTCCTGCAGTAATGAGGGGACAAACTGCTGGGGTGATTAACACCAATATGTGCGAGTCAGTGGCTTGAAGGAAGTGTTAGGGACCCCTTGGCCTCCAAAGTAAGACGCACCCCCCTTTCCCCCAGATCCAGAGAATGTTGTTTCTACACACCTTTGTGGGCAGGCTGGAGCACAAACTTGGGAACTGCGAGAGACAAAGAGACAGATCAAAGACGAGACTGATGTTTTGACAGAAGTGCACATACACACCTCTGTCCTCTTTGAAGTAATGGAAAGGTAGCAAACTTAGGAAAGTCCTAGCAGGTCATTGGCTTTGGAAGCTACAAACCTCTGGACTAGTCTCTTTAGTTTGTTGCTCTGTTCTCGTGGTCATGTATCTCCCAGAGGAACGGCCTGTGCTGGACTTACCTTACCAAATAAATCATTTGGCAAATAACTATGGATATTATCCACAAGGTAAGACTGTCTTTACATTACTCACATTTTGAAAATTTCAAATTCAATTTCACACCTTTTATGAGTTTTTCAAAAGACGTCAAAGAGGAAGAACCATCAAAATGACTAAATGGAGTGTTCTAATAGCAAACAAAAGTCATGCTGGAGAAGTAATGTTGCAAAGAGGTTTTACATTGTGATGAATGAAAATGTGAAATGATTATATTATTGATTAGACTGTAAGGAACCCATCTTCCGAGCTCAGCACAACACCAGTGGCAGGATGAGCAGTGCTGAAGCTGAACTGACCTCACTGCCAGTTCATGTATCACTGCAAGATCGAGAGCTTTGGGACAAATTCAGCAGTATTGGCACAGAGATGCTGATTACTAAATCTGGCAGGTATGCACTTATGCGTGTTGGTACTTTTATGCCTGGCTTAAGCCTGGTCCCAGAATAAAATGCATGGTTGAGCCGCTTTAACTGAAAGAAACTTGTACTCACATATCTTAAAATATGTCCGTGCCATTGTTTAGTCTCAAGATGCACACCAGTAATGTTTTTTTTTCCTAAGGCATGTTTATAAAAGCTACTTAAATGTCCTTATTTAACTAAGGCTTAATCCTGGCTTAATCTAAACCCTGTTTGTGATATAAGAAATGTATAATGGAAATGTGTTTACATTTTACACTTATTTAGTGTAAGAAATCTTAAATATTTTTCAATGCATCGTTCTTAAGTGCATTCAGTGAACCATTCATTTTGTTGATGCACTTTATGGACGGTGTCCTCTAAAATGTGATGACTAATTGTTATGGTGTGTTTCCGGTGTACATTTAATTCAGGCGGATGTTTCCCAGCTGCAAAGTAACAGTGACAGGACTGAATCCTAAAGTCAAGTATGTGGTGATAATGGACATGGTGCCGTTTGATAACCGCAAGTACAAGGTAACACCCCTCCACCCCTCCCTAAAAGCACATACACACATACTCAATTCAACCCCCTCCATTCCCCCTCACAAACACACATACACCACCATTCAAAAGTTTAAGCTCAGTAAAATTGCTTTAAAATTAATTTATACTTTTTTTCACAGTACCAAACTGATGATGAACTTTGTATTTATCTAAGATTCCTGAAAAATAAGTATCATGTTTCCATAAAATATTAAGCAGCAACTGTTTTCAACATTGATAATAATAAGAAATGTTTCTTGAGCAGCAAATCAGCATATTAGAATAATGTCAGGATCATGTGACACTGAAGACTGGAGTAATGATGCTGAAAATTCTAAAACATTTTGAACAGTACTGTACTACAACACTAGTTTATTATTAAACCATTTTAAGTCTCTGCTCTGCTCTTAATATTAATATTTAACTGATCCACATGACATTTTCAGCTCAAGATGAGTATATGGATGTTATAGTGCTGCAAACCTTTTTTTTTTTTTTTTGGGACATGAACAAAACCAAAAAAATAAAATAAATGCATGCATGAATGAGTATCGATAGATAATGTTGTTGTTGTTAATTGTATTTTTAATAAATATCCATATGCTCTTATATTGTTGAAGTGGAATAAGGATCGTTGGGAAGTGAATGGTTCAACTGATCCACACCTTCCCAACCGGTTCTTCATCCATCCAGACTCTCCTGCACCTGGAGAGAAATGGATGCAGTATCCAATCTCCTTCCACAAGCTCAAACTGACCAACAACACGCTCAACTCCAACGGCCTGGTGAGCTTTTAGAAATTGGGAAAATGTATTGGGTGAAAGATTAATAATAATAATAATAAAAAGCTTATTCATAGAAAATATTTCATATTTTCCTCTTTCAGGATTACATTTGACCGTTTGCACTTCTGTTTCTCTCCATGTTCATTAGGTGGTTCTCCACTCCATGCACAAATACCAGCCTCGTCTACACATAGTCCAGTCTCCAGACCCCTGTAACCCTCACAACCCTGGCGGTTACCTGCGCTTCACCTTCCCCGAAGCTGCTTTTATAGCCGTCACAGCCTACCAGAACCAGGAGGTTAAGAAGAGACATTTTACATGTGATGAATACTGTATTTTAAAACAGGACATTTAGAGCTGGCCTTCAAATATGCTTTTTTTGGAGTTCCATCGCCATCTAGTGGCTGAAATTCATGAGGCTAAAAATCCAATGTATCTATGCATACACTAACCTAATATAGGTGATGCTTCATCTCGCTTTTTTCTAATTTAAAATATTTTCTATCTCAAAATTTCTATCGCAAAACAATCAGCTGAAAAATGAACATTTGTGCTAGACTACGAAATGCCAGATTTTTCTCCCTTGATTCATTAATATTTTCTATTAGTCCACTCTTGTATGATTTTTAAGTGTTGACCAGCATATCTGTGAATTTTTATGATGGTTATTATAGGATTATTTCTTCCGCAACACAGATCACAAAACTCAAGATTGATAACAACCCCTTTGCCAAAGGCTTTCGTGACAATGGACTGAACAGGAAAAGGTGAGAGACGATTCAGTAGAGATGATTAATTAGGTCAGGTCAATTAGAGATCATTACTAGGTCAGGTCAGCACAAAAAGTGATCGAGAGCTATTATCATTTCTTTCTTTAATTCAGGAAAATTCACCTACAAATGTGTCCTTTAGAGATTATGACAGTATCAGGGCTGATTAATTATAATTCTTTTCAACCATGTAAGTAAATGAGCTAGATTTTCATCATTCCAAAGCGCAAATCAAATGTACGTAGTGTATTTAATAGAATTTAAATATCGTTTCCTGTCTTGAAGTTCATTCTGATGAATAATTGTGATATTTTAAGACGTTATAACCTTTAGAATTTCTCCTCATTAGGTTTAGAGACAAGGAGACCCAAGAGACCCAGGATTCAGATGGAAAGGTCAAACAAGATTTAACACCAAATGAGCATGGTATGATTTCCTTAAAGATTTTTTTTGCCATTGTTGCTTTACATCACATACATTTGTGTTGCTCGATGTTTTTGTTGTGATGACCTAGTGCCCAGCAGGTGGCAGCAGAGGGGATACTTAACCTCAATCATGAGGGTCATATTCCTGTGCCCTACATTTTTACATACTATTTAATTAGCTGTTTTCTTTGGACAGACTCTTTGAAATAAACTGTGTAAATTTAGTTTCACCATTTCTGATTCTCTTTTGTCCCAATAGCAGTGGGGCAGTCACAGAAAGACGAGGATGTGGATGTGATCGTGTCCAGCTCTGTTGACTGCAGCAGTTCCCTGCATTTTTCAGAAGTGGCTTCCTCTGTCACCCCAAACCCTTTCATATCAGCCTTCATAAACCTCAGCACGGCTGGAGGACCTTCACCCCCACAGACCCACACCATCTTCAGCCTCAGTAACAGACACCTGAACAGGTGAGTCTGGCTTTGTGTGATGAAGTGAATGTCGCATTTGTACTGCAATTGTACTGTAAAATAATAATTCTTGCTCTAAACTTATGTAGGCTATTATATTTAATCTAATGAAATTCAGAGGTGAAAAAGTTGACAAAGATGAAAACCGCCTTGGGAAAAATAATTCTAAATATTAGGGTTAAAACGACTATAATCTCTCTTCACTTCAGTTGTCTCAGGACACACTGTTGAGTTTATGAAAGTCAATACAATACTACCACTACTGTTTATAATAATAATAATAAATATTATAATAACATTGAACATGCAGACTTGTAAAAATATTTTGACAATTATTACCTGAATTTTCCCATTCTAATAATTAATAAAAAAATATATTATGTAAAGAAATATATTACACAAATCAATAAAGAAATATATTAGTAATAATAGTAATAATCCTATTGTACTGTAAAATAAAAATCATATTTATTAATAATAATAATAATAGTAACAATACTAGTAACAATAATATTTATTATTTCATTTTACAGAACAAGAGTAAAATTACAAGTAAAATTCATCATTTCTTTTTGTTTTCAAACATTATACCGGTGAACAAAATTTTGCTGGATCAACATCTTCGCAACATTCCAATCAACCAATCAGATTTGAGGGACAAGTTTACAGTGCTAGAGTTAGTTCACCCAAAAATGAAAATTCTGTCATTAATTACTCACCCTCATGTTGTTCCACACCTGTAAGACATCCGTTCATCTTCGGAGGACAAATGAAGATATTTTTGATAAAATCTGATATCTCAGTGAGTCCTCTATTGGCAGCAAGGTAATTAATAAAGGGTACTAAAACATATTTAAAGGCACAATATGTATTTTTTTCTGCCACGAGGGGTCGCTAAATTCTTAATAACAAATAGCAAATAAACAATAACAAAGGCGTAGATTGATGACGCAGTGAATATGGAATCATGGAACTTGTCGTCATGCCAATGGATCTAATAATATTTATAGGGAAATAATGTTTATGGGTGAGTGAATACAAGTTTTCTAACATGACTGTGGTATGAAGCTGGGCGTGGCCGAGAATCGCGGGCGCGATTACTATTGAGAGACAGATATCAATCCTGGGGGATATAAAGAAACAAGAACATTTCATTCTACCAAACTACTCACAAGTGCTGAAATGCTACTCATACAGGTCAGTTTATTTGATGTATTAAAATTGTGAGGTAACGCAGTGCTGTTTCACTTGGTCTAACGTTAAACTATCATACTAAACTGCATTTGAGTGTGTTGAAAGTTGTAATGTTTAGTATTAGTTTGTTGGCTGTATGAGACTTAACAGTAAGCTAGATCAACATTACAGTATCATACTGATGATATTCTTACATTTCGTTGTGTTGAGCTATATAACATTGTCTTATGTAGCCTACATTTGCTTACCTCGTCTAATAACGTGCAAGAGCGCCTTTTCTCCCTCAAAGTCAGCGGTTTGGAGCGCCAAAGTCACATGATTTCAGTAAAGGATTCCACTGATTCAAATCAAAAGATTAGTAAAGCTTCGAAGCAGTATTTTGAAATAGGCCAACACTAGATAATGTTGAAAAGTCATTATTTTGTTTTTTGGCACACAAAAAGTATTCTCATCGCTTTATAAAATTAAGGTTGAACCACTGTACCTGCATGAACTGTTTTAAATATGTTTTAGTACCTCTCTGGGCATCTGAAAGTGTTAATTACCTTGCTGCCAGTAGAGGCCTCATTGAGCCATCGGATTTGATCAAAAATATCTTCATTTGTGTTCTGAAGATGAATGAAGGTCTTACGGGTGTGGAACGGCATGAGAGTGATTAATTAATGACAGAATTTTCAGGTTTGGGTGAACTAACCCTTTAATGCCAAGTTTAGGCTCTCAACCAGGGTCAGGTGCTTCTACATCAATGTTATTCACCTATCATTTCCCTCTGATTTTAGGGATAAGTTATGGGTAGGGTTTGGTTTAGGGGTAGAGATAGGATTAGGAATGTGTTTTTGGACATGTCTTAATTGGCAAAATTTTTCCAGTCCCAGAGAAGCAAGACCCTCCAGCCTCCATAGTCTTTGTGCAGCTCTTCCCATGGCCCAGAGCTCCTGTGTCCAGTCCTCCACAGCAGACAGCAACCTCAGCCGACTGCCATCTCAGATCAGCAGCCCTCTAAACCCTCAGCAGCACTATCACCACAGCAGCCCAGCCTCTCAAACCCCTGGCAGATCCATAATCCAGCTCCAGCCTTATTTTCTTACCCCTCCCCATCCCTCGAGGCAATGTCCTGACGTGGAGCTTCCACTCCCTCTGCCTCCTAAACTAAGTCGGATGCAACTTCCTGAAAGTGCTCTAAGGAACCTGGAGATGACCCCAGTCTCCGACTATGTTAATCCGAAACCCCTCACCGACATCCTCAACAGGATCCATTTTCGACCTTTAGCGTCTGGACCATCAGGGAAGGGCCTGCAAAATCCCCCTCACCCTGAGCAGTACCTCCTCGGGTCGGAACGAGAGCTGCGCCCGCAGATTTATCCAGCTGTTCAGGAATACATTGATCAACAATTCACATTAAATAGCATGCTGAACAGCCAGACTGAACACAGATCACAGATGGACTATGTCAATGCCAGACCACTAACTGAATACTAGTGTGAACACCAGACTGGGAAATGAAGTTAATCGGTCATCATCTAATTATGCCTCATTTTGTTGCTCATGTCCAGCAGAAGACTGCACTGCTCCCCTCTGCATCACTAGTTTACAAACCAGATTTCGAATACTGATGGCTTCCCAACAGAAGAATGTAAATATTATTTTCAGTGTGATATGAGGTTGTTTGCTGTAACTGATGTGCATATTTATGTTTCGCAGTTACTTTGGCCGTGTGTTACTAAGCTTTAAAGTCGACATGAAACCAAAGTTCACTCTATTTACTTTCTTAATCAATGTTTCTGGTGTATGTTATATTCTTATTATTTGTTTTGTCATCTCTGTAACTTTTAATCTGAATGAAATGTTTTTTCGTTTCTGTTAACGTCATTTAGGCTGCTCAGGCTATTGAATAACACCGACCAGTAGCAAAGCTGGCATCCAGCCCCTCCATCTGGTATGCAGCACACACCTTAATCCAAACAATTCCCATCCCCCTCGATTATCCAGCATTACTTGAAAATGTCAAATTACAAAGCAAGATGAAGTGTGGACTAAAATTCATGATGTTGAAAGAAATCTAGATCCATATCACACTGCAGTCTCTTTTTTTTTATTACATTAAACCTAAATTCTGTGTTTTGCATTGTCTTCATTTTTTAAGTCATTACAAACATAACATTTCTTAGCACTGTAAAGTTTTTTTTCACAGCCCTGCACTATCGGCCTAGTCGAAAATGGTAAAAAATTCCACACACAAATAAGACAAATAATTCAAGACAAATTTATTGACTGTGATCAGACAGACAGATTTCTAAATAGATACAAGTTATATACTGCATATTCATTCGTCAACAATATATAGGGATTTACTATATGCATTGCTATATAGCACATTCTCAATATGTGATTGTTAGTGTGGAAACATTACAAACTCTAGAACAAACACACTGAGCTCAGAAACGACAGTTTCGTTAGTTTGGATTAAGCATAGAAAAGTTTTGAAGCCTGAAGTTGTTTAAATGTGTGCAACATTTTATAAAGAATAGCTACATTTTTAGGGCACAGTTCCCTTTTTCCCAGTTAAAACAGATATTGACATTAAAATAAACAAACACTTCATTTTGAAGAATGAAAATTGAACATCAATTTTAATGAAGTTGTTTCTGACAAACAGAACATTTTTCCCCCCGAAAAATACTTCTGCCAAAGTGTACTGTAAAAAAACTTTATATTTGGCATCTGATTACCTATGAGCAAAACACCCAATCATTTATGATACAGAAGCAATGTAAAATAAATGCTGATATACTGTTTGACCTACTGATGTTTGGCAAACTGATCTGTATACTCATGACAGAATGGCAAACTGGAAATCAGAAGAAAACAAAACACTAAAACATACTTTCTCAATAGAAAAAAGTTAAATTCACATATATCTGACAGAGCTCTCACATTATCTGGATGTTGATAATTAGTACTTAAGGAACAAAAAATGCATATGATTTCTGTAATATTGTGGTTTAAAAATAAATAAAAGAAGTCCTGTCATAATCATTCTGCATCATTTAATTGAACAAAACTGAAATTATTCAATATGGAGAAAAAAACTCTAAGGCATAGAATAAAGAAACTATGGAGATGGTAGACGCTCAACTTTACTTGCACAGCATGTATCGATCTCCAAACTTCTAGATTTAACAGCAGACAACAGAGCGCACTGGGTTCTGTACAGTTAGATTGGCTGAAGACAAAGCTGATAATATCTTACAAGCAGCTAATGGAAGAGGAACAAAGCTTTATCATATGCATAAACATTGGGTGAGGTAACTTTTCTGCGGTTTTCTGCCATTAAAAAATAAAGATACCTTTCTAAATCCTGCTGATTCAGCATGTTTTGGCCTATGCCTGGCATTTTAGTAAAAAATGCACTTGGACCAATTTTTAACATCCAAAAATAGGCAAAAGAATATACATACAGAAATGATTATGAATCACATGGAGTAACAATAGTTGAATGTGTGATCTGACCTACAACCCTAAAAGCAATATTTTAAAAAGCAACAGAATGATCATTCATGTCCCACTATAAAAAATAAAAAAAATTCATTACTAGTGCGCTTCATGTTTGAACTGTACAAAAAGATGTTTACAAATGGATGTATGTCTAAACGTGTTTGTTAGATAAAATAAATGTCAGTCCTTCTCAATCACTATTTGACCTGAACAGCAAAGTCTTCACAATGACAAACAATTTCAAAGGCCCAGTTAATCAATCCACTAAACATGCTGAAACAAACCTAATGGCTCTTCTACACTATACTTCTATATATCCTCATACACTACGTAAATATATCTGATTACAATCTTAGCCACCCATCAAAATGGGAATACATCCTCATCTTCTAAATCACTACTTACACAGAGCTACAGCTGCCCACTAGTGAATTTTATGAAATAGTCCTGTGATTAACAAAATAGTTGTATTTGAGGTACATTGTTAAAAAAAAAAGCCAAATAAACACACACCAAAAAAAAAGAAAGAAAGGATATAAGTGATAAAACAAGAACACATGCAGAGAATCTGGTCCTGCAGAGGTAAGGCACCAGGGGTCTAAAAAAATCAATTCCTCATTTCCACAAAAAGTGTTTCTTTTCAAGGCAATCAATGTGGGAGTGTTGGAAAGGCAGCAGAGTGGAAGAAGTGTGTTCAAGCTTGAGGGTTGACCATTTTCTGCAGCAATGGGATCTGTAGAGAAATGCATTTCTGTTTATACTGACAAAACATAATATATTTTACTTATTCATTTACTTATTCTGTTCCGTCTCTGAAAAATACTAATGTCTGCAAAACGTAATCAGGTTTGAGCCCTTTTTAAATCTTTTTCCCACATCCATGGCCTAGCTGTTCCTGAACAAGCTACAGACATATGAGGCAAAATGTATTGTTCAAAACCTTGGGGTCAGTAAAAAAAAAAAGGAAAAGACTTTTACATTGTTACAGAAAAAGATATTTCAAATAAATGCTGTTCTTTAAATCTTTCTATTCAACAAAGAATCCTGTAAAAATGCATCATGGTTTCTACAATAATAACAACATTTTTCAACATTAAATAATACTAAGATTTTTCAAAATTAAAACAGTTTTCAACATTGATAATAATAATAATAAATGTTTCTTGAGCTCCAAATCAGCATTTTAGAATAATGTCAGGATCATGTGACACTGAAGACTGGAGTAATGATGCTGAAAATTCAGCTTTGCCATCACATTTTTCAAATGTATTAAAATATAAAACAGCTACTTTTCAATTGCAGTAATATTTTACAATATTACTGTTATTACTGTATTTCTAATAAAATAAATGCAGCCTTCATTTGAAAAACATAAAAAAAAAAACTTAAATCTTAAAGACCCCGAAGTTTTGAACAGTAGTGTACATGGAATATTTGTTTTCACCTTGGATAGATCCACCCCTGTGAGAGCGTTGACAGAAACAGGTAGTTCAGCCAACAGACGATTCACTTCCCCTGTGATGCGGCCACCATCACCGCTCAGGATCACAATCTCGTTGGTACGGCCCAAGGGTGCGGACACCTTTGCAGCAATCTGTGATGGAACAAATTCAGTCACTGACATATTAACACAACAAAAAAAGCTTTATTCTTCAGTGAATCATCTTTAAAAAAACAAAACAAAACTATTAGTAGTATCTGAAAAGTCTGAAATTACTGTAATCTAATCCCACATATTTCTTTAGTGTGACTTTCACACACCTTTGGCAGAGCCTCCAGGACGAGGGCGGTCTTTGCAGCCTCCCCGTAATGCTGATAGGCCTCAGCTTTGAGCCTCATCTTCTCGGCTTCAGCTTTACCCACAGCCTCAATGGAGCCGGCCTCTGCTTCTCCAATACGTTTGATCTTCTCCGCTTCAGCCTGTGCCGTCAACACCTTCTTCATCCTGACAGAAAGAAGCAGAAGTCAGATCGTCTTCGTGAAGCCTCTGTTCTGATTTACAATCTGATTTACATGGAGACTCCCTTAAGGCTCCCGATATACATCAAGTCGAATTGAAAGATTCGTGGGTATATAAATATGACGTCATTTCGAACAAAATCAGGCCAAAACAAAGTTTCTTTCAGGAGTTCGAAATAGCTTGCCAAAGCCAACTTTCCAGAAAAGTTATCTTCAGCTGGTAAAAATCTTTGATTTACCATTGGACTGTGGGGATTTCGTAAAAGATAGGTTTGGCTCTGGAAATCCTTTCCAGTTCATTTCGAGGTCAAACTCGAGTAAAAACTTGGAGAGCTGCTAATTTATGCTAGAAATTGAAGTTGTAATTCTAAATGAAAGAGACACTGACACTTTTTTCCATAAAGTGCTGTATAAATAAACTTGACGTGACCTTTTGGAGTGCTGAATTGCAGATTGTACTAACATATCCAAACATATCCTCCTTAACTGCTTTTTTCTCAACACTGTCATTTTAGTTGTGTGTTTATTTTGTTATCGAGAGGAAAGCGCACAACACATATTTACATATTCATCTAAACCAATACACAGCAGTGTGGGCGGCGTCAGGATACTCGCTAACAGCATATCGCTGCTCAGGTATTTCAAAGGTCTTTTTACACCAAAGCAAAAAATAACAAAGAACTTTGCCTTGAGTGTCTCGGGGCCTTTACACTAAATACACCAATTTTCCCATCTTTAAATGAGGACATCCACATCATTCTCACTTTTAACAGTCTCTTTCTCTTTTCCTGCAACTCACTAATTCCCTCTCATTCGTTTTACTCACTTCTTTGCCTCTGCGAGCTGCTCCATCTTGTAGGCTTCAGCCTCAGCTGGTCTCCTCACGGTGGCGATCAGCTCTTTATCTGTCCTGAGGATCTCCTTTTCCTCAATGGAGATTTGCTTCTTCCTCTGAACCACCTCAATCTCAATCTCCTCCAGTCGGATCTTCTGCTGCTCTTTGGCTGCCTGAAGCTCATATGCCAACTGCGCCTCAGCTTTCTGAAATTAATAATTAGAAATGGGTGTTGTGTTTAGATGTCCACAAACTCTTGGCCATATAAAGTAGGGTGAATTCAGGGTGATTGGGACACTTTTTTCAAGTCATCTCAACAGCAAAAAGTGTCCCAATCAACCTGAATTCACCCTACATCACATAATTGATTGACCAGTGCTTCTGCAGTGTTTACATCTTAAAAATTACCAGAAGAATAACTCAGCTTTACCTTTGTGTTCACTTCTTGATTGAAGGCAGCCTTCTGCATCTCTAGCTCTCTCTTTGAGTCAGCCATTTTTGTATCAGCTTGGAATTTCACATCCATCATCTCTTTCTTACATTCTGCTTCCTGTAACAAGAGAATAAAAGATGTGAGAAAACAAGTTTCACACCACTCACTCTTTCACATTTCCCACTTACACAAATATTCTGTCCTGCCAGAATAGAATAGAACACAATTTGATGCACCATTAAAATTTTTGACAATGTGTTAAATTTATATTTTATCAACTGTATTAAAAAAAGCTTCCTTGTCTTGTGTGTCAAGCATAAAAAAATGTAATGCCATTGTAAAAACACAAATACATTGAGTGAGCAAATAACATATACATATACATATATATAATATATATAATATATATATATATATATATATATATGTGTGACTCTTCAGCTCACCCTGATTCCAGCGTCTCTCTCTGCTTCAGCCACACCAATGTCAGCATCTCTCTGAACAGCAGCAGTCTGGGATTTCCCCAAAGAGCTCAAATAGTCCACCTTATCATAGACATCCTAATAGAAGAAAACAGAAAATATTAATCACCCTGACAGTTGACTGACTGTAAAAAAACAACATAAAATTTAAAAGCAAGTGAAACAAAAATTCTATTCATATTAATTTAAGAGCACCTTTATAGTAAAGCTTAGGATCTCAATACCCATCCTGCCAACATCAGGTGCTGCCACCTCCCTGACCAGCCTGGCAAACTGATCCCTGTCCTGGTAGATCTGCTCCACCGTCAGAGTCCCTGTGAACACAAGCAAATAAGGTCAGTGAGAACATTAAAGATGTGATGCATCCTTGTTTCCTTCCTGCTCCATCCTCTGGGAAATTGATCCAAGTCTGCAATTATGAAGGATGCATCAATTTTCTAAATGCACTGCGAGGACACAAGGAAAAAGGAAGCTTTGAGACTACAACTACATAATGTCCCAATGATCTTTTGAAAGACTTATGCTGCTTATCTGGCAAGAACTTGGATCTTCCACTAACTATGCACGCTGTCTGAACTCTTAACAGTGAGGATAAGAGCGCACTCCATTGGAGATAGACACAAGTGTCCAGCGTCACTCACCCAGAATAGAGCGCAGGTGACCTTCCAGCGTCTGCAGAATGACGCTTTTTATCTCTGCCACTGTCTTGCCCAGGAACTGTTCACAGGCATAACCCAGCAGCTCATTGTCAGTCATGACCTTCACCTGATAGTGGAACACATACAGTTATGGTCCAACACTTACAAACACAGGATCACAGCATGCCATTGACACCTAGAGCTTGATATAATGTGTGTGTCAGGATAACAAGACACAGAACAATCAGCTGATCTGTTACATTATTAAAATTTTAGAGACAGACTATTATAGAATATTTTGGCATCCAAACAGTCATAATATACATATTATTTGATCAACAGTTTGACATTTCTAAAAAGGCTTTTTTCCAGGTTTGAGGGACAGACATTAATCAAAAAGCACAACCAAATCTGCTGGATGTTGTATAGTGTATAAGTGAGGTTGTGGTACATGCTTCAATCAGTATTCATGCCACTGAATTTACATGCAAATCAGTATGTAAAAGAATAATGTGTTCATAATGTTAATAAAAAATAAAATATCATGCTTAAAGAGTATGTCTCTCATTACATTCAAGCAGTGTGAAGGGCTAGGCAATATATTGAGCATTTACAATGCGTTTGCAATTAATCAGTTACATAACTGTCAAATTAATAAAGCAATATTATGCATATTGCTATGACTTTTTTTTTTGGTCATTAAGTTTTCTAAAGACAGGGTGATTAAATGTTTTTCTATCCTTCCCTGCAAAACCTAAATGAACTTAAATTAGTAAAAACATAAGCAGATATTTTGTTTATCATTATGCATTCGTCTATAGATGCATATGCATGAAAATAATTAACTACTCTTTTTTTGTATAACAGACCTTAACTAAGCCATCTTATAGTATGTGTACACACAGACACACACACACACACACATATACATATATAAATGTGTGTTTGTGTGAACACAATCTATTCAGAATATTATTGAAAGGGTTATGAATAGAGAGATATATTCTATAGCCCAGATATAGATATAGAGATATAGATCTATAGCCTAGCCCTAGTGTGAATTAATAATTCACTGCAGCCGCATAATCAGTGTTATAAAGAAATGAACATATAATTATAAACAGGGTGGTAACATTTTTTCGTTTTTTTTTTTTGGTAACTCTCAAATGTTTTTGTCTGCATCCAAAATAAAATAATGTGAGGAATAAATTGCAAAACATTTCCATTGTGCAGACTCATACAGCCCCACTACGTTGTGTAAACTCAAGGCCTGGATTTGCCACCCCTTTACCTAAAATTGTGAGTAATAGGTATAAGAGAGACACTTTAAAACAATCTCTCTCCAAGGCTGTGAAAAGAAATGAAGAATTAACTCATGCTGCAGAAAGAGAGGGGGAGTTGTTGTGGTTTTAATGTTCCAGGTAGAAGCCGTCCCTCTGTACTGAACTACAACCAGCTTCCCATGTAAACATCAACACCTTTTTTCAGAGCTGAAAAAAATTCTACATGTGGCCTGGTTATTGCATTAGTACATGATTATGAAGAAAGCTGATTTCAGTGCAGTGTCAAAGGTGAACATCAATCAACACTGGCAGGAGGTGTTTGTGCATACTCTCCATAGTCGAGCAGTCATCAAACAGATGGTACATCACAAGCAGTGCAACACAGGGCAGCATGCAGCCACAAATGTGGGTGGGGGAAAACATTAGTTGCAAACTGACTCTCAAATGACTCCATATTACAGGAGTAATGCCCTGTGAAAGGCATCAGGTAATGGCTGGTCATCTGCAATGTTCTAGATAAATGTTCCACTGAAATACTGTGATACAGAACCATATTTCCACATATTGACATTCCATTTTTAGAGTAATCTGACTAAAATTCTGTTCACAAATAGTTTTTAATGAACAGTTTTTAATGTCTTTTCACATTTTGTCAATATCACATTTTTATTTATTTATAATTTCTAATCTCTTATTCCATTGTTCTTCCTAGGAAAAGAAGCCAACTAACTAGATTTGTGCTTCTGGTCACATGTTCAGGCACAGAGATCCTGCCATTTCATAAAACCATGACATGATGGTGCTAACAGAGGATTTTGCTAAGCAACAGTAAATAGCAGAAGAAAAAACGGAATGGTCTCATCTCTATACTCTTGTATTTGGTGGTAATTAACACCATAGCAAATGCAAAAATCTGAACAGCTGTTTCAAAACACGTAAATAATGTTTTACCTCTTTTCTTCTCTATATGTGTCACAAACAAAAAGTGCTCTGTGTCCTGGAGTAACCAGGATATTTCTGATTTTTCTATTTTCTAATCTGCATATTCATTCAGCTCGTCAGCTGTTTTTTTTTTTTTTTTTTTTAAAGGAGTTGGTTTTTTTAAAATTTTACAATGTTCTCTGATGTCCACTTATGATGTTATCAAGATTTTTACATAAAAACATCCTAATTTAGAAGTAATAAGCAATTTTCAATCCTGTTTTTGACTCTCTCTTTTAAACACTTTGTTTTGACGGTCGTGCAACAACTTGGTAAACAACCACTGCTATGATTGGGTAACAGTTTTGCATATTAAACGCACCGTCATTCCTACATGCTATTCATCGTTCAACCTTTTCGATAGTAAAAAACGTAAACAATTGTCATTTGCGGTTTTGTTTTAAATTAAATTAAATGTGTTGCAGTGTCTTACTGATGACAAAACAGAAGATATCGCTCACTGAAGATTTTATTGAGGATTACAGCAAATGGCTTAGATCAAAACAATAACAAAAGCAGCGTTCTCTATGGAATCCGGAGAGGCGCTACAGTATAAACGCTCAGAACATATCAAATGATCTGTAACAGACAAAGCAATAGCGACACGTGGTAAAATCTGCAGTAAATTGAAATGAACAAATGAACAGTCTTACTGATATGATCTGGAACTTTGTTAGAAATAAAGTTCATGCTTTCTTAATGTTATGATTACAAAGAAAGCAATACAAAGACGACAACGATGTTCAAAATGTCTTGTTATACTCAGAGGCATCGCTATCATTTTGTTACTGGAGTAATCTTCTGTTTGCGTCTCTCTTGTATTTACTATAGGGTGACATGCGCAAATACGTGGCCGGGGTTAAAGGGGCAAAAATGTAGAAATAGGCATTGATTTTCTTCTGCACTATTACGTCATAATGTGACAATCTAAAACTAGTTGTTTGGGCAATTTGGTTTCAATAAAAGCTATTTTTGGTCCAACATGGAAGTTCTGAATTCTGAAACTTACAGGACATTATTATAGTATAATGACCTCTTGTATTTCAAAAGATCCAAAGAAAATTTGATTTGTCAATTCAGGACCCCCTTTAGTGCAAATTGACAAATTGCATGCAAAAACCGAACCGGATTTTCATGCCAAACATTTGAGTTGGTGTGAACAGGCCTGGATATGCCACTGGAAAAGGTCAATATTATGGAGTTTAAACAATATTGGAGTCTAAGTGGAGTTATTTCAGAATCAGCGGTCATTCAGGACAGACATGTAAATAAAAACTGTCAGTAACAATGGAGAGTTGTAGCATTCGCAGACAACAGGGGGAGCTGTGCTGTAACAAGCATTCAAATTCTGTTGATGACCACTAAAATAAACAGAACAACTCATGCTCATGGGAAACCACAGCGTAAGGGAGGAAATCATGCAACACAGTGAAAATGAAAGTAGGGCAAGACTGAAAACGTGTTCTTGGATTGAAGCAGACTTTCTCTTCGTTCCACATGTGTTTTTCTTGTTAAGGAAACAAAGTTATCTTGAATTTGGAAAAAGAACCCCCCCCACAGATTTAGCATTATCTGGGTCTATCCATGCCTGATGGTTAACATGTATGGGAACTGATTTACTATAGAAACAAACAGGAGGTTATGGAAATTGCAGAGGACTGGGAGGACAACAGATAAGTGGGTCCATTAGTTCAACAGCTGCAAGGCATCTATTTACAAAACACACATGAAACTTTTTAAAGTTTGTTTAAAATTAGAGAGGGTATAACAAGCAGGGCTAACCATTGTATTACATACTCATTTTTATTAAAAAACTTCACTGTTATGTTACAAGGGAAAAATGTAATCATACAGTCTTTCTATGGAGACCCTTGAGCTCAAGTCTCTATGGAGACTAATTTGTGGAATGTCTTGTTTAAGTTCCTCATCCAATCACATGGGACTACCAGAGATAAATGATCTGTAATGGCTAGACTCCCTCTTTGTGTTACCAACAATGCTCTTATTGTTCATAGCAACACCAGACGAAGTAATCACAGAGTGAAAATAACAGCTGAAGAAAGTGAATTAAGCTTTGAAAACTGAACTAAAGATTCGGCAGTAAAGTTATTGTCACATGCTCAGTTGTAACCATAGTGGAAATTAGAATTTCCTCTCTGAAGGTTTTGAAAAGAACAGAGAAATGAGGGTAAACATGTGACTTCAGTTAAACATTGCAAGTTTTGGCACACTGACAACTGAGAACAATAAAAAAAACTGTCAAATGAAAAACAAAAAAGAACAAAAAAAAAACAGCATTTCTTTCGTCTGTCTTTTTTAGTTCCTTACAAAAAGAAAACAATTTCAAAAATGCACACTACAACAACATGAAGGTCACAGAATGTGGCAACACGCCGGCTCTGTTCTAAAACCTTGTGGGCTGCCTATGATGCCTAGATGGTAGATCATAAGATGTGTTCCCAACATGAAGGATTCAAGACATAAGACGACAAAGAAAAAACAAAAAAGAAAAAACAGTAATAAAAGCCTTCCAAGATTGCATATAATACAAGAGAAATGTTAAGCATTTCAAAATATTTATTTTTATTAAAGTGGTCAAAACAAGGATTTTTTAAATGATTTTAATATGTTCCTTGAGGTAATGTTAATAATGTTCAAAATCAACTAGATAGCGTGCATACGCCGGACAAGTCTTTCCATGCTTACGGCCAAAGGAGTATACTTGCGTGCTCAATTGTGACAGAGCGGAGTGTGGAAATTGAAGTATACCCTGGCCTTAATTTTTCTCATTTGGCAGGGCATATTGCTGCCTTGCTGCTAGAGGCGGTCATATGCAAATGTATTTGCCCATGTGACGAGTCAGATGCTACAATATCCAAATGAACCGTTTTTGGAGCTTGGTTAGATAAATGCTTTGTTTATAATGAGGACATGTCAAGCATGATATAAAGACCTATTATATGTTACCAGATCAGAGAGGATGTGAACAATGCAGAGTAGAAGCATAATGACGGTAATTACGACATGAGCAAGTATCACATGCCAAATAAAACTCTATTGAAATCAATGCCGATTCAAGTCTCAAATGCACTTTGCACAAGAGGAACTATTTGCATGAGCTTCTGCCAACATAAATCACTTTAAATCAGTCAATTACTGTACGAGGTTGGGTTTCAGTTTGGTTGCTGCCTTTATTCTTCCAATGAAAACAGCATACAGAAAGATATCTCAACGGGTTTTGAAACAGAGCCATTGATTCTTTTACTAAACAGATAAATTCACAGAATTATCAGTAAATGAACTTTTTTAGTCTTTGATTGACCAAACAACAGTTCACCGTGTCAAGCACAAATCAATGACCTTCAGTCTGATGATAGATTGACTAAGATTGGCACTATTGTTCCCTGAGGGGGGGTCAAATTCAGGGACCAGAAAAGGCAGCAATGGAATGAAAGGAAATGATGATAAAGGGATGTTGGCTCTGAAACCAGTCTGGCAAACCTGAAAGAGGCATTTGGAGCTGAGGTTAGGTGAGGTAAGGTGGTTTACCTGTGCCACACCTGTGACAGTAATAGCTACCCCCTCCGCTGTCTCTACATCCTCACACTTGGGTTGCAGGGTCATAATCTCAAGGGTTATCCTGTGGAAAACGCAAAAAAGGGAAACAAAACAAAAAAGTTGGCTATGAACTACGGGAAGAATGTCAAGCGGCGTGAAAACAGGAAGAAGGTGGGATTAAAGGAAGACGTGAAGGTAAACAACACAAAATGAATCTGTAGGGTGAAAAAAACGAAGACACAACCACTTCAGCACAAATCAGATATTTTGACCATGGGCTGTAATGGAATTGTCTGGATTCAGATTCCCAGAACCTCAAAGATTATTTCCAAACCCACAATATTCCCAAAAGCCCATCTGATTCATCCATCATCATCCATTACAGACCCAACAGTCAAAACATGCTGACGTGAGCCATTAGTTACATGAGCGCGCTGCGAAGCAAAACATCAGACAAGGATAGTGAGAGATGACTGGCTGTCCTTCACTGCAGACGAAGACCAACACAACAGTGTGGAAGAGAGCATGAGAGCATGTGTATGTGTGTAACGCAGGAAATGAAACCAGGCCACTGCCCTTCATACCCTCCCTGAGAGCCTAAAATTGTTCTCATTTTCTCATTTGGTTGGCTTGTTTTATTCAGTGTGATTACCTGAGCGACCCCTGTCACATCCAAGGGGACACCCTCCGAAGTTTCGATATTCTCACAGCGACAGAGGATGGTCATTATCTCCAGAGAGAGTCTATGTGGGAAGATGGGGGGAGGGGAGGGGAGGAGGAAGGGGAGGCAGGACAGCAAAATATTATCAGTGTGTTAACATATGCGAAAGGAGGGGGACAGAGGTCAGGGTTCAAGGTTAGGGAGGATGATTCCTGGTGTTGATTGCAGTTGAATCCAGACCATCAGGGAGCCACTGCCTGCTGCAGATGGAGAGATCTTCTGTATTATGTCATTTAGCTTTGAAATCTCATCATTGACCCTGAATGGATGTCCATTACGATTAGCCTTTGCACTACCTGTTCGAGTCCCTAGACCACTCCTTTAAACATCTATGACAAAGCAATCTGTATATCTGTAAGGCAATCATGCTAAAGGTGGATTTTGATAAAAGCCTGCATGATAAATTGCACGTCAAAAACAAATCTTAACATATATTTGCAATTATTAACTTTGTTGATTTTTTTAAAAATAGGTTTTGATTTGAATATTTTAACCAAATTCACAATAAAATACTAAACTTCATTTCATATTCTTTATATAGGCAATGATAACAAGATGATATAAGATGACTGTGGTTTTCCATCTTATCGCCTCTAAGACCCCCACTGTCCAACTATTGTAAGACATCTAAATATAATGTAATTTTAATAGAACTAGAACTATTATATTTATATATAACAGAAACTGGGGGTGCGATTGTCTATACAAGTAAATTAATTATCCACAATTCATTTTGTGATTCCAGAAGTTTCAACGGGTTTATGTTCCTCAATACAGTACAGCAGCTATTGAGGAAAATAAAGAAAAATGATTCCAGTTTAAGTTAGATTGTTTTAATATGTTAATAATATATATCAATTTAAATAATTTTACATCATCATTTAATGAAAATTTGACTGATTTGACGCTTCAGACTCTTCTCGTGTCAAAAGTGATAAGACTTTTCAGTTTTATTGACGCCGCCATCTTTAATATTACTCAGGTCACTGTCACTATGGTTACTGGTAAGAGAATACGTGCTTGACTCCTGTTGCACATTCATACAGAGCGTATTAGGAAAGCTACTGTAAGTTGCTGTGTGAACAGGAAATTTCGAGACTCACACCTGTAAGTAAATGTGGTTGTCAACCACAAAAACTAACATTGTGAATTTAGCCCAAGTCGCTCCACACATAGATATAGTATATTTACACAGCTGCCTCATTAGCGTCGGTTTCTATGGGCCGTTATACGTAAGCCATCCGTCATATTGGAATGGTCAAATATGGTTGGTGAAGTTCAGTTTTTCTGTTAAGTCCATCAACTGCCCAAATTCAGCAGACTGGATCTGACTTCCTCCAGACTATAATTACTATTACAATGAAAAAACATTTGCTATAAAAATGTTGAGATGTAAATGTATACACAAAATGTGTAACACAACAATCATCCAATTATAATCAATGAAGCTGCAGGTTCACAATGTTTCATATTACTTAATCCTAGAGTCCAGCACAAGCTAACTGACTGGGATGGAAAGAGGGTCCCAGGTGACATACTATTCCAGTGGATTGTTGGGCTAATATAGCTCACCCCTTACATAGCCAAATCCATATAGCACGGGACAGTTCTCAGAGACCATAGTCTAGGATTCAGCAAAGTTAATATACCAATTTAGTTCACAGTGTTCATGTGCAGCGAGTGTGGACCTCTCATCAACGGCCGTTTTCTGTATACTACAAACCAATTTATTCGGCTGTTTAATTGTGTCTTTAAAAAAGTGTAGATCTTTAAATGAAACAGGGCGTGTCAGAATGGGTAACATGAACAGGGTCTATGCAGCAGGATCCCTCAACTGAATGTTCATTTCAGCCCTTTTGTTGCAGCAAGCCCTACATCTCCCTCAATCTTTTAAAATTAGATCAATGTAGCTTTTAGAGCTGCCAGCAAACTAGATTACCATGTTCTTCATCAGGAAAGGGGGAGGGCAAGATATCCCACCAAGCCTTGCTTTATTTCTAAGCTATGCACTCAACTGAACAACTGCTGTAACCACTGAACACAGCAACCCTTTATACATGCACATTTTTACAGGTCTTTTTCAGACATTTAATTTTTCGGACAATCGTTTCGTTACTATTGACTCCAATCATAAAAACGATGAAGAATAAATCTTAACTATAGCTGTAACATTTAAAAATCATAGCTGCATTTTCGCATGTCCATGTGTCGTCACATCCCACTTTTAGATGACCAATTTCCCGCCTATGTTCCTGTCAATGATTCCCGTCAGTTTTGTTAAATCAAATAAACTATGTTAAGTGAACTTTACAATAAATCTTTCGAATGGTATCTTTACCTTGACATAGTACTTTACCATATATTACATTTAATGTATCTGAAGGGGTAAATAGCGAGGTGATTCTCAGACAAATTTTTCAATCTAGAAATCAATCCTTCCGCTGTGCAAATGTGGAGGTGTGAAATAAGTCTTCTGATGTGTATTTCCACAGAGTTGATCAAGCATAATAATCTAATGATCCCCAGCAGTGAGATACCAGAAATAGACCAGACGGTCAGCGACAGTGTGAGTCCAGCGTGTAAAGGCAAGTTAGCTTGGCAAACACTTAAAAGAAATGAACAGGAGAGGAAAATCAGAGAATAGGCAGGCTGGTTATTACAGATTGCACATGCATAATCTCAAAGTCAATAACGATTAAAGGAGAAAACAAGAAATGTAAATAAACCGTGTTCCCAAATGAGATATAGATTTGTCATTTCATATACATGATGTGTTGTTCTCTTGCTAATGTTCTGATAGCTACAAGTGCAAGTACTTATATTTAAGTTTCCTATAAAAAAAATAGTGTGAAAAACCCTAAATATTTTAGCTACAACTGTAGTTCTACAGATTTCGGATAAGACTGCTGCACCACTAATGATCGTCTATTCATAAGCATTGAAGCTGAACTTCACTCTACGCTCTAGTATTGTTAACTCTGTTTATTTTTCCAAACACTGGCCCTGGATACTGAGGGTTTAATGAAGTGAGTTCAAATGAATGGAGGGGGTTGAGTTCTGATATATTAAACATGTTTGTGTATAACGTTTGTATGCGGTCTAGCTTGATGACTAGATCACTGAACACACATTTAAAAGGAACAGTGCTCAAAACCTGGTTAACAGGACTTGATATCACATTACAGACTCTTAATGTTCATCCATTCTTGTTATTTTACAATAGAGTGAGAACAGATATTTCCTTTCTGGCTAGGAAACTAGTTATTTTAGTGACTATCAACTATCAAGTTGACAGAATTAAATGTGTTGGTAAGCAAAACAACATGCACAGATGTGTGCACTCCTGAGTTTCTGGACATATTATTCACAAGAGGTTATAATATTCTATCCAGAGAAACGTGAGCATGCTGTGACATGTCTCTAAAATGGTCCTAATTCCCACTCAAAGGGAACTGAAAGGTACATAAAAGGAGAATAGTGTCATTCAGTCAGCGGTAGAATGATTGTTTATATTGTGAGCAGATAAACACAACAGAAGTAGTGAATGTGATGAATGGACATTCTTACTTCTGTATGTCTGTGATAAGCCACCATGCCCAGGCCCAGCCGCCCACTGTATATGTCTTGTCATCAGAGCCACAACAGCCACCTGAGAAAATACGGGCATATTTAGTACAAATGCACATTCCACATTTATCCCACTTTCAAATGCACACATTTGATGCAGTCATCTGTGCATGCCAATCTAACATGAAAGTAAATACTTTGATAATCCAATTTAATTTCAAATTATATTAAAATCAAATATTTTTCCATCATAAAAATCTAAATCTTTCAACCTATTTCACAAGCCAACAGTCAATCACCACTTTCACCTACAAATGTTAAAAATCCCATGCAAGCCTCACCAAACTGGTTTACAACCTCTTCATTAAACGCACAAAATGCATATCACTGGAAAGCCCCAACTCACAGTTAAGAGTCTAACCAAACCACCATGGTGGTTAAATGTTTACAGAAATCAGCTCAAGTCAATGATCAACTAGACAAGCAGTAGCAAACAAAACAGCTTGTGCACCAGTGAATGTCTTACTGTTCAAGTGATTTGGGTCAGTAAGATTGTTTTTTTTTGTTTTTTTTAAAGAAATTGCTACTTTTATACAACAAGGACGTATTAAAAGAAAGAGTATTTGTGGTTATGGTTAAACTCATCGCAGGTTTCATGAAAATATTAAGCGGCACAACACAAATTAGCAAACATTAATAATAAGAAATGTTTCTTGAGCAGCAAATCAGCATATTAGAATGATTTCTGAAGGATCATGTGACCCTGAAGACTGGAGTAATGATGCTGAAAATTCAGCTTTGCCCTCACAGGAATGAATGACATTTTAATATACATTAAACGATTACATATACATTTATTTTTTACATTGTAATAATATTTCACAATATTACTGCACTTTTCATGAAATGCATGCAGCCATGGTGGGCATAAGACAAAAAAAAAAACATTGTGTATATGAACACAGAATTACTATCCAGTTAATAGGATGTGACTAGTTCATTCGATTAACTGGAAAGGTCTGTTATGTTTTGCAAGACAAACAAACAAAATACTTGTTTACAAAACCATACATGGGGGAGTAAAAATTCATATGTACTATGACTTTTGGCCAAATGAACATAAACATGATATTTGCCTTTAATTTTCATTATGCAAAATACGGCCTGACGCTCATGTTGTGTTTTGGCTGACAAACTATGTCTGCTAAACATTGTTGGGTAATTTATTCTAAAAATGTAATTAATTACTAGCTACTGATTGCATCTTCAACAACAACATTGTAATTACACTTCTGTACTAATTACTCTCGCTAAAAACTATTGCATTACTTATTACAAATTAGTTCCTAAATCCCGCATATAAACCTCGGCCAATTGAACAATACAAAGACTGACACAAAACTGCTCTTTTAATTTTTTCAAATAAATAATACAAAATCGCATAAATTATCCTTAAACTGAACAAAGTATTTAAAGGGAGAATGTTACATTAAAAACATACATTTTAACATTAGATGTTAAATTTTGATGTTGAATCCAGTATTGTTTTACAAAGAATTGTTCTGTAGTCTATTCAGTATGTAGCTTTGTGTCACAGCTTTGTGTACCTCGTGTTGCAATTGACAGCTTCAGTGATTATAATAGCGGTGATCTTTGCTCACTTTCTTTAACAGATATTATTCATGCTTCTAACTTTTACACATTGCAAAGTTTTTGGATTGACAGCTGTATTTAATGCTGCCTTTACGTGCTATCAGAAATATGATAATTACCTAAATATTCTTCTCATCGCATTCAAGTTTCGAAATGGGAGGGCGTTCACGTGAAATTTTTACCAAGGAAACTCATATTTACGATAATTCCGAGAGCATGTGACGGCAGCATAAATGCGTGATTGAATCCGATTGACGGCGTTAACCAGCAATGGACGATCTGATGCTGTATGTCAAATGATCTGTGCATTAAGTCTTAGAGTGTAAATGCAAAATAAAAGACCTGACACTTTTTCTATGTGATTTGTTTCTTTGTTGTTCATGTTATCACTAGCTTTTCAAATCAGTCACCCTGCGACTTTTTACATATAAACATAATCGGATTATTTTTTATTTCATGAATAAGTTCTTTGCATTTCTTTTGGATTTATTGTACTAGGCTCGCACGTCACATGGGTTGTTGTCTTTGTTTTGTCTGTGTGGATAACAATGTTTGCCCGCCACCATCAAAGACCATTTTTGACCCAGGAAAAAGATAATCTAGGATCTATTACATTCAGCGGTCAATATAGCAAGCCTGAAGTCTAAACATCAATCTGCGCTCCTGATGTATTGTTTGGCATGTGATATGTATAGGGGCCTGTAACCATCAGGTATGTGAGATATGTGAGGAAATTCCTAACAAATCTATGTATAGTTGGTCTGTTCCCTGGACTGGAAACCATTCCAGAAGATTCCCTGCAGAAATTAGTGCGCAATCCTCAGCTGTTGCTGGAATCATTGCACAACTAAAGTCTATGTCATGTGACTTTATTTCATAAAACATGACCAATGCGGACATAATGTTCAGGCAAGCTAAGGAAAGAGGAAACGACTCTTCAGGAAACTGTTGTTGGCAGATAATTTCAAACCAATGAGCAAACTAATTTTCTCATGACTATCAGATATGTTTCATAAAACATATAACACAAAAAGTCAAAGGTAGCTATAGCTTTAAGCACATGGAAAACCTGCATCCTCCATAGATGTTAGCTCAACGTCAGAGGTTTGACCTTCTTGACTGTATCCAACAAATCAAATCATACAATAATTTCATAATTTTGAGAGTCTAGACTTAGTTCATATTAAACAGTTTTTAATTCAGCAAAAAACTTTATATTTTCCTAAATTATTATTTCGTCCCAGAAAAACAGTATTATTTTTGTGCACATTACTGTACGTAGACATTTTCAGGAATAGGCTAAGGGATAATGTACAGTACGCAGCACTTTTCCCTCAAAATAAATGTATTAGTTTAAATGCCTTGATTGATATTATTTCTGTTAAATAGCGAGAAAACCTGTTTACAAAACGCGTCTTCGCCATCCAAACTATAACACTCATATCGACTCGTACTTGATTTACTATCAAATAAAACAGAAATAAAATGCCCACAGTCAAAAAGCACAATTCGTAAGTCATGTAAACAACTCTACAAACAATCGATATCTAAGGCCAAAAGGATTCAAGAGAACAATAATGTGTTTCATGGCGCAAGCACGTCGAAATCCTGCTGAATGGAGCAGAAGAGACACACATGTCGAGATTATCTTTGTTATCATACAACACAAACTACAATGCAACAGGCAAACACGAACATCTATACTACTCGACTAAAACACTAGAGAAAATAAGCGTTCGTACATTTACGATCCCCAAACACATTCTACGTTAGATTCTCATGAATATAATACAGTCAGATTACAAGAAAGTGCTTTGATAAAAACAGAAGGCAGTTGATAGGTTACCTGACACCACCAACGCTTCGTTGGGTCCTACAGTGTGGCAATTCCCCATATTTTTACTGGCCGTCGCCTTTAAAAAGCTGTTCAGGATGTAAAATTGCTTCTTTTTTTTCGAAGATGACGGAATCGTGCGATAAAAAACAGTCAGATATGAAGGCACTCAATGTAGTATCGTGTACACCATGTTAAGATTTCTGCTTGCAGGCAGCAGCAGTCACCGCCCTTTCAGAGATATGACGACGAACTACGAGCCACTGCAAATCTGGGTTATTCTTCAACCGTCCAGTAGAGGGCGCCATAACATTTCAAATGAGAATACTCCACAGAAACATCTTATACATCAAGGTCCTTCTGCAAAAACGTCCAATAATATTTTTTTAAATGAGTATTTAAAGCTTTGAAATTTATTATTCTATATTATATATTGTATATACAAATTGTCTATATATATATATATATATATATATATATATGTCTATCATGTATTGTATATTATTGTATATTATTCTTTTATTCTTTTTATCATCTGTCTTGTCTTGTCTTGTCGCTGTCACTCTGTTGCACTGAGGAGCTTCTGTCACTAAAACAAATTCCTTGTATGTGTAAACATACCTGGCAATAAAGCTCTTTTTGATTCTGATTATATAATTTGTAGAATTCAATGTTTACCACACAGCACCTTACAGACTCAGGTCAGAAGTAACTTTGGGGTCAACTTTGCCCTGGATTTTTTGGACATCGGTTCTTCAGTTTTTTTTAAATCAAGGTTGGCTTTCAAAGGTTATTCGAAAAAATTCCAGGACAGAAATAACACCACCCAGTGCATAAAAATATGAAATTGTTCACATTTTGTTATTTGGCCTGTTTGTTACAGCTGATGCTGTAACGTTATGCTCATAGATGCAACTTTCTTATCTTCACATGAATCAGAGTTAGGGAGAGACATCCTCACCTTCCTCACTGAGTTTACTTTCACAGGAGTGTTTCTCTGGTTTAAGTTTCATAGAAATTATAACAGAAAAGCATATCAGATAAAGATTGAACTCTGTTTTGGACTTAGAAGACGCTTTTACTCAGTGACTTACAAATGTGGAATATCACAAGAAATCTGTTCAACATTACTGAGAAAAAATAAATTAAAGTATAAACTACATACATACTACACACAACTACATTGCGCAGAGCAGATGTAAAATGAAAGAGAGAGACAGAACGTTTTCTAATAGTAAACAAAAACAGTTGACCTTAATCATACTTAATGATTATGTGAGCATAATACATGAATCTACTTTTGACACATTCATATCTTGTTTAGGAAAAAATGATTAACATGACGAGGCTGAGGAATCCAAATCATGGTTGTGAGGTTTTGGTGGTTCATAATATATTATTCAAACATCACATGTGCAGACTTGTCAACACCGGATAAAATGTAATCAGGCTGAAAGCTGCCATGGATCCATTTATTTTAATGGATGTGTGTTGGATTAACCATTATAATAACAAGGAGATAGGGATAGAATATCAATTTCCATTTCCCAGCATGAGCGAAACCAGCAAGGATGTTGCCCTCCATTGCTATGCCATGAGTCTCATAACATTAATATCAGATGAGAGGAAGGGGCTCTATTGTTGTCTGGAAAGAGAGAACGTTCCAAAACCAAAACATTCAGCGTTTTATTACTACGGTAATAATATATTACACAATGTATAATATAGCTTTTTATTGCTATGTTTTTTATAGCACACAACCAAAACTAAAGTTCTACATTTAGACTTATCATTTTGACTTGATGTGCAACTTGAAATTAGGTTCAAAATGTAATGTTCACATTTAGATTTAATAATTTGATATATTTCTTACAAACAGACTATTAACTTACAATGATTGTTTAATACTTGTTTATTATCTTTATTTCACATTTTATGCTCGATCATAAGCATACAGAATTGTCACAGAAGCTGACAGAACTTAAGATGTTCTTATTTCAATAGTACACAACAGTGATTAATGATCATGTTTATCAGCTAAAGATTTACATTAAGAAACATTAAACTCCATTAGGAATTCTAAAATATAGCAAAAAAACAATATGGAAAAAGTAATATAAAAATTTTCAGTTCAATTCTTGTCATCATAAGGATGTTGGTTGCTGTTGATATCGTGTTCTCACTTAGCAATAGCTCATCTGGATTCATATTTCAAGGTTCCTTCTGCAGGCTCCTGAAAATAATCAGAAACAATCGATAGTGAGTCTTCTCTACTTATTAGGTAAATTGAGAAGTATTTTTACTGTATTTCACACTCTACTAGTTTTTGTCTTTTATAGGTTGTGGACATAAAGTATAAACAAAATATGATATTGAAAAGGTATTAAATAGTTATAACCTCTTTTTGAGAGCCCTCATGATGTATTTTTGTGTGAATTTAGATTCTGGATTTAAGCATTTCTGCTCTGTACAGTTTTTCAGAGTAACACTGCAAAAACACAAGACAATTGGCTGCATGATTGCGTCAGTCGACATATTTAAACAGAGATGTATAATATTGAGAGAATCAGATTTGTAATGATTAATATGTGCTTACACAATCTCCTGGTTTTCACAAGAGGGGCTTGGTGGTATGATTTCAAGCTTCTCAATCAGTTTTGGAGGAACCATGTTTATACCTTTGTCAGCACAGAAACACCTGCCCTTTGAAGCCCTAGCCTGGCCTGAAAGAGTAAAATCAATGCATTTTACCATTATCTACCATGCCATACAAAGATAGTTTTACAATATAAATGCACAGTATTACAAACTTGGATGTCTGAATTTCTTCAATCAAAGTTCAGAGATAAAACTCACTTTTCACCTCAACAGCAAGCAGGCAGCCAAGAACAACCACAGCTGTAAAAGTTTTCATTTTGGTCTTCTGTCTTCACCGTCAAAATGGCTAATTAACGAAGTTATGGATGATTGAGTTCAGCGGTTGTGTTTTTATGCTCCTAAAAGGGGTTTTTCCTACCTGATTTTTTTTCTTTCAGTTTCTATAGTCCAGCATCTGAACTGGTCTCATTTCTCAGAAACACTTTCTCACAGCAAATCTGAAAGAGTTGACCTTTCCAAGAATGAGGAAGGAATTTGAGCATTTCTTGTGTCAATATTAGACTATAATTAATGCAACAAAAAACATTTATTTGTTTGCTCAGATGAGCAATAATTAATGTGCACAGCAGCAACAGCTTCATAAATATTGTGTAGCTAACATTTATTCAAAACACAATTTTACTGTGAGGTTCCAGACAGTCTGAGTAGGCCATTAACAGTGGGGATTTTCAGTGAATCTTATCTGCAGGGTAACATTGTTGCACAAGTAGGTATGTGTCTTTATAAGTGACACGGTCACCAGTCCATTCACTACATTTCTCATCATCCTTCACCCCACTCACCTGCACTCCATCTGCAATCACTCATCACCACCAGCAGTCACCGCACATGCACCTCTTCAGCACTCATTACATAAGCACACCGTTCCTTCACTTCTGGGTCTGGTCTCATCTCTACAAGACCATACAGACTCACCTTGTGCACGGCCTCCCCTTTCTTTCAGGTCATCTGATCCCCAATCATCTGGAACACCACAGCAACAGTCCTCGTCCGCATCTATCTGCAAACATATCAGTGCATCACTCATCTGCAGCTAAGTCAATCTTCAAATTACCAGAGATTGTTACACTCACCTGCATCACTCCGCTTCGAGTTTTAAACCTGCAAATAAAACTGTACATTATCACTTACCACTTACCACTTACCACCTCTCCTTGTCTGTGTCTGACAATAAGTGACTCATTTCATTTATTCAACTGATTTGTTCAAAGAAATTTCATACAGGGATGAAATAAGTGAGTGATTCAGTGAATCATTTACTCAACCGTATCATTTGACAAACAGGGGTGTAGATACATGTTGCATGAGCATCCAAATACCACTGTGCCCCAGTAAAATATTAGGATGATACATTTAAGCCCTGGGGTTTTTTTTTAGTCCCTTATCTAGTGTTTGTTATGGTGTGCAGTGCTTTGTTCTTTCAGGTGTTTATTAAAAGTCAGTTTGGTCGTCTTCCGTTCACCCTTGGATTACTTGTAAGAGTAATTTGACATTACAATTAAAGTATTTTAAACGTTTTAAATTATGACAAATGTGTAATGTTACATAAATATTTAAATACAACTTTAAATATATAAATGGCATATTTTAGTTTACCATAAATGCCAACTTTAATGCACTTTAAATATTTAAAGGGTACCTAAAATCTACTTTTACATGGTGTTTGGACATAAATGTATGTTGGCAGTATGTGAACACAACCACCTTAATGAAATAAAAATAAAAATCCACCCACTCCTCTTTTTTTTTTATCCCCATTAAACCAAAGCACAGTGACACGAAAAAAGAGGAAATTCGTGTTCCCGAACACGAATCAATAGATTAAATTTCGTAACTATGTCACGAACTGCCGTGAGACTGGGTTGAATAAACTCGACTCGACTCTTTGGAAATTAAACAATGTCTTTTAATGATAATAATAAGAAATAAGCAAATACAAAATATTGCGCAGTCTGCAGCAAAGAATCTCTATCGCGTGCTTCGTGTTTGAGAGCTGCTTGCATAGCACATGTTTTAACAGGAAATTCTTGTAAATTGAAAACAACTCATTTGCATTACATTGGCTTCATTCAATAATCTCTCTGTTTGGAATTATTCAAAAATAATAACTAAATCTTTAAAAAAAAAATTTAGTAGATTCTATGCCAGTAATTTTTAATTAATTTTAAAGCAAAAAACTATCAAAAAAACAAGAAATTATTTTTTTAAAAATAAAGTTTACATTTATTTTCATGAAATCTACAAACCCACAGAATGACTTTTTACAGTGTACTTCTAATTACTTCCCATCTACATCTAACGCTTTCTTGAGCTCTATAGATGTGAAAGCAATTGACAAAAATTAAAGTGAACTTTGTGATATGCCAATTTCCGCTGAGGATGAGATAAAAGGCGATTAATCATCTAAAAAATAATAAATCGCCAGGTACAGACGGTTTGCCGGGGAATTTTATAGGCTATTTGCTGCTGATGATTTGGCCCATTTTCTGCTCAAAATGTTTAATGAAAGTAATAATAATCTGTGCCATCCTGCCACCATAACTCAAGGGTTAATCACTCTAATCCCCAAACCAAAAAAAAGGATTTATTTTTTCTTGATAATTGACGACCAATTAGTTTACGCAATTATGATTATAAAGTATTTCCCCTGATTTTTGCTAAAAGACTCAAATCTGTGTTAGTTTCAACTATAGAAGAAACCCAATCTGGATTCTTGAGGAACAGGCATATTACAAACAATATTAGTGTTATTAAAAACATGAATTCTCTGTCTGGGCTCTTTAGTTTCATTTTCTCACATGTGCTCATTGTTTATGTTCCTGCATCATTAGTTCATTCCCATCAGCTGTGTGTAATTTAATAGTCTCGTTTTCGCCTCTGTTCTGTGTATTTATACCATCACTTCCTGTTCAGTCTTTGTCGTTCGCTATATTTAAATGTATTGTCTTGTGTGGCTCTTTCTCCTGGTTAATTCTCCTGTTTATTAAACATTGTTCCTGTGTAAAGAGCATAACAATTAGATTAGTGTTAGATATTTTGGATTATCCAGAATTTAATGTGGACAGTGGATTTATTCTAATTCTTGATTTCTGTAAGGTCTTTGACTCTATAAAGCATCAGTTTATTTTTAAGTCACTTATAAAATTTGGTTTTGGAAATTTCTTTACTAACACAATTAAAATCCTTTATTAGAATTGTAACAGTTCTGTTAAGTTGTTGGGTGGCACCAGATTTAATTTGTCTAGACAGGGTTGCCCTGCTTCTCCATATTTATTTTTGATAATAAGCCAACTCCTTGCAAATCATGTTAAAACCAGCGTGATTAAAGGTATGTCTTTATGGATAGAGAATTAGTTTTAAAGCAATTAGCAGATGACACCACACTTTTTCTCTGAAATGAAAACCAAAATGTAATAGAAGAGTTTTCTAGGGCATCTGGTGTCTATTTAAATGTAAAGACGTGTGAACTTATGGAGGTTAAAGAATGTTCAGTGGGATCTTATTGTAACAATCCAGTCAAAACAGAAGTCAAATACCTAGGAATTATAGTAAGAATCAACAGAACAGAAGTTTATTCAATTTTAATCCTATTATTCAAAATATGGAAAGGAAGATAAATCAATGGTGTTCGAGAGATTTATCATTAAGAGGAAGAGTTTTGATTTCCAAAGCAGAAGGTGTATCTCGGCTAATATAGCTACGGTTCTTCACGTTGATGATAAAATATCAAAAGAGATTGATAAGATGCTCTTTAATTTTGTTTTGAGAAATAGGATACATTATACAAGGAAAACTATTTTAATGAACACGTGAAAATGGTGGCCTCAACTTCCTAGACTTTACTACACAAAACAATACATTTAAAGTCAACTGGATTAGACAACTTGTTAAATATGAAGCCTCTGTTTGAAGATTCCCTTTCATATTTTATCCAGCCTGGGGAGCATGAATTTTTGTCTCGTTTGTTTGGTATCAACAAAATACCGGTGATGCTTTCTGCTTTTCATCGTCAAGCTTTTGTTGCACGGGCTCTGATTTTCAAACACAACTTCTCACCGCACCCTGACATTATTTGGAATAATAAGGACATTTTATATAAATAAAAATCCATTTTTTTTTACAAAAATTGGTTTTGGTAGATCAGCTATTTAACTCTGAAGGCCTTCTCATTCATGAAAAAAATTAACATTCCCCTAACAACAGAGGAATTTTCAACTGTTTTTGGTGCAATTTCTTCTCGAATATGTATGTTGTAAAAATAACAAAAAGAGTTAATTATCAGCAACTTCCATGCCTCTCACCAAATCATTCCCCTGAAGGTAAAATGTGTTTTTCCTGTGATAATTATAATAGATCAATAAGAGCTCTTTTCCAGAAGGATGTTGTGTTGAAATCAAATGTAATTGCATGTTGGAATCAATTTGTTGGTGATGTTGATTGGAAAAAAGTCTGGCTTCTGCCCAATCAGTATCTCTTAATAAATAAGGTGAAAGAAGTATCTTTTAAGCTTCTCCACAGAATATACCCTGCAGAGAAGCCCTTAAAATTTTAAAAAGATATAGATGTATGCTGTAGTATTTGCAAGCAGAAGTTAGAGACAGCTGTTCATTTATTTTGGCACTGCCTTTGTCTTTTTTTTTTTTTTTTTTTTGGGCAAAATGTACTTTATTGTTGGAAATGTTGATGGCAATTTTATGTTACAGTGGAAAGATGTTCTTTTAGGCATTATTGTAAACTCTAAAGATACACAGATCTTCAAATTAACATGCGTCTATCAAAGCAGGAAATCCACACTTTTAATCCCTTACACACAATTAGTGCTCTTGAAATACGAAAATGGAGGTGGGTCCGGATCCGGATTTTGACAACCCCGGCTATAAAAAATGATCTGTGGGGTATTTTGAGCTGAAACTTCATATATTGTACATACTATGGGGGCATCACAGACTTATTTTTTACATCTTGTAAAAAGGGGCATAATAGGTGACCTTTAATTATGAAATTATTTGTTAGCACAGGCAGGAACCTGCACGACGCACCTCTGACAGTGTCGTTTGGGCTGGCTGCAGAGTCATCAACCCATCATTGATGTTTCGCTCCTTTCATCCCATATCATGCAGGTGGTGGAGCTGTGGCAGGGATGTCTCCCTATCGCTCCCTTCTCTCTCCCACACCTGGTCCTTTCTCCAGAGCCAGAAGCTCCCTCTGCCTTTGACATCCTGGCACCTCTGACACCGAGAGATTTCAGGAGCTGTTGAATGGAGGTTCTAGAGAAGCCTTAAAAGCTGACTTCCACCCCACCCCACAGCTTCTGTGCAAATGGCTGAAAGGTCTGCATACATCTCCTCCTTCCTCTCATAAGCAAAATAAGAACACTTATGTGAGAATGCTGTTTGTGGACTACAGTTCAGCATTCAATACCATAATGCCTGCCAAACTCGTCAGGAAGCTCCAAGACCTGGGGCTAAACAGATCTCTGTGCAGCTGGATCCTGGACTTCCTGTCAGGCAGACGTCAGGTGGTCAGATTGGGCAAAAAAACATCATCCGCACTAACCCTTAACACAGGTGCTCCTCAGGGCTGTGTTCTGAGCCCACTCCTGTTCTCTCTGTACACACATGACTGTACAGCTACACACAGCTCCAACGTCATCGTCAAATTCGCTGACGACACGACGGTGGTAGGCCTGATCACTGACAACAACGAGACGGCCTACAGAGAGGAGGTGTGCACTCTGACAAAATGGTGTCAAGAAAATCACCTCTCACTCAACATCAACAAGAGCAAGGAGCTGGTGGTGGATTTCAGGAGACAACGTAGAGAACACACCCCCATTACCATCGACAAGACACCTGTGGAGCAGGTAAACAGTTTCAAGTTCCTCGGCGTCCACATCTCTCAGGATCTCACATGGTCCGCCCATATAGACGCAGTGCTGAAGAAGGCACATCAACGCCTCTTCTTCCTGAGACGGCTGAGGAAGTTTAAAATGAACCCCAACATCCTCAGATCATTCTACACCTGCACTATAGAGAGCATCCTGACGGGTTCCATCACTGCCTGGTTCGGGAACAGCACCGCTGGCAACCGAAAAGCTCTGCTGAGGGTTGTGCGAACTGCCCGGCACATTGTAGGAGGTGAGCTTCCCTCCCTCCAGGACATCTACACCAGACGCTGTATAAGGAAAGCCAGGAGGATCATCAATGACTCCAGCCATCCATCCCATGGACTGTTCTCGATGCTGCCCTCAGGAAGACGTTTTTGCAGCATTCAGTCCCGCACGAGTCGAATGAAAGACAGTTTTTTTCCTCAGGCTATCAGGTTCATGAACAGCCAGAAGTGACAGACTGCACAGCACACACTATATTATATGACATGCACTGCACTTTAACTCCATATACAGTTACTGGACTCTAATGCACTTTAACTCCATATACAGTCACTAGACTCTAATGCAATACACACTGCACTTTAATACAATAATTATCTGATATCATAACTACTACTGCAATGTCCATCCATATTATATCTGTATTCCTTCACATATTGTATTCTAAATGTACATTTCTATTGTCACTCGTATATTGTCTATTGTCATTTGTATATTGTTTAAATATGTTAATCTGTATTTTGCACTGTCTGGAGCAAGCTCTCAAAAATTTCACTCACCATGATGATGTGACAATAAATGGAAATTCTAATTCTAATTCTAATTCTAAATTCTAAGCAGACTCCAGGCTATCTTGATATTTTATCATCAACGTGAAGAACCATAGATGTATTAGCGGAGATACACCTTCTTCTTTCGAAATCAAAACTCTTCCTCTTAACGATAAATCTCTCGAAAGCCATTGATTTAACTTCCTTTGAGAATTTTGAGTAATAGGATTAAAATTGAATAAACTTCTGTTCTGTTGATTCTTACTATAATTCCTAGGTATTTGACTTCTGTTTTGACTGGATTGTTACAATAAGATCCCACTGAACATTCTTTAGCCTCTATAAGTTCACACGTCTTTACATTTAAATACACACCAGATACCCTAGAAAACTCTTCTATTACATTAATTGCGATGGGGATTTGGTTTTCATTTCAGACAAAAGTGTGGTATCGTCTGCTAATTGCGTTAAAATTAATTCTCTAGTCATAAAGACATACCTTTAATCACGCTAGCTTTGATTAACATGATTTGCACTTATTTGAGTTGGCTTATTATCAAAAATAAATATGGAGCAGCAGGGCACCCCTGTCTAATCCCTCTAGACAAATTAAATTTACGAGAAGTGCCACCCTACTCCGCTCCCAGTTGCCTCCGGGTGTAATTGACATTAAACTTTAAGTATTTAATTATGAACTTATATATAAAGTTGTCCTGAAGTATTACATAAGTGGGTCAAAAAATACTCCTAAAGTCAGCTAATTGTTTGTAATATACATTTAAACCTTTATACATTATTAATTGTAAATAAGATCCAATTAAGAGTCTGAAAACATTGCATTCAGTACACAGTATTCTTTTAAATTCTATTATTCTGCAAATAAGTAGGCTACTCTTTTTAAAAGTATGCTAAAATGTAATTCTTTTTTTCATACAGTCTGACTCTCAAACCACTAGGCCACGACTGCCCCTATTTTATTGTGGCAAAATTTGCTTCAACAGGTACAGATCCAAGAGCAGGAGTGGTGAGGCCAAGGTAGTCTAGATGGAGAGCTCTGGGATTGGCATAACAGAAACAGTTTTGTCAGGAAATGTAGGTCCAAGGTAGGAACTGCAGACTTTGGGAACTAGCTCTCTCTTGGTCATGGCAGGAAAAAGAGTCTTAGCAACCTCTGGGGTGGCCATCACATTACTTTGGTACCATGGCAGGAAGCTCTGGCACAGTGGCGCCTGTGAAAGTGTGCCCTAGGGCAGCCATGAAAGAAAACACAGAGATCGAAGCGATCATGACAGGAAGCCCTGTCACAGTAAACAAACACACTGTATGAAAACAAATACACAAAAATCGAGAGACCAAAAAATATGCCTTTTATAAATAAGTACCTTAAACCAGTCAAGGAGAATGATTTTTCCCAAACCAAGCCATTGCTTTGGCTTTTGTGGAAAGCAAGAGGGAATCAAATGGCAGCATTCTGTGGAGAAAGATGGGAGTCTGATTATTTCCCTAGACTTTACACTTGCTGTCTTTGATTATCCTAATCTAACCTCTACGATTTACTGTAATTCCACCATCTTTAATAAAATTGCTTGGCTTTGGTATTTTCCTATTGCCCTATTTTTCCTTGTTTTGTTTTGTTTTGTATGATTTAGAATAACAATTGGCCTTCTTTGCTGTGGTGAATTCCAGCTCACCTTTTAACAAACCAGGTTTAGACAAGAGGCCTGCGTCAGTCAAAAGACAGAAACATAAAACTCTGGTTGACCGTGGCAGGAACCGCAGTCTTGCAAGATGTTAAGACATGAAAGCATGGAGGGTCCACTCATGTCATCCCACCAGAGGCTAAGCTGACTGAGGAGCTCTGGAACTGCGGTTCTAAACAGTGCAAATTAAATTTACATTCTCCCCTTTTCTTCTTATTTAGTGACTGAAACACACACACAGGTTTGTTTTGCTATCAAAGTGAGGACATTCCATAGGCGTAATGGGTTTTATACTGTACAAACTGTACATTCTGTACCTCTACACTAACACTACTCCTAAACCTCTCCACACACTAATTCGAACATGAGCCCTCCCAGCGACCACAGTTACGAGTTTCCCATGGTACTTGCCTCTAGTGTCAAACTCAGGAGGACAGTAAGCTTGTGTGCCTGAAGGAAAGAGATTTTTTTTAAGCTGATATTAAGTTTGATATTAAGATATGGTGTAACCGGTCACTAGAATTTTAGTTCCAAACTACAGTTTTGAGGAGGAAATGCATATCCCAGAATGTCTTAAAGGCAGAAGTTTTTAGGAGGTCCTCACACCCCAAGTCAATTAGTTTGACTTCAAGGGTGTCCTTGTTGATCAGCAGGTTCTCCAGATTGATATCACGGTGTAGCACTCCACGGCGACAGCACATGTGGACGGCCTGCGCTACCTGCCACATGACAATGTCGTGTTAAGTCAGGAGGATGCCTGTGTGGAGCTCCAGCAAACCAATCAGATCCTCGCAGGGTGAGGGCATTCCAAGAGTATGATGTAGAAGCCAAGCTGGTCCTGCCACTCCAACAGCTGAACTATCAGTGGAACACTGGGGCCCTTGTTAGCAAGCATTGTTCAGGCAACCTCTAACGGAAGGGGTGAAGGATGACCAGGTTATAAGAAATATCATTTTATAATTGTTAGATGAAGGTGCTTTCCCAAAAGTAGAATTTAGTCCAGTCTTGAACAAGGTTTTGTCAATGGAAGTTTAAAAAAATCAGTCAGTCTATGATTATCATTAATACAAGATGTTTTAAACAGTGAAAAACAGAGACCGCACCTTACTTATAATGCTAATATATTCCGTGGTATTGGTCTTCAAGGCAAATTTCAGTGCAACCTGATCAAAAAAAAACAAAAACAAAATTGCTGACATGAGCAGAGGTCATATCATTACTGTTAATGGGAAGAAGTGCTCAACAAAGGCAGTATCAATAAAGAAATTTTAATATAAGACCAGGAGAGAAACTGCAATCAGAACACTAACACCACTTAAACCACAACATCGACAGACAAGGACTGAACAGAAACAAAGGGTTTAAATAACAGAAATACTGGGGAGCAAACAAGACTAATTAATTACACACAGCTGATGGGAATGAACTAATAATGAGGGTTGCCTCGGAAACAAAGGAGTGGCATGAAAATTCAAACAAAGCACGAACAGATACACATGAAACAATTACAGTCATCATCAAGTCAAGTGTCCTAAACATTATGAACATAATATACATTAAAAACGAACTAGAATGGATACAATGAGACAAAACAATTAGCTAACAAGATATTGTAAGTAAAAATGACAAAATCATTCTAAGGGTCATAAACATTCCTCTAAAAAATTCCATTATTAATTATTAAAGATATTATATCCAATTAAAGATATTAGCTGAAAATGAAGATGAGCATTTTCTGGTGTACAAACCACATTACATGCAATTCACCTTCAGCATTCAATGCCATACTGGCACATTACTCTGGTGCTCCACATATACATTCTGACCTGAGCTGGCTCTCGGTCAGAACTATTCAATTAAAATGTATTTGTGAAACACTGTTTACAGTTGTAATAATCTTGAAGCTTTATTGAGTTTTGTGATGTTTTAGTGATGCCTGTGGAACTATTGCTTATCATAAATGGAGTATCTTGTGCATTTTTACTCAGAATCTCATAATGAAAGAACTACTAAGAGGTCAGAAGATGTGATTCATAAAAAAAGCTTTATTTGACACTTATTTGTGGACAATGAAAATATAATCATACATCAAATTATAAAAACACTGTACATATGACACATATGACAATATGTTTGTGAAAAAAACAAAAACATTTAGGCTTTTTACAACCTAGCACTTAGATAAAAATAATAATAATAATAATTGAATCATCTTATGCATTAGGAAATGCATTTAAATATTTTTAGATTAATTTATTTTATTTTTTTATTGAACTCCAACTATGAAGTCATTTGAAGGATGTTGTTGCTGATGGTGTTGACATCAGGATGTTCTTCTGTGGCGCAGTGACAGTTGTACTGTGTGGCACAGACCGCTGGCTCCTGTAAAATCAGACAAAGATAATTAAATATAATTGTATTCATTTTAGTTAATTACCATGTGTCTCCCTCTGCTAGAGGAGTTTGTGTTTTTGTGTTGAATATGTGAAGCATAAGTAAATAAACTTAAAGCAGATATTCTCACCTCTTCTCAAGAGCCTTTATGATATTTTGAGTGAATTTTGACTCTGGATTCATGCATTTCTGTCCTGCACCGTTCTTCAGAGTGACACTGTGAAACAACAAAAACGGTGAGCTGAAACTTACTCAGGATAGTTTGTCGAGTTGACGAACATTTAAATAAATTATTGCATACAACTGTAGGCTATCCTTACATAATCTCATGTTTGTGACAAGATGGACTTGGAGGGATGATTTCAACCTTCTCAATGTTCTTCACTAAAACCATGTCTGCACCTTTGCCGG
The DNA here is from genome assembly GCA_038088235.1 of Zacco platypus. Lineage (NCBI taxonomy): Eukaryota > Metazoa > Chordata > Actinopteri > Cypriniformes > Xenocyprididae > Zacco > Zacco platypus. The sequence continues at coordinate 19,358,878 of CM076082.1, read as the reverse complement.
CACAGAAGCACCTGCCCTTCGAAGATATGCCCTGGCCTGGAAAAGATATTTCATTATATTCTGTTATTAGTTATTAGCTGCAGAACATAACTATAATCAAAGGTACAAGATATGCTGAATGATCTTGATCTATAACTACATTAAACTCACCTTTCACTCCTACAGCGATCAGGCAGGCAAGAAGAACAACAGCTGCAATAGTCTTCATTGTCTTCTTGTTTTCGATGAACTGTGCTTGTCTGGGTCAGTGAGATTATGACCGAAGGCCTTCGGAGCTCATTTAAATACTCTAGGATCAGGGGTTTCCCCTCAGATTTTGTTCTTGTTTTTTGTTTCACTACTCCAGCTTCCTCTCCTTTTTCTCTTTTTATTGCGATTTCTCAGAAGCAATTCCTAAACCATCTTGAAGCAAAGCTTTGATTTAGGGAATTATGAGCTTAACTTTCCAGGAATAAGTAGTAATTATTGCTTAATTACACTGAAATATTGATGTTAATTATGTTTTGGTGGGAGTGCTGTTAGATGCCAGGCTAAAACACTGAAAGTTAGGACATATGAAAATAGGAATTGGTTGATTTTGATGGCTATGATGATTTATTTTTCTAAGCACATAAAAATCTCTTGTATATTTTTGCACACAATAAGGTAGCAATACATAGAAAGATATAAAATATACAACAAACCTATTTATCAACACAAACCTTTGCAATATACAGTAACTTTTAATAAAGCTATAATGGAGCAAACTAATGAAGTTTTGTTTAAAAGAATAAAGGTAAAACACACATTGGTACGCACCAACAATTTCTACGGATTAAATCTTGATGAACTTGTAGTTTAGCTACACTATGAAGTTGGGATTTGTTCCATGAAGTTAAAATATTACAAGTTACAAGTTAAAATATTAATGTGGTCCTGATCTTCATTGAAATCAGATTGCTTGATTATCAAGTAATAACTCTTAATCCCCACTCACTATAACCACTAACACCACAACCAGCAGCAATAGTATTAGCTGCTGGTCTTCATTAAAGGAAATGTTCAATGAAACCCCAAATTTATAGTTTCTCACTCTAAAGCACCTTTTAACATAGGGGTTCAAAACTTAATATTAAATGGCCGTTTAGTGTTAAAATGTACAATACTAGCAAATGCCTTAGCTGTTGAGGAGCGTCCGGATCTGCAGGCTAATAAGAAATTCTTGATGGTTTGGCCCGATGGTGCTGAAGTTATAATAAATATTTTCTGCATTGCATGAAGAAATGACGACAAACTTGCGTTGTTAATTTGATCGTGTTGTCGAGGAAGTTGAGAGTGAGTGCGCTCTGCATTGGGCTTTTTAACCTCTACAGACCTCACACCTTTGAGTTTTGGAGAGGAGAGAGCTAGAAGTTTGCGTCAATTTATTACTCTGATAAATATAACAAACGTACAATGCATCCTATGTTTATTTAGTCAGTTCATAACAGTTCAGGATCCATACACAGCAGTGGAGAAGGCAAAACAGAATCGTGAATAGGGACAGGCTTGGGTCGAGGTAAGCGGCAAACATACACAGTCCAATAGCAGAAAATCAAAGAACAGGAAACAGTCCAAGATCAAACACAGAATAACCATCCACAAATGAAACACTCAGAAATGACCACTGTAGGAAATCAAGACTTCGCAATGGTGGTGTGTATGTGGCGTGCTTAAATAGTGTGTGCGTAATGAACTGCAGGTGTGAGTGCAATCAGTCCCGGGTATGAGGGCCTATGGGAAATGGAGTCCTAAATAGCAACAGTCAATATTCTGGTGAGAGCTCCCTCTGATGATCGAGAGGAAGCGAAGAGGGAGCCTCACCTGTAACAGTAAGAGATGGTGATGTCCACCAAAGTGTGAGTCATTAAACAAGGAGTAATTTGATATGAAACACGAACTAGATAAAATGCATTACCAAGTATTTTTAAATTTCAGGCATGTATAACACTAAAAGATATACAAAAGAACAATATACACACAGTAATAATACACAAAATGTACTGGGGAACTGCATGTTCATTCATTTAAGCAAATTTGTCAATGAATTAGTGGAATGGATGCCATTTCTATGGGCCGCATGTCTGATTCTTGTATTGAGAACAATCAATATCTCAAGTGTTTTTGAAGTGTATGTGGGGATCAAATGGTGGTAATCCTCATTAAGCAATTCATGGGTCGTGTTCTTCAAATGAGACTTACTTGATGAGACGGATGTTTCAGGATAACTTTGCATTAACCAAACCTTTAGGATTTAAGTTCAGTAAAAGAAATGTCTATGTAAGGATATACAGTTACATATACATATACATATACAGTTTAAATATACAGAAAAATACCATTTGTTTGCAGATTTTTAAATATTTGAAGGATAAAATGTTCTAATGATGAAATTTAGTGATTGTATAGAAATACTAAATATGTCACAAACATAAACAAAATCAGGAATTAGACAAAATTTTTCATTTCACTGGAACATCATCAAGTGTTTTCATTACCTTTTTCTTTATATAGGATCTTAAACCGACATTGTGTTGAAGTGATGCTGAAGAATGTCACAATCATGCTGATGAAAATGAAGGAGAAACTGAAAGTCTTGTTGTAGAATCTGGAAATGTCACTTTAACTGCTACTTATCTCCAGTAAATAGAGTGATTATGCATGCACAATATAATATACAGAGTTAGTTTCTACTTTAGAGAATTTCATAAATGAATTACTGTTTGCAACATAGATACATTCAATTAACTGTATGCAGTTTTATGCAGTTTTTAGGTAGTCTGTTTAATGTCTTGTTTCTATTGGTTCACGGGTGTAATCATTGTTCTCAGGTGTTCATTGTTTGTAATTTAGTCAATGTATTTAAGTCCTCATGTTTGCCATGTTCATGGTTGATGATTGTCTCTGTAATCCCTGTGGTGAGCTCTCCGTTTGTTTATGTAATTCCATGCCATGCCATGTGAAGACTGTTTTATGTTGGATTGATGTTTGATGGACTATAATAAAATTGCACTTGGGTTCTCACTACAACTCTCCTCCAGTGGATTCCATTTCAGAATAATCGACCATCTACAATGAACCCAGCAGTTTCTCGTCTTTTGTGTCCTTGTCAAGGCGATCAGGCTATTGAGTCTTCTGTGGAGGAATTTTGTGGACTTTGTAATCTAGTGGGGTTTAATGACATAGCGCTCAATTTTTCGTGTGAGTCTAAATGGACACATTTGCTCCCTGCTTCCTGAAGGGAAAATCCACAGGACACTGGAGCAATATACAGACTATGCACTTTTGCTGGCTGGTTCATCTTTTACTGTGGGTATTGTGGATGAGGGGCTCCACAACCCCACAGCGCACACCACAGCCAGCAGACCAGAGCCTCTTCACCTCACGTCCACCACACTAGAGAGTCTCCACACCCTGACTGTCATGTCTGGAGTTCTCCATGCCACATCTGCCCAGCCAGACTGTTCCCGTCATGCCTGCCCAGCCACAGACGGTTCCCGTCACGCCTGCCCAGCCACCGAAGGCTCACGTCACGCCTGCCCAGCCACCGAGGGTTCATGTCATGCCTGCCATGCCTGAGCCATCAGAAGATGCAGTGCTGACCATTATGGCTACGGACATTTTATGTGTGTGGGCTGCACATACATCGACTCCAACCCCTGGACTCCAGGCCCTGACCAGCGTCCAGAGACTGGGTCAGCCCATGAACCTGTTCCAGGCCATGACACCTTAGCTTTGCCCAAGTAAATTTTGGGGAGGGGGGGGGGGCAGTAGGTACCTGGCTAAGGGGAACCTCCCTGTCCCCCTGGACTGCCTGCAGCTCCCTGGCCCCCGGGACTGCCTGCACCTCCCTGGCCCCCTGGACTGCCTGCACCTCCCTGGCCCCCGGGACTGCCTGCACCTCCCTGGCCCCCTGGACTGCCTGCACCTCCCTGGCCCCCAGGACTGCCTGCACCTCCCTGGCCCCCTGGACTGCCTGCACCTCCCTGGCCCCCTGAACTGCCTGCAGCTCCCTGGCCCCCGGGACTGCCTGCACCTCCCTGGCCCCCTGGACTGCCTGCACCTCCCTGTCCCCCAGGACTGCCTGGACCTCCCTATCCCCCAGGACTACCTGCAGCTCCCTGTCCCCCTGGACTGCCTGCAGCTCCCTGGCCCCCTGGACTGCGTGTACCTCCCTGGCCCCCTGGAGTGCCTGCACCTCCAGGTCTGCCCACGCCCCATGGTCCAGGTCCGCCCATGCCCCATACCCGTCTTGTCCTTGTCCTGTTCCCCTGTACTGGCCTGGCCCACCCCCACCCCCATCCCCCACCCCCATCTGCTTCACCACCCTACTTGGATTTATGTTAAGTTTTTTGTTTTGTTTTGGAAGGCGCCCATAGAGGGGGGGATTCTGTAAAGTTCATTTTTGATTTTGTTTTCATGTTGACGTGTCATGTCTTTATTTTGTTGTCATGTTTGCTGTTTGTTTACCATGTGCTCCCTGATGTATGTCATGTGATTCCCCTGTTTGTCATGTGATCCTGCCATGAGCTCCTTGTCATGTGCCTCCCCTGTTTCATGTCTTGTTTCTATTGGTTCACGGGTGTAATTATTGTTCACTGTTGTTTGTAATTTAGTCAGTGTATTTAAGCCCTCATGGTTGCCATGTTCATTGTCGATGATTGTCCCTGTAACCATTGTGGTGGGTTCTCCATTTGTTTATGCTAAGCCATGCCATGCTATGTGAAGACTTTGTTTTATGTTGGATTGATGTTTGATAGACCATAATAAAACTGCATTTAGGTTCTTACTTGTAATGAATGGCGATTCAACAGATTAGATCCATAAGCAGGCTTTATTCAGAAACGTAGTCAAACAGGCAATGGTCAAGAAAACAGAAAACAGTATTGACAGGGAACAGGCAGGCTCGTGGTGATAATCCAGGCAAATGATCAGAAAGGCAGGCAATAAGATACACAATTCAAAGATACAGGCGATAATTCCAAAGGGCTGGCAGATAAATATAAATAGACAGAGGAAAAGGCAGAATAAAAAAAACAGGCACACAAGATGGGTATGAACGCTCGGAAATGTTAACCAGGGATAAACAAGACCTCACAACTAAGTGTGTGTGTGTAGGGCTTAAATAAGGCTAGGGTAATGAGCATCAGCTGGAGCCATGATCAGTGCCAGGTATGGGGATTCTGGGAGATGTAGTCCATGTATGTGAGTCCATGAAATTGGAGGGCGACCTCTGGTGGCAAGTGAATGGAAGATGACGGACAGGATTCATGACATCACTACAACTACCCTCCAGTGGATTCCATTACACAATTATTCAACAGCCTGGCATGTAATTCTGTGTGGTTTCGTTTCAAACTATTTTTGTTAGCTGAGGAACAGACAAGTTTCTGATAATATTGTGTCAAAAATGTATGTCATTCAATAACTCATTGATTTATTGAATTATTGAACTACATTGTGCTGTTGGTCTGAACATCAGCTTGTGGCCTCATGCCGATGGCTGAATCACAGCGTCACAGTCTCATTACCCCTTTACTTTACATCGCATATTTTATTTGAAGAGTCTCTGTACTGATGAAAACTGATTTATTGAAATTTGGAAATGCTAACATACACAAATTGCAGAAAAAAAGACTGGTGTAAGACTGGTATAACTGCAGTTTTTTTTCAGGCATATTAATACAGGCTATATTTGTATTTTCTAGGCAATGCTGTTATGGGGCCTCAATGCTGTTATTGTATGAAATTAACAATGAACACTTGCTTTGTTGTGTAACGCCCAGGTTCAGGAACAGGTACAAGGTCAAGATTATATTTTGCAAAGTTTAATTCAACAAGAAGACAGGCGAGAATACAGCGCGGGATAACCAGGACGTAACTTTAAAGACGAACAAGGACAGGACTGATACAGAGGGAATTTATACAGAGTGAACAAGAGGATAATTGGTGGGGAACAGGTGATTGACATAACTGATTGACGAAACACAGGTGGCGACGATGAACTAATAACAAGGAGGAAATCAAAACAGAACCACATGGCAAATGACAGGACGAAAACAAGGAACATGTGACAGATGACAGAACTAAATGAAAACAAGGAACATGTGACAAAGACAGGACCGGGGAACAGAAGAAACAGATAAACGGACAAACAGAATAAACAGAATAAACAGATAAACGAATATGAATGAAAACGGACACGATATGACATTAAACAGACACGATTATGACATTACTCCCCCCTCCCGGAAGGCGCGACCCCGCGCCGTGAAGGAACAGATCCGGGAGGGGGGGGCGGGCACCCTGGAGGCCGTGGTCAGGCATAGGTAGTTCAGGTGGCCTCCAGGGTGTCTCCTGGACCTCCTGGAGGTCCGGCGGCCATGGAGGAGTCCAGGGCAGAGTCCTAGCGGATGCCAGGAGGTCAGGCGGCCATGGAGGAGTCTTAGGTGGCAAAGTCACAGCTGAGGCTGTGAGGTCAGGTGGCCATGGAGGAGTCCAGGGTAAAGTCCCAGCTGAGGCTGAGAGGTCAGGCGGCCACGAAGGAGTCCAGAGCGTGGCCTCCTTCCCACCGGCTGGCGTGGACGGAGTCACTGGGCCCCCCCCCAAAATTTTCAGGGGAGGAGTCCCCCATTTCTGCGGGCTGAGCGGCCGAAGATCCGTCACTGGCCCCGGCGGTGGGAGGTCTGGGAGGTCTGGGAGGTCTGGGAGGTCTGGGAGGTCTGGCTCTGGGAGCTCAGGCGGAGGAAGGTCTGGGAGCTCTGGCGCTGGGAGCTCAGGCGGAGGAAGGTCTGGGAGCTCAGGGTCTGGGAGCTCAGGCGGAGGAAGGTCTGGGAGCTCAGGCGGAAGAAAGTCTGGGAGCTCAGGAGGAGGAAGGTCTGGGAGCTCAGGAGGCTCTGGCCAGTCTGGGAGCTCGGGCCAGTCTGGGAGCTCGGGCCAGTCTGGGAGCTCGGGCCAGTCTGGGAGCTCGGGCCAGTCTGGGAGCTCAGGAGGGTCTGGGAGCTCAGGAGGGTCAGGGAGCTCAGGAGGGTCAGGGAGCTCAGGAGGGTCAGGGAGCTCAGGAGGGTCAGGGAGCTCAGGAGGGTCAGGGAGCTCAGGAGGGTCAGGGAGCTCAGGAGGGTCAGGGAGCTCAGGAGGGTCAGGGAGCTCAGGAGGGTCAGGGAGCTCAGGAGGGTCAGGGAGCTCAGGAGGGTCAGGGAGCTCAGGAGGGTCAGGGAGCTCAGGAGGGTCAGGGAGCTCAGGAGGGTCAGGGAGCTCAGGAGGGTCAGGGAGCTCAGGAGGGTCAGGGAGCTCAGGAGGGTCAGGGAGCTCAGGAGGGTCAGGGAGCTCAGGCAGGTGCTCATGCTTGGCGAGCACCGGAGACGGCTCTGGGGTTGCGAGCACAGGAGACGGCTCTGGGGTTGCGAGCACAGGAGACGGCTCTGGGGTTGCGAGCACAGGAGACGGCTCTGGGGTTGCGAGCACAGGAGACGGCTCTGGGGTTGCGAGCACAGGAGACGGCTCTGGGGTTGCGAGCACAGGAGACGGCTCTGGGGTTGCGAGCACAGGAGACGGCTCTGGGGTTGCGAGCACAGGAGACGGCTCTGGGGTTGCGAGCACAGGAGACGGCTCTGGGGTTGCGAGCACAGGAGACGGCTCTGGGGTTGCGAGCACCGGAGACGGCTCTGGGGTTGCGAGCACCGGAGACGGCTCTGGGGTTGCGAGCACCGGAGACGGCTCTGGGGTTGCGAGCACCGGAGACGGCTCTGGGGTTGCGAGCACCGGAGACGGCTCTGGGGTTGCGAGCACCGGAGACGGCTCTGGGGTTGCGAGCACCGGAGACGGCTCTGGGGTTGCGAGCACCGGAGACGGCTCTGGGGTTGCGAGCACCGGAGACGGCTCAGGGAAGGCGAGCACAGGAGACGGCTCAGGGAAGGCGAGCACAGGAGACGGCTCAGGGAAGGCGAGCACAGGAGCGGGCTCGTGGTGCGCTGGAGCGTGCTCGCGGTGCGCTGGAGCTTCTGGACGCTGAGCGGCGGCGCGCTTCAACGCCGCTCGAACGGACAGCAACGGTGGGTCCAACATCTTGGACCCCAGGACCATGCTGTTGAAACCCCAGTGCGGATCATGGGGCTGGTCGGGCAGACAGACAGGGTTTGATCCGCTGAAGAGATATGCGGGGGGAGTCGGAGAAAGATGGGCTGGCGGAGCGAGCGCCTTGGTTGGTACCGGACGAGAAACACACTCCTCCACTTCAAACTCGGATCCATTCAACTCTAGGACTACATTAATGATGTCGACTAGAGTGAAGTTACTCATGGATTCACGAGGGCGAATGGTGTTCTCGTCCAGCCCCAACCAAAACACCGCAACAAGTGAAGCATCCGGCCAGCCCACCAGATGAGAGAGCTCAACGAACTCCCCCACATACCTCTCCAGCGGGCGCCCCCGCTGCCGGATCCCCCACAGACGATCGTCTGCCTCCGCTGTGCACATAGCGTTGATCGTCGTTGCTGATGTTGATTTTGGGTTCGTCTTTCTGTAACGCCCAGGTTCAGGAACAGGTACAAGGTCAAGATTATATTTTGCAAAGTTTAATTCAACAAGAAGACAGGCGAGAATACAGTGCGGGATAACCAGGACGTAACTTTAAAGACGAACAAGGACAGGACTGATACAGAGGGAATTTATACAGAGTGAACAAGAGGATAATTGGTGGGGAACAGGTGATTGACATAACTGATTGACGAAACACAGGTGGCGACGATGAACTAATAACAAGGAGGAAATCAAAACAGAACCACATGGCAAATGACAGGACGAAAACAAGGAACATGTGACAGATGACAGAACTAAATGAAAACAAGGAACATGTGACAAAGACAGGACCAGGGAACAGAAGAAACAGATAAACGGACAAACAGAATAAACAGAATAAACAGATAAACGAATATGAATGAAAACGGACACGATATGACATTAAACAGACACGATTATGACATGTTGTTTATTTGTACAGTACTCACTGTTCTCTCTTTTTCATAATGTTCTGCGTGATGAAATGTGAAGATAAAAGCTATCAAATGACTAATGATGATCGGTGTGCAGGATAGACCAGAGAATGAGTGACATCCTTCTCTCTCCCCTATTCAACAGACTCATTGGTTCAATTTGTTCTCCAATTAGTGAGGATTTGCCACAAGCAACTAACAACAGTCAGAGTCAGTTCCCATGTTTACAAGAGGAGATTTTACAGCTTCGTTTGATCACTGTTGGAAATAGTTTTATGTGTAGATTTGGTTTTAATTTTATGAGTGAGATGGGAATGTGACTTTTTTTAGTTGATTTATCTAACAATACATATTCAAATCAGCATTACAAACAAATCATGATGTCTGGCTTTCTACTAGCCAGATCAAACATAAATAGCAGCTTATAACTGGAACATTTTGTCCAGTCAGTTTAGTTTAAACTATTCACTTAAAATGTATTTGTGAAACTGCTTACAGTTGTAATAATCTTGAAGTTTTATTGACTTTTGTGATGTTTTAGTGATGCCTGTGGAACTATTGCTTATCGTAAATGGAGTATCTTGTGCATTTTTACTCAGAATCTCATAATGAAAGAACTACTAAGAGGTCAGAAGATGTGATTCATAAAAAAAGCTTTATTTGACACTTTGTGGACAAATTAAATATAATCATACATCAAATTATAAAAAGACTGTACATATGACACATTGTTCAGTGGTCTTAAGAAAAAAAACAAGGCTTTTTACAACCCTCGGATTAATAATCATAATAATAATAATAATAACAATTTCATCATCTTATGCGATAGGAAATGTTTTAAATATTTTTAGATTAATTTATTTATTTTTTATTGAACTCCAACTATGAAGTCATTTGAAGGATGTTGTTGCTGATGGTGTTGACGTCAGGATGTTCTTCTGTGGCTCAGTGACAGTTGTACTGTGTGGCACAGACCGCTGGCTCCTGTAAAATCAGACAAAGATAATTAAATATAATTTTATTCATTTTAGTTAATTACCATGTGTCTCCCTCCGCTAGAGGAGTTTGTGTTTTTGTGTTGAATATGTGAAGGATAAGTAAATAAACTTAAAGCAGATATTCTCACCTCTTCTCAAGAGCCTTTATGATATTTTGAGTGAATTTTGACTCTGGATTCAAGCATTTCTGTCCTGCACCGTTCTTCAGAGTGACACTGTGAAACAACAAATACGGTGAGCTGAAACTTACTCAGGATAGTTTGTCGAGTTGACGAACATTTAAATAAATTATTGCATACAACTGTAGGCTATCCTTACATAATCTCATGTTTGTGACAAGATGGACTTGGAGGGATGATTTCAACCTTCTCAATGTTCTTCACTAAAACCATGTTTGCACCTTTGTCGGCACAGAAGCACCTGCCCTTCGAAGATATGCCCTGGCCTGGAAAAGATATTTCATTATATTCTGTTATTAGTTATTAGCTGCAGAACATAACTATATTCAAAGGTACAAGATATGCTGAATGATCTTGATCTATAACTACATTAAACTCACCTTTCACTCCTACAGCGATCAGGCAGGCAAGAAGAACAACAGCTGCAATAGTCTTCATTGTCTTCTTGTTTTCGATGAACTGTGCTTGTCTGGGTCAGTGAGATTATGACCGAAGGCCTTCGGAGCTCATTTAAATACTCTAGGATCAGGGGTTTCCCCTCAGATTTTGTTCTTGTTTTTTGTTTCGCTACTCCAGCTTCCTCTCCTTTTTCTCTTTTTATTGCGATTTCTCAGAAGCAATTCCTAAACCATCTTGAAGCAAAGCTTTGATTTAGGGCACTATGAGCTGAACTTTCCAGGAATGAGGAAGTAAATATTGCTTAATTAGACTGAAATATTGATGCTAATTGTGTTTTGGTGGGAGCGCTGCTAGACGTCAGGCTAAAACACTGAAAGTTAGGACATGTGAAACATGGGAATTGGTTGATTTTGGGGGTTTTTATGATTTATTTTTCTAAGCACATAAAAATCTCTTGTATATTTTTGCACACAATAAGGTAGCAATACATAGAAAGATATAAAATATACAACAAACCTATTTATCAACACAAACCTTTGCAATATACAGTAACATTTAATAAAGCTATAATGGAGCAAACTAATGAAGTTTTGTTTAAAAGTATAAAGGTAAAACACACATTGGTACGCACCAACAATTTCTACGGATTAAATCTTGGTGAACTTGTAGTTTAGCTACACTTTGAAGTTGAGATTTGTTCAATGAAGACTGATCACAAGTTAAAATATTAATGTGGTCCTGATCTTCATTGAAATCAGATATCTTGATGATCAAGTAATAACTGTTAATCACTATAACAACCAGCAGCAATAGTTTTTCCAAAGAGGTCATCCATCCAAGTCCTAACCAGACTCCACTAGCGGCAGAGTATTAGCTGCTGGTCTTCAGTAAAGGAAATGTTCAGTGTAACCCCAGAATTATAGTTTTTAGTTAGACTGAGTCACTAACAAAATATGAAAATGCTTCTAAGCATTCTAGCTGAAACATACAAATATTTTCCCATGGACACAGTATTGATGACAGTGCTGTCCTCTACAATAAATTTTGGACTATGAATTAAAAACATTAATAATCACAAAGTGTGGTTGAGGTCCACTGGTTTTGCTGGTGTGCTTGTGGATGGTGGATATGTTTTGCAAAGGCATTAAGAAACCACAAAGTAGGATGTTGGACAAAAGGTGTTTTCTGTGGAAGATGGTCAAACAATTTCACATCCTCTTTCAGAAAATTCCTCAGTCTAAACAATATTTGACACACATGATGGTGGAAAGATGCTGACATGAATATTGGCGATAAATGTGTAAGAGTAGTTTATCTGGTGCAAGAGTGCCGAAGTAACGGCCAGCAAGCAAGATGTGACCCTGCACAGGGTTTGCAGCCAGTCGCTCTGCAGGGTCTATAACATGCTGGGCATCAAAGTGGCCAGTAGATGAAGGGGCATTAAGTCGGCCTCGGTGGCAGTGAAGTCGCTTCAAGATGGCTATGGATCTGGAGAGCAGAGCTGTGGGAGGGGTAGAGCGACCTGGACACAAGTCGGGGCTTAATCAACCCGGCTGCATCGCCTGGGCGAGGGTGTCTGATTGTTGAAAGACCCGAGACAGCCAATGACCCCAGGAAACATCAGTGATGATGTGTACAGGTGCATCATATGGTAATTTATGATAAAAGTGTCCAGTTTAGGTTATTCTATATTTATTCTATAAGCAATTCATGGGTCGTGTTTTTCAAATGAGACTTACTTGGTGATGTGGATGTTTCTGCATAAACCAAACCTTTAGGATTTAAGTTCAATAAAAGAAATGTCTATGCCATATACAGTTTAAATATAGAGCAAAAATACCATTTATTTGCAGATTTGTAAATATTTGAATAATAAAAATGTTCTAATGATGAAATGTAGTGATTGTGCAGAAATACTAAATCAGGAATTTGACAAAACTTTTCATTTCACTGGAACTTCATCAAGTGTTTTCACTACCTTTTTCTTTATATAGGATCTTAACCGACATTGTGTTGAAGTCATGCTGAAGAATGTCACAATCATGCTAATGAAAATGAAGGAGAAACTGAAAGTCTTGTTGTAGAATCTGGAAATGTCACTTCAACTGCTACTTATCTTTGGGAAAATAGAGTAATTTTGCATGCACAATATAATATACAGAGTTACTTTCTATTTTAGAGAAATTTGAATTAGAAGAATGTTTGCACCATAGATACATTTAATGAACTGTAAGCAATTTCTATGAATTAACCCATGATTTTAAGTAACCAGATGTGATCCATATTTTATTTTGTTATGGAGTTCGTTCTCCTCAAACTCAATAGATTTACACTTTGTGGCCGGTAGGACGAGGCCGAGCCGTGAGCGTAGGGAGAGTGTTAATGAGAGCTCGGAAGGATAAAAGGAGGAGCGACGACAATGAAGGACGAGGGAGGACGAGGCCTGGACTATTTCACATCATGTTTTGGTTGTGTGTGCAGCAGTTGTCCGTGAGGGGCTGCCGCCTTTTCATCCGTTTTGTTGTTTGTTTATTTTGGAATCAATGTGCATTGAATGTTCTCCTGTTCCCGCCTCCTCCTTCCCTGAATTACTAACTTTGTTACACACTTGTTTTCCTGCCCTTTGGAATTGTGGAGATATTGACTCTTCAGAAAACAATCAATATTTGACAGAAGACTCTCACACACTTGTTGGCTTAAAATTGAGGTTGATAATTTATGTTTTTAATAATGATTTATCTGTACACATCATTTTTTTTAAATTTTATATTAGTTTCATAATCTTTCATCAAAATAACTTCCCTTCTTCTATCAGCATCATCTCTTCTGTTCACGGATGACGTGTTTACTGGCATGAGGGTGGGATCAACCGGTCACTCACATGAGATCAAATCAATAGCAAACCACAACTATCCAACCAATCCCCCATGGACAAAATCAAGTCTACCCCCCCCCCCTTGTTCAAGAGGCCTTTTCATTCGGATATATGTCAATCCGTTTGTCAAGTCTGACGTCACATGTCACTGTTTCCAGGGTTTAATCTTTTCTCTTCCCTGTCATTATCCTTACGCAGTTGACACAGTAAGCACAGTGCAGGCTTTCAGTGTTTACATCCGAATGCCAGCTCACTATTGCCCAACGCTGTACAGGTGAGCAGCAAGATGTATGCGTGTGATGCTGACGCAGGAGCCAGCCGATAATGAGATGGTGTTGGGACACTACTCACCTGTCTTGTCTCCATCTGTTTCGACATAAGTATAATTAATAAAATGAACTTGATTCATAGAATTATATTGAATTTCAAGTTTCTGATAATATTGTGTCAAAAATGTATGTCACTCAATACCTCATTATTTTATTCAATTATTGAACTACATTGTGCTGTTGGTCTGAACATCAGCTTGTGGCCTCGTGCCGATGGCTGAATCACAGCGTGGTGATGAAAACCCCAAACCACACAGACCCAGCACTTCTTTTTTAATAGAGTCTCATTACCCCTTTACTTTACATCGCATTTTTATTTGAAGAGTCTCTGAACTGATGAAAACTGATTTATTGAAATTTGGAAACGCTAACATACACAAATTGCAGAAAAAAAGACTGGTGTAAGACTGGTATAACTGCAGTTTGTTTTCCAGGCATATTAATACAGGCTATATTTGTATTTTCTAGGCAATGCTATTATGGGGCCTCAATGCTGTTATTGTATGAAATTAACAATGAACACTTGCTTTGTTGTTTATTTGTACAGTACTCACTATTCTCTCTTTTTCATAATGTTCTGCGTGATGAAATGTGAAGATAAAAGCTATCAAATGACTAATGATGATCAGTTTGCAGGATAGAGCAGAGAATGAGTGACATCCTTCTCTCTCCCCTATTCAACAGACTCATTGGTTCAATTTGTTCTCCAATTAGTGCAACTAACAACAGTCAGAGTCAGTTCCCATGTTTACAAGAGGAGATTTTACAGCTTCGTTTGATCACTGTTGGAAGTAGTTTTATGTGTAGATTTGGTTTTAAATCTATGAGTGAGATGGGAATGTGACTTTTTTTAGTTGATTTATCAAGTCAAATTTATTTATTTATTGAATTAATATAATCACCCTTAGAGATAGGGTGAGGAGCTCGGTCACTCGGGAGGAGCTCAAAGTAGATCCGTTGCTCCTTCACATCGAGAGGAGTCAGCTGAGGTGGCTCGGGCATCTGTTTCGGATGCCTCCTGGACGCCTCCCTAGGGAGGTGTTCCGGGCATGTCCCACCGGGAGAAGGCCCCGGGTAAGACCTAGGACACGCTGGAGAGATTATGTCTCTCGGCTGGCCTGGGAACGCCTCGGTGTCCCCCCGGAAGAGCTGGAGGAAGTGTCTGGGGAGAGGGAAGTCTGGGAATCTCTGCTTAGACTGCTGCCCCCGCGACCCGGCCACGGAGAAGCGGCAGAACATGAATGAATGAATGAAATTTATTTATACATTGCTTCTACATATTCAAGTCAGCTGTACAGAAATTCATGATGTTAATGTTTATAATATCTTAATATCTTCATGTCTTACAGTCGCATTTAGCGGATTAAAGCGAGTCGGAAATATACTTCACTTTTTGTGACGATACGTGAAATAATGCAGTTGAGATATATTATCCTATGCGAGCTTACTGTATGAATGCAGATAGAGCAAAAAAAAAAATTAAATGGAAAAAAAAAAAACAAGGCAGTTGAAATTTGCTATATAGAATTTACTGTATATTGCTTTATGTATGTATGTGTCACAGTGTGTGTAAAAACAAATCAAGAGCAGAGAATTTCAGGCAAGAATTTGATTTGATATCAGGGACAAAACAAGAACTTGTTGGGGCTGCCGAATCCCAGACCGTGTTCAGGACAGTTAAATGGAGAATATGAGAGCGGTCAAAGTAGGCAAGGGGTCACACATACAAACAAACTGACTGAAGGACCGACAGGATACCTCCAGCAAACTGGGCATAGAACCCAACAAGACACACACGACATGACAGACCAACAAGAAATACGACTCAACTTAGTGAAACCAACACTCTGGCACTGAAATGATGAAGAATGCAGACGGATAAATAGCCAATAATTAGCATTGCCTATAAGCAGCTGCACTGATTGCCAAAGACAAGCTGTGTGCAGTCAGAATGAAGAGAAAGCAGAAAAACGAGAAAGAAAAACAACAGAGTGACAGAAAAAAATGATCAAACCCTGGTCATGATTGTGTGTGTGTGTGTGTGTGTGTGTGCTTCGTGTACAATTATCTAAATTTATTTATTCATATCAAATTATTATCTAATATGACTGAATAAATCTACATTAGTTTGCTCTGATAAACATCTTTCTACTAGCCAGATCAAACATAAATAGCAGCTTATAACTGGAACATTTTGTCCAGTTTAGTTTAAACTATTCACTTAAAATGTATTTGTGAAACTGTTTACAGTTGTAATAATCTTGGAGCTTTATTGAGTTTTGTGATGTTTTAGTGATGCCTGTGGAAGTATTGCTTATCGTAAATGGAGTATCTTGTGCATTTTTACTCAGAATCTCATAATGAAAGAACTACTAAGAGGTCAAGATGTTATTCATAAAAAAAGCTTTATTTGACACTTCTTTGTGGACAATGAAAATATAATCATACATCAAATTATAAAAAGACTGTACATATGATACATTGTTCAGTGGTCTTATAAAAATATGTTTGTGAAAAAAAAATACAGTAAGGTTTTTACAACCCAGCACTTACATAATAATAATAATAATAATAATAATAATAATAATTGAATCATCTTATGCATTAGGAAATGCATTTAAATATTTTTAGATTATCTTATTTTATTTTTTTATTGAACTCCAACTATGAAGTCATTTGAGGGATGTTGTTGCTGATGGTGTTGACATCAGGATGTTCTTCTGTGGCGCAGTGACAGTTGTACTGTGTGGCACAGACCGCTGACTCCTGTAAAATCAGACAAAGATAATTAAATATAATTTTATTCATTTTAGTTAATTACCATGTGTCTCCCTCCGCTAGAGGAGTTTGTGTTTTTGTGTTGAATATGTGAAGGATAAGTAAATAAACTTAAAGCAGATATTCTCACCTCTTCTCAAGAGCCTTTATGATATTTTGAGTGAATTTTGACTCTGGATTCAAGCATTTCTGTCCTGCACCGTTCTTCAGAGTGACACTGTGAAACAACAAAAACGGTGAGCTGAAACTTACTCAGGATAGTTTGTCGAGTTGACGAACATTTAAATAAATTATTGCATACAACTGTAGGCTATCCTTACATAATCTCATGTTTGTGACAAGATGGACTTGGAGGGATGATTTCAACCTTCTCAATGTTCTTCACTAAAACCATGTCTGCACCTTTGCCGGCACAGAAGCACCTGCCCTTCGAAGATATGCCCTGGCCTGGAAAAGATATTTCATTATATTCTGTTATTAGTTATTAGCTGCAGAACATAACTATAATCAAAGGTCCAAGATATGCTGAATGATCTTGATCTATAACTACATTAAACTCACCTTTCACTCCTACAGCGATCAGGCAGGCAAGAAGAACAACAGCTGCAATAGTCTTCATTGTCTTCTTGTTTTCGATGAACTGTGCTTGTCTGGGTCAGTGAGATTATGACCGAAGGCCTTCGGAGCTCATTTAAATACTCTAGGATCAGGGGTTTCCCCTCAGATTTTGTTCTTGTTTTTTGTTTCGCTACTGCAGCTTCCTCTCCTTTTTCTCTTTTTATTGCGATTTCTCAGAAGCAATTCATAAACCATCTTGAAGCAAAGCTTTGATTTAGGGCACTATGAGCTGAACTTTCCAGGAATGAGGAAGTAAATATTGCTTAATTAGACTGAAATATTGATGCTAATTATGTTTTGGTGGGAGCGCTGCTAGACGTCAGGCTAAAACACTGAAAGTTAGGATGTGAAACATGGGAATTTGTTGATTTTGGGGGCTTTTATGATTTATTTTTCTAAGCACATAAAAATCTCTTGTATATTTTTGCACACAATAAGGTAGCAATACATAGAAAGATATAAAATATACAACAAACCTATTTATCAACACAAACCTTTCAAATATACAGTAACATTTAATAAAGCTATGATGGAGCAAACTAATGAAGTTTTGTTTAAAAAAATAAAGGTAAAACACACATTGGTACGCACCAACAATTTCTACGGATTAAATCTTGGTGAACTTGTAGTTTAGCTACACTTTGAAGTTGAGATTTGTTCAATGAAGACTGATCACAAGTTAAAATATTAATGTGGTCCTGATCTTCATTGAAATCATATTTCTTGATGATCAAGTAATAACTGTTAATCACTATAACAACCAGCAGCAATAGTTTTTCCAAAGAGGTCATCCATCCAAGTCCTAACCAGACTCCACTAGCGGCAGAGTATTAGCTGCTGGTCTTCAGTAAAGGAAATGTTCAGTGTAACCCCAGAATTATAGTTTTTAGTTAGACTGAGTCACTAACAAAATATGAAAATGCTTCTAAGCATTCTAGCTGAAACATACAAATATTTTTCCCATGGACACAGTATTGATGACAGTGCTGTCCTCTACAATAAATTTTGGACTATGAATTAAAAACATTAATAATCACAAAGTGTGGTTGAGGTCCACTGGTTTTGCTGGTGTGCTTGTGGATGGTGGATATGTTTTGCAAAGGCATTAAGAAACCACAAAGTAGGATGTTGGACAAAAGGTGTTTTCTGTGGAAGATGGTCAAACAATTTCACATCCTCTTTCAGAAAATTCCTCAGTCTAAACAATATTTGACACACATGATGGTGGAAAGATGCTGACATGAATATTGGCGATAAATGTGTAAGAGTAGTTTATCTGGTGCAAGAGTGCTGAAGTAACGGCCAGCAAGCAAGATGTGACCCTGCACAGGGTTTGCAGCCAGTCGCTCTGCAGGGTCTATAAAATGCTGGGCATCAAAGTGGCCAGTAGATGAAGGGGCATTAAGTCGGCCTCGGTGGCAGTGAAGTCGCTTCAAGATGGCTATGGATCTGGAGAGCAGAGCTGTGGGAGGGGTAGAGCGACCTGGACACAAGTCGGGGCTTAATCAACCCGACTGCATCGCCTGGGCGAGGGTGTCTGATTGTTGAAAGACCCGAGACACCCAATGACCCCAGGAAACATCAGTGATGATGTGTACAGGTGCATCATATGGTAATTTATGATAAAAGTGTCCAGTTTAGGTTATTCTATATTTATTCTATAAGCAATTCATGGGTCGTGTTTTTCAAATGAGACTTACTTGGTGATGTGGATGTTTCTGCATAAACCAAACCTTTAGGATTTAAGTTCAATAAAAGAAATGTCTATGCCATATACAGTTTAAATATAGAGCAAAAATACCATTTATTTGCAGATTTGTAAATATTTGAATAATAAAAATGTTCTAATGATGAAATGTAGTGATTGTGCAGAAATACTAAATCAGGAATTTGACAAAACTTTTCATTTCACTGGAACTTCATCAAGTGTTTTCACTACCTTTTTCTTTATATAGGATCTTAACCGACATTGTGTTGAAGTCATGCTGAAGAATGTCACAATCATGCTGATGAAAATGAAGGAGAAACTGAAAGTCTTGTTGTAGAATCTGGAAATGTCACTTCAACTGCTACTTATCTTTGGGAAAATAGAGTAATTTTGCATGCACAATATAATATACAGAGTTACTTTCTATTTTAGAGAAATTTGAATTAGAAGAATGTTTGCACCATAGATACAGTTAATGAACTGTAAGCAGTTTCTATGAATTAACCCATGATTTTAAGTAACCAGATGTGATCCATATTTTATTTTCTTATGGAGTTTGTTCTCCTCAAACTCAATAGATTTACACTTTGTGGCCGGTAGGACGAGGCCGAGCCGTGAGCGTAGGGAGAGTGTTAATGAGAGCTCGGAAGGATAAAAGGAGGAGCGACGACAGTGAAGGACGAGGGAGGACGAGGCCTGGACTATTTCACGTCATGTTTTGGTTGTGTGTGCAGCAGTTGTCCGTGAGGGGCTGCCGCCTTTTCATCCGTTTTGTTGTTTGTTTATTTTGGAATCAATGTGCATTGAATGTTCTCCTGTTCCCGCCTCCTCCTTCCCTGAATTACTAACTTTGTTACACACTTGTTTTCCTGCCCTTTGGAATTGTGGAGATATTGACTCTTCAGAAAACAATCAATATTTGACAGAAGACTCTCACACACTTGTTGGCTTAAAATTGAGGTTGATAATTTATGTTTTTAATAATGATTTATCTGTACACATCATTTTTTAAAAATTTTATATTAGTTTCATAATCTTTCATCAAAATAACTTCCCTTCTTCTATCAGCATCATCTCTTCTGTTCACGGATGACGTGTTTACTGGCATGAGGGTGGGATCAACCGGTCACTCACATGAGATGAAATCAATAGCAAACCACAACTATCCAACCAATCCCCCATGGACAAAATCAAGTCTACCCCCCCCCCCCCCCTTGTTCAAGAGGCCTTTTCATTCAGATATATGTCAATCCGTTTGTCAAGTCTGACGTCACATGTCACTGTTTCCAGGGTTTAATCTTTTCTCGTCCCTGTCATTATCCTTACACAGTTGACACAGTAAGCACAGTGCAGGCTTTCAGTGTTTACATCCGAATGCCAGCTCACTATTGCCCAACGCTGTACAGGTGAGCAGCAAGATGTATGCGTGTGATGCTGACGCAGGAGCCAGCCGATAATGAGATGGCGTTGGGACGTGGAACCCGGAAGCCTGCACTTACTATGTCAACTGTGTAAGGAGAATGACACGGAAAAGAATGTTGAATAAAGTCATTATTTTGTTTTGTTGCACAAAAAGTATTCTTGTCGCTTCATAAAATTAAGGTTAAAACGACTGTAGTCATGTGGACTAGATGGATTGAGAAGTCGGAAAGCTCTTGGATTTCATCAAAAATATCTTCATTTGTGTTCCGAAGATGTTCAAAGGTCTTAAGGGTTTGGAACGACACAAGGGTGAGTAATTAATGACAGAAATTTCATTTCTGGGTGAAGTAACCCTTTCACGTGTAGTATAGTTGCAGTACAAATAAAGAATGTAGTTGTGTACTCAAAGTTTACTACTGTTACACTTAAAGTATATTTGAAAGTATTCTTTTATATACTAAAAAGTTGGCCAATTTAGTCCCAAGTAGTATTAGTACACTTATAACTATACTGCTAGTACATTAATATTAGTACTTACTACATATAGCATAATATAGTAGCCTATACTTAAAAATATTCTTGAACTTTACTTAAGTTGTCAAAGGATCTGCCACATCACCAGCCACTCAACCCACAACGAATCACTCAGCTCCACCCTGTTGTTCACAATCACCTTATTACTGACTCTCTGCACCAGCATCCAATCACCAGCACTCCCTTTATATTCAGTCACTATCCACACTTCAGTTGTCTGGTCTCGTCGTTGCCAACCAGTGCCCACAGACTACCTACCTTTTGACTCACCTGAAATACTGACCTGTCTTCATTCTTCTTCTGTCATCCTGTACCAACCACCAGCCGTCTTCCTTCATGGTTGTGTTCCACATCCTTTTCAGTCTTCCACTGCATCTGCTAAACAAAGAACTCTATTACCTGCAAGCTAAGTTGAACTAAACTATCAGACCGCTTGATACTCATCCATTCCTCTTACCCGCAGCTTCTTTGATACCTGCAAATAAAATATACCCGTTTGCTACTCACCTGTCTTGTCTCCATCTGTTTCGACATAAGTATAATTAATCAAATGAACTTGATTCATAGAATTATATTGAATTTCAAGTTTCTGATAATATTGTGTCAAAAATGTACGTCACTCAATAACTCATTGTTTTATTCAATTATTGAACTACATTGTGCTGTTGGTCTGAACATCAGCTTGTGGCCTCGTGCCGATGGCTGAATCACAGCGTGATGAAAACCCCAAACCACACAGACCCAGCACTTCTTTTTTAATAGAGTCTCATTACCCCTTTACTTTACATCGCATTTTTATTTGAAGAGTCTCTGAACTGATGAAAACTGATTTATTGAAATTTGGAAACGCTAACATACACAAATTGCAGAAAAAAAGACTGGTGTAAGACTGGTATAACTGCAGTTTTTTTTTCAGGCATATTAATACAGGCTATATTTGTATTTTCTAGGCAATGCTGTTATGGGGCCTCAATGCTGTTATTGTATGAAATTAACAATGAACACTTGCTTTGTTGTTTATTTGTACAGTACTCACTGTTCACTCTTTTTCATAATGTTCTGCGTGATGAAATGTGAAGATAAAAGCTATCAAATGACTAATGATGATCAGTTTGCAGGATAGACCAGAGAATGAGTGACATCCTTCTCTCTCCCCTATTCAACAGACTCATTGGTTCAATTTTTTCTCCAATTAGTGCAACTAACAACAGTCAGAGTCAGTTCCCATGTTTACAAGAGGAGATTTTACAGCTTCGTTTGATCACTGTTGGAAGTAGTTTTATGTGTAGATTTGGTTTTAATTCTATGAGTGAGATGGGAATGTGACTTTTTTTTGTTGATTTATGAAGTCAAATTTATTTATACATTGCTTCTACATATTCAAGTCAGCTTTACAGAAATTCATGATGTTAATGTTTATAATATCTTAATATCTTCATGTCTTACAGTCGCATTTAGCGGATTAAAGCGAGTCGGAAATATACTTCACTTTTTGTGACGATACGTGAAATAATGCAGTTGAGATATATTATCCTATGCGAGCTTACTGTATGTATGCAGATAGAGCAAAAAAAAAAAAAATTAAATGGAAAAAAAAAAAACAAGGCAGTTGAAATTTGCTATATAGAATTTACTGTATATTGCTTTATGTATGTATGTGTCACAGTGTGTGTAAAAACAAATCAAGAGCAGAGAATTTCAGGCAAGAATTTGATTTGATATCAGGGACAAAACAAGAACTTGTTGGGGCTGCCGAATCCCAGACCGTGTTCAGGACGGTTAAATGGAGAATATGAGAGCGGTCAGGGGTCAGGGGTCAGACATACAAACAAACTGACTGAAGGACCGACAGGATACCTCCAGCAAACTGGGCATAGAACCCAACAAGACACACACGACATGACAGACCAACAAGAAATACGACTCAACTTAGTGAAACCAACACTCTGGCACTGAAATGATGAAGAATGCAGACGGATAAATAGCCAATAATTAGTACAGCATTGCCTATAAGCAGCTGCACTGATTGCCAAAGACAAGCTGTGTGCAGTCAGAATGAAGAGAAAGCAGAAAAACGAAAAAGAAAAACAACAGAGTGACAGAAAAAAATGATCAAACCCTGGTCATGATTGTGTGTGTGTGTGTGTGTGTGTGTGCTTCGTGTACAATTATCTAAATTTATTTATTCATGTCAAACTATTATCTAATATGACTGAATAAATCTACATTAGTTTGCTCTGATAAACATCTTTCTACTAGCCAGATCAAACATAAATAGCAGCTTATAACTGGAACATTTTGTCCAGTTTAGTTTAAACTATTCACTTAAAATGTATTTGTGAAACTGCTTACAGTTGTAATAATCTTGAAGTTTTATTGACTTTTGTGATGTTTTAGTGATGCCTGTGGAAGTATTGCTTATCGTAAATGGAGTATCTTGTGCATTTTTACTCAGAATCTCATAATGAAAGAACTACTAAGAGGTCAAGATGTTATTCATAAAAAAAGCTTTATTTGACACTTCTTTGTGGACAATGAAAATATAATCATACATCAAATTATAAAAAGACTGTACATATGATACATTGTTCAGTGGTCTTATAAAAATATGTGTGTGAAAAAAAATACAGTAAGGTTTTTACAACCCAGCACTTACATAATAATAATAATAATAATAATTGAATCATCTTATGCATTAGGAAATGCATTTAAATATTTTTAGATTAATTTATTTATTTTTTTATTGAACTCCAACTATGAAGTCATTTGAAGGATGTTGTTGCTGATGGTGTTGACGTCAGGATGTTCTTCTGTGGCGCAGTGACAGTTGTACTGTGTGGCACAGACCGCTGGCTCCTGTAAAATCAGACAAAGATAATTAAATATAATTGTATTCATTTTAGTTAATTACCATGTGTCTCCCTCTGCTAGAGGAGTTTGTGTTTTTGTGTTGAATATGTGAAGGATAAGTAAATAAACTTAAAGCAGATATTCTCACCTCTTCTCAAGAGCCTTTATGATATTTTGAGTGAATTTTGACTCTGGATTCAAGCATTTCTGTCCTGCACCGTTCTTCAGAGTGACACTGTGAAACAACAAAAACGGTGAGCTGAAACTTACTCAGGATAGTTTGTCGAGTTGACGAACATTTAAATAAATTATTGCATACAACTGTAGGCTATCCTTACATAATCTCATGTTTGTGACAAGATGGACTTGGAGGGATGATTTCAACCTTCTCAATGTTCTTCACTAAAACCATGTTTGCACCTTTGCCGGCACAGAAGCACCTGCCCTTCGAAGATATGCCCTGGCCTGGAAAAGATATTTCATTATATTCTGTTATTAATTATTAGCTGCAGAACATAACTATATTCAAAGGTACAAGATATGCTGAATGATCTTGATCTATAACTACATTAAACTCACCTTTCACTCCTACAGCGATCAGGCAGGCAAGAAGAACAACAGCTGCAATAGTCTTCATTGTCTTTTTGTTCTCGATGAACTGTGCTTGTCTGGGTCAGTGAGATTATGACCGAAGGCCTTCGGAGCTCATTTAAATACTCTAGGATCAGGGGTTTCCCCTCAGATTTTGTTCTTGTTTTTTGTTTCACTACTCCAGCACCTCTCCTTTTTCTCTTTTTATTGCAATTTCTCAGAAGCAATTCCTAAACCAATGAATTATTATAATAATTATATTATATAATATATTATTATATATAATATATATTATATTATAATAATTATAATTAACCAGTTAATTATGTTTTTGTGGGAGCGCTGCTAGACATCAGGCTAAAACACTGAAAGTTAGGACATGTGAAACATGGGAATTGGTTGATTTTGGGGGTTTTTATGATTTATTTTTCTAAGCACATAAAAATCTCTTTCATATTTTTGCACACAATAAGGTAGCAATACATAGAAAGATATAAAATATACAACAAACCTATTTATCAACACAAACCTTTCAAATATACAGTAACATTTAATAAAGCTATAATGGAGCAAACTAATGAAGTTTTGTTTAAAACAATAAAGGTAAAACACACATTGGTACGCACCAATAATTTCTACGAATTAAATCTTGGTGAACTTGTAGTTTAGCTACACTTTGAAGTTGGGATTTGTTCAATGAAGACTGATTACAAGTTAAAATATTAATGTGTTCCTGATCTTTACTGAAATCAGATTTCTTGATGATCAAGTAATAACTGTTAATCACTATAACAACCAGCAGCAATAGTTTTTCCAAAGAGGTCAACCATCCAAGTCCTAACCAGACTCCACTAGCGGCAGAGTATTAGCTGCTGGTCTTCAGTAAAGGAAATGTTCAGTGTAACCCCAGAATTATAGTTTTTAGTTAGACTGATTCACTAACAACCTTACAAAATATGAAAATGCTTCTAAGCTTGCTATATAAAATATACAAATATTTATCTTCAGGCTCAGTACTGATGACCTATTCAACAGAAGTCCTGTTACAATTTTTTTTGGACTGAAATTAAAATAATAATAATAATCACAAAGTGTGGTTGAGGCCCACTGGTTTTGCTGGTGTGCTTGTGGATGGTGGATATGTTTTGCAAAGGCATTAAGAAACCACAAAGTAGGATGTTGGACAAAAGGGGATTTCTGTGGAAGATGGTAAAACAATTTCACATCCTCTTTCAGAAAATTCCTCAGTCTAAACAATATTTGACACACATGATGGTGGAAAGTTGAAGATGCTGACATATTGATGTTAAATATGTGAGTTGTTTGTCTAGTATAGGTTATTATATTCTATAAGCACCCCTGAATTGTGTTCTTCAAATGAGACTTAAGCCAGATTCACAATATTTTAGCCATGATTTGGCCATCTGAGACAAATATTGAGAATCCTAAAGGATTCCTCTGAACAGCCAATCATTGCCAGTTGCGATTAAATTTTACCTCAGATGAAATTCAGTGTCAGAAAGATTTGACACTCAAATCAAAAACCAAAAGGAACACAGAACCTGATGATGCAATTAGTCAGACAACAACAAACCATCAATTGCTCCACACACATCATCTTCGTTTTTCTTTTTTTTTTTACATTTTTCTTTTCAAACCAAGATATGATCAAAAATAATGACAGAGATTGTTTTTAATTGCTAACCACCATGTCAGTGCATGTTTCAGGATAACTTAGCTAATATACCAAACCTTTAAGTTTTAAAATTTAACTTTAGTCAAAAATGTCTAGGTTATGTTTTATAGTTTTATGGCAAATACAACACTTCCAGTTTAAATATACAGCAAAATAACTAAATGCTCTAATAATGAAAATCAGATATTAACCAATGTAGAAATATACCAAATAGTTTGAGACATAAACAAATTCAGGGCAAAATCAGGAATGTGACAAAACTTTTCATTTCACTGGAACTTCATCAAGTGTTTTCACTACCTTTTTCTTTATATAGGATCTTAAACCGACATTGTGTTGAAGTGATGCTGAAGAATGTCACAGTCATGCTAATGAAAATGAAGGAGAAACTGAAAGTTTTGTTGTGGAATCTGGAATTGTCACTTCAACTGCTACTTATCTTTGGAAAAATAGAGTGATTATGCATGCACAATATAATATACAGAGTTACTTTCTATTTTAGAGAATTTTTTTTCATTAAATGAGTTACTGTTTGCACTGTAGATACATTCAATGAACTGTAAGCAGTTTCTATGAATTAAACCATGATTTTAATTATGTGGTCCATGTTTGTTGGTTCTCCTCAAACTGTATATGTAGATTAACAATTGTATTCTATACTGTTGAAATTGTGGACATATTGACTCTTCAGAAAATTAATTTGACAGAAGACTCTCACACGTGTTGGCTTAAAATTGACATGTTGACAATTTCTATTTTTAACAATGATTTATCCGTGCTCATCGCTATTTTTATTATTATTTTTTTATTCATGTGCACTTGTAATCTTCAACCAAAGTAACTTCCCTTACTGTTTTTTTTTCCTTGTTCAAGAAGCTGTTTAACTCGGATATACAGTGGGTACGGAAAGTATTCAGACACCCTTAAATTTTTCACTCTTTGTTATATTGCAGCCATTTGCTAAAATCATTTAAGTTCATTTTTTCCTCATTAATGTACACACAGCACCCCATATTGACAGAAAAACACAGAATTGTTGACATTTTTGCAGATTTATTAAAAAAGTAAAACTGAAATATCACATGGTCCAAAGTATTCAGACCCTTTGCTCAGTATTTAGTAGAAGCACCCTTTTGATCTAATACAGCCATGAGTCTTTTTGCAGCAGTCTTCATTGTGTTTAAGGTTTTGATGATTGTCTAAGATTGTTGTTACTGAAGACGATTAGCTGCTTTTATAGCCATCAGAGAAGATCAGGGGTTTACAGTACGGCACAGTTCCCAGTTTCACTTTCACAGGCACAGCAGTTTTGATTTCCCATTTCTCTGAAATGCCTTTTCTCAAAGTTTTGGATAAGCTTGGTCTTGTGTTGTGTCACAATTGAGTTTTTTTAAGAGTTCCGGTTTTGGAAGTTGATGTGAATTCTTTCAATCACTCTTTCAGGCCAAGATAAATTTAGAGACCAAATCTAATACATTCCTGCACAACTAAACCCCCCATAATACTGACATTCACCATAATGTTAATTGTTCAAACAAATGTCAACAAACAATCAAATGTGCCACAAATGTGTTCACCTCCATGTGTCCATTTTGGACAGGGCATTCATTTCACGTCCTTCGCTCAGCTGAATTTGAAGGATGCATGGGATGCAGGCCTATCCTTTGCAACATTCAGTCACCCACAATCCTTTGTGCACATTCCAATTCACGAAATAAACTCACGAGTCGGTATTGAGCTTGTCTGAATTTATTATGAAATGTAAGACAAAAATAAAGTTTTCGGACATGAAATCATAGATGTAATCTTTTGTTTTGGTGTAAATTACTCACTTAACACTAACGGCCTACTGCAGACGATTCATTGAATTGCATTAATAGAAAGCCAGATAATATAAAGATTTGTAATACAATGTATTTTTCCAACATTAATTTTTAATTAAGTATTTTCGTGCCGTGACAGTGGGGGTGGGGACCTGTGTGACGTAGCCATGAGCACCTACTAGCCCGTCTCATGTGAGCGTTTAATACCGAGGAGGACTCAAGCCTACAAGCCTCTGAAGGACTGAACTAGAGAGGACACAGCCTCGGTAGGATGCAGCCTTCCGTTTGAAAAGTGCCCAATGCCCAATGTCGCCCAATGAGAGAGAGAAGCAACGTGCACATAGCGGAAATGGCTTGAATGAAGCACTTTTGTTTCTGGATAAAAAATATTATAGATATAGCTCCAAAAGATCATTACCATAAAACAACCATGAGTGCTTGTGGTGTGAACTGCTCCGTTTAGACAATCTGTAAAAACCGTAAAATGGCACAATTATGTTGGTCCACCACTTGAATAACAGTGGGATATACTGCTTGCCTGTGGCGTGAGTGGGAATTCAGCTAAAATGTAGCCTATTTAAAAGTGTGGCTGACCAAATCGACTGGTTTTGCCCCCAAGGCTCGAACTTCAAGCTACGCCTATGTTCATTTCCCTTGTGCAGTCAGATTTATACAAAATGTTTTATTAAGCTCTAGTTTTTTTGTTTTTTTTTACTCATTTAGAATTCTTAATTCATAAGAATTCATATAAATATATATTTTTTTGAGTGCAGGAACCAATAATAACAGACCATTAACTCAGACAAAATTATTAAACCTTGACAAGATTTTATTTGAAATGTTTCGCTGAAAATAGACACAAACAGAAGAACATATGTTTTTAAAAAAAAAATAAAATAAATTAAACTACACGTGTGTAAAAAAAATTATATAAATATTATAATACATAAAATAATCAATACAGATTTTTAATGAATGTCCACATTGGCCACAAGCTTCACACTTGAAAATGCAGTTGCAGAACCACTTCAGTTTTTATTGAGCACTCCTGAAAAAGAATAAACATAAATAACATTATTCTGTTGTCCTTTCTTCATTTTTAAATGAAGAAAGATATGAAGCTCAGGTTTTCAGCAATTGTAATGTCACTGATAAGACTCACCTGGTCTTATTTGCAATCCCCTCAATGATATTCTTGGTAAACAATGACTCTGGGTTTAAGCATCTTTGCCCTGCACCATTCTTCAGCGTGACACTGTTCAGACACAGTCGAGTTATTTTAAGGGAATATAGATAGATCTATATTCAATTATGACAAACAAACAAAAAAAAAAACTGCCTATATAGAACTAATGAATATAGATGAATAATCTATGTACTCACACAACTTCCAGACGTCCACAAGATGGACTAACAGGGTGAATTTCCACCTTCTCTATCAGCTTCGGCTTCACCATTTTGGCACCAGCACCACGACATAAACATCTTTGGGTTCCAAACCCAGGCAGCCCTAGAGGATGATAGAAATAAATCATGAAAATGATCAGTCTAAAACCACAAAGCAACAGATTGTACTGAGTGAATAAAATATTAAAAATAAGCAAAATAATATTACCTTCAGTTGCAACAATAGCCAAACTAACAAAAACAAGTAGAGCAGCGACAGTCTTCATTGTTCAATCTCTTGATGGTCTTCACCTTAAACCACTCGGTTGACCAAATGTGTGTAAAGGAGCTGAGCTGCTTCATTTTATACAAACACAATCTGGGATTCCCCTATTTGATGCTTCAGCGCAAGGTATATTTGGCTGAGATCCAGTTACACTTCCTAAAATCTTATGTGGTTTCAGGGAAATTAACAGTAACAACAGTTCAGATGAAAGCTGAATATTTTCAGAATTTTTAAAGTGATTTAAGTGTTGTGTTATCATGTTTATATATTTCATACTACACTGTTATCTATGTCATTAGATATAAGAAATAACAATAGTAAAGGAAGTAAAACAGTTTTATGATTTATAAAGTCTCTCATATACTCTATTATTGTGCATTATTGCTTTGTCTTCACACTCACTTCACTTCACTCAACTGCTCAACATTATTTCTTTTATACATTAACATCTGATAAACCTGTCAACAGTTTGGTCTTTATTCAATACAACATTTTTCTCCTTGGTCTAAAACACATACTGTATGACTACAGTGTCCTGTTTTGCTTCCACTTTCTGATAATAGGGTCTTTTCTCATAAACTGAAAACTTAGTGTGTGTGTTTGTGTACAGCAGGACAAGATTTTTCTATGTCTGTTCCATTTAATGTGCTACTCAGCAGTTGTCACTTCTTTTTTTTCTTTTTAAATAGAGCTTTTCACAATACATATCATTTCAAAGCAGCTTTACAGAGAATGCAAGTCAACATTACAGTAATCTGTTATCAGAGTTGACTAAAATTATGTAATTTCAGAAATGCACATAAATAATCATGCAGTTAGCCAACAATGTATTAATTTAAGTAATCCATTAATTTAAAGTAAAAACAATGAGCTCATCCTGAGATTAAACAGAAAAGCAATTGGAGAATAATTAGCATAACTGCTGTTCATAACATTAACCAAAGATAGTCATGTGCATTTGATACGATATAACTGGAATAACAAGGATATGAAAGGCATTATGTGAATTATGTGGCTAAAGAGATGCCTTTAATTTATATTTAAACGGGAGATTGAGTCTGAGCCTCGAAGGCTATTCCAGAGTTAAGGAGCCAAATATGAAAGCGCTCTATGAAAGGAGGGACCTTTAGTGGACTTAGATATCCTAGGTACAATCAGAAGTCCAGAGTTTTGTGATCTTAAAGAGCATGATGGATTGTAGGGCAATAGAAGATTTGTTAAATACACGGGTGCTAAACCATTTAAGGCCTTATAGTTCAGTAGCAATACTTTATAATCGAACTTAATAGGTAACCAGTGTAGAGATGATAAAAGTGGTGTTATCATATTTTCTTGCTATAGAACTCTAGCAGCTGCATTCTGGACTAGCTTGTTTATTGAGGATGCAGGACAACCAGCTTATAATATATTACAGTAATATAGTCTACATGTCATGAACGCATGAACTAACTTTTCTGCATCAGAAACAGATAACATGTTCCGTAGCTTAGAGATGTTTCTGAGGTGGAAGAAGGCTGTTTGAACATATGAAATATGATTTTCAAAGGACAATTTGCTGTCTATTATAACACCCAGGTCTATAACCGTGGATGATGAAGTAACAGTACATCCTTCTGAATGCAGATTGTAGTCAAAGAGATTCTGTGTACAGGTTTTTGGTCCAATAAGTAATATGGGGGTTTTATCTGAATTTTATAGAAGAAAATTACTGGTCATCCAATGTTTTACATCTTTAACACACTCTGTCAATTTGGATAATTTAGAGATTTCATCTGGTCTAGATGAAATATAGAGTATAACTGAGTATCATCAGCATAACAGTGGAAACTAACTCCATGTGTAATGGTGGTTCGCCTACAGGGGATCAGGGTGCAGGGTTCAATCAATCAATCAATCAAACTTTATTTATAAAGCACTTTAAAACAACCGAAGTGGACCAAAGTCCTGTACAGAAAAATATTTAAAAACATGAAATACAAAAACATTTGAGATAAAATACAAACAATACAAATTAAAAAGACATAAAACATAAGAAAAGCAGCCATACCAAGGACACAATAAAATAAATTAACAAAATGTCAATTACAGTTGTCAAAGGCCAAAGAGAAAAGGTGGGTTTTAAGAATTGATTTAAAATAAGACAATGAAGAGCCCTGTCTAATAGGCAGAGGGAGATCATTCCATAGTTTAGGAGCTGCCACAGCAAAGGCACAGTCCCCTCTGAGCTTACACCTTGTTTTGGGCACATTCAGGAGCAGTTGATCAGCTGACCTGAGAGAACGGGTGGGTGTATAAGGGGGTAGCAGCTCAGAAATATAGAGTTGGGCAAGACCATTTAGGGATTTAAATACAAATAAATTAATTTTAAAATGGATCCTAAAATGTACCTGCCAATGTAGTGAGGCTAAAATGGGGAAATGTGCTGGTATTTGCGTGTTCTGGTTAAAAGACGCGCTGCAGCATTTTGCACCATCTGCAGATGAGCAACAGAAGACCCACTAACCCCTAGATACAGTGCATTACAGTAATCCAGACGAGTTGTAACAAAGGCATGGATTACTCTCTCAAAATGTTGCCTCAAAAGAAATGGCTTTATTTTGGCCAGCTGCCTCAATTGAAAAAAACGTCTCAGGTTACACATGTAATCATGGTTCCCTGAGAACAGGGAACAAGACACAGCGTTGAAACGCTAGGGGAACTGCCTCTGCAGGAGCTGTTGTCTGAAACACATGTCCAATCTTGGCAAAATCACAAGCCTGTAAAAAAATGACAGCCTATAACATCATAACAATGTGACCCACATATATATACATACTTATCGGCCAAGGGAATAGCTCACATATGTACTGCCTACTACCATCCCCAAACCAATGGTGGCGTGGAAAGATTAAATGAAAGTCTGAAAAAGGGCATACGTGCACACCTTGCCCAAAGTTTTCCATTTAAGGCTGCTCTCTCCCAACACTTGCATTATCACTCCACTCAGTATACCACTCCAGGATTATCCCATGAGACACATGCCTCTCTGGTGTACAGTATTCTGTGCTGCTGAAGTTTCTGTGAGTAAAGTAGCATACTGCCAAATATCTGTTTTGTTTGTCTTCTCCTGAACGTAAGCATTACTAACATTGTTAATGCTGCTAAGTTAATGCTACTAAGAACATTGAGAAGTTTGAAATCAACCTTCCAAGTGTTAGAGTTTCATGTTCTGTCTATCTGTTTCCCCAGTCCTGTCTTCAGTCCTGTGTTCCTTGTTTTGAGTTTTAGTCCTGTTATTCATCTCATGGGTTTTGTTTTGAGTTTCAGTTCGTCATTGTATCTTTATTAGTCTATCATCTTCAGCTGTGTCTTGTTTGTAATCATGTCTGTCACCTGTGCCCTACTCGTTATCCTCTTGTGTTCCTCTGTATATATTCCCTCTGTGTCAGTCCAGTGATTGTCAGTCGTTAAAGTTTCGTGGAGATGTTATGTTCATGTTCGTGTCCTGTATTCCTGCCGTGATTCTGTTCAGCAATAAACTGTTGGAAGTTTATATACCGTCTTCGAGTCGTAATCCAGCATGTCACATTACACCAAGTCCACACTGTTAACAATTTTCCTGTATTTTTACAGTACAGTACTGGCAGCACGGTTGCCAGCAAGTTACTGTATTTTCTTATACAGTAAATGTACTGTAATTTAATTTACAGTACACAAGAAGAGTGCTGTAATTCTACAAAACAGTATTTTTTACAGCATTTTCTCATTTTAGTCTGCTTCTGCTGTAATTAATAATACAGTATTGTACTGTAATATCTATATTGATCCATTACTGCAAAATATTACTATAATATTCAAAATAATTACTATTAATGTTATATTATAATTATATATGTAATATTATAATTATATATGTAGTTATTACAGTATATACATTTATAGGACATAATATTATAATGCTATGTCAGAATATCTGCAATAGACAATCCAATCAATGTTCTTGTCAAAAATATGTTTTATTCAGTCAATTAAACTATTAAAACCATTTTATTTACATGTTAAGTGAATCAGCAATTTACAGGTATTAAGGACCGTTAAAGGGATGGTTGAACCCAAAATTAAAATTCTGTCATCATTTACTCACCATCAAACAGTTCCAAACCTGTATGAATTTCTTCCTTCTGCTGAACACAAGATATTTTGAAGAATGCTGGTAACCAGACAACAGTTGACTGTAGCCATTGACTTGTATAGTAGGGAAAAAACATCAACTGTCTGGTTACAAACATTCTTTAAAATATCTTATTTTGTGTTCAGCAGAAGAAAGAAACTTGTACAAGTTTGGAATAACTTGAAGGTGAGTAGATAACAGAATTTTTGTATTTTTGGGTCAACTATCCCTTTAAGTGTGCACAAATCTGTAAATAAAAAAAAAAACATATGAGAAATGATAACTTGAGGATTGGGTTGGGTAAAAGAATGACAAGTGAGCAACAACAACTAAAAAAACAACAAGTGTCCCACTAACGGTGGGTGCAGGCTTCAGTTTGAAGTTTTCCATTCAAACTCCATCAAGGACCGAATAAAACTATTGGCATGTGGTTTGATGGCCGTCACCTTCCTCTGCACCACCCTCTTGGTCCTCTTTCTGACTCCCTGTCTGGCAGTACACTTCTTCTGTCTGGCATTTCCATTGTCAGGGTTGACCAGGAACCTGTTAGCAGAATTACCCAGAATGCAATGCAAATTACAGTATTGTACTGTATTATAAAATACAGTATTGTACTGTTGGTTTTTACAGTAATGTGCAGCTAAATCTACAGCGACATTTAACAGTGCATCTTATGGAAAACAAGATATTATGTAAGGACAAAAACAATGATTTTATATTTCAGTTTATATATATCATTGGATGAATGAAATCTTGTCTCTTTCAGTGGGAAAACGATGCGGCTGCATCTCTAGGGCATCTCTGATGAATGAGCGGAGGGACCGGTGCAAGTGATTAGAATTCTGGTGACAGTGAGCGCTGGGTGAGTGACGGAGGAGCCTGGTGACACTGTGACCCTTGTAAGACTCATCTAAGCATTTTATGTGACCTACAAACTTTTTTGACCGCATCTCACACACGAGCTCTGGGTATTTAGGACTCTGTGTGACGTTAAACACATGTTTGTTTTTTCTATTTCTCTGTTTTAAATGCAAAAATGTGAGTGTCCCTGTAGTTACTGCAGAGCTTATTACTACCAGTTTTTGAACATTCTTCTGTGAGAGGTTGATAATTTTTGCGGTTTCCCAATGACTGTTGAATATGTTCCCATAGACTCACATTGCTGTTATTGTCCTCCATCTAACTATGGCATTTGTTGTATCGTTTTAACTTAAGTAGTTTGACATTTCTGTGTTCACCCTTGTATTGTGCTCTATGAAATGTGCTTTATTTTGTTTGACTTTTGTTTGTTTGGTACAGCAAACCTCAGTTTAAGGATAATGTTATATAAATACAACTTTATATTTATAATTCATTTGACTACTTTTTTATAAATCTAAATTCTTAATTTTGTGGAAGCTACATAATGTTTCTAAATGTTAAAGTATACAAATATTTGCAAGCAGGGTCATCTCAAGGAAGTGTAGTTCCCCACGGCCCATTTCTGATAGCTTTCCGGAAGATGAGACAGGGGGAATAATGTCCCCATCTGTATTTTCGTTGAGGGGCCCATATAGGGATGGCCCTGTTTCCAAGTATTAAATGATCTGAAAAAAACAAATTGACTGCTATTGTCCAGGCAATGACTCGCCTGTGTTATGTCCTTTTCTGATCTCTTGTTTACATTTTGCCACTGAAGTTCAATACACACGACTTGATTTTCCCGCTAAGACAAAAGCTGAGGTCAAACACCCTGCAATAAAATAATAAAACTCACTAATCTGGAGAGAAGATCTCAACAAAATATTCTGTTCCCCTTTTTGGGTGGTGTCTCTTCAAGATATCTGACAACCCTCTATTGTCCCACAAAACCAAGTGTCGGTGTAATAAATTATTACAATCCTTTTTGTTATGAGCAAGCAGAGCGTGGCCAACTTAAAGGTAAATATGCATCATGCATCCTGCATCCTCTGTCTAAGATCAGAACTGACGAGTTTGAGTCCGTGAGACTTTCGGCAGAGTAAGTTCTCTATGCGACATCGGGTCCCTAATGAATGAATAATTGAAAATAATTTCAATTATTATTCATTGTCCCTAATGAATAATAATTGAGCAGCAAATCAGCATATTGGAATGATTTCTGAAGGATCATTTGACACTGAAGACTGCAGTAATGATGCTGAAAAATCAGCTTTGCCAACACAAATAAATCGCATTTTAAAATATATTCAAATAGAAAACAGTCATTTTAAATTGTAAATTTATTTCACAGTATTACGCCTACTGTTTTTGCTGTGTTTTGCATCAAATAAATGAAGCATTGGTGAGCAGAAGAGACTTCTTTTAAAAACATCAATCTTTTCTTTTAGAAATAAAAATCTTACCATCCAAAAACTTTTGACTGGTAGTGTATTTATATAGTATAGCTAAGATTTGTCCAGAAAACAATAACAAAGACCATTAACTTCACAAGATTTTATTTGAAACTTCCCATCTGACAATAAACAACAGATACAAACACAAGAATACATAACAACTTTTTTAATAACCGAGTCCATACTGGCCACAAGCTTCACACTTGAAAACGCAGTAAAACCACTTCACACTTTTTGCCGAGCAGTCCTAAAAAGAGTAAACATAAACTTTATTATGTATTTTGTCCTTAGACACACACACACACACACACACATCCTTTCTTTATTTTATCAAGAAAGATATGAAGTTTAAGTATCAATTGTAATGTCACTGATAAGACTCACCTGGTCTTATTTGCAATCCACTCAATGATATTCTTGGTAAACAATGACTCTGGGTTTAAGCATCTTTGCCCTGCACCATTCTTCAGCGTGACACTGTTCAGACACAGTCGAGTTATTTTAAGGGAATATAGATAGATCTATATTCAATTATGACAAACAAACAAAAAAAAAACTGCCTATATAGAACTAATGAATATAGATGAATAATCTATGTACTCACACAACTTCCAGACGTCCACAAGATGGACTAACAGGGTGAATTTCCACCTTCTCTATCAGCTTCGGCTTCACCATTTTGGCACCAGCACCACGACATAAACATCTTTGGGTTCCAAACCCAGGCAGCCCTAGAGGATGATAGAAATAAATCATGAAAATGATCAGTCTAAAACCACAAAGCAACAGATTGTACTGAGTGAATAAAATATTAAAAATAAGCAAAATAATATTACCTTCAGTTGCAACAATAGCCAAACTAACAAAAACAAGTAGAGCAGCGACAGTCTTCATTGTCCAATCTCTTGATGGTCTTCACCTTAAACCACTCGGTTGACCAAATGTGTGTAAAGGAGCTGAGCTGCTTCATTTTATACAAACACAATCTGGGATTTCCCTATTTGATGCTTAATCGCATGGTAGTATCTTGGTGAGTTCCAGTGACGCTTCCTATAATCTTACTTGGTTTCTGGGAAATTAACAGTAACAACAGTTCAGATAAAAGCTGAATATTTTTATAATTTTTTAAGTGTTTAAGAGTTGTGTTATCATGTTTATATATTTCATAAATATACAATATATGTCATCATATATAAGATCTACAACAATAAAGGAAGTAAAACAGTTTTGTGATTTCTATCTGATAAATAGTGTAATGCGACGAGCTAGGATCCAGAGGGAACTGTCTGCGAAAACAAAGGACCTTTCTGGAAATGAGCATTCGAGCTCTCTGTTAAAATCAGCATCCTGCGACACAATGACGATTCTGTGGCCAAATGAGCTTGTAATGCTTATATACACTCAGCATTATGCATCTTTTAGATGTCAGTTATTCATCTTTTACTTTACTTTATTTCTGAGCGTTTGATGTTTTGTAGCTTATTGAATATCTTTTAAATTAATTGATTAATTCATTCATTATGTAATTAGTATTGTACATTTACCTGACTAATACTAAATTGTAACATTTGATTTTATTCTGACCTACTCTGAAATTTTTGACCTTAGTAGAGTGTCCGCAAATCTGCATTCAAGTTTAAGCACATCCTAAATCTCAGGTTGCGTATGGGGCACATCAGGTGGGAGTCTAGATTTCTGAGTAACTGCTTGACTTTAGTTAAGTTATGCTGTTGCAGTCACTATAAGGGGCTAGATAAAAAACTATTTAAGTAATAGCAAGCATGGGGCGGCACGTTTCTTAGAATTAGCCATGACCTTTGGTTGTTGTCTCAGCTTTAGTCAAGTTGTTATATAGCTATATGTAACACAGTTCTTAAGAACGGGAAGAAGGAGGCGGGAACCGGCGAACATTCACAACTTTAATCAACTCAAAACCAAACAATAAAACGAAAGTAAAAGGGCGGCAGTTCCTCACGGCGACTGCCGCCCACACAAACAAAATAAAACACAAAATAAATTCCAGGCGTGGTCCTCTCTCGCCCTTCACTGTCGTCGCTCCTCTTTTATGCTTCCGGAGCTCCTCCGTGAGAGATCCGAGACCGGTGCGCCGAGCAGCTGAAGCTCGTTATCTCTCGCGTCACCGGCCTCGCGCCGTTCCCTCACGGCTCTCGCCCGCCCTGCTCGTCACTGTAATATTATCAGACCACATGTGTGGTGTTTGGTATTCTGAATGTTTCTTGGTTGTTAACTCTCACATGTTCAGGTGGTTGTTGGAGTAAAGACGGAAGTGAGACGTGTATGTGTGAGCTCTGAGTTATTTCTTGGTACGACACTATTTGAGTGACTACACGAGAATAATACAGTCACACTATATTATTAACAATAGGGGGCTAAACAAAAATACTATTGAGGAACTAGCAAGCATGGGGTGGCATTACTTCATGGTGCTAGCCACAACCTCAGATTATTGTTTGAGTTTGAACTAAACTGTTATACTGGCGCCTGTAGGGGCTGAACGGAAGTGCTATTTAAATATCTGCAAGCAAGAGCAGCCTATTGAATTGTATTAGTCATAACCTCTGGCTAATGATCAGACTGGTGAGTTTGTGACGTGAGATCCATGGCCAGAATGAGACTCTATGCGATAATGGAATCCGAATGAATGAGTACAATCTAAAGTTAAGAGTTAAATAGAATAATCAAATGTCTAGATATATTATCATATAAATTACCAATAATCCATTAATCCATTAACCTAAATTCCAGGTCATGATGAAATGGATTCGAATATGGCCAAAAGTGAAGGCCGAATTATTCAGGTCAATTCAGTTCCGTTCAATAAGTGTAAATTCAAGTTCAATTCAGCTAAAGACAGTACTAAAGACAATAGTGTTGTTGTTTGTTCAGCTCAATTCATTTCAAATTTTGTTCTAATCCGATAGTGTCAGTGCAGTTAAATCAGCAATATTGCTGAATATTAAGTGTTCCCAAAAACCTTTGGAGAAACCAGTCTCAGCCAAAGTGTTCAATTCACAAATGGTTTCTTTATTTTTTTATAATAAAGTGTGATTCATTATAGAGCATTAGCATGACAAAATCGACACTGTATTGTTGTAATGAATTTGAAATCAATATCAATAGATAGCGATAGACTAGATTGAAAAACTCTTTATATTGTAGACAAATATTTATACTCTAGTAGTTACTGA
This sequence comes from Zacco platypus, assembly GCA_038088235.1. NCBI lineage: Eukaryota > Metazoa > Chordata > Actinopteri > Cypriniformes > Xenocyprididae > Zacco > Zacco platypus. The sequence continues at coordinate 19,319,685 of CM076082.1, read as the reverse complement.
GAGACTGAACAGTCAAAGTCCACTTTGATTCATCCTTATGCCATCCAAACATATTAATTGTTGCATAATAATACTCTTAACAGCAAATTATCATTAGAATTATTTTTTTTCATGGTTATATAACACACAGATTTGCTCTGGATTAGAAAGGTTTGTATAAAAATGAATTAATAAAATGTTAAAGTTGAAGTGAATAGAGTAATAATTATGGACACAAGCTGTCAATACTTTCTCCAAAAACAGTGTTAGTGGTCATGACGCCTTACAGATCAAAACATTTACTGCCATCAATTAATATTAGCCTGTATCATTTTCTTCAGAGAAATTTTTAAAATCACAAAACATAAATCAAAATAAGAAAAACTTTCATTTATAGCTAAATGGCTTTGAAATCTTGTTTTTTGTTGTAACATGCTAGAGAAAATCATTTCACTTGTCATCCTTGTCATCCGACTTCTTATTCTTCCCTTTTTCTTCCTTTGTTCTTTTGCTTTTTGCTTTGTATCCTAGGAATGATGGCACAACGACATAGAAATTAATTCTTACATACATAAATAAACAAAAAACATATGACATGAGACATTATTATTGATTGTTGTACATGTAGAAAGTGGTAGCGTAACAGTGGTGCATATCTTACCCATCTCTCTTCAGTAATTTCTGTCCCAGCTTTTCATATGGATCCAGACATACCTTCATCCTCTTTCCCTTTCCTTTTCCCTTTCCTTTTCCCTTTCCTTTGTTAGTGAGAGTCAATCTAAGTCCGGGGGGGGGGGGGGGGTATATAAATTTATAAACATTATATCATGTAACTGGAGTTAGTAATGTTTATAAAAGGTTTCATACTTACACAATCTCTGTCTTCAAGCAGGAGGCTGTTGGTGGGATCAATTCAACTGCACGAATGTATCCAGGGTTCACTGCTTTCAGAATTCTGCCTCTGCATAAGCAGCGCTGTGAAATCCCCGCTCCGTGACCTATATTTAACACCAGTAATGATAAGTTCAAGGGCTAATGAAAATGATGCAGAAGACAATTGTTCTAAACCGGTAGTCACTGATGCAAAAAACACACACACAAACAAACACACACACACACACACACACACAAAGAGACATTTATTATGATGCATATTGTATATGTTTATCAGAAACATTTTAGAATAACTTTATTTCATCAAAACACCAACAAATATGATTATGCTTTATTCCGTGGCTTTCTGTAATACTTCATTCTGATTGTGTAACCACTGCATTCTGCGGTCAAATATTTTTATATAATGACTGATAAACTGATCACACAGCAGGGTTTTCAATAAGGACAAACATATGTATTAAACTTCATTTAATGCTTAGAAATGTCTTTTATACTTGTCAGATTGATTTTAAACTGAAAATGTGTTTAAAAGATTATTAAATATAAAGGGTAACTCTAAAGACTTTTTTATTATACATACTTATTTTTACACTTTAAGTAAAAGCCTTATTTGATGCAAATAATAAAAGACATAGATATCAGCTTACCTGCAGAGTGTGCAACACACACTCCAAACAGCAGAGCGCACAGCAGTGTAAGAACAACCTGATTCATGATTCACCTCACAGGCAGATGCAGAGAAATGTGTCTTTCTTGCAAGGACTTTCCCATGTAAAGCACAAGAATTACTTTCTTTTTCCAATCTGCCAATGAAATGCTCACAACACACACTCATCATCCTTGGGAATAAAGTTCCCTGGACAGAACAGAAAGAGCCCCTTGTTTTGACATTTGAAAGTCCTTGGTGTCTGCATTTTTGAGTTCCTATTATTATTATTATTATTAGTAATTTTTATTTCTTCTGGTTCTTGAATAAACCTTTTTTAATCATTCAATTTATAAGTTAGTGTTGTATTAACAAGGTCTCCTTGGTAGTCAAACATTAACGTTCACAATGTTAGCATATGTTTGGTCACTTAGTTTGTAATGTTTGCCTTTTGCGAAGAGATTGTATTTCCTTTGGGAGTTCTTTTCACATATTTTCCATACAGGAAATAAAGAAACTGTGTTGAACTTAACTTGAATATGCTAAAAATATGTACTGTTTAACTAGGATTGGATCAAACACACTAATGATTCAAGATAATGGTGATTTTTCTTTTTGATTTTGATTGTCATATGAGTGTTTGTGCTACAGACAAAAATCATTTCAGATCAGAAATCAGATCAATTCACGTGGCATGTTATGGAAAGATTTGATATAACTTTTCTAAGTAATCAGACTTTTAAAACAGGCTAATTTTTCAACTGAAATGCAAAAGATGTCCTTTCTTTTCATCCAATTCTTGCATGGATATCATTCATTTATCATTATCGTAATTCAGTTCAAGACAAAAACTCTAAATTATAACTTTCCTTTGCATTGTTGTATATTTTAAATATCTTTATCAAAAGATATCATTAATAAGGAGCAGTGGCTATCTAATACTACATCAGCCATTCAACAATACTCGCCTCCCTATTTGCTTCACACATCTCGAGGACTCCCTTTCAAGACTCCTATTCTCTGTTAAAGACTCATCTACTTGCCATAACTCTGCCATTTCATGTGTTTACCATATTCACATACAGTACTTACCCATCACCTGTTGTTCTAAGTGCTGTGCTCTTCATCCTAATCACATTTTGTTCAGTAAACTGTTTTGTGTTCACTAAAATCCTCCTGTCTGAGACTCTGCAACAATATGTGACATCTAATTTATCATAACAAGGTCCTGTGTTTGGAAAAGAGGAATAATTGGTCGCCCTATAACAAAATAAATTTGTAGTCGCAGTTGTGTATAGTAAAATGAACTTACTTCATTTTCTGTATTCATTAAGTCTCTGAAAGCAAATGGAATAGCAAAATCTGATCAATGAACAATAAAGAAAAAAATTCCTAATCTCAGAAATGTGAGATTTGAGGAGGTTGAAGATATTCAAGAAGGTCACAGTCAAGATATGCTGCTGATTTCTTTGTGGTCTCCTTATTTTCATTTCTGTTTCTGACTAATTCAGCTCAGTCCTCCCTGTGCAAAGGTTATTGAGGGGAGTAAGAGGCTAAAAACTGAACTGACCTGGCACTGGTCAGAACTGTTCTGAGATAACACTAGAAAGGGAGTGGCTTATAACAGGCAGTGTTAGTGTGTAAGCAAAAAAAGCCAACACACATAACCCAGGAATCAAAGACAAGGAAACAAAACGAGCATATAAAGGTTCACAGAACTGATAAAATAGTAATTGCAGGAACAATGTAATTCAACATAAGAAGGGAAATGCACAACTGCAGTGAAGACTTTCTGCATCAAATAACACACAATACTTAATAAATAATAACAATGCATTTTATTTATAATGCACTTTTCTTACACCCAAAGCACAACAGCAAAACAGAAAAAGAAAAACAATAGCAACAGATAGATATTTAAAACAACCTTAAATAAATGTATCTTTTATAACTTTTTGAACCGTTTCACAGTTGGAGTATTACTGATAGTGTAAGGAAGAACATTCCATAATGAAAAGGCGGTAACACTTTACAATAAGATTCATTAGTTAAACATTAGTTAATGTATTAACTAACAATTTTTGCTACTGTATTTACTAATCTTCGTTAAACGTTAGTTAATGAAAATACAGTTGTTCATTGTTTGTTCATGTTAACAAGATTTTAATGATGTATTAGTAAATGTTGAAATGAACATTAACAAAGATTAATAAATGTTGTGTAAGTGCAGTTCATTATTAGTTCATGGTAACTAATGTAGTTAACTAATACTAACTGATGAACCTCATTGCAAAAGTGTTACCGAAAAGGGTCTTTTCCCCCATTGTCTGTTTACATGAAGGCTGATGAAATGAAAGAGTGTTAGCAGAACGAGAGAGCGTGACAGAGTATCACAAGATACGCTGGTGCCATCCCATATAATGATTTATATGTTAAAGTGAGAGCTTTAAAATCAATTCTAGCTTGAATGAAGCCATAGTGCAGCAGTGAGGGCAATGTGTTCACGTGGAGAGGTATGAGTAAGCACACGAGCAGCAGAGTTTTGAATATACTGAAGCCCATTTAAACTTACGCAGTAGCCTATAGTATACTGTATCTGAACGCCTCTAAAATTAATGAATGTTGAAGGAATAACTGAAATAAGGCAATTCCCCGCAAAAGCATCATCAAGACATCACAGATCTTAAATCTCTCTAAAACGGACTACCAGGCAACTCTTGTTTAAACACTCTGTAGTCAATATTTACATCTTTTTAGATCTAATTTACTACAGTAGACTTCAGCTAGTAACGCCAAGAATATAATCAAAACACTGCTGATGGCGCTCTCTAGTGGTGCATCTTTTGTAAACATGAATCATAAGGTCTACTTTGCAATTTGTCCTTGTAATCAGTATTATTTAAAAGTGGTTTCCTCCCATTCATTCCCTACAACTTCTCTGCATGTCCAGGTTTGTGGAATTGCACACACAGACCAGCCAACAGTCTTGGGCCTGTCATTGATAACTGAGACCCACTCAGCATTGGATCACTGGATTTACACCAGTCATATCACTTTTAAAGGGATAGTTCACCCAAAAATTAAAACTACCCTATAATTTACTCACCCTCAAGCCATCCTAGGTGTTAATATAACTCTGATTGTGTTTGGCAGAAAGAGGAAAGTCACATAAGATGGTTTGAGGGTGAGTAAATTATGGGGTAATTTTCATTTTTGGGTCAATCAACCCTTTAAGGAGAATTTTCTCAACATTGCATATTTAATCACAATTATTATTTGAATTATCTCTCACTAAGTCATTTGTATTACTGTATCGGGAAAGCATTTGTCTTTGAAAAACAATAAAATGTACAAATTTACATTATTTCAAATTTACATGCAATGCAGTAATCCCCCAACTTTTTTGAACCGCTTTGCCCTACTATATTTACTTGAAGTAATCCCTTAGAATTTAAATGCATAATTTAGGTCAAAAATAAAATTAAGTCAATAAACATATAAATTTGGAATCAGATTACGTAATCGGTTCCCACCCAGCACTGCACCTGCACACATACTGTACTTATGCCAACAGGATACTGTTGTGACGTGTTTGTGACGCGTTGTGCTCCCGCTATATTGATGATGCTGCTGTTCCTTTAAATGCTCTCACTCAGCTGATCTTCTACGTCACACCATATGACCAACATTTTTTATTTCTTTATTTTTTGGCGGAGAATTTTGGAACAACACGGCTAAAAGACGCCGAGTTGTAATGTATAACTCTCCTAAAAGGCGTGTAGGATAAACATGAGTTTGCTTCACACGAGAGCTGAACGCAATGACGCATAGTGGTCACATGAATTTGAACTGAAGATGGCGGACCAGAGCTCAGGAGCGTCGGAGCAGCACAGCACTGAAGTTTCCGAAACTTTAGTGTCCTCTAATGAATTTCTCAAGCCCCACATGACGGACAGCGATGGACATGCAGTCAACAGCCCAGAGGAGTCGCTTTCTCCGGCCTCGGTGATTTACTTTAAGGAGGCGCTAACTTATAACTCAAGTATTCGGTTCACACAGACGAGCTCTTCTCTTCCTGCACCAGTGCGGTATGAATTCCAGATTGAGAAGACCAACAAGAAAACAAGAAGTGAGTATATCTTATGATCGTCTGCATTATGGGTTTGTTTAATAGGTTGTGATGGTGTCTGCTTCCCTTGAACATGCAGCAATATTAGCCTTGTGTTTCAATGTCAACAACAACACTGCACAATGACAGCCGCTGCAGCGTTTATGCAAGCTTGCATTTTGCTGTTCAGTTTCAGACTGTCTTCCTTAGAATGGTCTTTTTTCTTGACTTTCTGACTTTATAATTCATCAGCAATAAATGATACACCGATGGCACAAACTGTCATCACTTCGCTTTGAAATAACAGTTATTGTATTGATGTAGATGAAAATCCACGATCTTAAAGGGACAGTTCACCCAAAAATGACAATTCTGTCATCATTTACTCACCCTCAAGTTGTTCCAAACCTGTATGAATTTCCTTTTTCTGCTAAACACAAAAGAGGATATTTTAAAGAATGTGGGTAACCAAACAGTTGATGGCCACCATAGTATTTTTTTTTGCTTCATACTGGAAACGGTTGGAATGTGCATGTGATGCTCAAAACTGCTGTTTGTGGAGGCTGTCACTTGGTTTTCTGTGTTTTTTAAACATATTTTTGCTGTGTAAGATAATTTTGTGAACCCTCTGATGTGTCCATTACACTGGACAGGCCTTTAAAAGACCTGTCATTTTAAATAATATATGTTGTGATGTTACATCCAAATCACCCATAATTATGTAATTTTTATGTCATTAGCCACATACTGCCTCAGATTAGGGTATCTGAATCTGTGAAACTGTATTCACACAATTCTTAGATGATATAATGCTCCTGCTGAGATGTTGTGTGCAACCAACAGTTCGGTTACACTTTAGATTAGGGTCCTATTCTCACTATTAACTAACTATTAACTGACATTTACCTCAATAAACTCCTAATTACTGCTTATTAATAGTAAAGTAGTGGTTAAGTTCAGGTATTGGGTAGGATTAAAATATGTAGAATATGGTCATGCCGAAGAAGGTGTTAATATGTGCTAATAAGTACTAATAAGCAGCCAATATCCTAGTAATATGAATGCTATTGAGCAACTAGTTAATAGTGAGAACTGGACCCTGAACTAAAGTGTTTACACAGTTTGCTATCCTATAAATCCACAAGAGCTAAATAGCAGTCACATTTGAGAAGATGAAAAATAGTAAATGCCGGGTTATTGTGAGCCAGGAAGTTGTTGTTTTTATGGTTAGGTGTAAGTACATATTAAGTAAATAATTTTCACAGGTTTTATTAGTAAATCACAGGTCAAAAAACTGTGATTGAAGCAGAATTGCAACAACAGAGAATGTGTCAGGGTTATGCTATGCAAATGTGATATTTTTATATCTATATATCTTCTTTCTTTTGTGATTGCATGCTTCAGAGGGTTAAATCAGTCTAATGGATCCTATTGTCTCTTTGTTTATTGCATTGTGAATTAGCAATCCAGTTTGTTCAATTAAGGTTTGATATAACTTTTCAGTAAGGTTTTTTTTTTAAGTAAGAGCCATGTTTTCTGAAAGATTTCTCTTATGGTCATCAAAGCTGCATTGATATGATTTAAAAACACAATAAAACAGTAATATTGTGTAATATCAATACAATTTAATTTATTTTTATTTAAATATATTTTAAAATATAATTTATTCCTGCGATGGCAAACTTGAATTTTCAGTATCATTATTCCAGTCTTCAGTGTCATATGATCCTTCAGAAATCATTCTAATATTTGGTGCTTAAAACATTTCTTATTATAAATGTTGAAAACAGTTGAGCTGCTTAATGTTTTCGTGGAAAATGTGAACAGTATTTATTCAAAATAGAAACTTCTGTAACATTATAAAAGTCTTCACTGCCACTTTTGATCAATTTTTTTGCATCCTTACTGAATAAAAGTATTAATTTCTTTAAAATAATTAAAATTGTTCAAATTGAACGGTAGTGTATATCCGTGGGATATACACTACCAAGGGGGGACCAAGGGTGTTTCACAAATTGTGTTATAAATGGATCGTTTTCATGCAGGACTGTTTTTCATTTGTAAATAATTAATGAGGTTTGAATAATAGATCACTTCTAATATTCCCCCAAATGATCAGCAAAAATAGTCACACATATCAAGCATTGAGTGTCTGTAGAACTTTTCTACAGTGATTGTTTCATACACAGTTTAATTTTACACTAAGTGCCATCTTGCTCCTCTTAAACATGCTGTCCAGTGTTCTTCCAATGTTCTGGTTATCAATCAGAAGGGCTTCCATACTTCTCTTGTTTAGCATGTGGATCATCGACAACAGCCCCCCCGCCTCATCTGACAGGCCTCTCGGGAACTGTCCCCCCTCCACCATCTGCTCACGTGACTCCCACAATCCTCCTCAGCATCACAGCAGCCATCTTGGTCAACACCCTCCCATTTGCAGCTCGTGCAGCCAATCCGGTGAAAATGAGCAGCTGGGCTGTAAGGGAGGGAGGGAATGTGAGAGAGAGAGAGAGAGAGAGAAAGAGACATCTCTGATTGTAGCTCTGCTGAGGCTCATACAGCATCTCAATCCCCTGGCTGTGCTGAGCCAGAGAGCACTGAAACCTTTATTCACACGGAGGATTTTAGCTGTCACTGCTCATTTGCAAGACGAGGCCGTTGAGCCCCAGAAGAATAGCATCCTTTCGGCCAAGTTTGGCGTGGACTGCTGGTTGATTTTTTTTTTTTTTCCCTTCCTTCTTTGTTTTCTTTGTCTCTCTTGTTTTCCTTCCTCCTTTGTGCTGGAGAAGACTCTTGCTTGGACTGGATTTTTAAAAATAAGTCATTATTTCTATTCCCTGCACCTGACTCTTTGCTGACGGCCGCCATTGTAATTGTTGTTGTCGTCGCAGCAGCTATCAGCTGAGTCACCATGTCTGATCTGACGCCCCAGAGCGAGGCCCCCACCCCCACTACTGACAAGATCACACAGGCTGCCAGAGAGACCATCTACCTATGCAACTTCCGCGTGTCGGTGGATGGCGAATGGCTTTGCCTGCGTGAGCTCAACGACATCTCGCTCACGCCAGATCCCGAGCCGGCTCATGAAGGTAGGCGCGCACAGCATCACTAGGCCTCCGTTGCTCTTATCGTACTGGGCGGTGCTGGCCCAACCTCCCACCATCGTGCTCTCAGCGTTCCCGCAGGCCTTCCTGGAAGTGTAGTTTTTATGGAGCACAAGTGGTTGTGAAGGTTTGTTTCCCACTGAATGATTTGAATGAAGCTATTCATGTGCTGTTTTGTAGTTAAATTGTCAAATTAAATTGAACAAATTAAGTATGTGCATCACACAGTTGGGAAAATCCACCAGAATGAAAGTCCTTTCATTGGAATAATAAAAATACATCTGTTTTTGACAAACTGTAACTCTTTTGAGACTATTAGTGTCATGGATTGTAAGATATTTGGATTATTGATCAGATTTTTTAAAAATAACTATAAAGGCCTGTTCACACCAAAAATGATGACCGTAAAGATAACTTTAAGGATAAATATATCAGCATACATGCCAATAGATGGTAACAGTCTGTTCTTAGAGCTTCTCAAACTCTTTAAAGTCAGATTGATTCTGATTGGCTGTCAATATTTTGTATTCATCAGTTGGAAACAATATTTCTGAAAGTAATTCCTAAGATATTGTTCCTCTTTCTGGTTATTGATATAGCTGTGCCATGGACTTCCCTATTCTCATAAGATTGATTATTACAATTTTATAGTTAAAGTTGTTCTTGGTGTGAACGGGCCTTAACAAATGACTTAATATAGTTTGCTGTCTGTTTTAAATAAAAATAAAAGATATTTTACAAAATTGCTTACAATTTGTTTATTTATTCACTTTTGCAAAGTAAAAATATAAGGCACTATATTGTTTTTGTTTTTTTAAGAATGAGGTTAACTTGCGGTCAGAGCTCACAATTGTTTCGCTAATCCAATGCATTATTGGAGAGTCACGGCTTACTGTGCCAAAGGTTGAAAGAGGACAACAGGAAACAGTCATATGGACACAATACTGTTTCCTTGGAAAAGGGCCTGAGATTCCTACTCAATCAAATGTCTTGGAGGCATGTGATTAATTGGCAGTAGAGCGATGCGACCAGAATACATGTTAATAGCAACATTTATCTCAGTCTAATGTGTTTTCTGTGCATGGGGGGGGGGGGACATGTAGCAAGACAAGGAATAGAAAACATTATCTGATAAGGTCTGTTTACACATTTGTCTAGACATTTGTTGGTTATACATTTCCAAGAATTTCATCACCTTTGCACTGTGTGACTTACTTGTCTCCTCACTATCACAATGCAATTCACATGTGACATGAAAATGCAGATTTTAGTTTCACAACAGTTCCCAGATTCCAGAGCCAAATGAAGTCAAGACAGTCTCTTCTCTCAGAGATTTCTCCAGTATGTTCTTCATAGGTGTTTTATAACAAATGTTCCCTTCAGTTAATCCATTCCAGATCAGTCAATATCGATTAGTTGCCATTTCCCGTGGTCTGTTTCACTGCATGCAGATGTTCTTTGTAATTTACTTGACGTTCTCTGCCTCATTAACTGTCATTTATTTTGACTTCATTTTTGTATGTATGATAGTAAGAATAAAGTGAGCTTGGCTCTGTACATGAGAGTCTACACTCAAATATACACCCAACATGATGTCTCTTGTTGTTGCTTTGGTTTACTCCCATGATGTGCATGACCCAGTCCTTTTCTGCTTTTTTTCTTTTTCCATTGCCTTTTGCAAAGACTCATGGGAGGATTTCACAGATTTGGTGGAGCAAATGCAAATGCTTGATGAGTTTAAAGGTGCGTATGGTGGCATCACTCTCCCCAGTCCACCTCATCCCCGCCTCGGGCACCATCCTAAAACCACAGCAGGCGTGGCCGCGCGGCCCTGTCTTTTCCGAAACAGCCTCCCTGAACAGCACATTCGCACCACAGCTTCCAAAGCTTTACCTTCTTCGTGTTCTTTTGTTGTTTTCTTTATCTGTCTTTTTCAGTGTCTTATCTTCCTTCCTGTTTATTTGGTTTGTGTCTGTGACTTTTTTTATTGCTAGCTATCTTTGTGGCTAGCAAAAATCCATTTGGCTGGATTGCTCTTGTCTGGCCTGTTTTCTTTGGCTGCCTCACTGCCCCACCCCATTCTCTGGCTGATTTGACTTGTTAATCGCATGGTTTTACCAGCACTCATGCTATCAATTATTAGTTTCTGATTTTTCAGATTTAGAGCCTCTAAAAGACATTAAATGTTTATGTTATGTTTCAGAGACTTCTTATATATCAATAAATAAATCTCTTTGTCCTTACGGGGTCAGACTTTGTTTTTTGTAGTCTGTTTAACATTTGGCTTGAGTAGCTCTGGCTTGATTCACTCTTTCCCATGTGACTGTGTGAAGTTACACCAAGAAGGTCTTTCGTTCACACCTGTTGAAAGCTATCTGTTGGCATTCGTGTTAATATCATGGCCTTTGAACATCTTCATTTTTGTCTTTGCATTAAGGATTCAACACAATAATATCAAGGTCTTTGAACTTCTTAACTTTCTTTCTTTCTTTCTTTCTTTCTTTGTAAATGCACTGAAATGATGAGAAATTTGACTAAATGCAATCTAAAAGGAAAATGTATTTAGTCTTTCTCTTTCCCATCACTGTCCTTATAAACAAAAGACCACTGCTATTGGCCAATAGACTAGATTAAGAGTCTTGATGATGAAATGATTGCATTACTGTGGGTGTATTTTGGATCAGACGGGGTGAGTCTTGAGAACTGAAACTCGAAATCGAATTCAGTTAAAATTGATTTACTGTATTGTAAATCATGCATTGTATGGTTGGATTGAAATCATCCTAAAAACAACAGCAAACAAAAAAATAATCTGTTCTGTCAAGAAGCCCTTTTATCTGCAGATTTGATGATTTTAATGTTTGAATGAATTCAGTCTGCATCTGATGCATTTCAAATTGCAGAATTTTTTTTTTTTTTTTTGGCCAGGTTTAGAGGAAACCATGTAGTCGCAGTCAGTGGAAAGTTCTCTAATCCAAACTATCATATACTGCTCATATCAAGTTAAAAAGTGTGTGTTGGACAAGTCACCGTGGTGGAAATGTATCATATCTAACATAATGTTTGATTTTCTGTTTTACTCCAGATCCCAAGGACCCCATTGCCATCGAGAGGCTTAACCTGATGAACATGGCCAAGCTGAGCATCAAGGGCTTGATCGAGTCTGCACTGAACCTGGGACGCACGCTGGACTCAGACTACGCCCCATTGCAGCAGTTTTTTGTTGTCATGGAGCACTGCCTGAAACACGGACTTAAAAGTAAGCAGGAAAAAATCCCAACCATAATTCCATTGTCCACAGAGTAATCTCTGGTCATTATGTGTCCTTTACATAATAATAACATGATCATCTGTTCATTAATTTTGACAGTTGCTGAATGCATAGTAATTTGGTGTGGTGTGTATACCATTTGTAGTCCTGCAAGTACAGTGTACCAGTGTGTTTTGTAATGCTTAACCTTGACAGTTATTGTGCAACTACACAGTGGTTGGGACATTTAATGTATAGTAAAGTGAAACCAAGTCTTGGCAGGCTTATTTCTTTGTCTCAGTCTGTCTCCAGGTTTTCTAAAGATCTCCTGTTTTTTTGTTTTTTTTAAGGTAAGAAGACATTCCTTGGTCAAAATAAGTCTTTTTGGGGTCCTCTGGAGCTTGTAGAAAAGCTGACTCCAGAGGCTGGTGAGATCACAGCTAGTGTCAAAGACCTTCCTGGGCTCAAGTAAGGAAACATCTTCAACCTGAACGTGGTATTTATTTTACGCATGCTGTGTTTCGAAATCTGAAGTTGTTCTGTTATCTCAGAACCCCATTAGGAAGAGGCAGAGCATGGCTTCGTCTGGCCTTGATGCAGAAGAAGCTGTCAGATTACATGAAGACCATCATCAACCGAAAAGACCTGCTCAGGTACAGTTCCTGCTTTTTGTCTTTAATGTAAAAGCTGTAGTTGATATTTTGCAATCCAGTTTTGTAAACGTCTTATATTTGCTGTTGATGTTTTTCCTCAGTGAATTCTATGAGCCCAACGCTCTTATGATGGAGGAGGAAGGAGCTGTGATCGCTGGGCTTTTGGTGGGCCTGAATGTCATTGATGCTAACTTGTGTATGAAGGGAGAGGATTTAGACTCACAGGTTCGTTACTTTTTACTGAACATGACAACAGATGATGGACCAAAGTGTGCTTAAGTGTGCTTGCCCCAAAATTGAATTATCATTATTATTTATTTATTTATTTATTTATTTTTGGCAAGGTAATAAGATCTCCTTTACTCTGTTTATAGGTTGGAGTCATCGATTTTTCCATGTATTTGAAAGATGGTGCGCACAGTAGCAAAAGCACAGAGGGGTAAGTCTATGTTCAACAAGCAAGTTGTTTTAGTCTGACAACTTTTTGACTCCTTATGAAAAGCACAATGCTTCCTCTAAAGCTGCTCTTTGCTTGCAGCGATGGACAGATTACAGCTATTCTTGACCAGAAGAATTACGTGGAGGAACTGAACAGACATTTAAGGTGCAGTCACTTTTCCCAACATAGACCTTGTGGGTTGTGTTTGTAAGCATTAGCAATCTCACATTGTCTCTCTAAATTCCCCTTTCCCAGTGCGTCAGTGAATAATCTGCAAGCCAAAGTGGACGCGCTGGAAAAGTCCAACACAAAGCTTACAGAGGAGGTGGGTTATAATTGTGGCAAATACATGACCAATAAATGATTTAAATGAAACTGAACTAAATTCACGCTACCGTTCAAAAGTATAGTAAAAACAGTAATATTGCTAAATTTAACATTTAAAAAATATTACATGAATGTTTTAAAAAGTAATGTGATGTCAAAGCTGAATTTTTAGTATCATTACTCCAGTCTTCAGCGTCACATGATCCTTCAGAAATCATTCTGATATGATGAATTGCTGCTCAAGAATATTTCTTTAAAACAATTTCTCATTATTATCAATATTGAAAACAGCTGTGCTAAGTAATAGTTTTGTGGAAACTGTGGTACATCTTTCAGGATTCTTTGATGAATAGAAAGTTCAAAAGAACAGTATTTATTTGAAATGGAGATTTTTTGTGACCTTTATAAATGTTTTATGGTCACTTTTGATTAATTGTCCTTGCTGAATAAATGTATTAATTTCTTTCCAAAAATATAATAAAATAAAATGTTCTTGTTATTTAGCTTGCTGTCGCAAACAACAGGATTATCACTCTGCAGGAGGAACTGGAAAGAGTGAAGGACGAAAGTTCTTACTTAGTGGAGTCTAGTCGTAAGGTAAACAACATTGTGTTGAACCCACAGCAATGTCATTGTAGTACTGACTGTTAACAATCATTCATTCAAACAGCTATGATTGACTGCATGTTACTCATTATTTAAAAGTAAACCACAAGCTTCCTTTTGTAAGCACAGACTGAGTTCACAGTCTACAGTCATAACACACTGTTTTGGCTGTGGTCTGATATTTGACCTCTGTTCCTCCTGAAGGCATCAAGGGCAGATGGTACTGCAAACGGTCAAGTGCTCGGAGAAACTCGCAAACAGCTCAAAGAGGAAACTCAGCTCAGACTGGTGAGTAAAGTATTAATGCCTGTGTTAATTACTCTCTTCATCTTCAAATTCCTCTCTGATGTGGGGTCTTCAAAGAATCAAGTCGGAGTTCTTGCGAGGAGTCTTAAGAACCTGTGTGTGTGTGTGTGTGTAGGATGTGGAAAAGGAACTGGAGGTGCAAATAGGGATGAAGCAGGAGATGGAGTTGTCCATGAAGATGCTAGAGAAGGACATCTGTGAAAAACATGATGCTTTGGTGGAGCTCAGACACCAGTTAGATGACCTGCGTACACTCAACCATGAGCTCTCTGTTAAGTCACAGGTATGAGAGACACACTTTCAACTCTGTTTAAAGTCAACCGTTTAACTCAGTCCCAGCTAAACACACTCTCTTTTATTTATTTATTTAGACATACAAAAGCAGTGTGTAAGCAGCTCCTATTTACTTTCATTCCCATATTAGCAGGTTACTCTATGGTGGAGTGAAGTAATTTGCCCATTTAAAGAAGAAAACAGATGTATGGTGTATAATGCAGAGTCGCATAGTGTGTTGAACTCGGCAGAAAACTTTTTAAAACGTACTATAAACTAAATAGATTTTTGCAATACAAACGTTTTATGAAGCAACATAAAATAATTGGGTAAACTAACCATACTTTGTTTGAAAATGTAGGACTTTCTATTCATTAGTCTAAATCCTGCTGCTGTTACATGTGGGTTTCATGTGTGGAATTGACCATTCGCAAACAGTTTGATTGACAGGCGATCTGACCAATCATAACTCCGAAGCCGCCATGAAGGGTCAATTGTTAATAAGATTAAGAACATTACAACTGAATTAGTACCGCTTTCATCTAGTGTACCAAAACTGTATTATTTTGGATGCAGCATGTTATTTGGGTGTGTTTGTGTCTGTCTGGCCTGTAGAGCTCAGAGACTAGCGCAAAACAGAAGAGTGACATCATCAGCCGCTTGGATGAGAAAACAAACCAGATGGGGAGCATTATTAAACAGCTGGAGAGCAGGTGAGGGAGTCTAAGTACATCAGCACAGCATTTACACCTGACATGGATGCTATAAAACAAAGTCTGAGAGCACTAGGGAAAATGCCTTTTGTTTCTAAAGTCTGATTTAATATACTCTTTTTCATTACAAATTTTATTACTAGCATAATAATTCTAGTGCTAAGTCAATGGCACAATTTTTATTATTTGATCTGATCCAAAAATAGTCTTGATTAAAAAGAAGTTAGATTTTGAATCCCAGTTATTCAGATATGTTATACTACAATAAGTTACACTAATACATTTTTTTTTATAGTATATTTTTATACTATATATATATATATATATGACTGAACATTAAAGAACAATTTATATATTTAATATTTATGTACTGTATATATTTATAAACTATCTTTAACCTACATTAATAAATGTTTTTTAAAATGATTTATAGTTAACAATATCAATCTAAAGTTAACACATTGTGCCTTATTGTACAGCGTTACCAATTTTTATACCAAATGAGAAATTAGATTGAATCATAGATTTTCAGTGTGGACTTTTGGATTCCAATAGCTTTTTATAACAATAATTTTCCAAGGATGTATTGTTCAGGGTGGACATGCAAATCAAATATACAGAGCACAAATCAGGGGACTCCTTCCTGTTTCAGTTCTTAGAGAAACATTGCTGCCTCCCACTAGTCGTCAACAGTCTGTTTATACAATAACTTCTGCTCTCTGTCTCTGTCTTCTCTTAATCCCTTCTTCTCTTTTACCTGTTCCTTTGACATTTGTCACATGATCATTCTCTTGTGTTTCTACTCATTTTTCCTGAGCAGTGAGAACGACATGGCTAAGCAGGCACGAAGCTTGAACACAGCTGCTGGAAAACTCCTTCAGAGGCAGCAATAAAATGATCGCAAACACTGGATAGTTTCCCAAAAAAAAAGCTTAAATTAAAGAAAAAAAATCGGATCTTCAGTTTGATTCCGCATAACATAGATGACTTGGGTATTTATTTTATTACTGGGTTTCAGATCCATTTGCCGTTATTTTGTCTTGAAACCGGACTGAAAACTACAGTTCTTGCTTCTGTGTCACCCCTCATTTTTCAGTATTGTACACCTGATCCAGTGCTCCTGTCTCTAGTCTCCCTCTGTATGTTTTAACCGAAGTAAAATGCAGCTGTTTTGGTCAATCTTAGACCAAAGTTGGCGAACGTACATTTTAAGTAATGGAAATGCATCTCTCTTATATCTCTACTTCTCAATACTGAAAAAGAGGATATCAGGATACTTCTCAAAGTTGGCGCATTATAAAAACCATAAAACACTTCAGTCCAGCACGGGGAAACATTCCCAACAAAAACGTACCATCATTTTATACTCTATTATGATAGTATGCAACACCATATTATTCAGTTAATTTCGGTTAATCTCTCAAAAATCTTGGACCTGAATATTTTACCAACTTGCTTAAGTTTGATGATATTGAGTGCTTTGATGGATGCCCAAGTGAGACTGAATATGTTTTTTCAGGCATATTCAGGAGGTTATGTTAGCTTTTCTTTTTTGCAAGAAATGATGCTGAGTGCAAGATTGCGTGCCTGAATTATATGACAGCTTATTGTAAACTTGATTGAAATCTGAATTCGATGCAGTGGTAGTTGATGCCAAATGTCAAAGCTTTGGAAAGATGTTTGCGACACCAAGCTTTACAGATTCTGCAAAATGTCTGACGATGAAATCCTCCAAATTGTGAACGGACTGAAGTGTATGTAGACATAATATAGATGTGAACTGTAGTACAAATATAGCTTAATAAAAAAAATCAGACACTTTTCAGCCTACTTTGCCTTCTTGAGTATTTGCAGTTTCTGCTCTAGTCACGTTTCCTCCTCTCATCTCTAGCTGTCTTTTAAGCTCTTCCCTCAGTTCTTTTTTTTTTTTTTTTAATACTTTTCTCATCTTCATTTTCCATGGCTTTTAGTTTAGTTAAGTTTTCATTTCACCTCATTAAGTTAATGTGGCCCAAATTCAGATGTAAGAAGGCAGAACGAGAGCGGGACCTGGCGGATGAGGCCAATCGACTCTTCAAGCAGGAGTTTGGGGACAAGATTGAGAGTCTGCAGCAAGAGGTGGAGCAGTTACGAAGGCAGAGGTACTGAGATTTACTTACTGTTGTGATGTTACAAATAGTTGTCAACCAAGATGTTTTGTTTCAGAAGCTAATATCTAGAAAGCAAAAGATCTGGTTTGTTGTTTGTTGATTGATGAATCATTAATGAAGCATCATGAACTGACATTGAATAATATTTTTTACAGACCTTACTCATCCAGGTTAATGGAAATTTCTACATATACATTGCTGTTCAAAAGTTTGGGTTCGTGAGATTCAAAAATATTAAGCAGCACTGCTGTTTTCAACATTGATAATAAGACATTTTCCTTGAGGACCAAATCAGCATATTGGAATGATTTCTGAAGGATCATGTGACACTGAACACTGGAGTAATGATGCTGAAAATTCAGCTTTGTCATCACAGGAATAAATTACATTTTAAAATATATCGAAAAAGTTATTTTTATTTGTAATAATCTTTTAACATATTTTTTTTACTGTATTTCTGATTAAATAAATGCAAAAAATATTGTTAATTTATTGTTAAATCAAATATAAATTTAATTAGGGGCTAAGTACCGAATCTGCATAGGCTGAACGCATATCTGTTGGCGTTCTTATTATTCTTCCGATTTTTCTTCTTCTTCCACTCAGGGAGTCTGTAGCAGCTCATTGAAGCGCATGTGGGAAAGTTATGAAATTTGGCACACAGATGGAGGATAGTCCCAAAATTAACCACACTGATTTTGTAGTCTCTAAATCAATCCTGCCAAATTTTCACTTCTGTTTATTTACGCTTCTGTTTAACTTTAGAAACATAAGGGCTAGAAACAAAACATTAGGCTCTATCTCCTCAACACTGTCATATTCATAGACTTGGTCCATGTCATCAAAAGCATGACCTGAGGTTACCTGCTGTTTTGGCGCAGATACAAAAAATGGCATTTTTGCTTATAACTACTGAACGGTTTGGCCAAAAATCATAAAAGTGGTCTAGTGCCCTGAAGGAGCCTGAGAAGTTTCGGACCAGCACCATCTAGTGAAGAAATTATTTATATGCTTTGAATGTGGTTGACTTATTTTCACTGGAGTCATCTCCTTAGACTCCTGCATCCTTGCCAAGTCCAACGATACCAAACATGCTAGGTTTCGCCTTATGGTTGTGCGACATGGTGATTTAAACCACCGTCGGAAATTCAGAAACATAGGTCGCTGGCTATATGGTAATGCATAAATGTCAAAATTTTGATAGTAAGTGGCAAAAAAATCAAATCAAACTCATTTTATATGTGGTGGGATTGTGCCTGTTGATGGCACTATAATTTAACAAAACCATCAATACCAATACAGGATTGTGATATAAAATGCTGTATTTTACACATGCATTGTTGTACCATTACTAAACTCAGGTATGTGCCATCGGCACCATGCTCTGAAGGTACTCAAAAAATTGAGACCACGCCACCTTGTGGTCAAAAGTTATAATAAAAAAATGCTAATAGCTTTATATAAATGTGGCCTATTATAATGAGACTGGTCAATAGATTCTGTGGGTCATGCTGAGAACATTGATACCAATTTTGCTATAGTCAGTCAAATTTCCTGTCCGCCATTTTGATTTTCTTAAAAAACATTCTTTTTCAAACTCCTCCTAGACTGTCATTCGATTTTCACCAAAATCGAAAAGACCATGCTGACAAAAAGTTATCAATTTCATGACGAAATCGTTTTCATATACCACAGTAACAAATTTGAGGCATGATACCAAGATGACTCTTGAGGCTGTATCTCTGCAATGCTTTGGCATATTGACATCGAACTCTGCATGTCGTTGTCACCTCACTCTGACCACACCACATCAATTTGGTCTCAGCGCCACATATTAGTCGAAAGTTTTAAACATTTATATCATTATTATTGACTATTTATGATTTTTCAGCTCTTTTGCCTAAAACGATCTTAATAGGTCTTTAAATACTTATTGTTGCTGTTGGTCTGAAACTCCCAGTCATGTTGGCATGACTTATCATGCCTTCTTTGTGCTTGGCCCTTTAATGGCTGCATGCAGCTGTATTTACAAATATAAATTTAAATTTTATTATCATTATTGAATGGTACCTGATGGATTAACCAATTGGTAACAAATTGATCTGTACCATACATTTAAACACTTAATTATTACGAATGATATTGAAAATAAATTTATTTTAGATCAATTTATGTTAGTCTAAAGTTTTGCATAAAATTTGTCACTGATCTTATCTTAGGTCTTTTTCATTGCTTTCCTGAACCCTGACTGAAGTAGAAATATTATGATTGTGTCAGATGATTGCACAGCCACGGCTAAAGTGGATATTACAATAACTGTCTCACGAAATTGTTGTATTAACAAGCCCTTATCTTTGTCTGTGTGATAGATGGCTTTTGGAACAAGAGCTCAAGAAATGGAGAGAGCATACTGGAGGCCACACTCCTGAAGCTCTGTTAGGAAAAACGCCTCCGCAGAGAGACACGAGGCTGCACGGGGAGGACATCAGAAAGGTGAGACCTGCTTTCCACCTGCATTGTCAGTCAGGTTCATTCTCTTTGTGTAGAGTGTGCTGTTCCCTGAAATTCAGTCTTTTTGTTTTTATATAGGAGTTAGAGTCTGTCAAAAAAGAAAATTATACATTACGTACAGGACTTGAGGACAAGTCAAGTCTAAGTTCCAGTTTGTAAGTCTGTCTTAAATGCTGAACCACTTGCATAAAACTAATCTACTTCAATGTTATCAAAATTAAACTAATACTCGTTCTCTCAGGACACTTTCACAAGATGATGAACAGGTAAATTTGATCAGTAATTGGTATATTATTATTTTTTATCTGAGAGATTCATTTAAATGATTTCTTATTTTTATATTCATGAATTTCTCTTATTTGATAGGACCAGTCTCTTGGCAAAGACGTTGACCCTTCCATCTGCCCGATGTGTGAAAATCAAGACTCCCTGACTAAACCCAAGGTACAAAAGCAAAGCAATTCTGTCCTTATTATACAGATAATTTCTTTTTAATAGCACTCCATTATTAAACTACACTACCATTCAAAACTTTGGAGTCAGTACGTTTTGTTTTAAAGAAATTAATACTTCTATTCAGCAAGGACATATTACATTTATCAAAAGTGACAGAAGAGACATTTGCCATGCTACAAAAGATTTGTTTAAAATAAATGAAATGAGGTTCCTTTTGAATATATTAATCAAAAATATTAAGAAGTACAAATGTTTAACATTGATTATTAGAATGATTTCTGAAGGATCACATGACACCGAAGGCCAGAGTAATGGCTTCTGAAAATTCAGCTTTGTCATCACAGGAATAAAGTACATTTTATAATGTATTTAAATAAAAAGTTATTGTAAATTATAAAAGTATTTCACAATATTAGTTTTTACTGTATTTATGATCAAATTACATACTTTTGAACGGTAGAATGGTAGTTTACTCAATCTATATCTATATCATTCCCGTTTTTCCTCAATGATTAAAGTACACTATAATGAATATGGTGAACAAGAATGTTGTTGCTATTACATTACTTTTAAGGAACATGATCGTCAGCATCAGAACTATGGAATAGAACTGTTTTACAAGTGCATTAGTGGTGTCTTTTTAACCATTTCAGAGGCAATGCAAGAACTGCAGTGGCGTGTTCTGTGAAAACTGCATGGGTAATGAACTCCCTCTGCCCTCCTCCATCAACCCTGAACACGTGTGTGACGACTGCTACTCACAGTTACTGCAGCAGTACGGGTCCTCCCCATCCTGAGGTCGAGCACAGACTGTCCTGTCAGTAGCTTTAACGGTTTATCAACAGAAATGGTGCTGTTCAAAAATTGCACATCACATTCTGGATCATCAATCAGTACCGGGCATCTCAATTATACAACATATTTTTTTTTTTGCATACAACATTTGCCAAAAAGGGATGATTTTTACAAGCTCTTTGTGGGAAATGCTTTAAGAATGATTGTTTCATAATTTCATATAATTATTGAGGATGAGTGAAGCTGTCCACCAAGTGGATTTATGCAGTTCTTGTACTTGAATTGTCTCTGTCATTCAACATTGCAAGTAATTTGATACAATAACATAATATTGATGTCTTAAAAAAAAAATTAAACTGAATTAGATAATCGATTGTATAAGGGATAGTATTTTCAGCTTTTTGAAAACTACAGTATGCACTGAACAAGGCACATACATTAACATTTAAAATGCTTGAGTCCAACACTCATAAATTGGGCAAAAAAAAATAATTCGGATTTTATGGAACTTGACAGAAGACTGCAATTACACTACATTAAAATGTAATGAAATCATGTAAAGAGATGAAAGGTAGTTTTTTGCCTGCCATATGATGTATTTTATTCTTATCAGCTAAACAATAAAATTGTATTATGTGGATTATTCAGTCTAAGCTAATTTTATACATGGCCTATATACGTTATATAAAATATATATAAATAAATGCATGAACAAAAATTTATGCAGAAATAAAGGTTGGTGGAATGGCTTGGTATGCCTGAGACAAACAGCATACTTATCTCTATTGGAAGTGCATGAGGTTACTAGTACAGCAATGGAACAGGTACTTTTTATTCTAAACATTGGACACTTTCATTACACTTGACTATTCTGTTAACATTGCTTCGATCTGAAATGTCCAAAAAGAAATAACAGAACAGGTAAAATCTGTAAAGTTCTCTTTTAATGTTGGTTCTATGTATTCTTGTAATATACATTGAATAACTTAAATACATTGGGATGCATTTAAATAGTTTGTTCATCCTATTGTTCCTCCCTTGATGCTGATGAATTCAGGAACAACTCAATATATCGCTCCTCTGGATGACAGAAAAACATACAAAAACAAAAAAACAGGTGAATCACCTCATGTTTATATTAAACATTTTGGGGCACATTTGGGTTATTTCAGAAGATCAGACATGTTCGTTGCTTACTTATATACTCTCTGTCTTTGGACATGGCTGAAACGGCATCCTGATGTGTTTTGAAGTAGGCCTCTGCCTCACCGGTGGGTCGTCCATTAGAACTGTACTCTACTAGAACCTTCACCAGTCTGAGGGGAGCGAAAAACTGGAGCACAAATTACACCTTAGTCATTCAGTATAGATGATATACTGGACAAGATCAGATGAGGTTTTAATAGTTATTACACTCCTCTTGACCACCTCAAGCACATAAAATCATGCTTTCTTAAATAGAATTTACTTAATATAACACTTTACCTTTACAATGTCCTCTCCTGTGGCTTCATATGGCAGACCTCTCATGTGAATGAGGTTCTGTGTTGCTGATATAGGGCTACCGTTTGCTGTGCACAAAAATAAAGTCAGGGTATCTGCTAGGTTTTTCCAATCAAATCTAAGGCTTTTTAAGACCTGCACAAATAAAACTGATACTGTATGTGCAGGGCAATGTCTATGATAATACACTAAACTGGACCATGGTTTAAACAACCTCACATTTCAGCTTTTAAACCATTTTTTAAGAAAAGGGATGTCACAATTATAAATTTATATTTATATTCATTATACCATTTCTCATACATAATGCATATGTACATACGGTATACACACATACTTTATTATCCTAATTATTTAGCTTTTATGACACTGTGCATGCTGTTTAAAATTTTGACTTTTTTATTTGAACAAAAACAGCACATGGGCTGCATGATAACGTGAATTGACAAATGAATTCATTCAAAAACTTTTTATGGCCTTAAAATTGAAACTAAATTTAAGACTTTTTAAGGACCCACAGGGTCCATGAAAGATGCATGGGAGTGCACACAGTATACAAAATATGTTAATATTTAAAATCTGGTTGTAAAGGGACACTGTAATAAACATCATACCCGTTTTCATTTTGCGCGGCGTGTCATCGGGTCCTGGAGTGGAAGCTGAAGTCTCATTTCGCCCTCTTCCATACTGCACCTGGATCTCACTTTTCCTGCTGGGGAAAATCTCAACATACCTGCATATGAGGAAAAAAAAACCCTTTGTAAACACAGATCAAAACATTTAAGGAGATATTCCGTCTTAAATATATTTGCCATCAAATTGCTAAAAAAAAAAAATTGTTTAATACCTAACATGTCACCCGAAGATAATAAACACAAAAAAAACAAAGAAACAAACAACATGAAAACATTATACAAATATAATATTTTTTAAAAAAAATCGAGTTGGAAAATTTCTTTACTCATGATCATAAAGGACTTAAAAGACTTCAAAAACAGCTGTTGCGCAAGCATGTCAAAGGAAGAACACAAATGTTCCTGAAAATCAATATATTTTCAATCGTTTCAAATACCACTTGATATACCAACCTGTTTCCAATGACTTCTCTGTCTCTCTTTAGGGCCTTTTCAGCCATTTCCTTTGTGGCAAACTCCACAAAGGCATCACCTGAGTTTCTTCCTTTCTTGTTCAGGACTATTGTAACTCCATCTTGCACAATATCCAACCCTGTTTTGAGAGCATCAAAACAGACAAATGAAGCACAAGGCTTTCATCGGAGCAATGATATTCAAATGTCACATTTTACATTATCACTCACCAGAGAAAAACTGAACGAGGTCTGTCTCAGTACAGCTGTAGGGAAGCCCTCTGAGTCGCACCACTCCATCTGACTCCGTAATCGGCTGTGAGGCCTTTAATATGGCTTCAGCATCTTTGTTTGTTATCTCATACACTGAAACACATGACACCAGTGTTCAACATATATGAGCTCCATGTACAATTGGAAACGATAAATACAAATTCTGCATACCTTCAACATAGCGCTGTCCCAGGTACTGCTTGTGCTGATCCAATGCTTTGCAAACGTCCTCCTCGTGCTCCAGCTCAATGAAGGCCTGTCCTGTTGGCCTGCCGTTCCTGTTGTTAATAATATGGATTCCCTGAACTCCACCTCGAATCCTACAATCTTCACAAGATGAGCAGATCCACATCAGAACATCTTCAGGACCTCGATGACCATACAGTGAGGTTTTATGCTGACTATTTATGAATTTCTAAGGCCTTTGAATTATAATAATATTGACAGTTCATATTTTTTAAGCAAGTAAAAGGCCTTTTAGTATCATTTTAATGACGTTCGAATTCATGTTGTGGAACATGTCTTTTTGCTGTGAAATCAAATTATTTTCATGAAGTAAATGCAAGAATAACTATTATATTGCTATTAATATTTTAAGAGTAACACATACTGGACTTAAGCAAATTTGATT
Organism: Zacco platypus; assembly: GCA_038088235.1. NCBI lineage: Eukaryota > Metazoa > Chordata > Actinopteri > Cypriniformes > Xenocyprididae > Zacco > Zacco platypus. The sequence goes on along the minus strand of CM076082.1, from coordinate 19,294,978 downwards.
GTCCTATTAAAATGCAAGTATCAAATATGGTACAACAGACTTCAGAGGAATGTTTATTTGTACTGTATGATGGGCCAAAACACAGAGCAAACTTTTTAATTTGTCTAAAGGTTTTTTTTTTTTTTTTTTGGTCAGGCTTTTCAAGGTTAACCTTTCTTGTATTGACTTATTCAAATAGGTGAACAAAAGCTTGTGTAAGACTGTGAAAGATCAAAAGAAGTACCAGAAAAGAAGTTAATCAAGTCCTCTGCTGTACATGACCAGGGAATCCCTCTGACCTGGACGACAAACACTTCCTTTGCTTGAGGCTCTTCGTTAGGAGTGTATTCGGGTAGAGGAGGGTAATCATCGTCTTTAGATGGTGCCTAAAAATGAAAGGAATTACGTCAGGGGAAAAACAGTTAAACAGTAAATTGTGTCTGGAACAGTCTTGAATTGTTTGTACATAAACGGATAAGCTACCTCAGTGGACAGGCTTCTTTCATATAAAGTCCATGGATGCTTCACTACACAGTCTGCTAAATACCTCGCTGAAAATGAATGAACATCTCGACCTCGTGCTGCTGCTGTAGACTGCGCAGTTTTCATATGATTCAGGGTCTCCAGGCATGGAAACTGCTGCTGTCTCCTGATACAACGAACAAGAGAGAACAAGAGCGCGCTCCTACTGAATGCAGACATCTTGTACTGTAACAAACTTCAATTTAAAACTTGCATTAAGCCTAAAGTAAACAGACTCAGTTCTCACGGTATGTTCAGCTCATTTGCCCATTCACTTTAACCTACTGCGTAAGAGGACAGCATGACGTGATCAACACGCGCCCCTAAACTTGACAGACCTTTCAAAATAATAGTTCTCTGTAATTGTAGGTCAAAATAGGCTTCTCGGTTTTTTGGTTTTTTTAAAATTATTATTATGACCATTGTAATAAAGCTAAAACAAATTTTAAAAATATTTTCTGGAAATTAATTATTTTTTTTATCATTTTTATCTTTTATCTGAACACATGTTGTTTGCAAATTACATTTTTGCTTTTTATTGTCATTGTACTAAAAGGTAAAACCAATTATTAAGCTATTATCTCGAGAATATGTACTTTATAACATGTTATGAGTGTATCTTATTGTCTTTATCTACTTAATATTAGGTACTGTTACATATCTTTTTTCACATTTCGTTTTAGTTCAAAATTATTCGTACAGCCCTTTTCTCAATAAACAATAATATATTTTCTTCATATTTTTATGCTTAACGTAACTCTTATTTTTAAAAGAAAGGAGAAGCGGTGGGTGTCGTGATCTCGCGAGATTTTGAGGCTCTGGAGAGACTTTGGATGGGAAGGAGAACTTTTGCACGGGCAGGATCAGTGTTGTTGGAGTGTTAAGGACATTAAGGCTCAAATTCCTTGCTTTTCCACCTTTCAACAGTCAAAACAACGGATTAGTGTCTCTTTCTCATCTACAGCGCATTTTTCTCAAGGAGAGATGAGCTTTTTATTGTAAGTATGAGTGGGATCTTTAAATGGGAACACTGATGGCTAGTTAGCAAGCGTAGAAATACTGCTTTTGTCCCGAAGCTGCCTGGACATTAGCAATCCTGACTCACAGCCGTCACTTATTAGAAATGAACAGTTATGACATATAAAAAACCCCGACAGAAGCGCAGTTTGATCGTATCTCAGCAGTTTAGTCCGTGACCATCATAACACAACACTGTAGTCTGGCTAATGAAGAGTACTTAGCCAGTGCATGAGGCCATCACAATGAAATTGGATTTGGTTACTCATCACTTATGACTATGCTTGGGTTTATACTACAGCAGTCTGTCATCATAGCCTTATTTTCCGACATCATGCCATTCATGTAAAAGGGATACAGTAGTGTTTTGTGGATCGACACAAGCAGCTTTTTCCTCATGTGTCCTTCCAGGAAAATGCGAAAAAAAAAAAGTTGTCACCAATAATTGCTAACTAAGAAGTGTTCTGTCGCTTCCACGGTCCGCACCTTAATGATTTGACATCAGAGTGCAACCTAAAATCCAGACATGATCAATCTGGATTATCCCACTATAATCCCAGTACACCGTATACTGTACATTAACCCAGTGTAGTGAGTCCCATAGCAGTTCATTTTCCTTTTAATTGTTGATATGTGCAACCCTGTGTTGATTCTCACATTCGTTTTTTTAAATCATCAGTTTCTTCAGGTTCTCCTAGGGCTGTGTGATAATGGTATGTGATAAAAATCATATTGTTTTTTTTTTTGCTGAATGGCAGTATACCATATACATCTGTATTTTTCTTTTTTACTTTTATTATCTTCTATTTAGATAAAATAAATCTGTAATTTACTTTATAATAAATGCTATTTCACATCCTGCAAAATGTCCTACAAACAGTGTTCATGAAAATGGCTTTATAAAGCTGGTCAAATATGGTGAATATAACCAATGTTGGCTATGCTACAGTATTTATTATTTGCAAAAAAATATTGTAACAACACCATTACAATATAAAAACAAAAATAATGCCCTTTAAATATGAAAATAAATAAAAACAAAAGCTCAGACTAAATGTTAACGGTTTTGTGTGCATGTTCACTGAAGTCTGTGAAGTTTAGTGAAAGCTTGTCCACTCCTAACAGCAAAATGGAAATATTTGCATGACTTTCTAACATTTACAGATGGAGAATATAACTGTGAAATGTGGCCGTTTCCTCATAACTTACATTTCAAACGCATTAGAAAGTTTCTGTCAGAGGACCTGAAAAGGCAAGCCACTTTAAACTATACGTGTTAATTGTATCTTATGAGTTATTTTGAAGCCCCTAATTTAAAGCATGTCTCATGTTTAGGACAAATTGGATTATGCACTTTCCCTGCAGCAGCTCACTTCGTTATTTTTCAGATGTGCTTGTAATATCAAAGTACTGTATGTCAGTCTACAAACCTTTATAAAAATATAGCGCTGTCTCCATATACCCCCCAAGCTTAGTTTCTCCCTAGATATATACCTATATATTTTTCTTAGGAGACATTGCCTTACAATGGATTTAATTGTTGTGAGAGATAAATTATAGACACATGTTTTGCTGTAGTGTCTCTAGAGGGCCACTGTCCCAGCAGAGTTTAGCTCCAACCCTAACCAAACACACCTGAACCAGCTAATCAAGGTCTTCAGGATTACAATTAGATGACTTTTATCAGGGTTGCAGCTAAACTCTGCTGGAAAGTGGCCCTCCAGGACCGAGTTTGCCCATCCCTGCTCTAGAAGAATGAAAATAATTTGTCATCAATGCAAACTACATGCACTACGCATTTCTGTCTTCTTCTGCTTCCCTTTGAAAATGGGAAGGACTTGTGCTGTAACTCAGGCTGTGTGATTCACCTGAATGTATTAGGCAGTTTTGGCCTAATGGTTAGAGAGTCGGACTTGTAACCTGAAGGTCGCAGGTTGGACAAAGCAACAGTAACTATTGCTTTGGTCTTTGGCGGGTCTTTGCGAAGGGTCAATTGCTCCTCTGGCAAATATGGCTGTCCACTGCTCTAGGTGTGTGTCCACTTGGATGGGTGAAATGCAGAGCACAAATTCCGAGAATGGGACACCGTACTTGGCTTCACGTCACGTTCACTTTCACTTTAACCTTTCACCAACTTGCAGCTAGAAAAATTAGAATAAGAGACAAATGTATGTGCCCTCATAATCTTTAATAACTTCCCCTTAATCTTCATCAAAACGTCAGAGAAGAGAAGAGATTTTTGGTGAGAGGACAGGGCAACCTCTTTCACATGAGATCACAGCAATAGCAAATCACCGTGATTTAATTAATTCTCAATGGGCAAAATCAAGTGTCATCCTACCTTTTTTTTCTTGTTTGATAAGCCGACTTTTATGTCGACTTTAAATTGATATCTGCATAACAGTGTCTTTCACTATTGTTTTGTTGCTAAAACAGCATAAGTATGCCCTCAAACAGTTGAGTGTGCTCTTGGACTTGGCCACATGTTTTTCACTTGGTGAAGACTGGAATTTCCCATCTGACTTCTGCTTGATGCTCTTATGCAGTCACCTGACGCAGGGAAATGTCATTAGGGGTAAAAGATAATGTCATTTGGAAGTGTCACGACCTAAAAATGGGTCGCAGGTCTGTTCTGATCCTCTTTATTGTTTGCTTGACACATGCTGTTCATTCAAGCGAGTCTTTCAGAAGGTTTGTCTGATTTTGAGTTTTCAGAACACAACAAATACAGTGTTTGTTGATCACTTCTAGTTATTTTTGTTCTTTACTATGCAAACCCTGTCCTGTATGTGTCTAAACAGGTGGACACACTAAACGGAGCAGCTGTTGAATTGGTGTAGACAGGCTGGCTTTGAGGTGTGGATGGACCAGTAAAGGCACATATGCTTGTAGGATCAACTCAGAGCAGGAGTGGCCCAGCATAGATGTCAGGCTAGAGAAGTTCCTGGATATTTATATGAAGTCTTCAGGAGGTGTTGAATACCTCCCATATAGCTCTCTGCACTATCCTTGTGTCTATGAGATAAATGCACACTGTTGACGTCATAATTTTCTTCCAAGTCAAATGTTATTCCTCTTCTTTGTGAGCATGTGGTTGATAGTGAAATGTGCATTAAGATTTTTTTCGGAAGTTTTTTGGTAACACTTTATTTTACAGTGCCGTAGTTACATGTTACTACATGTACTTGCTATAGTAATAACAGTAAATTATGCATAAATACAAGTAACTAAACCTAACCCTAGCTGCAACTCTATAGTAAGTACATGTAGTTAATTAATAGTACTCAGTACTTATTTGAGTAATTACAATGTAACTATGGCACTAAAATAAAGGGTTACACTTTATTTGGTAACACTTTATTTTACAGTGTCATTGTTACACATGTTAAATGTAGTTACTGTATTAATAACTATAAATTATGCATTATTACATGCAATTAACCCTAAATCAAACCTTCATCCTAACCCTAACCTTATAGTAAGTACATGTAGTTAATTATTATTACTCAATACTTAAATATATAAATACACTGTAACACAGACACCTTAAAATAAAGTGTAACCCTTTATTTTACAGTGCCATAGTTACATTGTAATTACTCAAATGCGATCTAACAAATAATCATGCAGCTCTACTTTTAAAGAATAGTATTCATGGCAGTATACCAGCATTCATTTCTCTACTTTATAAATATGACCTAACCAATAGTTTATCTCATTACATTAACTGTCTAACACAAACATGTTTCAAAACTTAAAAATAGTATTTCATGTTCAGTATGATTAAAATTGGTCCAGTGTATAAGTGTGCAGCAAATCATTAAATTGTGAACATCCTGCATTCTTGCTCTTGTTATTCCACAGTGGAAGCCGCTCGTCAAAGACGTTCAAACCAAAGAAGAACATTCCCGAGGGCTCGCACCAGTACGAGCTACTGAAGCATGCAGAGGCTACTCTGGGCAGCGGGAACCTTCGCATGGCCGTCATGCTCCCTGATGGAGAGGACCTCAATGAATGGGTGGCAGTCAACAGTAAGCATGTGACTTTTATCTAGAAGAAGAAAAGAATGTGTTTGCACCCTCAGCGTGTGTTTAAAAAAAACTGCAGTGATTATAAAAGTGTTTCATGTTTGTGTCCTGTAGCTCTTAATTGTAAGTAGATCTGTAGAATAAAAAATTAAATTAAAATGTAATGTAAACAACCTAATGATGTAAACATGTCATCATGCATCATTCCTTCGAATCACATCTCAGACTGTCACATTCAGTGTTGTGGCTTCAAAGAAATGGCTCCTGAGATCAACATATTTAGACTTAATATTAAAAATATTTAATATCGACGTTCTCACAAACATTCTATGTGCACATATACTAACATCCCGGATTTCAAAACCATTTAAAATAGCTACAGTCAAAATCAGTTCTCTATATTCATGCTGATGCTCACATGTTTAAATGCATCTTCCCAGTTAACATCCATTTTATAAGGCCTTTTTGTTGGTCAGTTTTGCAGCGTTTCAGAGGCAATTGCTTGGATAGCCTCTGGCCTTCTATTTTTAACAATAGAGACAGTGGAGCTTTCTTAGGTTGTTAGCCTCAGGGACAGAGGACTGAATGCAGACTCTGGCAGGGCTGATGTTGCTTGGGTTTAGGGTTTCATCTAATTGCAGCTGCTCATGAAATATTGGGTGTACCCAACTTCTGATATATAATTACAGCAGGGCTTCCAAAACCCCTTGAAGGTTGTGATGGAACTGCATAGGCTAGATGTTTAAGTTGTTATTGTTTAGAACAAAATATTTCATTTCGATTCATTTCAGAACGTGGGTTTTAACATGTTTAAAGATGCTGACATGAGTTGTACTATAATGCTGTTTCATGTGCTCGTAGCTGTGGACTTCTTTAACCAGATCAACATGCTGTATGGGACCATCACAGATTTCTGCACTGAGGAAAGCTGCCCACTAATGTCTGCTGGACCCAAGTAAGTATTAACAGGGATTTATCATGTGAAATATTTTGAGCATTACGGACATTTCACAAGTGTGAGCAGTGCGTATTTTTTTTCGGAAAGCATGTAAACCGACGAGTGTATTCACACCGGTAGTTCATTTATATTCACAGTCGCTCCTGCGTTGCATGAGCGTCAAGCAGGAACACCAGTGAAGCGGGTGTTTCAGCGCCGAGTCTATTTTTGCTGCGCTGCTCACGCTCAATTAAATTGAATGCACACTTTTGATGTGCAAAATAAATATGATTTCACACAAAAAGGGCTCAAAATGCACAGAATAGTGTGTTTTAACAAGAACTGGGGTATGTCAGAAAAGAAAATTAAAAATATTTACCCATTTAAACTTTTTAATTATTCAGTTTGGGTGAATATATGGTGTATTATAAAAAAAAACTAAAGTAAACTAGCCAGAAAATAAGATATATAAGCTTTATTTTAGTTTATTATGTAATACACAGCCAGGCATAGGCTCTAGCAATACCCAAATCAAACCTTTTTTTTTTTTAGTTTGCTGTCTTGTCAAAATATGACTGAAAAGACATGATCGGAGCTATTTTCTTGGTTGGTTGTTGTTTACCAATTACATGTGAATGTTGTACATCTCCCCATGTTAACAAACGTTCAAGACTATCAAGGTTAAAAATGACCAACTTCTAAAAACTCTACTGTATGTTGACCATTTTTGAATGAAGTCTCTTATGTTTACCAAGGCTGTGAGCATAAGAAAGTTCACTTTTGAATGGTAATGTGTACTTTAAAAGAGTGCTGCATGTTGTAATGTAAATGTAAAAAAATGTATTTCTTTTAATTAGCTTCTTGTGTGTTGTCTGCAGGTATGAATATCACTGGGCTGATGGGACCAACATAAAAAAACCAATAAAATGTTCCGCTCCAAAGTACATTGATTACCTGATGACTTGGGTCCAGGATCAGCTTGATGATGAGACACTATTCCCTTCAAAAATAGGTGTGCTTCTCCTTTAATTTATTGTGCATGATATAGAAATTTGGCATGCTTTCTTTCTTCATATATCTTTTCATGACCATGGAGGGAATTGTCCACATGATGGCGCTTTTAAAGCGTCAACAAAACATGCTTCAAACAATTCAGTCTTCTCAAGGAAACTAGTTACCACATCCACAGCATAAATTCTGCCTGTGATTTTTATTTTTTTTCTCCCCACCATTTCCTTTAGCTTTGATTTAATTTTGAGCAGTTTTTAATGTGCCATATTCTGCTATTTTAAAGGTTCCTAATTTTGTTTTGGAGGTCTCCTACAATACAAGGTCAAAAAACGCTTTAATTGTCTCATAATATACATTGTAGCATGACCGCTTTTCTCACAGTATCTGAAACCGTTTAATAAAATGAAACTACCATTACCGTATCTGTATTTCAGTTTTGGAGGCTTCCTCAGCACTTGTAAACACAGTGATATGAACAATAACAATGGCATCTGTTTTACCGTATCAATTTATGCCCAAGTCCTCATCTTTTGGAAGTGGAAAATGCATTTGCTTTCACAGCACAGAAAATGGCATCTTCTTGACAACGCAAACCAAACTTTCCTCAGCTACAACTGCAGGGCGGGTCAAAGTAAACGTTCACAGGCACCCAGTGAAGGAAATAGGCTGGCATTATCCTAATTTGTTACAAGCATATGTTTGTGCGGGAAGTAAGGCTGGAATTACTGATGAATTGTTTCAGGTAGTTCAGAGTCAAAGCTTTATTTTGCTTTACATTTGTTGTGCACCGATTTTTTTACATTCACAAAAAAGTATATTACACATTACATGTAAGGTAATATCAGAAAAAGCACAACAGGCTTGTTTTAAAGTTGTTTTTCTGTGTGACACTTATAGGGGTCCCTTTCCCAAAAAACTTCATGTCTGTGGCCAAGACCATTTTGAAGAGACTCTTCCGTGTTTACGCTCACATCTACCACCAGCACTTTGACTCTGTTATCCAGCTGCAGGAGGAGGCACACCTCAACACCTCTTTCAAGCACTTTATCTTCTTCGTTCAGGTGTGTACTTGTCATTGAGGTGTGTGAATTGGTGTCTGCCTGAGTGGTTTCGCTTATCAAACCAACTCACATGAAAATGTTTCTCTCTCTACTTTTTTTTTTTTCTTTTCCAGGAGTTTAATTTGATTGATCGGAAAGAACTAGCACCCCTTCAGGAGCTGATCGAGAAGCTCACGTCCAAGGACAGATAAATCTGCTCTTCCTATCTGCATCTTCTCTAATTTCTGTGTACAGGCAGCCTGGCTTTGTTCTCTCTGTGTTTGACAGGTGTGTGGGAATTTTTCCTTTGAGAAAAGGCTGACTCCAAAAAAAGAAAAAAAAAACAATCCTTGATAAGCCACAGCTCAACTATAGGTCAAGGTTATAGAGGAATTATACTGCAGTCCTTTTGACGTCGTCTCAAACACGATCTAAGTGCCTGATACGTCCACTTTCAAAATTGCTAGCGTTTGTATAAAAAGCACTACCACTGCTATAAACTTGCTTTTGACTTTTTTTAGGAGTACATTGATTAGTGGTTTGTTAGCTTTTTTTCTCTTAATGGATTTATTTAGAAGTTCATAGGTTTAAAAATACTGAATGAAGCGTTCGTTGATTTTTTTTTTTTTTTTTCATGGAGATGAAGATAAATATTTAAGTCTTGGCTTCTCATTTTAACTACTCCCTGTGTCTCATGACGTATTTGGGATTTCCGTTATCAGTTTCCGTAGTAGTTGACTTGAGATTTTATCCAGCCCTCAATGAATCTTTCCTCATTCTAACACATTTCACTCATGACCGAAGAACACTGGGCCCACAGTTTGCCTGCCAATGCTTTTATACCACTACATTACTTATGAATAAGTACTTGTTGATGAGCCAGTTTTTACAGATTCACGCCCAGAGGTCAGGGGGTTGTCTGTTGGAAGCTGGGATGAAGGAGCTGACTATGCAAGATCAGTATGTACTATTTAATCTTAATTTTCTCATACCCTTTATGAAATATACCTTTTACATTTTTTTGCGGATTCTGTTCACGGATATGGACACCATGGACACCTTTAAAAAAAAAAAAAGAAAAAGAGAAAAAAAGTATCTTTTTAATGTGAAAGACACATTCTTCTATCTTAAATTTGCTCCTCCTAAATCTGTATTAGTTTTTCAAAAATCCCGATAAAACGCAAGATAAATTATGAGGTGGTTAAATCAGAAGTTAAATAAAATCTATGGCAGATTGATTCAAACTTGATGCTACTTCTTTTTCAGCACACAATTATATTGCTGGCAAAGTAGTTGGTGGTCTTTACTATAATTTAAGCAGTGCGTATGTTTGGTCTTTATGAAGTTTCAACTCATGAATGTTTATTTTTCTGAATGTTACAGAAAATGTGTTACTCTGAATAACACACAGCTAAAATGTTTTTTTCAGAGATTTTCACATCACTTCATTTCAGAACAGTTATGAGATTGATTATAGACAAATGTGATAAACATTTTTGATGGCAAGTTGTAAATACTGTAAACAGAAAAGGTATGCAATTGGAATAACATGAGATGTTACTTGCTGAACTTTTGTGGTACAATGCTGAATACTGTTTATAGGATAATAAACCTGTTTGAACAATATGTGTTTTTGTTTTGTTAATAGTATGAGCATCAGTAAGCATTTGCTTTTTCTTGAATGAAACATACAAGCTATTACTAAACACATCAAGTTATTTAGAACTTTTAAAAAGTCTTTACAGGAATATATATATATATATATATATTATAATATATAAAATATGTGCATAATACTGATATTTTGCACCCACTTCATAAATAAGCAGGTGAGATCCAGTTCCTCCAAGACAAAATGCTTCACATAAAGTGTATTCATTATTTTAATACTAGTCTAGCCTTTCCCATAACTCCTCCTTTAATCAAAGAAATGTTTTAAAAACAAAGGAGAACATTTTCATGGTAGTCACGTTTGGGTGTGACACAATCTGTTGTCTGGAGATTTTAACCTGTCAGTCAACTTAGTCATAAGTGACCATGATTTAGTTAATCCCTCACGTCTGTGGTGTTGCTATTAATTTTCTTGTCCTAAATGATTAAATGAGACAAAAACACAATCATCAATCACAACCCTATGAGCCAGTATCAACCCATTACAATTAGAGAATTACTTCAGCTGTGTTGCCGAGGATTTGAAGACATTTGGCAATCGTTTTTTCAAACATTTCAACAGTTTCTCTTTAGCTCTTTCAACTTTTGAGCACTTTTGGGAGGACTATGAGGTCCCTGCACTCAAAAATAAAGGTTCTTTAGGCCTATTTCCATCTATGGTTCCATGAAAAATCCATTGCACAAAAAGTTCTTCATAGTGAAATAAGGTTCGTTAGATAATTAAAATGTTTCTCATGCTAAGGGGGAAAAAAAGGTTTCGTTAAGAACTGTTCACTGAAAGGTTCTTTGGGGAACACAAAATGGTTCTTCTATGGCATTTCTGTGAAAACCCCCTTTTGGACCCTGTGTTTTTAAGATTGTGTCAGTACTTCATTTCTAAACCCAGGAGATATCAGCTCTAAGATTCAGGGAAGTCAAGGTTGCTTTGAACTCTAACCTCCAGCTTTAAATATGTCCAAACAGTAGTTCTCTGCAAGTGAAAGGAGTTTTTTGGAATCTCCTGATTATGTTCTTCTTTCAGTTAAATCCTCTAGACTTTCACTCTATGGGCACTTGATCTTATCCAGCCTTCTCTGTTTAAACGGCATGACTGTGGGTAGACCAGTATGACTAAATGTCCATCTACTTCTAATAAGTCATAACAATGAACATGACATGTGACAACAAATGCAGACCATTGTTATCGTCTCAGAAAACCATTACATCAGACAATTTTTGATCATTCTTGACCAAAAAATAACGCTTTTAAAGTAAACCCTTCGAGATTTCTGACAAAAACTTACAGCTGCAGAAATAAAGCTCACAGAAGAGGGAGACAAAACCTCTGTGATTGAAAACTGAACCACTGAACCGCATCTCCTGAGTCCTGACTGGCCTCTCTCTGACGCAAGGTTCAGTAAAAATACAGAAGTAGCAATTAGAACAAAAAGACCTTCTAAAATCTTTCCCAGCGTTTCTTTTGTTTATAAAGGTCAGAGATTTCAATGGACCTGATTGTTAAAGGTTAGAGATTTAATAATAGACAAATAATCTGATTCTTTCACTTTCTTAAAATTTAGTTTGAAAAGAAAGGTCTCAATACCAGTTAAGAGCTCTCTAATATCATCAAGAATTAATGTGATCATATGTTGTCCTGACATGTGAGTTTTATTTTACCAATTATAGCCCAGCGCTAGTTTTACTTGCAGCTGAACATTGAGAAAATCAAGACTGAATTTCCATTTCCAGGCTCTCATCTCTTGATAATTGTATTGCAATTGTCCCCATTGCTAAATACTGTGCTTTCTCAAATGTCACTGCAGTGTTACTGGAAGTGTAAGTGTTTGTCATCTATACTGATGCTCTGTGTTGATTAAAATCTATAGCCTAAGCCTATATGTACTTGACACCTGAGCTTTTGATTTCGTATTCACCTCGGAGCGACTTCTTGACAGTGTTCTTTATGTTATGTCTGTTTCTTTCATTTATTCCCTGAAGGATTTGTTCCATGCATCTTGCTGCCTTATTTAAAGGGATATTGCAGAGCCCTATAAAATATTATTTTGTAATCCTTGTTATGCCTAACTGATACATATGAACTACATATCTTCATCAAATATCACAAGTTCTGTATGTCTGTCTGGGAAAAAATCTTCGAATGATTACTACACTATAGTCAAATGGGCCTACTCTCCAAAATTTTGTCAGCATCATTATTCAAGTCTTAATTGTCACACGATCCTTTAGAATCATTCTGATATGCTGCTCAAGAATCATTTCTTGTTATAAATGTTCAAAATAGTTCTGCTGCATGATACTTCAGGATTCTTTGATGAATAGAAAGTTCAAAAGAACATAATTTCTTTAAAATAGAAATCTTTGGTAACATTATAAATGTCAATTTAATGTATCCTCACTTAAAATTGTAATTAAAAAAACTTGTAGCACACATATAAGACAGATTAAATGAATCTTTGGATCAGTCATACAGTATGAAAATAAATGCACAAAACAAGACATACTCCTCCTTTTTGCCAGCAGCACAATGAATAGACTGTCATGAGAAGTTCATTGGGTCTCTCTTTGAATGCATAGGCCTACTGGTTGGCATTTTCTTCTTCTCGGTGAGTGATGAGAAATGATACAACTCTTGCCACATCCTTGAATGTGACAGCTAGATCTTCCACCTACTGGTAGTTGAGCTGGGTTTGCTGACTTTCACACAGACAGAACTCTAATACCTCTGGTGTTTTCTTAGGAATTGAGCTGGGCTGGAAATAACCGGTGCTACTTCAGGTGTGAATCAGGAGAAACAAATGTGTCATTCTTATCAACAAATCTCTGCTGAGCAAAGATAACCCAAGTTTGTTCTCTCTGTGATAACGAAAGTATGATAGTGGTTATTATGGGAAGGTAGAATGCTGAAGTGAGGTTTCTTGAGTGGAAAATGTTTAGCTAACAGAACGGAGTTATTTATATATACACTCACAAAATATATTTATCCCTCCTCTTTTTAAAGAACTTCTCGTTTCTCATTTTCTAAACGTTAATAATCCATATTTAAAGTAAACCTTCATTACCCAAAAGAATACTACAATCTGGCAAATAATCATATGAATGCACAACAGTTAGAGCACATAAACACTATGAGGTGATATGGCAATGCATTGGAATGAGACACATTCAAGAGACTAGACGATGACTAGCCTATATCACATAAAGCTTTGAAATGCTTCTGTAAACTAAAGTTGACACATACATCAGTTTAACAATAGAACTCACAGAACATATAGCTCATATGTGGCAATTGTTCTGAATGTACAGAATTTAGTCATTGGGATTAGTGATGTCTGTTGAAATTTGACTTTGTGAATAAGAACATACATTTAGTTTCTGAGAACTATGGGTCAAACACTTGTCTTAATGGATATACATTTGTCAGCTGTCTCAGTGAGTAACATAAAACATGTAAATCCTGATTGTCATCACTCTGAAATTATTACACATCCTATGGGTTAAACACAGTCTTTGTCTCACACAGTTATGATTTGTAATGTCTTGACGTGATCTCAACAGAGAAACTGAGATTTAAAGGGTTCGTTCACCCCAAAAAGGAAAATTCTGTCATTAATTACTCACCTTCATGTCGTTCCACACCTGTGAGACCTTCGTTCATCTTCGGGACACAAGTTAAGATATTTTTGATGAAATCCGAAAGCAGCGCAATTACCACATTCAAGGCCCAGAAAGTTAGTAAAGACATTGTTAAAATAATGTGACTACAGTGGTTCAACCTTAATTTATAAAGCGAGAGAATACTTTTTTTGTTTTGTTTTGTATTTTTGTTTGTTTGTTTTTTTGCACAGAAAAAGTATCTACATTGCTTCATAAAATTATGGTTGAACCATTGTAGTCACATGGACTATTTTAACAATGTCTTTATTACCTTTCTGGGCCTTAAAAGTTGTAATTGTTTTGCTATCTATGGGGGATCAGAGAACTCTCGGATTTCATCAAAAATATGTTAATTTGTGTTCCGAACATGAATGAAGGTCTTACAGGTGTGAAATGAGGGTGAGTAATTAATGACATAATTTTCCTTTTTTGTTGAACTAACCCTTTAAGTAATAAGGAGTATTTACACAATTTTCTGTTAGATTATATTAATATGCCTGCAATTTATTGGAAATTGGTTAAATCTGAACTTTTCTGTCTAAAGGAGATATACCAGGCAAATACCTCATATCATTCCTTCTCTGTTATTGTTTGACTGCTGAATCTCCATGGTAATTCAACCAAGATGTTTTTGATTTTTTGCCCCTCTCTTCAATAGGAAAGTCAATAGGTGAAGACTTTTATGTCTCCTTTGTGTTTGAAATCCCCCACAAATCATTTCAGATCCACAAAACAGCAATGAACAGACTTCTCTGAGCCTGCCAGAGGATAAAAGTATAAGCGAGATCAAAAAAAAAAAAAAACTTATAGCACGGATTGATCTTCGTGTGTATACTGCATGGGGCTTTCGTTTTTTGTTATTGACTTTTTATTTATTTTATCATCCCTGTAGCGTTTTTTTTTAAGCAGAGGCTCACTTTTAGGAGAACTAGCCTTTTTCACATTCTTTACAAATTCTCTTTAAAATGGCTGGCAAAGCAATATAAAATCAGTTTCAACCTTTATTGCTGCAACATTGCCATCATGTCTATAGTAGACATGCTTACATTTCTTCATTGCAGAAATGAGCCGGAAAATCACTGAACAGATGCAGTGTTTAGTGAATTTTGGTGACCTGAGGCTGTGTGAAGCGCTCCTTCAATTGTAACACCCAGCGTGAGCATCAGTGCTGTATCTTAAGAGAGTCAGGAACAAGTTAACGCCAAAATATTTTGTCTTATTTCATTTATTTTGATGTGCATTATTTTTTTTTGCAATGTCCTGATTCTAGTTTTTTACCACCAACTTTCTAATACAACACCATGTTCCCTGAGTATATTTTTAGAAGGACCACATCAAATACTTTCATAATTGTGCCAACTTTCCCCTCTTGACAAGATCATTATGTGGGGCATATGAAGGTATCAAATGTACAATCTTTACAAGTACAGGCTCATGGATGCCTCTGAGGGGAATGTGAGGCTAAAATAATAAGACTCGCAATGCTGAAATGTGAACTCGAAATACACATTCAATAAAAAATAACATGGAAATGAGTAAGAGCTCACAAGAAAACATTCCTGGCTTTATCTCAGTATGTTTAATAAACAGTGTCTGATGGACTTTATCTTATTAATGAACACCTGATGGATTGGATTTCTCGTGGCCTTTAACAAATAAATGTTGTATAATCATTTCAGAAGAAATTTTTGATGTACACTACTTCCTAAGCCAAGGTAACACTCCTGAGCCGTAGAACAACAACCTTTATGATAACAATAACTCAAAATGAAGAACCTCCTGCCCATTCACACTCTCCGAATCACATCTGCACATCATTATGTTCATTAGCTTGTGAGTCTGAAAACATGCTTACTTGTGGGTGTGCTGTGCTGTGCTGTGGACTTACATTATTATTGTTTTATAATATTTATGCAGCTTTACCTTGATGAAGGCAGAAACAAAGAGATGTGTAAAGAAATGAGTGTGAGAGCGATATTAACCTCATTCCAAATGTTCACTCGAAAAAAAGAAAGTATTTTCGTCTTATTGTAATGATGTTGTCAGAACCTCTTCTGGGTGTTTCCACACAACTCATTGAATGTATGTGTGGAAAGATTTTTTGTCAGCTTATAAATTCAAATAGGCAGCATGTAGGAATGATTTTTCCATGTAGGAAGTGATCCCATTTCTGAAATATTTCTGTACAATTGTCAATATGTATCAGTTTATTTGTGTCTATATTATACATCTTGCAAAGTAAAATAATTTGAAATATGCTTTTGTAGTATTTTAATAGTTTTTTAAGTGAAGTTCACAAGCATCATTTCAGGAGGAGTCAATCTAATCTTTCAATTAACTGCCAGAGCACATTAGCAGCCACTCAACTTGCATCAGCTGTTGTGGCATCCCTCCACCTCCTCAACTCCACCAACATAATTTATGCATCTCGTTAAATCTCGTTACTCCTCTTCAAAGCACTAGTAATCCAACTGGGGGGTATATCTAAGATCGAGTTGAAGCTGCTTCCTTGAGCCCCTCCACTGCGAACAGCAAGCCAAATATGCTTAACCTTATTAACTCATAGATTATATGGGCAAACAAACTCATGAAATTATTTTCTTAGTATTTTCATTCTTCACTCACACTATAATGTAAACTAATTATGTATTAAATGTAATATATGTTAAATATACATTACTAATTACATTTTATATGCAATATAGACACAGGAAATGTGCAGTGTTTTCATTTACTAGGTGAATTTTGAATATTCTGAACTATAAAATACTGAGCTCTAAAATCTATGCTGGACTAGCGGTTTCCCACCACAGAAAAACGGCATTTGTATTGTGAAATGTAATATGCAGCAGTTACCGTTTTTTATGACTAAACTAGACTTGTTTGTAAAGTTTCCCTCAAGAGCTAGTTTAAAGAAATTAATAATGACCGGTATTGACTAATGAAAGACAAGCTGTTTGAAGAATGGATGTGGGGAAATGTATTTTCTCCGAGTGTAAAAACCCTTCTGTTATGAGTAAGTTTCTGTTCATGCCATTCTATGTTCAGACATGCTTATGGAAATCGTAGGTTATCATATCTGTAGTTTCACTTTCCTCATATCTGATCACTTAATTTTGCCTCAGGTTTTTCTCTAAAGGGGTAGGGATATTTCTCGGAAATCTGAACATCCTTTCGGATTGAAAACAGCATTGAGTGCATTTAGTCGTCGTCCCCCACTCACCGCTTTTAGTTGGAAAGCATTATGCTGGCCTGTTGGTTCAGGTATGGTATCTTCTCTGAAAACATTACTTTTCCAGGAAAATTTCATTCCATTCCATGTCTATCGGGACAGAACTTTGGAAGACTCTTTAAAACTTGGATGAGTTCCAGGTGGTAATATAGTTTATGTAATCTCTATTCTACAAAGAATGACCTTGGAAGAGAATAAGTGCAGAGGCATGTAACAGCTCAGATGTAATGAAGGACGAGCAGCCAAACTGGTGGTTGAGAGTGTCATTTACTCAATGAGATGGGAAACCATTGTGAATTATCTGAGATAGGGATTATATAAGCTGACACTACAGCATGGTATATGAACTCTAGCTCCTTATAATTTTAAATATATTGCAATCTAGCATTGTTTGTTTTGGATAAGACAGGTGGGAGGTAATGAGTGCATCTGTGTTTGGGAAGCCAGTTTAAAACTGTAGGTTAGCTTGCCAAGATACAAACAACTCAAACAAAATGTAATGTAAAGGTAGTTAAGTATAGGTAGACTACAATAAGCTATTGCAAAAGATAGCTGAAGAGGATTGCAGCTTCAAATTATATTTGTCATTTTGTGATTCGCCTTGTAGCTGATTTGCTTGGTTCATGGCTTATAACTCTTTAACCAGGATTGGACTGTTAGACTGTCGTACTCTATAATCGAATGGTGCTGTAGCGACATAAATCATGTGAATCAAAGGTCTGCGTCTGTTTCAGATAGTAGACTCCAAAAACAAAACAGCATTTACTCTTAACACTTAAGACTTATATATGTGTATATGGAGCAACTGTGCATCACAAAATCACTGGAGGTAGTGAGTATTCACTGAAGAACACAGGAGTCAATGATACAGTAATACTTAACTTTCATTACAAATGTTTTTTCCCCAATTCAGGTAGAAAAAAATGACAATTAAATTAACAATAGAAACAACAAATGAATCACATTTGTACAAAGTAAGGGAAAAAAGGAAAACTCTTGAAAATACCTAGTTATCACTGGTTTACAATCACCATACTGTCACAGTGAATTAAACATAGCAGCACCAGATAATTCTTAATTAATAATTCTTAATTATTAATTCTTCATGGATTTTCGGAACCCCTCATCAAGGCGGCTGTGGGGCTCTTCTGGGGCCAACCATAGTAAGCCTAACTCTTCTACAGCCTGCGTTTTTAGTCTAGATTTAAACTAAAGCAGTGTGTCTGCTTCCCGAACAATGCTAGGATGATTGTTCCAAAGTTTAGGTGCTATATCGTTTTTTTTATTTGTTGAACATCAATAAAATTTTTACCCTTAAATGGGGTTTGGGAGTTTTTTGCATTTACTAATTCGGGGTACAGACAGTCTCTATGTGATGATATCTAGGTGAAAGAGTCTCAATGTGTTGGGATTTATCTCACTTCTGTGACGTGGCAGCTAGCAGAAGGTCGGTTTAGCCAGTCTGTCTGCTTCCTGACCTGGGCTCCAGTTTGCTCCATGTTTCAGCTCTAAGACTATGTGCCATATTACTAGAGAGAAGAGTGGCACCATCCCAGGAGGGATGAATACCATCATTTTTCAACAGGTTATGTCTGCCCCAAAAACTTTTCCCATTGCCTATGAACCCTATATTATTCTGGGGACACCACTTAGACATATGCTCACTACAGCAGTTGCTTGTCCCCACTGCTCTGCTGTTTCTTCCGCCTCGGCCTGAGAAGCAAAGAGAACAGGGAAGTGTGCAAGGTGGGATCGCTTTCCTTAAAGGAAGCAATCCGCGAGCACAGCAGACCCATGCTCTGGGCACGGCTCAGGCAAGTGATGCACTCAGTGTTAATGTCCAAAGGAATCAGGGGAGTCATACATATACCACACTTGTGGCGTGAAATTTTGCACCAAACATCGCTCAAATTTGCTCTTTTAGAAAGGAAATTTGCTCTTGACGAGTCACCGGATAGCTGCAGAGGAAAAGCGTCAAGTCAGATGCAGCCGTTAATCTGCTGCTTGAGGTTTGTTCAGTGGCAAGCAGAAAGTCTTCTATGTTCTCTTCTTCTGAATCACTGAGGAGATAATCTTTGCTCTTTGCTTATTCATCATGACTTATATAGGCATTTGGCCCGCCTATTTTGGCAGGCTGAAATGCCACTTGTCTGTACAGGTGCGCAGATGTGAACCAATCAGACCTCAGTATTCGGAGAAATACTTTTCTCCGAAAGTTTTCCCCATTCAAGAGACAGCAACTCATAATAAACTTATATATGTTCAATAATCCACAGGTAAGTAATTTCCTTATATTACAATCAGCATTCACATAATGAAAATGTTTACAATAATTTCACATTGACCTCTCTCTTTTTCTTCTGGCTTACATGTATAAGGTTTGGAAGAATGAATTACGTGAATTACAGCTCTGCACAAATGTTGGTATCTACAGGTTGGACTAATGGGCGTGGAGAAAAGTATTTATCATTGGTTGTGAAAGCTGTCTGTCAGGGTGTGGGGTAGGTTTAGGGGTTAGTTTCTGTTGTAACAATTCACCTTTTGGGAGGCCTCCTTTACTCCTACCTGCAGCTATCCCTGTCTCACTCTACATGAGACTAATTGTGTCATGATTAAACTTATACATTGCACAATCACATACAAATAACACTTATATCTCAATTTTAATAAACAATTTTGATTCACAATATTTTTGTGCTTATTTCACAATAAACAGCAATTAAACAATAACTAACCACATCCAGTACTTCCACTCAAGATTGAAATCCTCACAACTTACTTGCTTACTTAGAATTAGTTCCTCCTGGACAACCATGACTGTGCTGAAGGCCTCCGGAGTACCATCATTGGTCCAGATACTGCAGCTTGAGTCTTGATAGAGGTTGAGAATCAAATACCACCCCCAAAATTTTTAGTATTGTTTGAAACTCCAGAAAAGAGCCATCCACATTTAAGATTAAAGACCCATCTTTACATAGCTGGTCGGGTGAGCCAAAGAGCATAACCTTGTCAGTGTTAAGACAAAGACACTTTTGAGATGTCCATTTTTTTTAAATCTCAGAAATACATTGAGAAGGCCACAACCACATCATCATCAGGTTTTGAACGTACCTTCCTTTTGATCTTCCTCAATATGCTATGGAACCACCTCTTCCTCGCACTCCACCATTTTCGTGGATTGGCAGTCCTCTTTCACAGACTCCTGTGTAACTTCTGGATAGAGTTCCTCAGCCTCTGGCTGCAGCTGCTCTTTCTGCTGGCCAGGTTTGAAAGGTCTGCAAAATCCTGCCCATTCTCTCTCATCCTCAGAGCTACTTTCCCTGACTTGTTGCTCGAAATTTCATTTGCTGTGTTTTCCTTTGACCATCTTTCTCAGAGTTGTTGTGGTTTGTTCTGGCAGGAATTCACAAGGCAATAACATGTTACAGTGAAGGACTCTGACTCATCCTTGTCCAGTTTCGGGATGCATCTCATAGACTGGACACTCTGATCTCTTTTTTTCTGGACCACATAGACCTGTTACTCCCAATATGATCATATTTTTTCTGGGTCCACCTCTTTCTCCCGTGTTACTATTGAGACCTCTACAGCCAGGCTGTAACTCCGCTCCATTGGTCTTACTGTTGTACCTCCAATTGCCATGCTCACAGGTTCTGAAGCCAGGTTATATGCCTGATCCATTCACTTTCCCCAACTTTTTGCATACTCTTGATGAGATGAGGTTTGGTCTCTGGGGCTGAGCCTCAGATGACGTCCAAACAGCAGGAATTAAAGAACAAATCCTGTTCCCTCATTGCATGTCCAATTATATGCATGTACTACCTGTGCCAGGAAGTTCTTCAATTCCATCTGTTCTCTGTCAGATTCCAGAAAATGGACAAGAGCATCCTATTAAATCGCTCCACATGACCATTCCCCAGGAGGTGGTAGGGAAATGTTCTCAAATGTTGTCAAACTCCTTCCCCTGGTCATGGTGGAATCTTGTGGGAAACCAAATTTCAACACAAAATCTCCGAAGATCTTTTGAGCTGCAGCCTTAGCTGACTTGTTGAGGCATGCATATGCTTGAGCAAAGCGAGTAAAATGGTCCATAATGTCCAAGATATATTCATACCTGCCTTTGCATCTCTCCTGATGAAGAAAGTCAGCTAAAACCAATTCAAAGGAGTGTGTATTTCAATATTGGTAAATGTTGCACATTTGTAAGACATGATGTTCAATGTCTCTCTGCATATGTGGCCATTAAAATCTGTCTCTCATTAGTTGGAGTGTCTGCTCTACACCGAGATGACCCATGTTTTTGTGCAACTCTTTGAAGGCCAAGCCATGGAACTTCTTGGGCAGCACCAGCTGTGATAGGGTTGCTGTTTTCCTGTAAAGCATGGCCATCATGACCACTCCAATCTCTGTCTCTTAGCCATTGATTTGTTCTTATGCAGTTCAACACTGAACTGATCACTGGATCATGTTCCTGGGCTTCCCCCAGCAATCTATTGTCAAAGTTCAACAGGTTATACTCTTCTTTTTTTGACTGGACGTATCAACGGAGTCTGTTCTTTTGACTGGATGCTGAGAGCTTGGGTCACATAGCTGATAGCATCTGGACTCACTTTTAACCGAACACTTATGTATATACTCCTACTTATATACTTGCCATCTAACTCAGCCAGTTAAGATCTACATTTAGCCTTAGATCAGGGGTTCCCAAACACATTCCTCATCAGCTCATTAGTCGAGACTCCAAGACCTGAAATGGGTGTGTCAGACAAAGGAGACATGCAGACTGTGCAGTGTTGGGGAGGATCTAAGAATGTGTTTGGGAACACGTGCCTTTGATGATATATGAATATAGTTCCTGGAGCATAGGTTTTATTAGCTGGCAATTTTCAATGCACATTTAAGAATGCAAGGTGGAACTATTATTAACATTAAAGGTGTAGTAGTTTTTCCAAAAACACTGTTTGGAAGTTAGCCGGGCTGACACCAACAACAAACGTGCAACCAATCAGCATTAGGGGATGTATGATGGTCGAGGAGAGAGAACGAGCAAGAGGGGGAGATTTGAAAAAAAAAAACTGCAGAAAGAGAGATGAGACAATATAAAAGAGCTTAAAAGAATATCACTGGAAGGAAAGTTTATTATGAATGTTTACTGGGCAAGCGCTTTAGGACCCTGCTTTGATTCTGCTTCACACGTTAGTAACACTGGGTTTGAGTGTCATTGATTGTATGGAGCTGCTGTGCTTTTGGTGTCTAACAACGAACACTTTGTATTTACTCTTGTGTATTGTGCAAGCAATGATGAGAGGGTGGGTTTGTTTGGGTTCATTTCAAATATAAACATGTCCAACTGAGTTTTTGAAAATCTACTTACCCCACCTTTAATGGAAAGATTAAGCTTATCAGTATGTCACAATATCACCCTGCTTGGACTTTGTTTACTGTTTTGCATCATTTCCTGCCAGTCCATGGTCATAGTTTTGCATTTTGATTCACAAGCATGTAATTCAATTCGATATCAATTATTTTGAATCAACTGTATATTATAATATAATAATATTATAATATTAACTTTAAAAGGGATTTATTATGCCCCCTTTTATAAGATGTAAAATAAGTCTCCGATGTCCCTAGAGTGTGTATGTGAAGTTTTAGCTCAAAATACCATACATAATATTTTTTTTAATAGCTTGTTGAAATTGCCATGTTTGTGTTTGTCCCTTTAAATGGAAATGAGCTGGTGTTCCTGCCCAACCTTTTCATAAGAGGGCGGAGCTTGTAGAGCTTGAGCTCCGGCATGACACCAATAACAAAACAAGACACTCTCGCACTATGAAAATGTAGGAAACTGCAAGTAGTGGTGTTCAGCCCTATATGTATGAACCGGAATCGACAGTGAAAGAGAGACTGTAGAAGAAGTGACAACACAATACATCAGGAAGTTTCTGAATGTGTAGTTGATGTTTTTTTATGTAGTTCATATGGAAATAATTTTAAGTAATCGATTAGCATGTTTCATCATGATAATCAATAACTCGCTGTAGGTGTTCACATGCGAATTGTTGCAAGATGCCTACAGAGCCAGAGAACATATTATGCTGCATGGAAGTAGAGCAGATATAGCTTAGTTAACTTACGGGCATTTTGCTGTTATGACATGTAATAATGTTACAAATTTTATTGCAATAAAGGTGAAATGATGCTTGAGCAGACTCCCAGATGTATGACTGAGCTTCTTGGACTGGAGCCTGTTTGTTTAAAGGTGTATTGTCTTCAGAACCTATACAACATTTACCTAGCCAACTATGGAACCTTACTGCTACATCCAATTGTATAGTAAGTGTCGCTGCTGTTTGAAAATTGGTTTTATATTTTATTCAGGTTTGAAAATTGAAAAATCCTTCAGGAACAACGTGTAAACCCTGCTTTATTCGGACCCTCATTCACAAAGCAGTCCGGTGTAAAATGATTCGTGCAGACATAAACAAATTTTGGTAGAGTTGAGGGAACATTTTCTTTGAAAACAAAATTAATCCATCTCGTCTTAAGCGCCTCAGATTTCGGGAGTAAATGGAGAGAGCTATGTGGATTAATACATCCTTTTACAGAACACCTAAAACGCTCGCGAAACATTCTCGTCAGTGCAGCAATGGCGGACTGAGTACAACTCGCTGTAAACTCGCTCAGGGTGGTTCTCTGTTAAAATGGCAGTGTCTGTCAACATTTGTGGACGGGGCCTGTGGCTAATGGCTAATTAATGCCAAAAACGAAAGGTGGCCCTTCCTGTGGCTAATTAATAGGTATGTAATATGGTGCATATATTTAGCTAAATGCTCCCTTCAAGAGTTCCTTTTTCTTGCTGACTAATGAGTTTATGGTCACTGAATATGTTTGTTCTGAAGTAAATGTGACGTTACGTGACATTGTTTACAAGCTGTTGTATTAACGTCTTTCCGCGGTTGAAAAACTGATTGAACGATTACACAAGACATGATACAGATTTCGGTAAGTTGTACTGTATCTTTTAACATACCTTTAGATTTTCATCCATGTTTATTTCACACTGTAACTGGTAATAAAGTAGAGGAGAGGGTCAGTTCACGAGCACTTCACACTGCGGCTTCTCTTGAACTGAGGAGCTACAGCGATCTGTTACGACACATAAAAGAGCTCCAAAAAGGTATTTTTGTTCATTTATTTCATAGTAAAATGGGCAAAATTTGAAAAATTAGACTTTGTTTCATGTTAAAAGCAACAAAGCACAAAGCTTATTGTAATTTATTGGATGGTTACAGATCCTTGTGCTTTTTTAAGTGGATACGGAAATTCTTGAACTTTCTTAGTGGGTATACTGTGTATACCTGCGTATCACAAACTACACCACTGAGTGAGATTAAAATCAGCCAGCTCTGCAACCCAGCAATGTGTAGTGGCATTTGGTCTAGCTGTCGTGAGCACATAAGTTAAAAGGTTGTTGTCGGTGTGGATGGCAAAAAAATATATAGTATATATAGTATAGTGACATAATCTCTGAGGTGTTCACATGTAGCCCACTACATGGCCAAGAATTCAAGCTTTCCAGAATACAGATGATAGTACCTTTCTGCGGCAGATAAAGTTCTGGATCCATAAACAATGACCCGAAACTTGCCTTCCTATCTTTGATATAGCACTGATCCCAGCCCTTCTTAGGATGCGTCACAGTGAAGGATAAATGGCTCTTCAAAATTTGGGTAAACTAAAAATGGGGGTTGTGAAAGAAGATCCATCAACTGGCAGAGAACCTCCTGTTAGAGGTCTTCACAAGTCCATAAATTCATAGCCCAACCTAAAGAGACCTGTAGTCATAAACAAGTTGCGAAAATAAAACGTTTTGTCTTACCTAATGTTAGTAGTCTTCTCCTATGCATACAATCCTCCTTGCCAAGAAAGTTCAGTTCCCTTTCAAGGGAACTCGCGCTGCATCGAGAGTTTGACGCATTGGGAACGCTCCCCGTGAGTGCGTCTTGAAGCACATATGAAATCAGTCCAATGGTGTAGTGGGACGTCAGAGGCGGGTGACGTCATGACCAGGAAACCATAAAGCACGCTCAAACAGTGCAACGCTAGCTTCTGTGTCTTCAGTAGCGCTTTGTGTGATCTGTTCATTCTATTTGGTGTTGTCTATCTATTGTTACACAAAGCATTATGGCAAGCAAGCAGCAGTTTGCGTTTTTTGTTTGGGACTGGAGCATGCACGGTCATTGCTCGAGGTTGCTGGCTGTGAGCAGTGCGAGCTGCTTCCTTTGCGGACGCTCCCCCCTGGCGGTCTTTGAGGAGGCCGCTCAGGCTCTCGATCGTTGTGGTTCGGGTCCCGCTGCTGCCAAGGCACAACGGTGATCTAGATCATGAAGATTGCAGATGGATCTGACAGAGGGGTTAGAGATGGGCCCTTATCTCTGCCCTCACCTCGCAGATCCAGCGCTTTCTCTCCGGGTTTGTAAGCACGCACTGCGGTTTCTTCCACCCCGATTGAAGCGCCAACACTCCAGATGTCCAGTTCTGAGGAGCTGGATGTCGAGAGTGTCGAATATGATGACTCGCCATCACACACACATACCGATGAGGAGCTGGTGGAGGTTTTGTCTCGTGCTGTTTCCAAATTAAATATTGACTGGCCAGCAGAGAGGTAGGATGTTTGTCCTAAAAGCAAGCTAGATGAACGTTTCCTGCCCTCGCAAGTTCAACCTCCACGTCGGAGCCTTTCGTTTTTTCCCGATCTCCACACTGAGGTCTTGAGATCGTGGAAGAAACCAGCTTCATATCGTGTGCATAGTGCACTAACCACACACTATTCATCGATATTGGGGCTGAGAGAACATGGTCGATGGCGAAAGTGGAAGAGACGCTTGCGAGCTATCTCTCTCCACAGCCGGCATCGGCCCTAAAGGCCCCAGTGCTGCCCACCAAACCCACACATGCAACATCTACTTTGGTGGGCAGAGCTTATCAAGCCTCTGGTCAGGCTGCAGTGTGCCTGCATACTACGGGCTAGCTGCAGGCCTACCAGGCTGAGCTTTTAGGAGATCTTGTTGAAGGCCACCCTATTGGATATTGGCCCTGACGCTGTCGATGAATTGCGTCGGGCCACAGATCTGTCTCTCCGGGCCACCAAAGAAACGGCCAGGTCAGTCGGCCATGCGATGGCAGCACTGGTGACCACGGAGAGGCATCTGTGGTAAAATTTGAGCGCCATAAAGGAGAAAGACTTTGAATGTTTTCTCATGGATGTGCCACTATCACCTCCTGGCCTCTTCGGCAACGCAGTTAACACTGTTGTCGAGAGGTTTCAGTTGGCAAACAAACAGGCAGCAGCATTCCAGAATCTTCTCCCCCGTCGCTCTCAGATCTCCGGGGCTGCTGAGCGGGAGCAGCCCCAAACATCAAAAACCAGCTCCTCCTATCATGCTGTGCAGAAGCAGAGTGTCACCATCTGAGCCCCTCCACAGAGAGAGGGGGGGCAGGGGAGGCGCTCTCAACCGCAGCCTTCGAGTGGTAAGATGGATCTGAGGACCGTCCATATCTCCAAGAAAGTTGCGGGGAAGAGGTCCTGACATCAGTGCTGTCAGGCCTCTGAGGCCAGTCCCCTCTGGAGGGAACTGGTCAACACCGCAGTATATGGTGCTCAGTCTTCTTCGGTGCCCTCAGGGGGCCGTTCTGCTGACCCAGCCACCTCGTGTGCTTCAGGGTGCAGCGGTCTCCAGCGAGACTCTTTCCTCGCCAGCCTCGAAAAGCTGGTTCCCTTGGTAGATTTTCTGGCAGCATGGAAGCTAGTGACAGGTATTTCTCATTGGATTCTGCTCACGATCGAAAGTGGGTATGCCATCCAGTTTGGGTCGCGCCCGCCCAAATTTATGGGGGTGCTACCAATAGTGGTGGGGCCTGAGAAGGCTCTGGTGATGGAACAGGAGGTAAAAACTTTGTTGGGGAAGGAAGCCATAGAACATGTGCTTCCTCCCGGGTTCTACAGCCGGTATTTTAGCATTCCGAAGAAGGATGGTGGTTTGTGTCCTATTCTGGATCTGCATCTTCTAAAATGTTTCAAAATGTTAACCTTGAGACAGATTGTGTCACAGATCAGGTCAGAGGACTGGTCTGTCACGATAGATCTCGCATATTTCCATGTTTCCATCCCACAACACAGGAAGTACCTGAGGTTCGCTTTTGGGGGGGCGAAGCTTACCAATATCGGGTTCTTCCGTTCGGTATAGCTTTTTATTTGTCATCAGTACCATACTTCAATCTAGAGCTCCCTCCATGAGGAAGCTTTATGCCCTGAAGTGGAGGTTGTTCACTTTTTGGTGTAGGGTTCACCAGGCAGACCCAGTCAGCTGCCAGGTCGGTACAGTGCTGGAGTTTCTGCAAGAACGATTCATGGCAGGGTTGTCTCCTTCCACTCTGAAAGTGTATGTGGTGGCTATTGCGACTTACCACATCCCTCTGGGTGTTATGTCTTTAGGAAGAGACCCGCTTGTAACGCGCTTCCTCCGTGGTACCTTGAGGCTTAGGCCTGCGGTACGGGATAGGGTACTGTCATGGGACTTGACTCCAGGGTCTTTCTCTGGCCCGTTTGAGCCAGTGGAGGAGATCCCAGTTAAGTTCCTGACGTTGAAAACTCTGTTTCTCTTCGATATTACATCTCTGAAAAGAATGGGAGATTTGCAAGCCCTTTTTTACATGTTTGGAATTTGCTCCTGGTATGGTGAAAACGTTTCTTCATCCCAGACCAGGGTACGTTCCTAAGGTCCCTGCAAATGTGGCGAGATTTATAGTGCTGCAGGCTTTTTGTCCTCCTACCTTTCGGGACTCTAACCAGGAAAAAAGAAATTTTCTGTGCCTGGTGCGGGCGCTGACGCTTATGTCCCTAGAGCTGTCCCGTGGCGGAAGACGGAGCAATTGTTTGTGTGCTTTGGACCCTCAGTTAAGGGGTCCCCAGCATCTAAGCAGAGAATGAGCAAGTGAATAGTCGAGGCTATTTTACTTGCTCACCAGTTGGCCAGATAGCCTATAGCTCCTATGGCGGTCCGTACCCACTCTACCCGAGGTATGGGGGCCTCTAAAGCGCTCCTCTCCGGAGTATCTTTACAGGACATCTGTGATGCGGCGGGATGCGCTGCACACTTTTGTCAGATTTTACAACCTGGACTTGAGCTTCACTGCTGGGGCTCAGGTACTCTCGTCCTCTATCACACTAGACAGTCATTGGTCAGTATGGCTGCGTGGGTATAGACATTCCCAATGCGTCAAACTCTCGACGCACCTTAAGTTCCCTTGAAGGGAACGTCCCGGTTATGACTGTAACCTTAGTTCCCTGAAGAGAAGCTGAACGAGATGCTGCGTTGCCCTCCATACTTCCGGCATGCCTGTCAGCAACTACTTCAGACCTTCCGAAACTAGCGTTGCACTGTTTGAGCGTGCTTTTTGGTTTCCTGGTCGTGATGTCACCCGCCTCTGACGTCCCGCCACACCATTGGACTGATTTCACATGTGCTTCATGACGTACTCACTAGGAGCATTCCCAATGCATCAAATTCTCGACGCAGCATCTTGTTCCCTCTTCAGGGAACTAAGGTTACATTCGTAACCGAGAAGTTTCAATTTGTCTTGAGCATCCATGAATATAGCTGGAGATGCTCTGTTCTCTTTGATCTCAGCTGGCTCGCCAATTTTGTTACACATGTTGTCCACGTGTATTTTTATGAAGATATAAGGTCCGTTTCAAGAACACTTGCAACACAAAGATACAAGCTGTGGAACAGCATCAATAATGTATGCGATTACGCTCTCATTCTTTTTCAATCTGACGATTCTACAGATCTGTCTTCTACAAAACTCGTCTTGCTTCAGCTTAAAAGTCACAGACACCAAACCAACCTCCAACCTGCATCCACCCATTGTAGCAAACTGCTTAAGATCTCAGAGGTAGGACTTAAACCAGTTTAGTGTAGTATTAGAAACAAAGACAGACTCTAAATGGGTGATTAAAAGAGAATGATCTACAGTGTCAAAAGCAGCACTGAGATCAAGAAGGATCAAACTTGAAAGACATCCAGAGTCTGAAGCAATTAACCAGTTATTGGTGATGTTGACTAGCGCTGTTTCAGTGCTGTGAATTCAACGAAAGCCAGAAAGAGATTGTTTACAGAAAGATGAGAATATAATAGAGAAACAATAATTTGCTCTAAAATCAGCAGAGTGAAAATTGTTTCAATTGGACAGAAATTGTTATGGTTGCACATGTTCTTTTTTGGGGGTACAGTGGTTACAGCAGTAATATTAAATGCTGCTGGTACAACATCTGTGCACAGGATGTGAAACAAGACCCAAGGAAGTGAAACATGATTGAAACTGTTAAATTGGGATCAACTATGAAAGTGAGAGCTTTCATTTGTAAATCCTCATAACCAAGGGTAATGAAGGTCTAGTACAGAATAATTTGAGAGAATTAGAGAGAAAAATTAAGAGGAGAAGCAGACTTTCACAGAAAGAGGAGTAATAAGAATGCATTTACGAGAAATACCAAACTTGGTGCTGAAGAAATCAAGAAATTTATTACAAAGATAAGTTGAAGCAGGGACCTTTAAAAATCATTTTATCAGTTTGTTAATAAAATGAAACAATTTCAGCCTTATATTCATTATAATTGGTCTTTCCAGGCCTTATGATGTACAGCAAAGCCAGACAGTTGCCACCTACGCTCCACTTTATGACAGGCTTCTTTGCACGTAGATCATCATTATACCAGGGACCAAATGTACAAAGAAATAAAGACAGAAAGTCTATTGAAAGAAGACCATCAAACCTTTGGTGCCATGTTTTTAATTAAAGGGATTGTGCACCCCATAATGAATCAATAAAGTTGTCCCAAATTTATTTCTTCTGCTGAACACAAAAGAAGATTTTTTGAAGAATATGGTAGGGTAACCAACACTTGATAAAGTAAATGATGGCAGAATTTTCATTTTTTGGTGAACCATCCCTTTAAGGACACAAGGTTATTTTTTTTCTTCCATAATAGGGTCAGTTAAAATCACTGCCTTGATTTCAATAGATGCGGGGGTGCAGAGGATACCAAAGAAAACTCTTTGTGTTTAAGCACTGACAGGTTGTTTACAACAGTCTGAGTTTTACCAGGAAATGTATAAAATGAGTATTCCAAAATACTAAAATATCTAAAAAAAAAAAAAAAAAGTGTGTAGGTGTCATTTGTCAAATTACATTTCCCCTATAGGTTAAGTGACTCGTGTGCAGTGTGCCTTAAAGCCATGCAGGAAAAATCCACACTAACAGCAACATCGCAGTAGTCCTGGGCAAGGCAACAGGAGAGCTGATTCCAGCAGATAACACTCAGAGATAAAAACAAGAATCCAACAGGTGTAATGTGATTCCACATTGCAGTAAAATAAGATAACATAAGAAGTCTTCAAAAGCTCCAAAATCCTCACTAACCATTATAGTGAATTGATAATGAAAACAAATGGGAGAGAGGAGCGGCAACCAAACACACTAGCGAATTTCCTGAAATATTTTTGACCTGGGAATTCAGGGGTGTCCAATCCACTGTCCTGCAGAATTCAGCTCCAACCCCAATTAAACACACCTGAACCAGCTAATCAAGGTCTTATTTGGCATAGACATACTAGAAACTTCCAGTCAGGTGTGTTCAGGCAAGTTGGAGAAAAATTCTGCAAAACTCTCGAGGTCCGAGTTTGGACACCCCTGCTAATCCCACTCCTTCTTTTTTTACCCCACCAATTTCTTAAAAATATATACAGTTTAAATAAAAACATAACAGATACTAATAACCATGAATTATATATTGCTAAAAAACAATACACACACTTACAGCATATGCTATTTATTGTAAGGTTTTAAAGTGTTGTCTTTTTTAACCTCATGTAATCATTTGAAATATTTTGGTATGTTATAATTTCATAAGGATTTGAACGAGTTTAGCAAGGGCCAAACTATGATGGCTAGACGAGGGGGTCAGAGCATCTCCAAACCTGCAGCTCTTGCTGGTGTACAGGACAGGGTAATGGCCGACCAAGGCTCATTGATGCATGTGGGAAGCAAAGGCAGGCCCGTGTCTGATCCAACAGACGAGCTACTGTTGCTCAAATTGCTCAAGAAGTTAATGCTGGTTCTGATAGAAAGGTGTCAGAATACACAGTGCATCACAGTTTGTTGCGTATGGGACCAGTCAAGGTGCCCATGCGGACCCCTGTCCACAGTGGGCACATGAGCATCAGAACCGGACTACAGCACAATGGAAGAAGGTGGCCTGGTCTGATAAATCACATTTTCTTTTACATCACATGGATGGCCTGGTGCGTGTGTGTCACTTACCTGGGGAGCACATGGTGTCAGGATGCACTATGGAAAGAAGGCAAGCCGGCAGAGGCAGTGTGATGCTTTGGGCAACGTTCTCCTGGGAAACCTGTTCTCCTGGGAAACCTGTTCTCCTGGGGACCTACCATCCATGTGGATGTTACTTTGACACCTAACACCTACCTAAGCAGTGTTGCAGACCATGTACACCCTTTCATGGAAATGATGTTCAATTAACAAAGTTCAGGAGGAGCAGGTGCAGATAATTAACCTTATAAGCACGAGTTGAGAGCATTCATTTAATCAACTCAATCAATGACAAGAGGTATAAATACAGCAGACTTACCTCTGTTCATCTGAGAGTTTACCAGCATCCCTCCTCCACCCCATCTCCTCACTTCTAGTTCTATCTATTTATATCACAACCAGGGGGGAGTACTCTGGGTTCTGGCCAAAATTCCGAGCTTGGAGCCCTCCCCCTGGACAGCACGCCAAATACGCTTAAACCTTTACTCTACTTAATTATATGTAAGTGTGAACTCGTGAAATGGTATTCCTTGGTGGCTGTGGCCTCTTTCAGCAGGATAATACGCCATGCCACAAAGCAAAAATGCTTCAGGAATGGTTTTGAGGAGCACAACAACGAGATTGAGGTGTTGAGCTGGCCTCCAACTTCCCCAGATCTCAATCCAATCGCGCATCTGTAGGATGTGCTGAACAAACATGTCCGATCCATTGAGGCCCCACCTCGCAACTTACATGAATTAAAGGATCTGCTGCTAACATCTTGGTGCCAGATACCACAACACACATTCAGGGGTCTAGTGGAGTGCACTGTTTTGAGAGCAAAAGGGGGACAAACGCATTATTAGGTGGTCATAATGTTATATGTTATGCCTGATCAGTGTGTGTGTGTATATATATATTTGTATATATATATATATATATATATGTATATGTATATGTACGTGTGTGTATGTGTGTGTATTCTTTATTTTTATTTACCATACTGTTAAAGTCATATTTAATGTATTTGATTTGAATGAACAGCGACACAATAAGAAGTTCTTAAAGTGCTATAATTGTGTGATCACTTTGTTTATAGTGATCTGTTATATCTGTTGTGACAGACCCAAATCATTACTGCTGCATAGTTGCATTTTTCCAGTTGTCAAATATGTTAATGTAGTTAGTGATTATACTTCCATTTCTATGGCATTTCTGCATATAAAAACATATTCGGAGATGTTAGCATATATCTAATATAATAAGATTGGTCACAAACATGATCCCTGCACAATCTAATATAGCATCTTATTAACATGCATGCTTTTCTTTCATTTTAAGAGGAAACACCCCCAAGAGTTTTGTCTCTAGGAGCAACTCTTTGCACTAAGAATTTTTATGAATATGGGCCCTGATATCTTTGTCAATGGCTGTTGACAAAGATATAAGATACACCAGTTCTAGAAATAGAGGTGTGGACTGGAACTAACCGAAATGACGTATATTTGATAATTAAAGCGTTGTCAGAGGATGAACTCAGATGGGAGTACACTGACTTTTCAAGAAAGAAAAACTTGAATTTCAGGTTTTGTTGTTGATGTCTCAAAAACCAGTTTAAGGGCCATATTTACTAACCCTCTTTTGGCTTTAACCCTTTGACGTACGATCACACCGGTGTGATTAGAACGTGCAGTGCATCACGTGATCAACTGCCAAATTCAAAAGTGCTTGTGCACGTTTGCTGATGCTGAGCCAGTGACAGACGCGCTCAGCACTTTCAATATTTCACAAATATGCAGTGTTTTCAACCACATAATGTTTATTTTAGGTTTCAGACATTTAAATGCACATAAATACTAACAAAACAATGCATTTAGAGTTTGTAAAATACACTGATCTATGGAACAATAACAATCCTTTCCATAATAATTGGACGACATGTTTTATTCATATCAGATACATATTGTGTAAGTAACTTTAAAGTTTACTCTATTCTTCTCTCAGTTCACCAGCTCACTTATTTTCATGTTTTTAAACAACTTTAAATATGTCTATTTATTTGCCCATTTAAAAGTGATTAATTTATATACATTTATATGTTTGAATTATTAAATTAATTATTTGATTTTTCGTTTTATTTTTATGTGGCACTCCTGGTCCTCCATACCTAGTTGTGTCCGCTCTGAAAATGAAAGTTGTCTTATTGATATTAACTATGGCAAACCATTAAAAGATGAGCTTCATTTCAAAAGAAGGTAATTAGTTAAGAGAGCAAACAAACTTTGAAAGAAGGAAGGAAAACAAGTTTAATGTATTATACAAAGATAGAGAAATGAGTACAGTTTTTAATCTCTGCGAACACTGTATTCAGATGTGTTTCACTGAGCATGAAGTCATAGTTTGTGTCCTTGTCTTTGCAGAAATCTGTTGTTGTTCAGAGAGTTGTCAGGGACAACAGCACTTCTGGACAACAGCCCGGAAAGCAAAACTTGTTGCAGCAGGAATTTAGATGAGGTAATTCCAGAGACAGGTTAATGAGACTTAAATCTCATTTCCTCAGTATGTAAACAGCAGTCTCGGGCCGTGTGTCAATACTGTAATCAGTTTGCTGTATTGTAAGCCATATATAAATAACTAAAAACTTCTGTTTCATAATTCGCCAAACAGAGAAGGTTGTATAACATTAATCTAATGTCAGTGCACGCAGTCTCTCTATATAAGTCACATTTTCATCTAGGGATTTTGTAGATATGCATTTATTTAAATAATTTTTCTGAAAATATAGTTGTCCAAAAAAACACCTCTATTTTTAACTATTTTTCAGATTTCATTTTGACAGAATTAGGAGATTGTATTTACATGATACTGACACTGAATGACTTTCCTGGGGTACATGTAATGCCAGTTGGTTTACAAGTTGATTTGATTTTCGCAGTTGAAGATTGGATGTAAGTTGTTTCAGTAAGTTGTATATTTCAACATACCTTCTGATGTTTATTCATGTTTATTTCATGTTATAACTAGTAGTAAAAAAAGAAGTTATGATCTATTTTTAAAATAATGCAGCAATCTTGCCTGGTCCCATTGTTTATACATAGGTGAAACAGCACAGAACAGAATTAAACGTTGTCTTTTTTAAAAGTAAATGAGCCAACTATGTTTAATAGATGTGACTGAAACAAAATCTGACTGATCATACCAAAAAATTCCATGAATTAAATATTAATAATTAAATAATGATACATAAACATCTTTTATGTCTGTAAAGTTGTTCATTCTAAAATGACTTACATTTTAGATTCTGTCAGCATGTCACTATTGTATGTTTCAATGCCCATGTATGTAATGTTTAAGTGGTAGACCACATTTTACATAAAATATATACAAATACTAATGATATCATGCTGTGATGCTATCACATTTGTGTCCAAACCTGTTCACTGAGTTCATTGAGACTGTCTCAAAATGCCTGAGCATGTCAGTTAGAAGTTCTATATATTTACAATATATAAAACTAATTTTGGACTATATTCCTTTACTGTATATGGGGAAAAACTGTAACAGATCTAACTTTACATTTCATGACATTCCCAGAATTCTCTGCTTTACATTTAATGGTTTTTCATTTAAATCATTATTTATCTTATGATTTTATTATCAGATATGTACATCAGGTTTTATGTTACATCTTATGCTGTTAAATTTATGTTTATTGCATTATTTTAGTGTCATACCTAGTGAAAAAATAGTATACTTAATCACAATTTATTCAAATGTACTGTTGTGTAACTAAATGTATTTGTGGCACACTATAAATTGGTATAGAGTGCATCCGGAAAGTATTCATAATTGTATTAAAAATACAGAAACAAAATTATTTTAAAAAGTAAAGATTTTGAAAGCATTGAAGGATATTCCATAATATTCTATACAGATTTACAGGTGCAGTACTAGTAACAATGAATGATAATTTAATATTATGATATGATTAATATCATATTTTTAAATATGATTTTCATTATAAATATGGGTATTGTCTTTAAGTGGATACCTAATTTGATATGACATTTACCATCTGAATCTAACTGTGTCAACAAATGGAAAAGTCAGCCAGCTATTTATTATCTTGTTATTTGTTGTGCATTTTGCCCGAACAGCAGGGGCACTCTTTACCCCAAATAGGCCAACCATACTTTTACATATTAAAAATTGTTGCTTGAATTACTTTGAACAAAACTGAAAAATCATTAAGAAGACCTTTTTCTGAAAATACAATTTAATCGATTCTCATTTGCTACTTAAAAAAAATATATTAGATCAAATTACCTCAGAATCAGCTTTGAGCTACAGCCAACAATCATGTCAAGGATCCGACAAATTTGCAAGTGCATCTTGAAAAGCGGATATTTAGGAAACTGCCGCTGCAAATTTTTGTGCCATCTAGTGGTTTAGAGGACAATAAAATCAAAGGCGACTTTCGGCCGCGGCCCCTTTTGCCCCATTGTACCCTACACTTAAGTACACTTCAATTATCTACTCTTGTATTTAAGTTTTGAAATGCAGAATACACTCAGCATAAACTTAAAATTTATTTTAGTGATACACTGCTTCTCTTACCAGATATAGGAAGTGTGATAAAGGTCTAGCTTTGATTGCGTTGCGATGGGACAAGTAGGGATACACTGCTTCACTTCCGATAAAGGTCTATTACAGAGTTTTGCTTCAACCCTAATCAAACACACTTGAAAAAGTTAATCAAGGTCTGAAGGATTACTAGAAAGCTACAGGCAGGTGAATTTTTATCAGAGTTGGAACTGAACTCTCCAGGACTGTGGCCCTCAGGACCGAAGTTCACCACCCCGGCCTATATGGTTTTAAATACTGCGAATAGCCGAGGAAAGTCTCAATATAGCTCAGTAAGGGGTGCGTGAAAATAAACGTGGAATGGCATGTATAGAACACGAAAGTGCATTAAACTTGAAGCTGTTATTGAAGAAATAAAGCCAGCAGACACAACATTGAACACTTGCAGAATGATTTGCTAAGTACAAACAAGTATATTTAATACAAAATCAGGTACTCAAGCCGTTTCAATCAGGTTTTAGTACTGAAACTTTAGTACTTTACTTTAGTACTTACTTTAGTACTCATCATAGTACTGAAACAGCTTTGTTAAAAGTGATGAATGATTTGTTACTTGCGGTTGATTCTGGAGAAAATGCTGTTTTGATTATTTTAGATCTGCGTGCCGCTTTTGACTGGGTAGATCATAATATCCTTCTGTCACGTCTTGAATGGTGTGTAGGCATTAAGGATACAGCATTACTCTAGTTTCAGTCATATCTTAAATCTAGGACTAGGACAGTGGCTATTGGCCAGTTTTTCTCATCATCTGCTTCTTTCTCTTGCGGGGTTCCTCAAGGGTACATCTTGGGGCCATTACTCTTCAATTTGTACATGCTTCCACTCTGCAACATAATTAGATAATATAAAATTTCTTTTTATTTCTATGCCGATGATTCTTAGTTGTATCTTCTTATTGAAAACTAGAGATTTTCTGCAGCCTCTCATGGACTGTCTTAAGGACATTAAATGCTGGATGGCAAATAATTTCCTCCAGTTTAATAATGAGAAAACTGAAGTGATTACCCTCTAAAACCAGAAACTCTATTGCCATTTACTTTCAGTTAAATGGTCATCAAAACAAAAAAAGGAACACAAATATGATGTAAAGTCATTTTTGCTTCTTCGAATGGTTGAATTGGATTATCAAAGGTCAGCAGAAATATAAACTATATTTGTGTAATTTAACATTTAATTATTGCAGGTTTGTGTGATATTCTGAGTTTGCATTTTATTGTTGTTATTCATTTTGAAAAATGGCCAGTTTTTGTGAAGTCTAGAGTTAAACCGAACTTCATGTTCACAGCCCACACAACATCTTACTCACTCTTTCTCTCAACATACGGACATGAGATGTGTCACACAATAAATGGGGAAACAAAGTAACTTGAGTTTCTTATTTAAAAAGTAACTCAAATATTAAATTCAAGTTACATGAAAAAAGTAATCTGATTATGTAACTCGTATGTACTCATGTGTTACCCACAACACTGTATCTTCTATATATTAGTATTTACCTCAGCTTGTGAAAAAGCTACTTTGATCAATTTTGATCTGTCATGTGTCTTTCTCTTCCCTGTGTTATTACGGTGGTTGTCAGTTTACAAAACATATTTTAGTAGCAGTGTGGCCTCACTAATTCAGCAGCTGATTTTGTAAATTACAGTTTTAAATTGTAAAATTTACAGGCTGTTCTGTATGTTTACATTTTTAACTATTTATAGCTTTGTTCTAGCAACCACATCTGACTTTTTTTGTAAAAATGGCAAGATTGTTTTTATAGTTTAGCGGATCCAGATGTCATTAATCATCAGAATTTTCATTCATATTTCAGTTGTGTCAGGAATTTCAAGTCTGATAAGTCATCAAAAGCCTATTTTGGTAGCCTATACATAACTTTTTTACAGTTGTGTTTTCACAAGATTTCACAATGTACTGGCAGAAACCCATCATACTGCTTGATCTATTAGTCAGAGAGATCTTTTTGCCTCTCAGTGGACATTTAGTTTCACAACTGTAATGAGGGCAGGTTGACTGGTTTTGGCTGGTATTTACTGAACCTCAGGAAACATTTTTTTTTTAGAAGACTGAAACACGATCTGAATTTATTTGACATTTTAACTTTTTGTATAATTTCTTAGGACTGGTCAGGATAATTTTAATAATTCATTTAATAATTCATAATATTTTGACAGCCCAAAGAGGGCTGCAGTCCACATTTCTAAGTGCAATGGGCCGATAAAATACCATTAATGGGAAAAGTGTAGTAGTACAGTATAGGTGCATTGGGGTGCATTGAATTCACTAAAGTAATAAAACTTCTGATCACGTATGTGAATTTCTTTTACTATTTCAAACTGACTATATGTTGTTTTCTTTATTTGTCATAATTACACATCTTTACTTTTGTAACTACTTTCTATATGTATGTAAAGCTGCTTTGCAACCAAAATTGTGAATAGCACATATAGAAATAAATTTGATTGAATTAAACAATCTCTGATATTCAAAGTGTGGTTAAATTATTGAAAAAGTAAAGGTCATAATTATAAAACTTACTTCATGATTATGAATTCAAATTTTTTTACAACTCAAAATGGTTTCACAGTTGAAATTCAGTTAATGATTGCTCTCAGCAGGTTGACTGGTTTTTTCTAGTATTTACTGAACCAGAGGAAACATTTTTCTTTAGAAGGCTGAAACATGATCTGATAAATGATCTTTGGTAAATGTTATGCCAAACAGTGCCTTACATGGCCAAATACATGGACTTCAAATTATGTTTCATGTTATTTATGCAAAAAAAAACTAACTGGTAAATATGCTATGCTCAAATATATGCTACTGTTGGGGTCAAAAGTTTAAATTTTAAAGTTTAAAAAAGTCAAAAATTAATTTTATTCAGCAACTCTTCTTCAGCATTTATAATGTTACAAAAGATTTCTATTTCAAATGAACGCTGGTCTTTTGCACTTTCTACTCATCAAAGGTAAAATTATCATAGTTTCCATAGAAATATTAAATTAATATATTAATGATAAGAAATGTTTCTTGATCACCAAATCAGTATATTAGAATGATTTCTGAAGGTTCATGTGACACTGAAGACTGGAGTAACGACTGTTGAAAACGTAAATAGCATTTTAAATGAAATTTAAATTTTATTGATTGATTTTATTGAAATTTAGCATTTTATTGAAATGTAAAACAATCGTTTTAAATTGTTATACAATTTCACAATATTACTGTTTTACCGTTCAAATTTTTTGAACAGAAGCATGTGTGTGTGTGTGTGTGTGTGTGTGTGTATATATATATATAATTGTATTAATAGGGTATTACATAGTAGACCTGCCAAAACGGTCTCTTGAAAAAACAGTGGTGAATTTCTGTTTGAGGGGGTTGATAAGCCTCAGTTTAATCTGCAACAATTGTACTGTCATCTTTTTAGCTTTGATCCTGACATCAGCCATTTCCTTCTTCTCCTCTTCACAGAAGAATTTTGCTTTTCAAAACAGCCACACCTGTCGTCTCTGGATACTCTGTGGTTTGAAAGTGTGTTAGCTTGTTCCAGCTTGTCTCTGTCACAACCCTCCCTTTAGACAGTAAACAAACTGTCTCCCAAATTGCTCTAAAATGCACCGATTGCACTCACTGCTCTACAATGTACAAAATCCTAGAAGCACTGTGCCCATGAGCAAGATTACAAAATGTCAGGATAATATGTGGCTTATTATTCTACCGCAATTTCATAAGAAGCTCTTTAAACCGTGTAGTTTTGTTAGTGAATATTATTCTTATATATCTTGGTCACATGATCAAGTTCTATAAATAAGTAATAAAAAGTTCTATAATAGAGAACTTTGCATGTCAGTAATGCAAAAGATGTGAATACTGACAACATCAGCTTGATAATTGTAAACCTCATGATTTTTTACATTCAGCATTAGTTTATCAGAAACTTGAGCAGCAATACATGTTCCACTGTTGTTTCTCCCACTCTATAAGTGTGAGAAACAGTTGTTTCTCACACTCCATAAGCAGTGGCTTAAAGGGAGTCCTAATTGTGCAAGGTTATGCAATGGCTTTTGCTCAGTTGCACTGACTTCATTGGAGGAGTCAATCATTGTGTCAGGGGAAAACTTTAGTCATAGTGTTTTCATGCAGTCATAGTCCTATAGTTAATGGTCGGAAGTTTTCCCCAGATGGACAGGATTCTGCACACACTTGCATGGACTTGAAATATGTACCTGAACTATGTACCTAGCAGATCTTGTATCACTTTCTGTTCATATATTGTGTCATTTGATGATCATCAGTCACATATATTATAGAAGGTACTCATGCAAACACAGTTTATAATTTTTTCTCAAATCAGAATCTACCCTTTTTGCTACACTCATTCACCAGTTATCTCGTAAGAAAACACTAACTGCTTATATTATTCAGTGAAAATACAGCAATAAAATCCAATGTTGCTGTTCAAATTGAATGAAGAGGAAATGGAGGAGAAGGGAAAGATGAAAATGAACAATGTCAGATGAAATCAGGCAACTTTGTTTGATTACTGGATCTTATCTGTACTGTGTAGAACTATTCTTTCTTTCTTTCTTCACCAGAAATTCACCATGTTTGCATGAACTTAACTCTATGTCAATATAGTGTTTTTTTTGTAGGGATGGATGAGTGATCAGTACAGGAGAAGAGGATCGTGGAAGATGGAGGACAATGAGAACCATAGGTCAACCAGACCAGACGAATGTGTAATGGTAGAGTGCCTGCTTATAACTGGTGAGTTGATGAGCTGGTGCAGGTGTGTCCAATTAGAATTCAGGTGAGGCTGAACGAGTGGGTGGAGCTGAAGGGTCTGGTGTGGCAGATGGCTTCGACCTCTGGGAGCTGGACGATTCTGATGTTTGGTGTGGAAGTCAGCAAGTAAGGGTGGGTCCAAGATGTCATCACAGCTCACCCACAATCTTTCCTCAGGACCATATCCTTTCCAATCCTCTAGGTATTCGAGATGCCCCATCGTCGGGAGTTGAGGATGGTTTCCACATGGTCGATGTTGTCGTATGAGGAGTCAGGTAAGTCGACAGGTAAGCATCAACGAGACCAGACAAATGTGGAATATAACTGGTGAGTTGATGAGCTGGTGCAGGTGTGTCAAATTAGATTTCGGGCGAGGCTGAACGAATGGGTGGAGCTGAAGGGTCTGGTGCAGATGGTGCAGCCTCTGTGACGGTATAATTCAGAGCACTCGTTTGATATCTTTTTAAAAGGAAAACTTCATAGATTATTAAAAAAAAAAAAAAAAAAGGTTTTGGTTGCAAGTGTTATTTTGATGTCTTGGTCCCATGAACAAGTTCTATAAATAAGTTGTAAAAAGTTCTATAATAGGGAACTTTGCATTTCAGTCATGCAAAGGATGTGGATACCAGAGGTGTCAACTAACGAAGTACAAATACCTTACCTTACTTAAGTCGAAATTTTGGGTATTTATACTTTACTGGAGTAATCTAAATACAGCCGACTTTTTACTTCTACCCCTTACATTTTCACGCAATTATCTGTACTTTCTACTCTTTACATTTTAAAAATAGCCTCGTTACTCCTATTTCATTTCAGTTTGTTTTCATTCTGGCTTGTCATCATTCAAAAAAAAAATCCTATCCAGATAAATCACACCATCCGGATAGAGTGAATTTGATTGTGGTTGGATGAGAAGTGTAAACATATACCATTCCGACACCCTATTGGTTTGTACGCTATCCATCGCACCAGCGCATGACACAAATCACGTCACACTCCAGCAAGGACATAACCAATGTTGGGGTCGTTACTCAAAAAAGTTTTATTTCTTAAAAGTTATTATTTCTCCACTACTGGCTCATTTATCAAACAGGTGCTTTCTCTTCATCCTCCGCAAAAGCTTTTGTCCTTAATGGTATTTTTTTCCTTACATTACTTTTACTTTTATACTATAAGTAGTTTTGAAACCAGTACTTTTATACTTTTACTTGAGTAAAAAGCTTGAGTTGATACTTCAACTTCTACAGAAGTCTTTTTAAACCCTATTATCTATACTTCTACCCAAGTAATGAATGTGAATACTTTTGACACCAGTGGTGGATACTGATAGCATCAGCTTGTGAGATTAAAAACCTTATGATTTTTTAGATTCCGCATTAGTTTATGAGAAACTTGAGCAGCAAAACATGTTGTTTCTCACACTCTATTTTTTTACCTTCACAAAGGTCATTAAAAAAAATACTTTTCCAACTTAAATTGTTAAAAATCTTAGTAGGGTATTTTTACAGTTAAAGACCAAAAAGACCAGATATGATAAATGAAGACCCGGAGTCAGAGTTTAAAAAAATAAATTGAAGAAAATTTTACTGAAGAATAATTTGCAACAGAAGCCAGCTTCAAGTCTCACAAGGAGTTCGTAGGCCACCCTCTCTCTGCTTACATTCACATTTCCACAACAATTATACTCTAACAGAGTCCACTAACTACGTCATTACTAAGATTCTGATTGGTTAAAAAAACTAGACAAAACTGGTAATTTTCCTCACATGGACTGATAGTCAGAAGCTTATCTCCTTCCGTCATGATGCTGACGATCGGACCCTGAACTTAGGGACAGGATGTCCCTCTAGATCAGGACAAGGCGTCAGCAGGTCTCAGAGTGCCAGTTGTCCACCAGTACCCATAAAGGACCTGCACAGAACACTGAGCACACATACAAAGATACACAATTG
This sequence comes from Zacco platypus, assembly GCA_038088235.1. Taxonomy (NCBI): domain Eukaryota; kingdom Metazoa; phylum Chordata; class Actinopteri; order Cypriniformes; family Xenocyprididae; genus Zacco; species Zacco platypus. The sequence continues at coordinate 19,252,127 of CM076082.1, read as the reverse complement.
AAAGCTTCTTCAAGGCTGAAGTTGATCTGAGCTCTGCTCTCAACAGGAAACTTTCCCGATAAGTTGTACTTTTCTCTCAGTGAGAGGTACAGACAATATACATCATTATTTTCTAGTGTTTGAAAATGAAAAGGAAAATAAATGTTTTAATATAAGTTGAAGTTATTCAAATAATTAATATTTAGAAAGATAAATGCTGTTTAATAACTTCATGATAAATCAGTCAAAATATATATATTGAAGCGGCAGTGGACTCCAGAATCCACCCCTTCATCTTGAATATTTGAGACCACTTGTTTTGATATCTTTTTAAAAGGAACACTTTATAGATTATTGCAGAAGTTAAAAAAAAAAAAAAAAAAAAAGTTTAGTTAGCAAGTGTTATTAACTTGGTCATGTGACCAAGATATATAAGTTATAATTCTATAATAGGGAACTTCACAAGTCGGTGATGAGAACATCAGCTTGTGAGATTAAAAACTTGACTTTTTACATTCAGCAGTTTCTCAGAAACTTGAGCAGCAATACATGTTCCACTACTGTTTCTCACAGTCTATTTTTACCTTCACAAGGGTAGTTAAAAACCAATAAATAAAATATAACCAAAAAATTAAAAAACATTTCTTTGTTGTATGTCAGAGCTCTTCAACTCTAGTACTGAAGTGCTCTCGCTGAGTTTAACAACTTTTTTTTTCAAAATTTGTGAAAATAAATAGTTTTTTTTGCTGTTAACTGTCTGTTCCACTTTTGAGGATATAAATTTACTTTTCCAACTTAAATTGTAAAAAATCTTTTTAAAAGGAGCACTTCTCAGATTATTGTAGAAGTAAAAAAAAAAGCTGTGAAAGTAAAGTTTAATAAAAGTCACACAAGTTTAAGTTTATGAAAATCTAAAATATATATTTTAAATATTTTATATAAAATATATTTACAAAGCATGTTCAAGTCTAAAACTTCAAGTCAAAGCTGAATATCTGAACAAGTTCTGTGCCAAATTTTAGGTTGATATCTCAAAAAAACAACTTTCAGTAAGATTTTTTTGTGCGCCGTACCAAACTTTTCCAGTAGATGAAATCCAGGATCCACTGGTGAACATATAAGGACTCTTCGGTTTTCATATATGGTTTGATCTGAACCATATATTTCCATAATTTTCAAAATTTATGAAGTAGACATACTATTCAGAAGTAGTTTGGGCAGTAATGTTAATATTTTATTTTAATTCAACATCTAAAATTAACATACAAACAAAACAATTATCAGGTTTCTGAGAGGGAGGACCCAGACGCAGAATGAGCAGGGGGTGATATTTATTAACAAAAACCAAACACAAGATTGGTGAGGTTGGAACACAGTCCAAACAATAGGACAGGGCACACAGCTGGAGAACAAGTTGGTCAGGGATGAGACGGCTCCGGACTTTACAGTAGTGGTTCTCAACCTTTTTTCCCAGTGGGCCGCACTATGGTCCAAGTGCAAGTCTCACGGCCGCATATCATTTACATATGATGTCAGCAATGAAAACCAATCAGATTTAATGTTATGGTATTAGCAGAATATCATTATTATACCTAGATGTACCAAACACAGAAGAGATGGTGTGTTCTGGTGGCCCATATTTTATTTCTGTCACACTGCAAAATCAACAAATACTATAAGAATTTCACAGTGTGTTGAAATGGGTGACTTCTTCATATCAAAGTGAAACTATCCTGTTCAATAAACCCCATGAACAAGCAAAGACATGAGAGAAAGGAGCACAATATAAAGGGAGCAGAGCACATGAGAAACAGGTGAGCACAATTAGATCAATGAGGACCAGACAGGACTGAACAAGTAAGCATGGTAACTGGAAACATGGAGGCAAGCCAACAGAGACAGAGCCACGTACTCAGACACAAGACAAACAAAGAAACATTGAACACAAACAAGACAGATAAGACAGTCAGGGCAGGATCCTGACAACAGTAAGAACCAGGGTGTGTGTGATAGTTTGGCACTGCATCACAAATTAATCTATCGCTATTCCTCTATTGCTCTGTCATTTCTTTTGGAAATCAGTCGCCAAATATGAAAACTATAGTCTGAAAGCTTTCAAATGATAGTTGGTCAAGATTACTTTACTTAGGTTTATACTAAGATATTATAGCTATAAATGTCTATTGACAAATGTGTGTGGGGGAGGGGTGGTCTTAAAATAATGGTTAAAAACATGTTTATAAATCATAAAATTAGATTAGATTTTTTTTTAAAAAGTACATTTATTCTTTGTATTGAGTGAAAAATATTGATATTAAAAGTGGTTTATTTGTACCTGATTGCATGTTTTTTTCATAGTGTGAATTTTGGGGAGTTGTAGGCCTATTGAATCTAATTAGAGTCAATGTGAACTGAACCATCAAGGCTGTACTCAGAACAGTGTACGAGGGGTAAATCTAGATCCTTTTTTTAAAAATGAAACAACAACTAAAGAACATTCAGACAGACATACAATATTCACATATAGTCTACAATTTTCTATTTTAAAAGAAGAGAAAAATAATTGCACTAATCTTAATGTTGGGTTTTGCTTGCTGTACTTTGCAGTTCCTGCCTTAAAGTTTTTGCATTTATTTATTTAGCAGATGTTATCCTCTAAACCAGGGGTGTCCAAACTCAGTCCTGGAGGGCCACTGTCCTGCAGAGTTTAGCTCCAACTTCTCACAACACACCTGCCTGGAAGTTTCCTGTATGCCTAAAAACCTTGATTAGCTGGTTCAGGTGTGTTTAATTGGGGTTGGAGCTAAACTTTCCAGGATAGTGGCCCTCCAGGAGCGGGATTGGACACCCCTGCTCTAAACTGACTTACAAATGAAGAATCTCACAGGCAACATCTTGCTAATTGGTTAAAGGACAAAGGCTATGTTCAGGCTGTCAGTCCAAAACCAATTTTTGTGCATATCCTATTGAAATCCAGATTAATCAAGTGACTGTCCACATTGTGTATCGCAACTGATCCGATCCGATTTGTGTGTCCATGCCACTCTTTCATTTTCCGGAATATCTGCATTGTTTTCTATGATGTTGCGTTTGTAGGTATGCCATAAGCCAAATATTAAATCTGATCTGCACAAAAATTGGATTTGGACTGACAGTCTGAACATAACCAATGTGAAGTCAATCATTTTAAATCAGATTCCAATTAGATACACATATAATCGTGCTTGGACTGACAGTGTGAACATAGCCAAAGATGCAAACATTGAGCGATTTGGAACAAATTTTACAGATGAGGTAAACTGACACCTTGGTCCATAATCCATGTAGGTTCGGGCTTTAAATCTTTTGATTCTGATTTGTGCTTGTTCTGTGTGCCAGAGTCCTGCACAGGTCCTTCTGTTCGGCAGACCCACACCCACAGTACTTATAACACCACTTGTTATCCGACAATAAATTAATTCTGTACCCGACCCATTTAACATAAAGACCGCAGTTCTAGCCTCATGCACATTAAATTAAATCTATAAAAACTGATCTCAGGGAGTATAGGAGGGCTCCTGCGAAACATGGTTACTACATGCATCATAATTACAGACAGAAGCAATTAAATAGATTTGAAAGCATAAAAGGTGGTTGTAAATAAATTTATTATAATGAACATTATTTGACATTTAGAAAATAGCCTTGGCTATTTGATCCACGTTCTGTACTGCAAACTACAATGAAAATACTCTCCCAACTGTTACATCAAATATTAGCAGTTCACCTCTCAGGACAAGTGGATTCAAGAGCTTTCTAGTTTCTATTTGTGCACATCTTTATCTGTTTTGATGTGCATCAGTGCTGTTCAGATTGGGAGGACATGCAATGCGGATGCCGGATGTTCTGTGGCAGGATGTAGATAGATAGATAGATAGATAGATAGATAGATAGATAGATTGCACACATAAGAGTTCATATGTGTAATTTAAAATTTTATCAACAGCTTTATTAAAACACAAATCGAGGACATTATTGTCATCTTCTCAACACTTTTTACACATCACTGTATTGTCATCAAGTATACTCACTCACTGGCTAATCCAGGGGTGGGGCCAGCTGAAATCTGATTGGTCCCCGAAGTGCCCCTGCCCTGTCACTCATCGCTGATCTACTTCAGATGAACTCGCGTTATTGCATGGATGGCGCAAGAGTATAATGTAAGTGTCTAAAATGAATGTGCACAGTTCAGTTGTTTGATAAAGATTGCGCTATTTAACTGAACGCTGTTGAGCCTTCAGTTAATATAAGATTATGAGGTTTATCTTTAAATCAGGCGTGAGTGGAGCCTACTAACGTTAACGTTATATAATATAGCAACGGTTTCAGGCGCGTTTTTTTTTTTCAAAATTATCGACAGGAAGAAAAACTGAAGAATTTGGTTTAAAATTAATGTAAGATAAAGACACTCACGTTACGTAGAGTTGTGTTAAAATGTTTGGTTTAATAAATGTGAATCGTTAGTTATGAATAATATGAATAAAATTTTAATCAAGACTAGAAAGAGAACAAACAGGGCATGTCTTAAGAAACGGTTATCGCTTTCATTATAAAGTTCCAGTCGGTTAGAACTGTTTCACGTTTTAATTGTCATTAAAAATGAATTCGATTATTGCGATAATGTATGTTTTAATTCATACTCGAAGCCAGAGGGCGCCCTCGTGCAGAAAGTACAAGGTAGAATCATAAAAGTGAGACCCATCATCTCTGGTATTTTCATAAGAATAAAGTAGGCTATATTGAGAATGCAATACTAATAGCCTTGAACACAGAATACTACAAAATGTATTTTTTGCCTCATTCTGTAATGAGAAGCCTCAGCAGATTGTAAAAACGTAAAAAACAAACAAACAAAAATTGAACTAGCATATTATTCTTTTCTAAACAAAATCACATGGCATGACCTTAAAGAATGCATTATTTTAAAGAGTTTATCTTTAGTTATCCTCTGATATGAACAGAACAACATTAAGTTGTTACCTATTCTTGTTGAAACCCAAAACACATCAAAATGTGAAAACAGAACTCCAAATTTGCACTGAAGCTTTTTTTTCCCCTTCAAATGCTGTTATATATTTTATTATGTGCGTTATCCTTAATGAAGAAAATTTTTAAGTTATTGTAGTAGTTTCTAATCCAGAATGTGTATAGAAAAAACTGAAAAGAAAGTGGTTGAACTTTGGGCTTTAAAGAACAGTTAATGAACAAAGCGAGCCAGCTGCAAAGGAAAGATAAAATGTGTCCAAAACTCGTTAATTTAAGAATTTCACATGAGCGTTAAGATAGGCGGCCACATTATGGCCTTAGCTTTTTAAAAATTCTAGATCTGCCACTTAGTATACGGCACTATCTATTTTTTTCTTATTTAAAAAAATACAGTTTATTGAGAAACCACCTACATTACAGTCTATGCTAACAGGTATTTGACTGTGCCAAATCAGTATTTGATTAAATCAGTATTAATGATTAGTGCAATTTTGCCGTTCAAATGATGTAATAAAAATTCTCGTGAATATTCATGGCCTTATTGTAAAAAAAACAATTATGTTTCAAAATGATGATGATTTAGATTAATTTAGTGCCTAATCAGCTTCATCAGTGGCTGATTTTTTTATGAATCATATACTACTAAGCAAGCGACCCTGCCCATTCCTGAAGCCAGAGCCTTAGTCATGCTTTATGTTAACTCAAAATGAAACTCTTCTCTTTCTTCTGGCCCTTTGCACATTAGTCAAATATACTTCTCAATTTTCACACCAGGCTCAATTTTAAAACAAAAGCCTTAATAGATGAAGTTTCAGAAGGTTTCAAAAATACAAAGATGTGAGAGAAAGGGGAAAAAAGAAGAACCTGTTCTATAACAGAGGAACCGCACAGGAATGCAATGTGAAGGGGTGTGAGTGCATAAGTTAATAGTACAGGGAGGGTTCGAGGGAGTTAATGTGGTGTATAGGTGAGTGTGTGTGAAATAAGGAAGTATGTAAGGGGGCAGGCTGGAGCATGAAGGGCTGGTCCTGGTCCATCAGGGCTATAAGAGCAGAGCCCTGGCCTTCACTTGAGCATACGTCTCTGAGGACATACTGGTCTTTTCACACAGTCGAAGAAAGACATCCGCATCCAGTTGAAAGATGGGTTGGCAGAAGGCTCTGCTGGATAAGCTTGCACAGACTTTCCAGATCCGCAACAAGCTGCTGCGCCAGGGATTGGCTGAATGCTTGGGAACTCTCATCCTGGTGGTGGGTATTTCTCCTTAATCATAATTCACTCACTTAATCACAACATTAGTTGTAATAGTATCAAAGCTGAGCTCAGTAGAACTTAGTACAAATGTCATGTGGTCTAAAACAGCATGCTTATGTCTCACATAATCTGTAATAAAACTCAGAAATAAGTTTTGTTTGTAGTGTAATGTTGTTACAGGAGAGCATCAGCTGTGGAATTGCTCAATTGCACATTCTTGCTCTTCTTCTCACTCAGATTGATGACAAAGTCAGGCTGTAATGGGAACTTTGGCACATGGAAGAACTCACATTTTCTATAAGCTAATAACTGAATGATAGAGTCATGCAAATTAGCATATAAATCTGTACTATTGATCTTACATTAGCATGTTTTAGTCTCCTGCAGCTGTACCCAAAAATGAAAATTGTTCAAATTGAAAAGTTTAGAAAAGTCATTCAGACCTGTATGAGATTCTTCTGTGGAACACAAAAGAAGAACTTTTGAAAATGTCATATTTTTTTTCTATACGATGAATGTCAATGAGGTTGTTTTCGATCCCACTAACGTTCATTGTGTGAACAAAACATTTAAATACAATTGAAACATACATGAATAACCTATAAAGGATGTTTACTGCATTGTCTATTGTTGAAAGTACATATGAATGTTAAATAAGTCCTGAGGAACTATTCTTAAAGGAAGTCATTAGCAAATAGATACGAAAAAAACGTGAGATAGAATCTTAGTCCTGTTCGTGAGAAGAACAAATACTCTTGACATACATGATGAACAGGAAAAAAAACAAAACAAAACATACTTGATCATCTTCTCTAATTTAGTGGCAATTATCTCTGTGACAAACTGTGCAGATAGAAGCGCATACCAAAGCATTCGATGAATAGCACTAGTTTCATCACCTCCATTATAAAACCACAATCCACACGTGAGAAATAACATAATATGTTGAGGTTTAATGAATCATCTTAAGGCATTAAGCCAATATTGCCAGTGTGCATTTGCCACAACAACAACAACAAGGATTCATTTTGAAATATACTTTAGTCCATTTTTTCTCATCCTAAACATGTAAAATCTATATTTTGGAAACATTAAACATTAATGCAACCATATTTAGTGTTTAGAAATTTAGATATTCACCAGGATGAAAAAAAAGGACATATTAACAGATACCTGACAGATCCACAATTCCCCAACCAATTTTCTACACAGTCACGGAAATGTTCTCAACTATTGCACTAAACAGGATGTCTGATTAATGCATCACATGCGACAGACTACAGCAAAGAAACCGCCACTGAAAGAGGTCAGGGGTGTGTGCACGACAGTCACAGGAGGGGGAGGAAATTTGACTCTTATTAAAGAGAATATCGACACCAAACTGCTGCAACAAAATGCTCTCAGGGCAATTATGTGATTTTACAAACACTTCAGTAAAAACTCATTTCCAGAAGTACACTCAAAGTTTGCTTTTAAGGTGTGTGGACCTGGTTATATGAGAGAGAATACTTGACAAGAGAGGTCATGCGATAACTTGAACACTCAACAGGTGTGATGTTTGCTATGTGGCAAAAGGTATTCGATGCGCATGCTACTTTGAACGCAGTCTTTGTCTGTGAAGGTCAGTGTTGTGATATTGACTTTATCAGCAAATGTTCTTCCCAAAGCAGAAACAGGAACCATTTGTCTTTTGGTCACGCAATACTGTGGGGGAAAAAAAGGTGAAATAAAATGAATAACACAAGGAAATGTATTAGCATTTAATGGTCATTACTGAAAATGAAAGGAAATACTTTTGGGGCCATGCTTAGGAGATAAATTGGTTTTGTGTGATGCCATTTTTAGGCTTGTGTTGACATTGTTGCCGAGATTTACGCTCACGAAAGCTCTTCAATGCTCCCTGGCAATTACTTGACTTTAGAAAAACCATAGAGTGAGCCTGATAATTCAATATAATGCCAGGTATTTAAGTTCACACTGAGGTGACTTTTAAAATGGAAACTTCAGCCACAAGTCTGAACAGATGCTTGTAATTGCTCTTTGTCAGAAGGGACTTGTAATGACCGGTCTGAGATGCGAAGATGTGCAGCCCAACGTCACTATAGATTTGTAGCGTTTTAACAAAAGGGAATACTTATTTTATTTTTAGCAGAGTTTGAAACTGCAACCTGCTATTCTCATCACCAGTTTAAAGTATATGTTGTGGCTCACAATTTAAATGCTGTGAAAGGCCTGCTCTTTGGTAAAATGAATATTCATAGTGCTGAAAGAAATAGCACGCTTGAAACAATGTTTGGTTTCTCAAACAGTAATTAACGCATGTTCTTTTTTTCACATCATTCACAGATGTTTGGCTGTGGTGCAGTGGCCCAAGTGGTACTAAGTGAAGGATCTCACGGACTCTTTCTCACTGTAAACCTTGCCTTTGGGTTTGCCGCTACCCTTGGAATCTTGGTTTGCGGCCAGGTGTCAGGTAGGCAAACTCCTCTAAAATTGCATCTTAAGCTGTTGGCATGCATGGCTATAAAAAACAGGACTGCGTTTTTATAAAAGATTCTTTGTGGATGAACGGACACATTTTTTTTTTTCATCTTTAGGCGGACATTTAAATCCAGCAGTTACATTTGCTCTCTGCCTCTTGGGACGAGAAAAATGGAGAAAGTTCCCTGTGTATTTTCTGTTCCAAACAATTGGATCCTTCTTGGGTGCCGCAATTATCTTTGCTGAATACCATGGTATATGTTATCTATTATTAATGTTCTTTATTGTCAAAAGTCTATATTATAATTCTCTTTTCTGACACCTTTTTTTTAATTGTTTTTTTTTTTTTTAGATGCAATGTACGATTATGCTGGAGAATCAAATGAGTTGGTTGTAATTGGGGAAAAAGCCACTGCTGGGATTTTTGCTACTTACCCCAGCGCACATCTCACCATCTTAAATGGATTTTTTGACCAGGTCAGTAAAGCTTGCACATAAATGCAGTAACGTTTCTCAAAAATCGTTTGAGAAATTTAGCTTTTGTTTGCAAAATTTTTGCTTTCCCCCAAGAAACTTTGCATTTCATTGCTTTCAAGAGCAAAGTTTGGTAGCTCAAATGTTTTGTGAAAGAAAGCAGAATTTATTGGGGAACGCTATACTTTAGCCTGAAAAATTAAAAGTTTTGCAATCAAACACAAAAGCATTGAAGTACTATTTTTTTTCCCTCCCATCTCATTTTTTTCCATCACCATGTTCCCTTAGGGGGTTCCATAATGTATAATAAATGTATTATATTTATTATCTTTTATAGTTTTGTATACAAAATAAAAATATAACCATCTTCACAGGTGATTGGCACAGCATCTCTGATTGTGTGCATCCTGGCCATTGTGGACCCCTACAACAATCCAATCCCCCCAGGTCTTGAGGCCTTCACGGTGGGATTCAGCGTTCTTGTCATTGGCCTCTCCATGGGCTTCAATTCTGGTTATGCAGTTAACCCAGCAAGAGATTTCGGGCCTCGTCTTTTCACCGCCATAGCTGGTTGGGGTGGTGAAGTCTTCACGTAAGTGTATACATTTAATTCCCATAACATAATGTACTGTGCAATGCAAGTTTTTCCATTGGTCAGTAAAAAGTAATGAGTGTTTCTATTTTGCTTTTTTTCAACAGTGCCAGGCAGTGTTGGTTTTTGGTGCCCATCTTCGCCCCCTTCCTCGGAGCCGTTATTGGTGTGCTTGTGTACCAGCTGATGGTGGGGTGGCATGTGGAGGGAGAAGCACGAGACAGGAAGAGAGCTACGGAAGAGGCTGTGAAACTTAATGACATCACCAGCAAGGATTGATCTGCGTGATTTCCATCTGCCCTCCGCACCATAAATCCACATAAGCTTTATGCTTATGAGTCTCTGGGTTCAGTAAATATGTCTTGCACCACACAAGACTCCCTCTTCTGTTTCAGAAGAGATTCTGATAGTCTTGCAGACCATCAAATGGACTTCAAATGCTGAAAATTTATAGATATCAAACTTTTCTTAATTGTTCCATCAGACATTTTTTTTATACTTTTTTTTTTTAAATGATTCTTATTTCTTTCTTCACACATCCTCCAGATACCTCCATTAAGGGAAAAGGGCGTTTCTTCAGCAACACGAATTATATTAATTCACTGTTTTGAAAAGTAGTGAAAAATGTAGTGTACCAACTATCAATATTCAATATTTCACTTTTTTTACTACTATTATCCAAATATGTTGACTGTCATGTTAAGGTGAGCAGTTCTACCAAAAACAGCTACAGTACTTTTTTGTGTAAATATTTTTTATTCTCATCTTCATTTAAATAATTTTAAAGATTTTTTCCTATTACATTTTAGGGATTGCAGCTTAACATACGCATTTCAAGAAATGTTACAGTCGATAGTTTACTTTACAGTCTTTAGGCTAGTATTGTCATCCTGTCATGTATCTATTCATAACCATTTTAAGTTTGTGATTGAATGTTTTGAAGCAATTGACTGTTATCTTAATAAAGTTTTTTTTTTTTAAAGAATCCTCACAATGTGATGTTTTGCCATTTTTATGTTGTTTAGGTTGAAACCACCTCTTGTCACTCCTTTGTCTTTGTAAAGGATGTGCACATTCATGTACTCTTCCCGGGATTGTTGGTGTTAATCTATAGTAGGATTCAAAGCATGCTGAAGCCAGTCATTATCAAAAACAGCACAAGATGAATGTAACAAGTCTGATTAAGGCCTTATGAAACAAGAGGCGTGGACTACTAGAGGCTTAAATATCAGAATGAGAGAGTAAGAACATTACCTGTCTCTCTCAGATTCACATTCATTCATATTAAGGCTATTGGGAGAACACCTGGGTGTGTGCATGTTGAAATATAATACATTCCACCTTCAGAAAAGAAAACATACTTTAAAAGTGAATTAATACAATTCTTCCAACCAAGCCACAACACGCCAGGTTAAAGTTCTCAGAACTCATTCTAATATTTATTATCCATGATTTATTTCCCAGAAGCCTACAAAAACAGATAGCTGCTAACAACACAGAGATGTTGACAGAGCAATAACTCCCTTTTGTTACATTTCTGAAACCAATTACAAAACAAAGGAAGACCAGCCTTCTCTACACTTAAATCAGTTCAGTAATTCAAGCTTGTGGATTGATTTGTTATGGTGTGGTTGAAGGAATGGCAAGGACTCAGGTACAGAGTTCTATGGGCTTTTTATTTCATTTAAAAAACAAAACAAAAACAAATAAATACTACCCCGTAGGGGAAAGCACACAAGCCAAGGCACAGTGAAGCAAGGCAGGGTAGGACACGACAGGGAAGGGTAAAAACACTGAACTAAAATGTGTCTTAATATCACTATTAACCCTTTGATGCATAAAATGGGTCTAAAGTAACCCGACGGGTTTTTATTTTCCATATCTTTGCAGAAATTTAATTCCATCATTCAGTATTCCAAGTATTCCTCAACTACCTTGTTTTTGATCATCACAAATCCTGATTTTCATTTTTCCTTTCTTACTTTTTGAATTAAAACCGTTTTTGTATTACTACCCTTCTAATGCACAACATGGGTCTAAAATGACCCGTATTCATTCCCTATGTTATTTGAGTCATGGCTGAGTGTTTCTTTGCTGAATCTTTGAAAGAGTTTTATTTCGTCATTTATTATTCCAGGTATTCATTAAATATCTAGTTTTTGATTTCCTCAAATCATTATGTTCTTTTTTTCCCTTTCTTACTTTACATACAATCACAGTTTTTCTAATTTTAAATCAATTTTATACACGTGGGTCAAAATTGAAACCTTTCATATTTGCTATCAGCTGGTTTGCTGTTGACATATTCAATTCTAATTCGATAACATTAGCTTGTTCAAACAACATAAAATTTGAAATAGAATGTTAATATATACAAGTATATTTTTGTTGGGCAGAACATTTCTGTCTCCATATTTCGTCTTTTTTGGGTCATAAATCAGTTCTATTGGTCACCTTTTGGGGCACACCCCACCTTCAAAACCAAATTACAGAGGCAATGGGAAGATGTGGGATAAAAAAACAAACAACAACAACAACTACAAAGAAAAAATGAAGCCACCATCTGGCTGAATCGAAGAGGAAGAAGTTCAGGATCAGCCCTGTGTGCAAGGAGCACAAATGTGTAGCTGTCATTTGTGAGGCACCAAGATGGCACTATACCCGTGGGATTTTATTTAGTTAGTTTCATTTGCTTTTATTTGGTCACATTCACCACAATTCACTACAGGTGCTCTACAGATACACTACAGTTCAATTTCAGTGTTATCAAGGATATGTGTGTGTTATGTGTGACAAAGGGGCAAAAAAAACATTTAAAGTGTTAAGTGTTGGTCTAAATCAGTGGTTCTAAACTACATTCCTGGAGTCTCCCAGCACTGCATATGTTTCCTTAGTCTGACACACCCATTTCAAGAGTAGAGGTCTATGAGTCTCAACTAATGAGCTGATGACCCGAATCGGGTGTGTTTGATTAATGAGACATAGCCGGGGGGAATGTGATTGAACAGCACTAAATAACTGCTAAGATGATCATTTTAACAAAATGTTGTCTTTATTCTATTGTTTTATCCCCCTTGATGGGTCATTTTTGACCCATATGTGTAAACTTGATGTAGTAACACAAAACCTAAGAAAAAATCAAATAAAAATAGTGGTCATTGAAAAAAAGATGTTTTGAATATTCATTATAGAATTCATAGCTCATGGAATATTTAATGCGGAAATTAATAGATTTCAAAAGATGAAACAAACAATGCCCAGTCATGCATGAAATAACATTCGGGTCAATTTAGACCCATTATATGCATTAGAAGGGGTTTTGCATAGCTTGTGTAGGGCTGAGCGAATATGGAGTAGAACTCTTCACTGCCCTAGCGCTTCAGAAATCCCTTTAAAGGTATACATATGAATTACATGTGGCGCAATGGACTTCATCCTCACAGTATACTAATGCCTGTCTGGTAAAAGGGATTCATCAATATGCTGATTGAGGACTGTTGGGACACTCCAGGAACAGGATGGTTTTGTCTGTGGAGACGGAGTCGTTTACACATCAATGACAGTATCTGGACCATTTGCTTCTCATGACATATATGCTTCAACTACATACTATTTACCTACTAGTGTTTTCAAACATGTAACAATTAAGCAGACTTTAAGTATATCAATTTAGTATACCAAAAGTACAGTTGAAGGGTATTTATTTTAAGTACATACACATGTAGATGTGTTTGTAGTATACTTAAAATAATGTATTTCAAATACATTATGGTATGTTTATTTTTCACTAGGGCTGTCACCTTTGATGAGTTTAATGCATCTTTGCTGAGTAAAAGCATACATTTCTTTTTAAAAAATTTGAACGGTATGTAAACCTGAATTTTATTAATCATCCATATGGTTCCTTGACATATACATTCTGCAAGTCAGATATATCAGGAAATCTTCTCATCTAGCTCATATTGCACACCTTTACAAATCCCTCTCTTTTCAGTAAATATGACTCCCTTGGCCATTTTTTCTCCTTTGGGTAAGACCGCTTTCTCTGCGCCTGATGCACTTTCAGAACCTGGTCTCATTTTTCAGTGAAGAAGACCACACGACCACTCCTGTCCTAATTTCCACTCAAACAAGTTTGGAAACAAGCTGTGGGAAACAAGTTGAACAAGTACCAAGACAAAAACTGTGCCCTGTTTGGACTCCATAAAGCTCAGTGCACTGGTATCCATTGCTGGCTCAGAGCCCACACACCTGCATGGAGGTCTCCAATCACATGTTTCATTTTAGTTGCGGCGCCCTTAAACTTGCATTTAGTGCATGCCAACTTTAATGAGGTGTGAAATCTGCAGTTATTTCAGGGCTTTTGCTCTGTTTGGATTGTTTTATGAACATTTTGCTTGATAACGCAAAGTATTGTCCTTGGGTGTGGGGTTCTTACGTAAACAGGAATCTACTGAGCAATTACAGCTTGTGTCTTCATCAAAAATAAATTTCCTGTGAACAAAATTAGAGCGGCAGAGCCACACATTTTCCGTGATGGCTGCATGGAAATTGCGAACGGAAGGAATTTGTTTTTTGGTTTCTAGTTCATCTTCTGAACAATAAATTACCTTCTTTGTGAAGCACTTAAGACTGTTTAGTAACCTGAGAAGTCAGACAGCATAGACTTCAACTAAGAATGTGTGTGGTTTTAATAAAACACCCTATGGGATGACGCCTCTTCTTTTTTCCCCCTGCAGAAACCTGTAATGGATGTGAAAATCCTCTTGAAAGACTTCATGGCAGTAGCTATAAACACTGGCGTCAGTACCACGTGTGATGTCCAAAAGAACATTATGTCTTTTCATCTTTACACTGAGCAATATGTGCATACTTTGTAGATTTATGAGGTATTGTTTTTTTTTTACCTTAGCCAAAACGGTGTTGTTTTAGAGCGGATCTCCACAATATTTTCAAACAAACATGTCTGGGCAAAAGTGCAAGTCATGATTTGGTCACACTTCTTGAGGTCCACAAGTACTTGTAAAGCACATTCCCAAGTTTACAATGTTGTTTCCTTTTTTTGATGCACCAAGCGTGCCTGAAGACATGCTTTTTAAACGGTCACTGCTTCTTGGAGTTGGGAGCTAAAACATCACAGCAGATACCTTTAAGATGGTGCCAACCATATGCCGCCCACATGTGGAAAAACAAGTTGAGAGGAATCCATACTGATGACACTTTTTCAGATGTTTTCAAAGATATTGCAATCAGATCGTAAAACCTGTACCTGATTTTACATCTGTTTTCAAAGCTGTTTTGTTTATAGCAAGAGCACTCTGAATTTTTTTCAGTAGCTGATAAAAACATGGAAACATTGAAAAATATAAAATAGCATACTTTAGCGAATCGTGATCAAAATGATTCTGTGTTGGTAATTTTTAAATCTGATTTAAAACATGATTGAATTATTCAAATTTTGAGTGTGCACAACCCATGAGTACCTTACAACAACAACAAAAAATCTCTTTCTCTTTCCCAGTACATCAAAATAACTTGTTAACATGTCCTTGATTATTTTTTTTATCCTCCGATAACACAGTTATTTTTACAAACGGGTCGCTTTGGTGTAAGGTTAACAGTGAAGAGAGGAAACACAAAGAAATGCTAACTGTTCATATCCATTGTTTTTCTGTTATAAATATAACCACCTTTCATTGTGTAAATTATCTACAAGACCTCTGTGGTCAGCAATGTTGATCTGACTATTATATGTCAGGCTTACATTGGCTTTTCAGATTTTGTTTCCTCAAATTTGTTCTAATGTGACAGTGCACTGCACAATGCCTTTCTTTCATGTATGACCTTTTGTGCTCATCCTCAAACAATAACCTATTTGTTGTTTCAGAGTTACTGTAAAAAACAAGAGACTTTTAGATTTTACATTCCTTACAAACAGAGCATCATTTAGAAGTTCTGTGCAGTGTTTTATCTATTTGACTTTTAGTCAGGGACTTCAGCCTCATTACACAGACCTTTTGTTAGGAATCATCTCAT
The DNA here is from genome assembly GCA_038088235.1 of Zacco platypus. Taxonomy (NCBI): domain Eukaryota; kingdom Metazoa; phylum Chordata; class Actinopteri; order Cypriniformes; family Xenocyprididae; genus Zacco; species Zacco platypus. The sequence goes on along the minus strand of CM076082.1, from coordinate 19,236,286 downwards.
TTATCTGATCATCCCTCATTTCTTCAGCTCCCTGATGCATTTTTATGAAGCAAAATACGTGCAGTTGCACATGACCATCCCAAGGTTGGGATCAGAGATACAAATACACAGCCAATGGAAAGAGGACGGAAGAAACGGATAGAAACTCAATCATGCTCAATCACGCATCAGGGTGGGGACATCCTCTGTTTTCCTGATAGATATCCTACGGGAGAGCCTCTGCTTATACAAAGACAGTTACAAGCATTTTCTATGCTCCTGTCTCATATGTGCCATGTATATGATACCTATCCTGCATGTGTGAGAACAGAGAGCTTGTACTCCATATTGCATTTTGAATTATTCAACACACTTGGAGGGAAACAGATGAATGATTGTTTATGGATACTGTTATTTCAGGGACAGTGATAACAGAACAATGCAGATGTAAGATACATTCAATGGTATAAAATGCTGACATCTGCATATGCAATTATGGCACAATCACCTGGCTACAATCCAAAGATTGTTATAACAAATAATGAGAATGATTAAAACACACACATGTGTGCATGCACGCACACACAAACGCAGGTTTTGCTGTCAAAGTGAGGACATTCCATAGGCGTAATGGTTTTTATACTGTACAAACCCTACACTACCCCTACCCCTGAACGTACCCATCACAGAAAACATTCTGCATTTTTACATTTTTTAAAAAACATTGTTTAGTATGTTTTTAAAGCTATTTTAAAATGAGGATTCATGAAATGTCCTCATATTAACCAGTGTAATACCATTGTCATTACAAAATTTGTGTCCTCATAAGTCACAAAAACTCACGTGCACACACACACACACACACAAACAAATTTATGCAATACACACCTGCTCAAATACACGCCTGCTTTCAAAAAGCTATCGCACCCTATCACTTGCCCAGACATGTCTTCCACTGCTTGGTGGTTATCGTTTCCTCTTATCTTGTCTTGTTTAGTAAGTTTTAAATAAAAACAACACATGTGTTATGTGAATGTTGCCAATATGCTTCAATGCAAAAACACAACCATACAGGTAAAACCACAGTACCGGAGTACCACGGCGTTACAGTGGAATGCAAATGTGTATGTCTTCTGAAGTACTGTATGTGAAAACTGTTATAGTTACAGTTAAAAGTGTGAACAAAAATATCACCTACTTTTCAAAGAAGAAGTGAGAATGTCCGATACCATATGTGTTTCTGGCTTCAATTTTCATGCTTGCATGTCAACCTCATATTTTCTTCTCTCTCCTCAAAATATGTCTACTTTACACCCTACCAACACACTTGCACAGACATGTTTCACATTTCTCAGTTGTTGTCCTCGGCAGAAGAGCTGTACAAAGCAGTTTGTCAAAAGAAACAGGTAAAGTTAGTTTGATAATAAATCTGGCAAAACAGTTAAGGTGGTGCCCTTCCATCCCTTCAGTGCAAGTTACAACAAAGTGCATAAGTCAAGAGTACTTTATTGGAAATGTTAATATTACATGTGATTTACATGTGATATTTAATAACATTATTTTTATACAAAATGATTTTATGTATATTACATTAATTTCTACTCATATTAATAACAACTATTTCAGTTAGACATATGCAAATCAAAAATAATCTACATTAATGCTAAACACAACGCTTGAGGCTTTCTTCAATGCCAAATCAGAGGCATGTTTTGAATGTATTATTGTTTTCCAGGAAGAAAAACATTCCTATTTTACATGCACATACCCAGAATGCAGATAAGCGATCACTTTTAATTATACAGTATATTGGTTTTTTTTAGTTTGTCAAGTTTGATCATTATTTAACCTGAAGTTACCTTATATCTTTTTGGCAAGGTACAGAATATTGTCTTTGATCAGAACCCAACCTCAATTTTTCAAAATTCAACAGAAGGATGGCATTCTGCCTGCAGAAGCACAGTAAACCCAACAGATGTCTGTGATTTTTTTGTTGGATATGAAATGGATAACGTACAGTCAGATAGTCATTATAGCTAAATAAATCGTAAAAGTGAAAAAAAAAAACACGTGAAATACTGATTTGATTTTGAATTATTTTAAGTGAAAAGCGTAAAGCATCCAGGAACACTTCGCATTGGAGTCTGGTTGCATAAACCGCTAAGACTAGTCTTACAAGTTTTTTTTTTCTTCTTCAATACTATTTCATAACTTTTTTGAGTTATATTTGTCTAATTTGATACTGAAAAGTAAGACTGACTGCTAGACACTGTCTTATCATAATGGCTATGTTTATGCAACTGTTGCTGTTAGTTGTGATCATTTCTTGCAATACTTTATCCCACTTATTCCATGGCTACACAACAAATGTAGTTGGCAGTGATTCCTTGGACAATTGTCATTTTCAAGAAATATTTGCAAAATCAGAATCAAGCATTCCACAAGTTAATAAAGCCATCAATTCTGTTCTGTCAGTTTTCTTAGGCGTGATACATAAGTTACTCTCACTCATTTCTTCTATATATATAATGCAGATTAGTCAGTTAGATATGTTTCAAATAGAGGGGTGATTGTTCCATCTTTCCATTCAACAAGGATCTCTCCTCGCTGGATTGAGGGGGACTGAGCAGGTTTCATGGGGTGTCGGGTTAGAGGGGCTCTCTCACTTGGTACTGGAGACCCTGGCTGACTGGCTTCTCCTGTCGGAGTGTAGGATTTCAGCACCACCACAGTCTTCTTCCTCCTGTGTGTGAAGATAAGAAATCAGTCAATCATAAAGGAGACAAACTTGTTACTGAGCCTTTCCTTGTTTTGAAACTGACTTCAGTGTGCGTGTTCACAGTTTCATAACAATGAAAAAGAGATCAGTTCCCTCACTACGTCATGCGTAAAATTAAATGCTGGCATTCAGAGAATCAAAAACTTGAAGGTTTATTTTTTACCAAAAATGAGAATAATCTTACCTGTTCTGGTAAATGTTAAGAGTGAGGATCACAAGACCAAGTAACAGGGCCAAACTGCTTAGAAGCAACATTGTCATTTTCCAGCCTGTTCCTGTTTTTAAAAAAACGTTTTAGAACATCACCAACTAATATTCTCCATTTTTACGCATTACCAATTAGCCATTTTCTGTATTTGTACTCATTTTCATTAAAATTGTCATTCAAATTCACTAAACTTTCGTTGGCTCATAACCACAGGCATGGCACTGTGTTTAGGTTTCCTCTCCTCTACTGCCCTCTAGTGGACATAAGGCAAATTAACTATTCCGGGGGGAAATGTAATGTTTTGAATATGTGATTGTTTTTAGCCTATTTCCTGACCGATAAACATTTAACTGCTACAATGAAACTTTCTGAAACAGATGAAAACTTACCATAGTCTGTTGTAAAAACATTAACAGAAGGGCCCGCAGGCTCTGAAGTCTGTGTTGCTGCAGTGGATTTTATTAGGGATGTCTGGCCATTATTCCCAGCTTAAGTAAAGAAATAAACATTTTATACAGTTATGCAATATATTAAAGTCATTATTAAAAGGAAAATAGACAATGTACACAGGAATCTCGCCCTTTTTGACCAATCAATTTCCAGTCATTCATAACTACTGCATAAGTATTTTTTTTTCAAATGGATTCTGGGGAAGTAAATCGATTTTGTATGTCAGATACCAATCCTTAGAATTAAGTGATATAAATGAATTATATGTAAATAATTCATTTTAATTAATAAAATTATAACTTATTAGTGTCAGCCTGAGATTTGAATGAGGCTTAAATGAGAATTCGGCTTTCTGAACTCCATGCCTTGAACTCCATTTCTATATTATCTGATTCTTCCAGGTTTTCCAATATTGTGTGGATCCAGGAACAAATTTAGTAAGACAAGATGAAAAATTAATGCAAATACATGTCAGGGTGACCTTCAAGAGACGCTCAGCAGAATTCTGTGGAGTTTTAAATGAAGAAGTGGATGAGATGTCATTAATTAAAATGATGGGATGACGAAATGAAACACAGACCCAACTTCTAATCTAACTCTCTTACAATGCCAATAGCGAATTTGAGTGAGAATTTGAGGTCCAGTTGAAAGCGTCTCTTGCAACACATTCTGGCCGTGATGTGTGCTGTCAGTATCCTCGCATAGCGTTTGATTAGCCATTGTCCTCCACTTGCTGCCTTTCCCACGATCTTTAGAAAGGAAGACCTTGGAGGAATCGTGACGTACGCTCAGGTGCAGACCCTTGCCATGTAATGTCAGGAGACCCTTTTTAGAGCAGCTCCAGGTCTGGCCCTCACGATCCTCCTCCTCAGAGCTACAAGCTCGCAGCCAAACACTCTCATGCTCCTGGATCTGGGGTGCAGTTAGACATCCTCCGGTCTGCGGGTTGCTGAGAGACCGTGTCTCTGGGTTCCAGCGCCATTCTTGCAGAGCTGAATCTGCCCTGCATTCTTGCAAGGTTAACCTGCTGCTGACTTGACCTTCATTTACCTGTACACACTTTCTCAGCTCTTCATTCCTGATCATGAGTCCTATAACTTCTACAAAGGAAAAGAGACATTATTGTAGCTGATATGGTAATAGGCACAAATACATATTACAAATATGGACAGTATATGTAAAATGCATCTTGCATCAAAAAACTCTCATACAGCGCTACAAACTTGAGAGATAGATGCATAATTCATGCATATCAACAGTGACCAAGAAGACCATCCTTCACTTTGAACACTATAGCAATAACATATTTACCATTTAGTATACACAAAAAGTTCTTTAATATATTAGTGCAGCTGTAGCCTATTTTGTCTTGTGTGATCAGTCTGGGCTTTATTACAGAAACATCTTCAGAATCCTATTCTATCTAAATAACCATCGTATTTTATTTAGGAAATATAACTTTTTAAAATCTTAAGTCGAGAATTCAGAGAGTAAGTTTCTGTAATAGAGCCAAGTTAGTTCGAGTAGCCAATGACAACATTTATGAACAAATGAAATTGGTTCTTTTTAAACAGTAAAATAAAGATATCTTTTATTTCAAGTTAAACACTGAAGTAAAGCTATCATACATGCTCTTTACCTTCAAAAACTAGTGTTGTGAGAATTAAAGTGCAGAATCCTCTCCAAATGGCATCCATCACCGTGGCGCAGTAACAACACTACAAGACTTCCAGATTACAGTTATGATCTGAATAAAGTAATAATTCCCACCGCTCCCGATCTCCTCCTAAAGCAAAGCATAAAGTGAAGAGCGACGATGTTGATCCACCGATAGTTGACACTGTAGCACAACACATTTTCACTTGAGAGAAGACTGGAAATTTATGGCGCATTAGGGGCAAGTGTTCAAAGAGTGAGTGCAGAATACTAATTAACAAAAGACGACTAAGGGCAATTAAGTGCTCTGCTATGTTGGTGAAAGAAAGAGATACCATGGAAATCACGACGACAACAACCAACCATACATAGGTTTAAGTTTGCATACGGACGTAAAAGACGTACATTTTAAACATCATCAAATAGTGAGGAAAATGTAACTGTAATCTACAGGAGATGTAGAAAGAGAATGGTCATTTTATGAGGCTCAGCTATTTAAACGGCATTCCATGCCAGCTGAGATGACAGAGCTTCTGTTCCCGTTGCTGTGTTGTTGCTAAGGTTGGTGTCGACAGTCAGGCGGGATTTAAAAAGAATGGGAGCGAATCACTCTCAGAATGTTTCCACCTATTTGTGTTTCTATGGGGCCGACTGAATGAAATAAAAAAATGCTACTTTTCTAGACAACAAACTGTGCGTTAAAAAGTTTGCGTAGTCATTTCAAAATGAAAAGGAAATAAACACTCTTAATATAAAGGCATATGCTCTTCCTGCAGATGATTTGCTGACAAAATAAATATATTACAGCTGCAAGCAGCGGTGAAAGGGCCCTCGCACCGGTGCCATTGGAAAACAGAGCACACTGAGCAATATACATTTAATTCAGGATAGTGTCAGTCATTTGTATTTGCCACACGTCCTGCTACCAGCTTATGGCAATATGACTATAAGTAAATTTTGGTGTGTTGATATTTTCACGCCAGGGTATCAAACACGTGAAGTTTGAGGTAGATTGGGCATATGCTTGAGTTACAACAACTTCCTGTTTGATCACGATAATAGCATGCTTTAGCACTCAGTTAAGTGTTGCTAGCATGTTTTAGAAAGTTTCTAGCATGTTTAGCACTCATTTTTACAGTTTTGCATATTTTAGTATGTTGCTGGTGCATCACAGTGTTAAACACGTCACTTCCTGTTGCCAGTGGGTGGTACCTATCTGAAAATTGTCATGTAGATGTGTTCAGGGCAGGACTCTTCTCAAACACGTGACGTTTGGGACAGATTGGATATCGAATGCCTGAGTTACAACAGCTTCCTGTTTCGTAGCGTTAATCGCATACATTAGCACTTAGCCAAGTGTTGCATGATTTAATGTTCTAGTATGTTTGGTACTTTGTGGCATATTTAAATGTGTTTTAGGGAGTCAATAACAGTGTAAAGCATGTCATTTCCTGTTGCCACCAGGTGGCGCTGTATGCCTGAGTTACAACAGCTTCCTGTTTCATGGCGAAACATCAGACTTTGTCAGGACGCCACAGACACCTTCAGTAAAAACTCAAGATCTTTGCAATTTAACAGAAGGTCTTCAGATTAGACTGACCGAACATGATGTTGTTCTGGTTAAATGTCTATGAGGAGTTAATCACAGTATAAAACATGTCATTTCCTGTTGCCTGCAGGTGGCACTATAACTTTAACTGAATATTGTCATGTAGATGTCTTCAGGCCAAGACTCTTATCAGGTTTGGGACAGATCAGACATATGCCCGAGTTACAACAACTTTCTGTTTCATAGCAAAGCTTTGAATTTTGTCAGGCCGCCACGGACATGCCCTTCAGCGAAAAATCAAGATCTTCGCAATTTAACTTTGCAAAGGCCTTTAGATTAGACTGACCAAATATGATGTTTATCTGATATCTCTAGGAAGAGTTCGTTAAAGTACGTCTGGAAATGGCAAAAACTGCAAACATTTTGCAGAGAAAATTGTAGGTTTTTCAGATTTTGTTCACATGAACTTTTTTTTTGGTATTTGGCTGTTCCATCTGTTTTCTGAATTTCATACTTGTACGTGAAATGTAGCTCGAAGGAGCTTAATTGAAATTTTGTAGGTGGCGCTATGGAGCCATTTTGCCACACCTAATTCTGAAACCCATATCAGACATAAATGTTCACCTCTTCTGACACATGTGCAAAGTTTCATGAGTTTTTGAGCATGTTTAGGCCCTCAAAAATGCGATCATTTCATTTCGGACAAGAAGAATAATTAACTGAGCAATTACAATAGGGTTCTCACACCATCGGTGCTCGGGCCCTAATTATGGCTGACAGCGAGAAGAGCATTTCTGCAATGGCATGATGCCGCATCCACACCATATCAGTATAAGTCCCAGACAACTGTCATACCAGCCAAAGGTGTGCTCCATGAAAATATCACATCAAAGTGAGGATATTTGTCTATTCTGAGAGTGGAACAAAATTTTAAAGGGATAGTTCACCCAAAAATTCCCAAATAATTCCATCATTACCCCAATGTCGTTTCAAACCCGTAAGACTTTCGTTCATCTTTGGAACACAAATTAAGGTATTTTTGATGAAATCAGCTTTCTGTCCCTCCATAGACAGGTTGAGCTTTTGCTTGTTTGCTGATCAATGTTTATTTGTGAATAAAAGCCTAAATTAAATCCGTTCATCATATAAAACGATCAAGTCTCTTAAGAAAATTTGGACTTAATCACTCAATTCCAATTTCCGATCTATATCTACTTTTTGAAGCATTAAAGTTGCAATTGTGTAGGTTGTCTATGGAGGGACAGAAAGCTCTCAGATTTCATCAAAAACATTTTCATTTGTGTTCTGAAGATGAACAAAAGTCGAACCGACATGAGGGTGAGTAATTAATGACAGAATGTTCATTTTTGGGTGAACTAACCATTTAAATTAAGAATTGTGTGACAAGTAGGCTTACTAATCAGTAAGGTCATTTAGACTGTAACCTACAAGTCCTGCAGATGATGAGTTTTCTTCATAATTGTTCTTACAGAATCTGAATTGACAGTTAATACCATTTCAGATTGAGTTCAGCAACTGTAGTTTTCTGTCTGCAACTTGGCTTCTGTTCATCACATTGTAACCTCTGCCTTCCCTCCCTCTGATGCCCATCTCACTATGGGGCCTACTATTCACAAACTACTTTCACAAACCCCATAACCACAACCTCTCTGCAGGCCTCTTGTACACCAAGTCATTTCACTTGTTCCATTCACTTGCTGTCTTTAAATTCACACGTATTCTTTGTGGTGAGCAACAGAGGTTATTGTGTGTCTTGTTACAGTAATTGTTTTACTGCTAACATTTTCTATTACTTTTTATTCATGGAAATTTCAGATTTTACAGTTGGTATTTTGGTTTAGGAAAATACTTTGAAAAACATTCTGATCAGGTCTTTCAGAAGGAGGAACCTTTGTACCTCCCACAGAATGCCAACAATGAGATCTTTCACTACTGAACATCAAAAGAGATTTTGATATCTGTATTATGTAGGAGGGTTACAGGCAGCTTCTTGTTTGTCAATGTGCTGCAAAAAGTGAAATGGGGATAATCTTTATTTTTTTATTGGCAAAAACAAAACAACAACAACTAATATGTGTCTTTTTATTTTTTTATTTGAAAAACCAATCTGTTTATTAAGGTAAAAAAAAAATCACCAGAAACAATAATCATATAATATTTTATAAAAATATAAAAGCACTTTTGTTTTTTCGGGTATCGATTTTATGGAATTAACATAATGAATTTTAACATAATATTGTAATATATGTATATATATATATATATATATATATATATAAACTCATTATGTATCTTCACTTAAATGATTATTTTAGTAAAAAAAGAAAAAAAAAAGAGAAAAAGTATATAATTCATAAAAGAGGCACATTGATGCCATCTGGTGGGTGGACATCTGAATAAGATGTAATGACATTGTTCAACCATTAGAAGGCAGTACATTTTCCATAGTTGTTGATGACCCGCTTCCTCTTAAGGCCATTTCCTCTGTGCTCTCTCCTCATCAGTCTCAGAGAGGCTGGTGTCAAGGTGTTCTTTGTGTTCTCTTCTCCAGAAATTCTTCTTTTGGCAGATCTTCCCTCAATTTTCTTCCACAGCACAAAGAAATTGGACAGCATGTTGAAAAACATTGCCATGATAGGCCAACGAGATGTCCTATGTCTACATGTGGGAGCTCTGGCTTGTTCCTGCTCACATTTCCAACCATGGTTAATTTTCTCTGAAGAAGCTCTGTGCAAAGGGAATACGATGTGAAGAAATAGTCGGACATTATTGTGTCCCTGGAGAGCAGCTGTCACTCGGAGTACAATGCATCTGCCCTGATTTTTTGCCCCAGCAATTTTCCTGTCAAGACTTGCATATTCCAGGCATAGCTTGTACTGGCATCAAGGACTGCCAAGATTTGGATGCAATATTTGCAGGTTTACTTGTATTATATATTAACTGCAGTATTTTCACCCATTTTTTCCCATCTGTTACTAAAAGTTTGTGTTCTCGCCTGGCAGATGTTTCTTTGCACAGTGGCATGGTGGCCCAAAAAAATCACCTTCCCTGATTCAGCATGCCATAAACCAGCTGTGGCCTCATTGTGAGATTTGTAGACACCAGCAAACATGAGCAGATAATACATGAATATCTACGGTGGCCGAGAGAGCTCAAAGCGCTGCAAATAATAAAACACATGCAAATTAAAAAAGCACATGCAAATAAAAAAAAAACGTGATCATCAGTTTGACAACACATGTGCTGCAAATCCTCACAACACATGCAAACTCAATAACGCGCTACATTTACAAAAACGTGCTACATTTACAAAAAGCGCTGCAAATAGCACAAACCACAACGGAAATGTTTCAAGGGGGACCCCAAAAAGTGACGGACCCTACTTGACAACAGCACAAACTAAAAAATATTATTAAAATATATTATGTAGGCATTAATTCAATGTAATGTGTTTCACTAACAGAAAAGTGTAATATGTGGCATTGTTGTTAACTCATTAAACTTTAAGAGATGATGATTTAGTGGATGATTTAAAAATATTCGTTAATCATCTGTAGCGTACTAATGTGATGTAATCGTAACGGCCGCCTGAGGGCGCGCGACGACCACGTCATCTGTGAGCGTCAGTTTCTAGCAAACTGAAAAACACTTTATTAAAAATAATAAATACATTAAATAATGTACAGTTGTTTATTTTTGTTTGCAGTTTTTATAGTATTTCTGGATTGTGAACACTTTGTGCACTCAAATGCCGTACACTATATAGGGATTAGTGAATAAGTGAAGGGTGAGTTGAACTGGTTTTGGACGGTCTTCCTAGTAGGGTCCGTCACTTTTTGGGGTCCCCCTTGAAACATTTCCGTTGTGGTTAGTGCTCTTTGCAGCGCTTTTTGTATTTGCAGCGCGTTTTTGAGTTTGCATGTGTTGTGAGGATTTGCAGCACATGTGTTGTCAAACTGATGATCACGTTTTTTTTTTAATTTACTTTTTTTTTTTCAATTTGCATGTGCTTTTTTTAATTTGCATGTGTTTTATTATTTGCAGTGCTTTGAGCTCTCTCGGCCACCATAAATATCAGTCCAATCTACAACCATCTATTCTTCCATCAGCAAACACAAATTTGTCATGTCAACCATCTATTGAATCTTTTAAATTTTATTGAAAAATTATTTATTTTTATTATTATTTCATGGTCATGAAAACACCCCATTTTAGCACTGCTGTTTCAGAGCATCTGCTACAATAGGTACAACAAACATTTATCATTATACAAAAAAAATGTTAGCTGGGTAATTAGATATTAATTATAATCTAATATTTTACTCCAAATATATAATCTATGAAACGATTGAAACAATATGTATATATATATATATATATATATATATATATATATTTTTTTTTTTTTTTTTTTTTTTTTTTTCTTCTTTTTTTTTGTATTTTGAGCATGAACATACAGTGAAGTAACCTCACAGAACAGACAGACAGATCAGTAAACGCTCAGAGCCGTGCGTCACTGCATGCACCGCAGATAATTGTGACGTTCTACACACGCACACATGTCTGCTCCGTCACTATGGCTGCAAGAGACGCGAAATGGTGGCGAGACCTTGCTTGAATACAATTAGACAAAAATATTCATTATACCTCTTATCTGACATCGACCGGTCTAATAACAGGGGGAACGGCGTATGTTATTTCCATACGAGGAGCCATTTTATTCAGTATTTGCACTGAAAAGAAGAGGATTAACAGGACAGCCCATCAGTTGCCTTCATTCGGGCTTGGTAGCTGTTAAAATATGTTTGCATCACGCCCGATAACATGGTAAATAATTGAATGCCAGTGTGTTGTTACTGGAAAAGAAGACGGAGGGTCTTTTATATTCCATATCTTGCCGTGTTAAACCAGTCTGGACTTAACGTTACCGCTAAAACCCGATTTAGTGTTGGTGCAGCAGCGCATGCTCTGTCTCCAGAAACTCTCAGGATTATTAGTACATTTTGTTTGAACTTATTTCCAAGTCCTGCTTCGTATTTCAGAAAGAACATCCCTACTCCAAATAATGTCAAAAATGTACCACAAAGAGAAAAGCATTCCGATAAAGAGCAGCGCGTCCGCGCTCTACAACAACCTGAGCGTCCTGCGCATCGCGCCGCGCTGCCTCACCTACTTCACGGTGGTCCACGCCAACGTGGTGAACATGGTCAGCGCCTCCTGGGACGGGCTGAACTATTCCCATCGACAGCTGCAATCTAAAGAGGGCAACGTGGCCACCAGCTCCTCACTTATCATGCAAGTAAGACTAAAGTACCTTTGGAGCCCTAATAAACACTATTGCTTATCTTGTTGTAGTGCAGTTTTGTTTACAATGTTTTAAAGCTGTCAATATTTGAACACCACACATTAGTAAGCTGACAGTTTCTTTTCTTTTGATTGTTTTAACATTCAACTCAAGATCTCATTTAACACTGATTTTTGTCTGACAGGCAGCCTGGTGTGTCCTGCCCTCACGAGATCTTCTTGTTCTCACTTCTCAGAAAGGAATCCAGGTGGGTCAAGTGTAATGCCATGCTCTTTAAGTGCATGGGAAACATAACTTAAACTGTGTTTATTCTTCAGATGTATGAATCAGATGGATCCATTATGGTCTATTGGCATGCCCTGGACACACCAGAGACACCCACAGGTCAGTGCACACCTCTGTAAATGAAGTAAATTGAGTTATTCTTTTTCTTTCTTTCATTTCCACCTAACTTGAAGAATGAACGGTGTGACTCATGCCTCATAAAACTGAAATAATTTGTTGTAATTTCCCAGCTAAAGCAGTGTTTGCCAGAGGGATTGCAGCGGTGCGGGAAAAACACATATGTGTAGGTAAGTGGCTTCATCTGTCAGCAGTGGATATATAGTAAATATCTGTCTGTTTTAAGATGGCCATTTATATGCTTTCCTAATGTGTATACTAAATGAGCCGCTTTCCATTTCTCACTCTTTTTTTCAGGGGTCTCATCTGGCTCAGTGCTGGTGTTTGACGTTCCCAGTAAAGGCAGTAACATCACCCTGTCTGAGGTTTTGGAGGAACACAAAGAGGCTATTACAGACATGGCCTCTGAGTGTTCAGGCAGTCTGGTATTAACTTATAGTATCTTTCATGTTATATTTATAAACTATATGGCAAATGCTATTTTTATGTGTTTTATTTGTTATGTTTGGTTCAGTTGATTTTAAATTACTGGTGGCTCAGATGTTTTAATATTAAATTGGCCTCTTTTTCCAGGAGTGCATTGCTGATTTAGTTAGCGCTGATGACTCTGGCCTGCTCTGTGTGTGGAAATCAGGAGAGGATTTTCAACTGCTCAACAAGATCCCTGGTTTTGAGTATGTTAGGAGGCAACAGGAGATAATGGGTTTCATTCATGAAACTTTCATAAATATATGAGTATACGATTTAAACGTAAAGTGGACCTTTCCGAAAACTCTCCCCCAGAAACCTGAGATTTGATAGTTAAACGTGTGAATTTCTATAATTTAGTAATAGGAAGTGCATACAAGCTCATTTATAATTAGCATACTTCCCGCCCATGAATTGTGAACTGTGTGAATTAAATGTACAGGAATCCTGTGGGATCTTTTGGACTCGTTTCTTAGGTTTAGCTCCAGTATATTGCGTAAATGGAAAATAATATTTGGCCATATTTTTAACGAAAATTATTCAGTAAGTGTTAAGCTTGCTTACAAATGCTGTTGCTCAGCTTTATATATACCCAACTGAATAACTATTTTTGTGAATATATATTGTTATGGCAAGTGTTTTCAAAATACAGTTTGCCTAAAAGAGCATCATTTCATCAATCCGAAAATTACGTCAGACCGACTTTACAAACAATTGACAGAAAAGCGTATTCTGCTTGTGTTTCATGAAAGAGGCTCACTAGAAGCATGCCAGTATATTATATAAGTATATTATAGTACATATATTATTCAAATGTGTATCTTCTTCTTTCAGCACAAGTTGTTCGTCAGTAAAACTGTGGAAGGGCACAGTCATTGCCGGCTATGGGACGGGACAGATCCGTCTGTATGAGGCGGTCACGGGTATACTGCATGCAGAGGTCAATGCCCATGCACGCTGGATCTACTCACTGGACATTGCCCCATTCACTGGCCTGGTGAGAGGAAAAGATGCATATAGTACTGTACTTTCTGAATTGTCTTATAATTAATGTATGGATTAGTACATATGTGCACTTTGAGTCTAGTAATCATATTATTTCAGTCTGTTTTCAGCACAAATAGGCTTAATTAGGAAGTTTTCCTAATCGGATGTATTCTTAAAATGGTTAACTCTCAATTACTGATATTGTTTTCCTTGTTTAATGAAAAAGCTGCTCTCTGCAGCAGAAGACTCTTGGGTTAGAGTGTGGCATCTGAGCTTGACCCCAGAGACTAACAGCGTTGAGGTAAAACACTTCACTGCCATTCAAAATTTCAGTTTATATTTTTAAGATATATTTTTTAAATTCAGCACGATGCATTACATTGATCAAAAGTTGCAGTAAATACATTCATAATGTTAGTTTTTTTCTATTTCAAATAAATGCTGTTCTCTTGAACTTTCTATTCTTCGAAAAATCCTGAAAAAGTATAACATTTTCCACAAAAATATTAAGCAGCACGACTATTTTCAACATTTATAACAATACGAAATGTTACCCGAGCAGCAAATCAGCATATTATATTGATTTCTGAAGGATAACGTGACACTAAAGACTTTCCATCACAGGAATGAATTACATTTTAAAATATATTGAAATAGAACACTGTAATTTTAAATTGTAATAATATTTCACAATATTGCTGTTTTACTTTATTTTTGATCAAATAAATGCAGCCTTGGTGAGCATAAGAGACTTTCAAAAACATTAAAAAATCTTAGCCAACCTCAAACTTTTTACTGATACCATTTAGCGTACATACACTAGAACTGCATTATTAGTTACATTAAATGAAAACATTTGACTTGAAATTTTGTCCTCGAGTATTCAGTGTTACAAAGCACTTCATGCGTGTTCAGCTGATTTCAAATGCACTTCGCTTCTCTGCCCTCTCTAGATCGAGCACATGTACAATGAGTGTGTGACCGACACACAGATCTGCGGAGCCAAGTTCTGTGATGGGGACGGCTACGCATTTGCAGTGACCGGCTATGACTTGAGTGAGATCATCCGCTACACGCAAGCCTAGTCAGGAAATCATCATGCACTTCTGAAACATTCCCACTGGTCATGTGAGGATCACCTGCAGCAGGAAGGTCATGTCTTGATAAAATATTGGTGAATAAATTGGTGTGCATGATAGGCAGTGTCAGGCTGGAGTCAATGTTTTCTTAAAACTGTATATACTACCTGAAATTGCCTAAAAAGCCCCACTTGAACATCAGGAGTCTGTGTTAAGTATGTCGACATGACTGACAGTTGTACTGAATACAAAAATACACGTCTGTGCTCTGATATTGAGGTAAAATGTATAACAAGAGAACTTTTAGATCACCTTCTAATCTGGGTAGAGAAGTAAACAAATGTCAGAAGAGGTAGTTCTGTTGGTGTTTTGCTCCTCAAATAATTTGTTTAGTAAATGTACTTCCTAAAGTGTTCCTGAACAACTCCTTTTACCTCATTGAAAAACTTGGTGTCTGTTGAATCAAATGACATGTAATCATATTTGTGGTTCAGAAAACAGAAATGATCAAATAGTTTTTATTTAATATGTAATATTATAAATATTAAGTACTGCAGAGACTATTTTTTCCAAAAGGAATTTTAAGGCTCTTTATATTTGTCTTATAGCCTTAGACATAATCACATTGTATCTAGATAGTTATTTCAGCTTGACGTCAAAGCAAATATTTTATACTTTGTGTCATTGTCTTAGTTTTTGTTATTTTCTCTTTCATTGTAAGCAATTGTCAGTGACAATTCAGCAAACTATTAAAAAAATAAAAATAGATTTCACTCAGTTACTTTGGCTTTTATTGCAATTCGAAACGTATACCAGTAGATGGCAATAAATCTTGTATCTTTAATGTTTTTTAAAACATTTTGAACCTTTGTAACATTTGAGATCATAATAAACCATTTAACTCAAGCATAATGATTCATAAAGAAAACACATATCACAGAACATATCCAGCATACATTCTTTTTCAAAATGTAAAACATATCAACCATAAACTAGGGTAAGAGTCCTGTGTGCAATGGGTTTTATTTGTCTTCAGTGCCACCTCTGTGAAATCTTAAGGCACGAAGTGACAACTTCATGACATTTCACATGTTTTTAATATGTTTTAACCAGAGCAAATTGGTATTTAAGCAGCATTTTCATTCTTGACTATGTTAATATATTTATCACTATTAACTTCAGCCCTTTTGCGTCTATCTGTTTGCCTTTAAAAGACAGAGGAAGACTTTGATCGTCAGACATGTCCTTCATGAATCTGCCACGAGGCCCTGATGAGTCCTTGTCCTTGATTTACCCCCTGTTATCACACTGTAATGTTTTGTTGTCATTATGTCATTCATCTGTGTAAGTTTCTCTTTTTTAGGTCAAAGAACACCAGAGGAATCCGCATTATCACGTCAAGCTGTTTTATCAGTAATCTGTTGAAATATCTTTTATGCCTATTTCTACCCATAATTCTGTTGTTCCCTCATAGTATTATGCACACATGACCTCCCTTGCCAGCTTGTTTTTGATAAAACACCCCATGCTCTCTTATGTAAGACTTTTAACTTTGTCCTATGGATGACACTATGTGTGCCCTATATTTGTTATTATTGAGTGAATATCAATGACACATAGGGATAGACCTAATGGACTGAGAATAGAGCGCTGACCATCAGATTTGATGGTGGACAGAGAGGAAGTGAGTCCAGAAAGCGTCAATGAGACCTCCATTGGCTGTGGGTTTAATGGAATTATGTAACGCTGCTGTGCGGCATTGGAGCACAGTGAGATGTGTTTAAGGTCAGAGATCTGTGATAATAAACACTATGGCTGGTTTACAGGCTTTGTAAAATTCAATAGTGCTCTCCAGATACATCAGATCTGTGGCCTCCAGGGGGTTGCACTGTTTTTAGATGGGGACCGCCAGTTTGGGTGGCACAATGCAATTCCAGTAGACACAGGAAGCTCTTTTATTATTACACTTAAGTAGAAGTAAAGATTATTTTCTGTGCTTTCTATGCATGTCATGACAGTTCTTTAACTATGGGAACTTTTATGTCCAAGGGATTGATTTTTATTATTAAATTTCTTCTTTTTGACTGTTCAGATATCTTTATGTATAGATTTGTATTGTACATTGTACATTCAGACCCAGACAAATCAACAAGAAAAGGTTGCTGTGCTTCATTTCCAGTCAAGCTCTAATTTTGTCAAATTACACAAAAAGTATGTTATTGTAACGTGTATGTTGTGTTTCGGTTTAGTTTTCACTGTTTCCTGCTTTGGATTGCCTGTGTTAATTTCGCACTTTGCTTATTAGTTTCCATGTTTGGTAATTAGTTCCATGCACTAGTTTCGGTTCAGCTGATTACCACTCCTTGCCATTAGTTCTCCCCAGTGTCGTGTCTTGCGTTAATGTTGCATGTTTGGTTAGTGTTTATTATTCCTGTTCCCTTATTCTCCTGAGTGTCAGTTTATTAAAGAATATTGAATTCTCCGTCTTAGTGTTTACTGACCGCCAAAACGTGACAGTTTTATTGTTTACAGTATTATATTGTAATATTAAAATGCTACATTTGACATTTTTATTCATTTTTAATCAAAATGTCATACATTGATCTTCTTTGACTTCTCCAATCATTTAGTCCTCATAAACCCCCACCCTATCTTACAACCGGTATCAAGCTCACATTCAGATCTGCCGCCATCCAATCACAACCGATGGATGGAACCAAGTCCTTACTCTTTGTTTTTTTCTTTTTCTTTAATCCGTTTCACTTGGCTGTGCCTCTCAATAAAGAAGAAAAGATCTGTTGCTACTTCAGTTTCATCTTGACTTAAAATGTGTTTTATATTTTCTAAAATCCCACAGGGTCAGAAGTGCCCATTATTTGAAGAAACGCACATAATAAATGAGGGACTACCATTTTTACTTGCTACACACGGACACATCGTTTTATCTTTGATTAGCCCTTTTAAATAAACATGCATTAGTTGTTTGCTGGCTTCCGTACTTTGTATTAGCCAATAGAAATCATAAGAGGCTCATTAGTCTGACTGGAATATGTTTTAATACAAAATGTTACATGTTTATTCATGCAAATGAGATGGAGAGAGGGTTTCAAGGAGGGTACAGACGCAATTAAGTGACCACAATCATAATACTCTGCAGACGTATGTCTTTTTATTCATGAAGAAGAGATTAAACTGGCTTTGAATTGTGGAGAATAATCTGTCCATATAAAACATGACAGTTTATTCACTTTCTGTCCTGCCTGTTTGTCATATTTTTAGCAACAGCCGAACCAAGTGACCCGACTTTGATGTTCAGCAAACAAAAGCCACTGGACCATCCCATTAACGTGAATGATTAATTTGGAGACATCTAGATGGAACACGCAGAACTCGCTCTCCCTTCCAAAACTTGCCAAAATCTACCAGCCTTAGTGCTGAGCCTACTGGGAAAGCTTCGCCACACAGGGATTGACAAAGTAATTCCTCACCAGTCTGGAGCTGAGGAAAAAACAAACGCAAGGAGGAAATTAGGGAAAAGTGTCTCCTGAAATTAGTTCATATAAATAGACTGGAATCAGCAGGAGGGGGAAGGGGGATCAGACACACAGATAAATACTGGATGAGAGAGATTGGCCGGAGACAGGGTGGGATGGAAAGTGGAGTGAGAAAGAGGTTGACACCATGCTGATGATTCATTTGGTCATCTAGAGAGAGAGACGTCTGCACACTCCACCCGCTCCAACAGCTGCTCCTGTCTCCTCTGCTGGGTGCTGGGTGTAAGAAAATCAAACAGAGAGAGTGCGGTTTTAAAGATATGTCCTACCTTAAACTTAGTCATTCAGTTTCATGGTCACACCTCGAGTGTGACATTATGAAGTATTACATTATGAATCAGACAGACTGTAGCTACCGAAGCTTGTTATGAACAGTCAGCTCTTAAAACTCATGCTTGAAATTAAACAATTAAATTGATGAAATAGGGCTGTATATATTATGTTTCTTTCCTTTATATTTTTCTCAGCATTTTATTCTAATGTTGTTACAGATATCATACGAGACATGTAGCAAGAAATAACTGATGATCAGAAACATAACTAATGCGGTAACGTGAAAGTCATTTTCATTATAATTGGCGCATGATTTTGTCATTAACTGACTATGTGGCAACTCTGATGATGACGGGATGTAATTTAAGGAAATTCAGAACTTCACTTCTTGTTCCAAAATGAGCCGTCCGATGATGCACAGTGACCAGTGTTGGGGAGAGTTACTTTCAAAAGTAATCCATTATATTGTGTTACTCCCTAAAAAAAGTAACTAATTGTTTCACTTTTTATGTAAAGTAATGCATTATGTTACTTTTCTGTTACTTTTTCTTATCTGGGCTTGGCTGTTTGTTTTTATAACAACAACAAAGTTCTATTTTTGGCAAATGTAAAGGCCCTTTCACACCAAAAGTGAAATGTATAAGCCTCAGACTGAAGGAAATGCAAATTCACGCCTGTACAATAGAGGGCGCAGTTCAAACAATCAAGCCTTTCAGCTGTGCTGCCATTCTGGAATACAGAAGAACAGGATGCAGGAGAAGAAGTAAATAAGTAAATGTAGGATCACATTTAGTCTAGAATAATCAACATGTTTACACAGCGCACCCAACGCCTCTGCACTTACTCCCAATTTCTCTCAACATGGGGACAAGAGAGATGACAGTCAATAAATGGGAAAACAAAGTAACTTGCAAAAGTAATTATTTGAAAAAGTAGGCCTAACTCAGATATTTTGTATTATTTAACTTCAGATATTTTGTAAATTTAAAAGTAAAGCATATTCTGACGTTAATTAGCTGATCGTGTTACTTGTAATTTTTATGAATTTAATTCCGTTAGACAAAATATCAAACCAAGAATCCTATTTATTTATTTATTTACCTACTAATGTATGTCAATGTAATTTCTACACAGGTAACCAGGCAACTTGGAGCAGTGGAGCAATATTCATTGTTCATACATTGTAATTGACTCTTCGCCAGCAGATTGATTGACAGGTGATCTGGCCAGTCATAACTCAGAATCTGCCATTTTGTTTGACAAAGCAGTCAGGGGAGTTAGTAAATTAACATTGGTGAACTTGAACTTGAACTTGAAAAATTGTGTGTGCTCAAGTCTTTCCATGCTTGAAACAACATTCCTGATGTCCATTCATGTTTATTTGATGCTATAAATGAACTAGTATGAAGAGATGATCGGTTCACGAGCCGATTGAAGGAACAACAGCAATCTGTCACAACACATTAAAGAGCCACTATATGGTATTTATTGTTTAAACTTCTTTGACTTTGTAAAAAATTACAATATTTTAAATATGAAACTGTTTCAAATGAAAAGTGGCCTGCTGTGCCCCGCAATGTATTTTTCACTTTGTGAAAACATGATGTGTGGCACGAGAACGGCATGGCTTGTCGGACAAAGTAACAGTAACTAAAGGCGGCGGGTCTTTGCGAAGGGTCAATTACATCATAATTACAGTTGTTATGATTGTCAGGTGAAGTGCTGTGAGGACCACTAGAGGGCACTTCACCTTGGACTCACACACATACACTTTCACTTTCACTGCAGTCACTCTTCACTACATTTTCCATAAGCCCCGTACCCATTCACTGATCACCGCACCAGCTGCACCTCATCGACCAGCCGTTCATTACCACACCAGCTGCACTTCATTACCCACACTATTTAAGCTCCACACACACAAACATACTTTGCGAAGTCTTGATTTGGTTACTCTGTCATTTCTGAGCGATTTTCCCTGTCTTGTTTTTCCGGTCATTACCCTGTCTGTCTTGCCATTCGTGATTGTTTCTCTGCCTGCCTTTGGATTATTGCCTTGTTATACTGGACTGTGATACTTACCCTACCCTGACATCTTTGCCTGTTTATCGACTACGATTCTGCCTAACCTCCTCCATACCTGTTTGCCACTGTTTTGATCATTGCCTGTTTGACCACGTTTTTCAATAAAGCTGCATTTGGATCCCATCCTACAGTGTCCTCGTTACAACAGTAGAAATGCCAGAGGAAATTTCTTAGTCAATATGGGGGGACTTGTTTTACAAAAGAAATAAGAAAGGTTAAGTACCTGACTTAAGAGGAGGATTACAAATCTCAGTGGAGATTTATAAAGAAAAAATATAGTAGAATAACTCTTCACGATAATTTAATTAAATACAGACAAACAGTCACTATCATGCCTGAGAATTTAAGACAGACAGTGAATATTCCACATTTATTAACCTCACCTGTCCCCTCTTTCCCATTGTTGCTAATATTAATTGGCTAGCTCAAGAAACATCCTTGTGTCTTACTGTTAACTGGTAGCGTTGCCAGGGATTGTGAGGCCATTTGAGTCGCCCCCCTGTGATAGTCAGTTTTAACAAAACTGGCAAAAAAATAAAAATGGCAATTTCTGTTACACAGTATTTAAATATTACATTTTCAATTAAATTACACACCTTGCATGAGAAATGATCTCGGCGTTTAGCTACTGTCCTGTATGCTAATATTCCAATGTCTGTTTCATCTGGTCATCCTTAAGCACACCTAGAGACAAGCATGGAGCAGTGCCCACTGGTTTATCTCAAAGCTTCATTAAAGAGGTAATTGTGTATAAAGATCAGATGTGTCTATTGTCATCAGGCTGAATTTGCACCTCAATTATCAGAAACGGACATACTGAGCCAGGTGTAATCAAATGGCACAGCAGGATAGGGCACAAGAGTGTGAGTCTGGCACAGAGAAGTGAACAAACGGCCTGAAGGCTTGGCACTAGCAGGCCAGGCATCAGAGATCAACACGTTTAACAGGGGGAAGAGCACTTGATGATAGAGGGCTGTGTGTTTGATTGCTGGGGGTGTAGGGGGACTCGACCGTGACCTCACACATTGCCCATGAAAAGTGAGATAACACTCAAGTGGCATGTGTAAGCGTGTTTTTGTGTGTGAGAGAGAGTGTCCAAATATGGTCTACAGGCTATAAACAGTTCACAATAACATTTGGAAACTGGTTCTAAAAAAATATGGGTATGGTGAATAATCAGGTCCCATGCTCAGTAGGTTGTTCAGCTGATGAAATATCTTTCTAAAAGACAATCTGTAGACATAAACTTCTATAAAACACTTTTGAAAGTTGAGTTGTGAAAATTGCATGTGATCTAGGACCTGTACAGCACATGACAATATAAAGGCTGTATAGCCTATCCTTCACAGCCTCATTTTCATGCTCATAAAATTAATTTTATCTACCCTGACTAAAGTCTACTGTCAGAGTTTCCTGAGGTGCTTCTCAATGGGACGACCTAAGGCTGCATATCTCGGATGCCACATTATCAAGCTCTGTCGAAGGATATCTCAATGTAAAGCATCCTTTGAAGACAGCCTTTTTCATGTCCTTCATTCGGCTTATTTTCAAGGATGCATCAAGTGTATCCTTCAAGTCCTCCAATCACCCACAATCCTTTGCACACATTCTAATTCTTAAAAAAAAAAAAATAGCAGAAAAGGAATTGGCACTGAGCTCATCCAATTTCACTACGTAATGGAATACAAATAATGATTTTGAAGTTTTGTTGTTGTTGTAAATTAATCACATAATGCTTAACTGTGCGTGATGTAAACCACTGGGACACCACAGACAGTTTTAATTACCTGTGCTGAATTATTAGAAAGTCAGGTATTTTAAAGATTTTTAATATGTAATGTATTTTAAAATAATCATTTTAATAGTATTTTCGTGCCGTGACATAGCCATGCACACTTACTAGACTTATTCTAGAGTTTAATGCTGAGCTAGCCTATATACAAGCCTCTGAAAGACTGGACTAGGAAAGATGCAGCCTCACTAGAAGGAAGCCTTCCATTTATGAAGCACCCCTGAACTTCTTTTGATGCCGCAAACTGATTATATTTAGGGAGTCAGAAAGGAAAATTGTAGTAGCCCGATAACTGAACGAATTACTCTTGTGTCAGTTGAAAACATACAGCACAACTAGTCTTATTTCCAAAGGAATCATTAGAATGAGTCGGTTCTTTAGTGAATCAACTGATAGTTAGGCTACTGACGGGTTGTTCATATGACATAAAGATACACAGCATTTTCTCAGAAATATTTTATAAACATTAATGAATGAAATATGTTACCACGTTGTTTAATATTTTTATAGTTAAGGCCAATTATTGGATTGCATTTGACACCTTTATCAATACTGTAAAAAGTCATTAAATGTCTCTGTAAAGACAACTTTTGCAAAAATTGTTTTAAGTACATTTGTTATTGAAATAACCTCATCATTTGGCAATGGAATTGCATTTCACCTCCAAATATTGTATTGTATAAGTGCAAAAAGAATAATTCATGGAACTAAGGAAATGGAATCATTGAGAGGAATTTAACCCAGATTTGGAATCAATATATTCTTGATTATTTCCATACCTATTCACAATTTCAGTTCAAACAACAAATTCAAAGTATGTTCTCAGGCTTGAATGCAGCAAGGCACCCTTTTGAACTTAATGTTTTAGTTAGATATTTAGTTAGATAGTCACTTCATGATTATGTCAACTAATAATGTTTGCAGAGCAGCAAGGTCTTTCCAGGGAGTTCCCGGTATGTTATTCACAGAGTGTTAAGATCTGGTTTCATATGTCAAGTTTTAAAGTCAATACATTTTGATCTTTATCACATAGGAAACCGGTAACTTCATGGCACACTCAAACATACACTTAAGATTTAGATCTAGAGCAGTTACATGTAATCAACCATAACAGACTTCAATGACAAGTGGTAAACATTAGTGTTTGTTGAAAATTTTGTCCAAAAAGCACTGCCAGTTTTTGTTAAATCGGGAACAGGACTTTGAAATAGCAGTGTAAGCAATATTTTCTTGTCTCAATAGTGCGTGTTATTTTTTCTTATCAGTGTGCTTGTGCAAACATCAATCACTGACTAAAAATAACAGAACATATACAGATATTGCCTTGAAGGATATAGACTTGGCCAATGTTTTAGCATGCATATTAAAAAATTAAAAAACAATGACAGCCCCAGTGAACTGGCTGCAAGCCACAACAGAGACATATCAATTACGTAATATATAATTACCATGAGCAAACATGGTGGGTTATTTTCTTCTCTGTGTGTGTGTGAGAGAGTGTTTGTATGCTCCAGCTGTGCTGTCACTCAAGGAAACCCACTACACTCGTAACACACACTGGCCTTTGCCCTCTGAGAGGATCTAAATTTGCTGTGTTGAGCAGAAATTTAACCTAGTCATAATTACATGGACACTAAAACACACACCTGACTCCAATCCTCTCAGCCCCCCTGAAGATTCTAGGCTGGAACTCAGATCTTTAGTCTGTTTTTCAACACAAAACACTGCAAATACAAATGATTAAGTCAGCATTGGTACACATGACGTCTGATTTAAACTTGAGCACATTACCAGTCAGTGTTCACTATTCCAGACATCACAGTCACAAGATCCTAGAGGCCGTGACATCGGCATGCCCTGTAAATAGAACACCTATACAGGGAATTCTCCTCTTGACTGGGTTTATATAGGAGAATGGGTTGATGGACCGTGTGGCCTCCAGATGGGCACTCAGGCCTGGACAGCGTGATCAGAGGTGAACAAATGCAGAAATCTAAATGGAGCAGAAAGACAAACACGGTCTGTTCATTTAGTCCTTCCGGACAGTTAATGAGAATGGACACTAAATTTAAGGGGTCAAATGAAGTGCACAATTTAAGATCACAATTTAGTCTTAAAAAGAAGTGGGCTTAAATGGTAAACTTTTGTCTTATTTCATTATTGTGTTGCTCGGAAATGCACATGGCCGATTTTGAATTCTTTTGGATTTTTTTCTTTTACTGGCGGAAAGAAAATACAAAAAGAAACAGGCAATATTGTCTAAACTTTAAGTACTGGTTTACTGAACTGTTGTAGCCTATAAAAGCAATACCATGTTATAATCACTAGATATCATGCTGTTGGTCTGTATCGACCCTTTTCATAAATTATGCTTCCACAATGATTAACGTCATATATTTAGTTTTTATATTTTCATGAAAAATGGGCATTTATAACTGTAATGAGCTGCTCAGAGACACGAAAACTGAGGATTCAAGCGCAGCATTTATTGAAGGGTAGGCTAATCCATTATCGAAGTCAAACATGCAAAAGTCAACCACAAGTGAGCAGTCCAAACAGTGATTAAATCCAGCTCACAGGAATCACAGGAAACACAGAAAACACAGAAAATAAACCAGAAACCAAGACATGGGGAAAAACAGGAATACACAGGCTCGGGAATGCAATCTTACAGACAAACAAGATCTAACCAACAGTGAATGATAAACCAGGCTTTATACATATTGAGCCACTGAGGCTAAAGAGACACTGGTGAAAGTAATCATGGTTGATGAATCTGGGCAAAGGATGATGGGAAATGAAGTCTTTTATGGAAAGGGCAAAGTCTTTGGTGGGTTGCTCCCTGGTGGCTCTCATGGGCACTCCACCTGGTGATCATGACAATAACACTTTTTGTTGTATTACCCTGGCATTTAGCTGCTTACGGAGTAACTGTAGCCTGCATGGATAGACTTCTTGGATGTTGGATTGTTTCTATTATTGATGGAGCAAACAGAGCATTTTTGCATTTTTGCACCATCATCCTGAAAGTAATGGCTGTGTCTAAAATCACCCCCATACCCTTAAATAGAGCACTATTTGAGGGGACCATTAGTAGTGGTGTCCAAAACCATAGTGGAAGTTAGCAAGCGCATTTATTCAATCCCATAATGCCATTAAGCATAAATCCCACATTCACTGCCTCGATGAGTGTATAAACTCGAACTTTCAGGAAAAATGTTTTCAAATAAAGACTGAAAGAGTTGTCAGAAGCTTAGTGGTGGTGATATTGAAGTCATGCAACCTTGGTGTTCGTTTTTAGACTAGGTTTAGCTTTTGAGTTCTGCTGATTGTATTTACACTTCAAAATTTCATAAATGTTGTGTTCATTTGTGAAGATTACCGGATAAACAAAACATGTAAGAATCATAAACTTTTTTTTCCCAGCAGACCTAATGTTTTGCAATAATCCAAAAGCCAATGGAAAAATTGGCTATTTGGTTTTGTCAAAGGAACCAGGGTGATGCTAACTTCCAGGTTGGCCTACAAAAAGTAGGTAAACCCCTTTGACCCCTTAAATTTCAGAGGAAGACAGTAACCTATGAGGGAGGTTAGGAAGTAAACGTGAAATGTTAATAATCATGAGTGAGCATGATATGAAGATGTCAGGGCAACGTCAGCTGTACTTATCCCTGTTTCCATGACAACCCCAAAGTCCTGCTCGGAGGTGTGACGCTGCTCAAAGTGTGGCATGTGCCAAAGCCTACTGCTTATCTCTCGTTCGCTAAGTTTCTATTCATAGTGCTCGATGGTGAGCCACGCTGAGGATGGGCATGTGGCGGGTACAGTTGGGCGTCGCAGACCAGCCCAGATCAGACCGTATCATGCTGATTTTAGAGAAACACAGAGTAGAACGCGAGGGGGGTTGGCAGAGCGCAGGTGTGTGGATAGGCTGCCTGCAAGACCTTAATTCTCAGTAGCTCGGTTCAAGTCTAAGTATCACCTGCTATCTAACAGTGATGGGCTTTAGTGACACAGTTTTCCATAGAATATTTTTATTTCGTCGCGAACAAATAGATCAATTTAATTTTGACTGTGCTTTGCATTTATTGAAGAAATGCTAATGCCTTGACATAGTTAATTACGATTTGCACTGTAAATATTACATTTTGAAGTTTGAAGATTATTATCAGTCTTTCTATGTTAAAATTTCACATTTATTTAACTTTTTAACTGATTTCTCAACCGTACGGTGGTTTTGTATCTTTTATATAAGCATGAATTTTGACAAAAAACAGCTTGAGGTTATTTTTTATATGAACAATAATAAGAATTTTATTAAGAATTATTATTATTTTCTTGTATTTTCATTAATATTTGTATTATTTGTAATAAATAATAAAAAAAATGCATTATTTTATTACTATTATTAATATTATTTCATTATTTATTATACTTTTTTATTATGTATAGCTATCATTAAATATAGAAAATATAATTGTTCCTACAATTATTTATTAGCTCTCTTTCATATCCTTCAAAAGCTTCTATCCATTTACGGCTCAGTGATCTCAACTCAAAACTCTGGACCCAAAAGTCCAGTCTCACACAGTGAGGAGAGCTCAACTAGAACCGTCACTGGACAGTTTTTTTTGTTTTTTTTTTTGAGCAGAGTGGTTGGGCCTGGGGACAGAATCTATGTAAATAACAGCTTTTGTGGGTGATTGTTCAAGCTCAATTGGCACCTCTGTAATGGGCTTTTGTAAAGTGGATCAGTGAGGAGAATGGCACGGCTCTATGCCACAGAAAACAAGCCATTGTTGGCTCTGCCTGTTCAGTGCCAGCGACACAGAGAGTTGCTGAGAGAAATTGATCTGGCCGGACTTAACCCCTAGTCTTTCATGTGTCTATGGCTTTGGCCAGAATTGGCTTTGTTAGATTCAGCCTACGCAAGGTCTTTCCAACCCAATGATCAGCACTTTACCCCCCTGGGAGAAGGGAGAGAGGCAGTGGACTGCACTGAAGCCACCTTTATTCCCCATTGTGCCCATGCACGGGTACATCAATAGTGTTGGGTAGAAGCCTGAGCAAAAAAAAAAAAAAAACTGCTGGGAAAGACACTTTAGAATAAAAACCCAGGGGGAATAAACAACAGCTTGTTGTTATATAGGCTGCCTATACACAGACAACACCCTAAACAAACAATTTTAATGCAAAAAAAAAAAAAAGTGTTTAGATTTAGAGTTAGTTCACCCAAAAATCCATTTATTCACCTCATGCCATCCTATCTGTATATAACTATCTTTTTTCTACTTTCTTTATTCTTTTAAAAATATCCTATTTTTAGGTTTATAATGTTTGTGAATGGGGGCCCACATTTTGGACAAAAAAATTGCATCCATCCATATTAAAAGTAATCTATGCGGCTGCAGTGGGTTAATAAAGGCCTTTTGAAGCGAATCGATGCAGTTTTGTAAGAAAAATATCCATATATTAAGCTTTATAAATTCACATAACTTGCTTCTGCGCAAGTCGATTTGGGAGGAAGAGTATCCAATGACGCAAAGACGAACGCTGAGGTGCAGAGGAGAGAGCAAAACAAGACACCGGTCACAAATTAGATTTAATTTTTAAAGAAAAATGTTGGAGGATTTTGATAAAAGAGAAGAAGAGCTTGAGTTTGTTGCCCAGCCCTATTTGTTTGAACCATGAGAGGTGTCTAAGCTTATGTTACCTCTACATCCTGCGTCAATCATCGTGCCAGTAAGTTACTCAAATTGCTCAGTACGTACACGGTCATGCGCCAGAAGCTAGTTATTTGAATTTATGAAATTTTAAATATGGATATTTTTCTTAGAAAAATGCATAGCTTCACCTAAAAAAATGTATTAACCCCCTGGAGTGAAATGGATTACTTTGATTATGGATGGATGCATTTTTTTTTTTTTTCGAAATGTGGGCCCCTGTTCACAACCATTATTAACCTTGGAGGACTAAGGATATTTTTAAATATATCTCACACTAAAAGTGTGATTTGATTATTTGATTTTGTTGAACCCGTGAGTTGGTACAATGCTTAATCATTTCAAGATAATAAGATGAAGAGAGGTTTTCAAATGCTCCAGGGACACTTCATATCTTAACTGAGAGGGACGAGTCTGGACACATCCTACTGGCCTACTTCAGACAGCACTTTGTGGAACAGAGTACCAAGCATGAGGGAGCTTTTTTCTTGGAACAGATCCCAGGATGTCTGAAAACCCTGGTGAAATTGCCAATTGCCACAAGGTTAAATAAACTGGGTCGTTTAGTTTGGACAGCGACTGGTATTTTAAATAACCCTACCTGAAAATACCTCCTGGTCTATATACGTTTGTCCTACCTCCATTCACACCAAGCTCAAATTACACTCTTAAAAACAACAGTTCCAAAAGGGGGATTTCACAGCAATTCCACAGAAGAACCGCTTTTTGTTCCCAAAAGAACGATTTAGTGAACAGCTCTTAAAAGAACCTTTTTTTTAATCTAAAGAACCTTTTGTGGAATGGAAAGGTTCCATGGATGTAAGTTTGATCCAGCATCGATGCCAATAAAGAACCTTTATTTTTAAGAGTGAGTGGGCGAAAATATCCTGAACTTCAAAATAGGACACTGATTACCAAACTTTATTACATAAATATATTGTTGGTGTCATATAAAAATGTGTGTATTATTCCAAACAGAGCTGAAGTAAACAGTTTAGAGCTAAGCTGCTGTTTTCAAAACCAATATGATATCATAACAAATTGAGACATAACAGATTATACATCAGAAATACTTACATTATGAAAAATATTTGGTACAAAAATGTTTTCATACAAAAAAGCTTTAACAAAGATCTATTTTAAAAAGTTAGGGTTAAAACATTAAAGGCAATATTTCCCCCCAAAATGAAAATTCTGTCATCATTTACTCACTCAAATGTTGTTCCTGTATGACTTTATATCTTCTGTGGAACATAAAATAAGATATTTATAAACATGTAAGAAAGAATATCAGGTCACTTCTCAGAAAGTTCTAAGATCAATGAACAGTAAACAGCATCACGTAATGATGCTCATACATTATGGAACAGTGTACTGTTTTGCAAACAGAAGGGAACATCTTGCTTTGTCAGTGCCATGACATATTTTTAAACTTTTTGCAAATTTTAGAATCATTTTGAGACTTTCCGAGCTTATGAGGAGGATTTTGTTTTATTCTTAACATCTTTAAAGCTTCTTTTACATTAAGGAATTCTTGCTTTATTTTTTATATTATTTTTATTTTTTATCTTTTTGATGAGAATTACTTTTCTTTGTATGGGGTTTCCCAATTTTGATTTTTGTTTCACCTTTTTATTATTCATATATTTTTTTTTTATTATTATTCAAAAGTTTAACATTTTGTATTGATGAGCAAATATTTTCCCAAGATTGTTTATGCAAGTTTAGGTTTTGCTTAAGAATGGATCAGTCTCAGTCTCATGTGGGAGTGAAATATCATGTGATCGCTGAAATTTGCTGAAATGTTCTAGAATAACAAACCCTGCTGAATGTGCCCCAGGTGTGTTTGTAATGAGATGGAGCTGCATGTGTGTCACTGATGTGGGCCATATGTGAAGCGTCCTGACAGGTCCAGCGGAGAGAGGTGAACCTACTGCACAGTTTAACATGCTTCATGCTCACCCCTGTGGATCTGCACTCAGAACTGTTTTGTAAAATGCAAAACTTTTAGTGAAAGATAACAAAGAGACAAAAGGTATTACTCATGAATATCCCTGTCAGTTTGCACAAAAGCAGGTAATGCAGTCTCTATTTTCTGTTAAAAAAAAAAAATCTGATTTGTTGCACAATGATTGCCTTATAATAGAACACTGCTTCTTCTTTGCTGAAGGATAGGAGACATTGTGACTAGTCAGCAGACTAAATTGGGAAGTGAGGCAAGCATTGTAATACTTTCTGTGTATGACACTAAGTTAAACCATCAATATTCAAAAAGGAAACCACCACTAAAATGAAATCAGTTTAGAGTGAAATAAAATCCTTCGCAATGTTTTGTCTATCCTCTTTTTCATATTTTGATCATAACAATTATATTTACATTTTAAATATTTACATTCCTTTTATTTATTTTGTTCTCGTACTGAAAATATTTACCTTCATACATTCTTTGAGAGGAAGTCACTGATTATATGGAAATAAATTCACTGACAGTAATATTTACCTTATCATTAATAGCATTTACTTAATCACATTACTGTGAACCCATTAGCGTTTAGCTAAATATAACAATTCGCGTCTATGTTTAGAACACATTAAAACACACGTCCCATTCCATCACTTGCACAACTTCTGCCATTGAGTGGCGACACAGCATGCGCCGTGAACTGTCCACGCGCTCCAGCGCGCGCAGTAGGCAGAAGCGCTCGCGCTCCACTTTATGAATGGATGGGAGTGGCGCTGTAGTGTCAGTGTCCGCGTCGTCACGCTGTTAATAGGAGCTGGCGTTCGTCAGTGGACTTCACAGGACAGTAAGTGGACAGCATATGACAGCAGCCACAGCGAGACAGAGTCGGGCATTAGGGGCAAAAGGCGACTTGAGGCGATACGGTGAGCACGCGACTGTGACAAGCAGGGGCAGTTCACATGTTACTGGGTGGGAGGATGAGATAGGGGAGACAAAGGAATAGCAGTTTTTTGTCCGCTCATAGACTACTTGCACGCGTTTACGGACTGAATTACAAGGAAAGTTACATTCCTTGTTATCACGCTGATGGTCTCACGCGATTCACGGCGACTTTTTGATTCGCGGGATTTATTTTTATCCCAAAACCAACTGAGAGAGCTGCTTTATTTGGCCATTTTTTGTGTGTCTGGTATACGTTGCTATGACTGGATATCCCGAAGTGCATTCCTACCGAGTTGTGACAAAGTAGAGAGACAATTGTGCGAATCTCTTTTCAAAGGCGTGACAGAATCAAAAGGGCGCGACAGAAAAAAAAACTCGCATCAGCACCACGCGAGCACACTTCTGTCTGAACCAAAGCCTTTCGGTACAGGATCTCAGAGCTGTTTGTCTGCATCTGCTGTCCCTCCCAAGAGTTTTGGGCTGTCCCAGCTCAATGACTAACTCCCTTTTCTTTTATCTTTATGGAAGAAGGACACAAAACTGTAGACTACGGTTTAGTAAGTAGAAGGCAGGGAGCACTTCACTGAAGCGCGCGCGGCGTGACCCGAAAGATTCACGAGGCGAAATCAAATTAAAGGTAAGGTTTTTATTTTTGTTGCAAACACAAAACTTTTTTTTTGTTTGTTTTTTTTGTTTTTTTTTAATTTAGTGTTTTATCGCTTGTACTATTTAGTGTGGTTCACTGTTTTTACCCCATATGTGCGTTAGTTTGCAGAACAGAGTTTTTAATGTAATTTCTTGTCGTGACTGCATGTTGTCAGTATGACGACAAGACTCGCATTGGTTCGCTTTGAAACATTGCA
This sequence comes from Zacco platypus, assembly GCA_038088235.1. Classification (NCBI taxonomy): domain Eukaryota; kingdom Metazoa; phylum Chordata; class Actinopteri; order Cypriniformes; family Xenocyprididae; genus Zacco; species Zacco platypus. Next base: position 19,204,208 of record CM076082.1, on the reverse strand, counting down.
ACCTTTTACAATTGTTCTAAAATTCAGTTTAACTGTTGCCTTATATTTGAATTGAAAAATCAAAGTGGTGCCAACCTGCAGTTGTGTTCTTAGCACCTTTTCAACCACATTAAATTAATCAACGATAAAGAAAATTTAGAAAATGAATAGAAATTAAGAGAAGTTATTATGACAATTAATGATTAGAAGCAAAGATGTAGTAAACATAACGACGAAAACACCCATTTACTCTGTAAAAAGGACGGCCATAAGTGTACATTTGGGAAACTTTTACATTTTAGTCATTTCTTCATGAGTTCATTTTGTTGTCATACTAGGGCTGTGTGTTAAAGCTGCTCAGATTCCTATCTAGACCATATTTCTTAGAAAACATTGCTGGTGTGAATGATGCCCATTAATGCTGTTTAAATAGTCAGCTCAATAGGTTTTAAGATACAGCCAGTGTTTTCAGGATTCCACTCAGGGTGTTCAAATAGGGGTCCCTAAAGGGGGTCAGTGGGTCATGACATAATGGCAGCACAACGATATCTAATTTTATTTTTGTTAAACATTATCATGTAGTTAATGCTTATTAAAATCAAAGTTAATGTAAAAGTTCATGGGTTAGAGTCTGGAGATGTCATTGGTGCTGTAAAGATGGAAAACTCCTCAGCGTGACGAACTCGTAATGCACGTTTACATTTACAGAAATCTCAGTCCCTCCCTTGAAAATGAACGTACACTTTGTAATGAATTTATATTGCCACATTCCTCCACATAAATTTTGAAGAATTTACACAGCTGAGTAAACACTGACTGTCCAGTCATAATTCACACCACACCCTCACCGATTTATTAATTATGAACGCATCATAATAACTAACAATACTTGTTGTGGGAAACACCCAATAAGTATATTTGCATTTGAAAACATGCAAGACCAGTTAAAGAAGGAAACTCTGTCATTTTACTTTGATTTGTGAATTAATAACTTTTTATGCTATGATGCATATCTATAAGACTGAGTTAATGCTTTCCATGACAAATGTTTAAACTCAGATTCATATCTAGGTTTGAGGCTGATCATGCTGTTTGGACAATGCAAACTCGACACAATGAGAACAGCAACTACATGATTGCTGGCAGTTGAACACAGTTAAGGGCACAATTGCATATTTTTCCAACTATTTGTTATCTGTCATGGAATTAAAACAACTGTTTTTTGGGTGCGGCAGATTGTGGAACGTGTCTTTTCTTTCTTTCTTTCTTTCTTTCTTTCTTTCTTTCTTTCTTTCTTTCTTTCTCGCTCTCTCGTTCTTTCTCTCTCTACTCCATCTCCAAGAGATTGTTGTTGGTGACTTGAGCTTTCCAGCATGCTTGCACTCTAAACATTCCAGGGCTCTCGAGCACCAAGGATCTGGCCAGCTCCACACAGCTGGGAGCTATATAAGACCTGGGGCCAGTGTATTGAGCAACATCATTAACTTGGTCTTGCAGTCCCTATGGCCTGATACAAGAAGGGGGAGGTGAGGGCGTTCCGCATTCCACTTTCTCTACCGGGGCAAAACGCCATCCAGATCCCGTTGGCAATACATTGAGAGGTAGAAATTCCAGTGTGCAGATAGATGGACATGTCAAAACACATGACAGCATCAGCATGTATTCTGAATGACATTACACAGAAAAGTGCTGTTCATTCTTGGCGACTGTCAGCACCTGACCTCTGCACACATGCATATACAAACATGGGGGAAAACAAACATGCATCTTTTCCCCAAAGCACATGATGTCCGTCCGTGCTGGAGCAATGCTGTTTAGAGAGACGGTCATTGTACAGTGTTCTGTCTCCCTCTGCGTTTTTGGCTTCTCTCACAGTTGTTTTTGAAAGGGGAGAGTTCGTGTGCAAAGAAAGTTGAGGCCAGGACAGCGGGCCGATAGCGAGAGAAAAGAGTGGGAGAGGGAAGAAGAGAGTAGATCCTTGGGAAGACTCGCAAGGGGTTGAGGGGAAAAGGATCGTGGTTGAATAAGGCACAGCTGCATATAAAAAGACAAAAATGGGATTTGAAAAGGAGAACGAGAATGAAAGACAGTTACAGCAAAACAGCTCATTTTATGTCTTATAACAGCGATTATGAGACAGTTTGGGGGGTAGGAAGAAAAACAAACTGTAAGCTTTAGCAATGCAGTGAGAATGAGTAGACAGTAAGTGGACTTTTTGAATAGCTTTGCATAGCTAAACTTTTCTTGCGGTAAATGTCTGGTCCTTATTGCAGCTTATTCTGGCCAAGAACCACCCACTTAGACAGGAAGAGACCATCTGACCTACATGTACAGTGACCAGCACAGTTTGTTTTGTTTTTATGTGCAGGGTTATCTATATTTAAGCATTTGGCAGACACTTTTATCCAAAGCAACTTACATTGTATTCAAGGTATACATTTTTTTTAGTTCATCCATTCTGTGGAAATCAAACCCATGACATTGCTAGCGCCGTGCTTTACTGTTTGAGCTACAGAAATAGATGACATGGATTACACCAAAATAATTTAATGTAAACAGAGCTGCAGCAGATTACACCAAAAATACTGTAAAAATGTAAAAATTATGTCACAGACAAATATCAGATTTGCTCATGTATCAAGTTTACTTGTTACTAAGTGTTTCAAGCATAGGCGTAATTTAAGGGTGGGACATGTCCCCACCACTTTTTGCCAGGGTCGATATTGTCCCCACCACTTTTTGAAACATCATGCAGTACAGATGTATCTAATACAAATTAAACGTCTCTAGTTGACTAGCAGAGTATGACTTTTGTTTGATGTGTTAAATAAGAGGTGATCTGGCACTGGAATGTGTTGTTTTTTGAAATTATGCTGAGTGCTTGTTGTCATCAGTCAATCTATTGCTAACCGTTGCGGAGACTCTCAATTTGTTCTGTTGAAATCACAAAAAAAAAACCTAACAAACATGTCCCTGCTCCTATTAGAACCTAGTACTTCTGGGACTCTTAACATTCTACCACCAGACTATTAGGACACATGAGCAATAATACTGGATCTAATTATATGCTAACAGCATATAGTAGAGGTAAGGATGAAACAATCAAATTAAAGTTTTATGTCGATAAATTAAACTCAATGCACTATTGAAAATGTTGATTTTTGGACATCGAATTGTTATTTTTTTGTTTGTTAATGTTATTGACAAAGTTTTATGTCAATGGTTTCAAGTGAAACTTAACTGATCCTGTGTGCTTTTCTTGATGGAGGTAACACCAGCCACTGGAACAGGTTCATTTAGGCAGTATTTGCCCTTTTTTTTAGTCTTTTTTTTTTTAAAAACTTCTGTTTACTTTTGTTTCACTCTTTATCAGTCTTTGTCATCCTGTCCCTGTCTGTGTCAAATGGATTTATACAGGAGCCTATGCCCATTCATTACAATCCTGGAAGCTCTCCTAATAAGAGTTGCACTCCTTACAGTTTGTTTATTTATTTAAAAAAGTATCATTATAATATTTGTTTATCTCCAGAACCATTTAAAAATTGTACCTCATTGCTGTGCTTCTGAAACTTCCAGTGACGTTAGCACGTTTCGTGCTCACAGATACTATGAGTAACATGAGTGACAGTGTTGAGAGACGTGAGGACAGGCAGGTGTTATGCAGGAATTGCTCAATGATAAGGTCCACTGACCTCCCCCCTTTCCTCACCCTGTCTCCTCCCTGTTCTACTCCGGATTCCCTTATTAGTCTCTGTCAGTTTGTTCATGTGTGTATGCTTTGAGATCAGTGGAGACTGCAGATAGGGTTGCACATTGCACAACTATTGACACACTTTTGGGGAGCATGAACTCAGTCATCCAAGACTGCTTGTCACTACAGGAGTCATTGCCTCCTGAAGTTAGAAGTTTTTCATGACAATATTGTTTTAAAATTTGACAAAGTTTGAATTTTTTCATACTATCACTGACTACCCTTATAAAAAGTATATTTCAAGTTAATTTTATTACGTATAGTTAAGTAAAGTTTATTTGTAAGCATGCTTTATGTTGTAAATGTACAAATATTAATGAAGTATACTTGTTAGTGTACTATTTCAGTACTACTTGGGACTACATTGGTCCACTTTTTAAAAGTATGCTTTTTAAGTGTAACAGTGGTAAACTTTGAGTAGCCACACAACTAGTTTACATTTCTATTTTGTGAACATATTGATGGTATTACTAGTATACTTGTAGTGCATTTTTTAGTCTATGAAAGTACACTTTGAAGTATACTCTCAGTAAAATACTAGTTTGGTTGTTTAAACTGTAAGTATACTTGTAAGTTTTCTTTAAGTGAACTTAATCATACCTATAGTTTACTACTTATATATTATATTTGCAGTAAGTATACTACTATGTTCCTATTTATGTATTATTTTTTTATAGTTAAAATATACCTTTAACTGTACCTTTAAAAATAGATTTGAAGTAAATTCCTATGGACACTACAAGTGGACTACATAAAAACTCACAATCAGAATTAGAAACATATCTCTTGTCTTTATAAATCAACATTTTCAAACAATGTTTATATGACAATATGTAAAACTATGTGAAAAAAAGTATTTAATAGGCTACTCAATCAAAAAAATAAACACAACTACAACCCAAGTATACTTGAAATACTTAATTATACTTTTAAGGGCAAAGTACTGGCCAAATATACTTAGACTTTTCTGTCAGTATAAGTCAAGTATACTTAAGTGTAATTTTAAGTATATTTCTGAGAAGTACATAGTCTCTTGTGTTGTGCAATATGCTGCTCTGTCATTATTGATTTTGTGTATCAGTTTTTGTTTTCTTCTCCTCTGAAGCTTCAGACATTTCGAATGATAAGGAATATTTGAAAGAATGCTATAGTTTAACATTTAAAACAAAATCATTAAAATGTTCTGTATCCAGGTGATTATATTATATTATATTATATCATATATTGTCTCTGAGAAACAAATACTAGCAGTGTCGCACACTTGTTTAAGTGCCTGAATGAATATGTGCTGTTGAAATGGTTCAATGAATGACTCAATGACTCATTTATAAAGAAAGTCAGTTGTCGCTACCTATTGGTTTACTGATGTAACCTTCTGTAAGATATTGCTGTTTAGATATATAACTATTTGTTACCAACAAACCATATAGATTATTTGAATTCTACAATAAAAAAATATTATTTTAAAGTTTAATTCTTGAAAAAAATAGATGACTTTTTAAAAAAAAAATATATAAAAGTACATTAAGAGTAGGACATTTTATAAACCGTACATCGAATTGTATTTTATACATTTTTAAAAGCTTTGTTTCGTTTGATGGCCATATCAACAGAAGTACTTCAATGCATTTACTTTTTGTAACAGTTGTATTAAGTTTAAAAAGTCCCTGTCAGCAGAAATGTTTGTCATTAGTTTTACATGATCAAAGTGTAGTCTGTGTTCTATATGTGGTTTTGGACCTTTGGGCCCTGATTTATTAAGATGTAAAGTGGGTAGTAATTTGCTTGTGCAATCTGACAGATTGTGTGTCCGAATTCTGAGTGTGTTTTGCAAAGAATAATTGCACAAAAGCAACTTGTGAACATAGATTTGATGTACCCATACTTAAATCACACCTTCTCTGTGTATTTTTGTTTGTTACAGAGTGCTTGCATGTTAAGGAACAGACAGACAGTTTTGACTTTTCCAGTTGCAGAGTCAAGACCAGTCTGATCCAGTCAGTGCAGCATATTTTCTTATTTATCAAATCACATAACAGTTGCTTTTGGATCAAGACACTGTGGCTTCAGTAAATGCCCATGTTTCCTTGACTGTTTGAGTTCACATTTCTCGCATAACTTCCTGAGCCCAAAAGTTGCCTGCAGTACAAAATGTTGTGACTCATTTAAAAAAGTTTTTATAGGGCTCTCTTGGGTCAGTGTGGGTTTCATAAAATGAGAATTAATCGGCCCTTTTAGCACACCTATGCTCTGTGTGTATACTATATGTATTTATATATATATGTTTGTTTATGTGAGAGCAAATGTCACACACACACAAACTAACCCAGTTACCATGACATCTCCATCTTGTTTGATATTTTTTATTTTACAGCAGAAATACTGTATCTCATTTTGTGATGAGGTTACAATACATTTTCTGATTTACAGAGTACAGTAGGACACACACAAAGCAATCTGACTCGTTGTCCCGGCAGTGCCTGAAAACCACATTCCAAAATAGCACACCCAACTTGATCTGTCATCCCATAAAAATCATATACAGTAGTAATAAGCCAAAACACAAAATGAGTCATGAGGAAAACCCTGTATAGCAGGGAGTGGCTGGTTTGTGCAGAGCACCCACAACTCGAAACTCACAGCTGTAATTCCTCTCACAAAGAAGCACAAAACACAAGAAGACTCCCTTGTAAAAAGGCATACAATGCAGCTCACTGTATGACTGCCATCCAGCACATAACAGAATGCTTTATTTGTTTCAGCTTTCTGTATCTCCCATGTACAAAAGTATGGAAGTCATTGCATGATCTAACAATATCAAACCTTGTGGCCTAATGCACAATCTTGCATTTCACAAAAGAAGTCTGATTTAAATGATAAAACAATAGCTATTTTTGAGTGTGCCTTGACTTCAGGTTCCAAAAAATGTTTTGAGGCCACTGTATATTTGCAATTACCAGGGTGGACAGTACTTCAGTAATTACACTTCATTACTGTAATCGTAATTGGGAGTTTTCAGGAAACACGTTCACTGTCAAACAAACTTTTTCTTTTCTTTTTGCAGTCCCATGATTCTAGTGAAACAGAAATTACACATTTTAACTTTTACACTATTACATTTCCAAAGGGAGAAAATGTAACTTTTACTCCTTGAAATTATTCCGCAGGTTTTTTATGACTAAAAAGTCTATTCAAGGTTAAATACAATGTGCATCAAAGTTACTTTAGTGAGACAGACTCCTCTGGACTGCATGAGTCAAATTCTAAAGCCAAAGCGTAATATTTATTTTTTAGTTCTTTACAATTAAATATTGATACTTTTTACGTTTGCTCAAATACAGTTTTATTTTTTACACAGAAACAATATTTTTAATGCAAGTACATTTTCTCTGCACTCTTTTGACGCCTGGCAAGTACATTTTTGTTACCCCAGTTTGTCTTGTCAGAAGAGCCGGTTTTAATGTTGAGTTCATTCAGATTCACATGACAGGGTGTGTATGGCATCCTGCAGTGCAACTGTACCACAGTCCCTCCCAATTATTATATGATCAGTACATTAGGATATGTCAATGACTAGAACAAACAATTGATGATAGTGTTTTATTTCCACAGTAAACATCTTACTATAAAATAATAAATCCTGAGAAAAGTTTTGGATGAAAAAGGCATGCAACTTTCCTATGTTGTGATGGAACTGACATTGGTTACTGCAGGCCAATAAGAGCCTATGTGCCAGGCACAGATATAACACCAATATAGATTTTTCCAGTGCTTTTTGGAGAGGCTGTTTTAAGTGTCAGACAGTCAATTTATCGTGTGTGCATGTGTTTGTGTTCATAGTCTATGAGTTTTTGTCTTTGATCGTGTTCAGAGTACATATCTTTTCTCTTTATTTGCTAACAATCTTTCTATTGCTGCGCCTAATTTTCTATGGAAATAAATTCCAAAGTTATTACATTGACCGGTTCTCTCTGAAAAGCCTGCACCCAAAACAGAGAGAGAGAAATGAGTGACTCAGAAAAATGTGAGACTATAAAACAATCACAGCAGCTTCAGTTTTATTTCAGCAGGTTCAGCTCCTATAGCAGAATAACAACAGTGAAGTGTACTTCCTCATTCCCCTGGCGCTGGAGAGCCGGGTTCCAATTTGGCCTGCTGTGCTTCAGAGATGTTTGTTTTGGCATGTTAACATATTTAATTTGCTTGTTGTTCAAATCTGCCTGTCCTCTTGCACCCTGCAATATTTTAATGTTAAAAAAACAGACTTGATAGTCCTTTCATTCTATTTTGTGTGGCCGTGTAAGTGTCATTTTTCAAAAAAACGTTCCCTCTGACTCATAAAGATCACTATAGTTCCAAATTCCAAGCTATACTTGTTATTAAAATTATTAGTTAATTAATTCAAGCCAAAATTTGGTTATCTTGAAGGAAGCTTGAGCTGTACTGCTCTTGACCTGTGATTAAACAGCTGAGTATAGACTTCATTAGATTAGCCTCTTCATTTGACGGGTTCTGCTTAAAAACATTTAACACATGAATCATATCCTGATAAGAGGGGCAACACTTCTGTGTTCTATTCTACTGTAAGATCAGATGTCTTGCTAACAGTAAAGATATAAACTACGCATCACAATCACATCTGACACACTCGATTCACTCAAAGTGTCACTTTTGTCAAAGTGTGTGGTTAGATATTAATTGATTGCATATTTAGAGCAGAAGTGTCTGCCAGTGGCTTGAAGGTACTGATAATTCCTTCCAAATGAAGCCTGGTGAGTTAGTCTTGATTTAAGTCTAGAGCATGGCTAAGCTCACTCCATCTTCATTAAAACAACTTCATGTCACTGAACAGTGTAGCGAATCCACCTTAAAGCTGTCTTACTCTCTTCACTGTCATCTTTTCAAGCCTGTTGTTTTGCAATAGAATAGAGAAGTGTACCTCCCATCACACAAACAACAGCACCACTGCGTTCCCTTGAGAGGTGGATGGAGAAGTTGTGTTTGGGAGGTGGTTTCGGCAAACTGCCAAGTCACTCACTGACTTGGGAATTGTGTTTGTAGTCGGCCTGCGTACAGATGTCTCAATTCGATTACGTTGAGTTATAATGTCTTTCTGCTTATGGTACATATGAATGAAATTCTTTCTCTGATACAGCAGCTACTTATAAAGTGTTTCAATTTCATGTGATAATTTGTATTTTGAACTATTAATTGATAACCATCTCATTAAAATAGTTTGTTAATGCATCGGACCACACTGGTCCTGCTGTACTATATATTTTTGATTCACTAAAAACAAGCAGCTCTTAAGAGTCATTTGTTCATCAATCGGACCATGTTTTTGCATATAGGCTGCAAACTCATGTTTTGTGCAGTTATTATGCAGTTATATCTTATATCGCATCTTATTCATCATATTGCATATGTTTCTGAAATATACACAATACACATGAAACCTTTAAACCCTGAAACCTTGCTTTGAATATTAACAAACACTATCACAATGTGCTCATGTTACATGCAAATATCAATAGCCAATTTTCCCCAATACGCCGCCCAATGTTCAAAAGAAAAGTTACTACTGTATGAAAATGGACATGCTTTGGAAAAAGTTGACACCTAGTGTGCTGTACATAAATCAGAACAGTAAGTAGGCCGCATGCAGCCCACTGACAGCTGGCCTGAACTCACAGTGTTAACATACTTGGAGAGCTTGAAATTGTGGGTTGATAAGACAGTGTGGCCTGTCCCAGTGTTGTGGAGATAAAGTCTGTCTCACATTCTCCCCTCTTTGCCCCCTCCATCAAGTCACGATTAAACAGACATAGCTCCAAATTTTTTTGCTGTACATCAGACGTACATCCGATCGTAATGTTGTCACGTTTCTGGCCATATCAATTGCATGATATTAGATTAATATCAAGGGTATTAGAAATAATAATCTTTTTTAAGACAAAACTCAAGAAAAGCATAAACACTTGAAACAAAAAATAACTGACAAAGGACTAAACTGGACAGGGAGTATATTTGCAGGGATGATCACAGGAACAAACAGGGACATAACAGAAACTAAACAGAAGGAAAACTTGAACTAAAGGAAAACAGAACAGAATATAAAAATAAGAGTCCTATACTGTGACAGTAGTCCCCCCTCCCGGGAGGCATGCCCTCACACCGCAACTGTGGAGGGAGGGAGGTAGCTTTTGTGGAGGTTGCAGAGATGGTGAAGGACAGGGATAAGGAGGAGTCAGTGGAGACAAACACCGGTAGGAGCTTTTGGCTGAAGGGCTGGGCAGAACCAGGGGACCAACTGATGGTGGTGGAACCAGGATGCAACGAATTAGGGTGACATTTGCGGCCCGGAAGCTCAAGGTGGAGCTGCTGACTCACAAGGCCGAGGTGGAGACAGGGACTCAGCTGAATGAGGTGACGATGGTGCAAGCCAGAACAATGAGGAAACAGGAGGAAGGGAGGAGCCCGGTGGAGTGACGACCTGCAGGGAGGATGATCTGCAGCAATGAGGGAGCTCGGAGGAGTCCCAGGGCAGATGGGCCACAGTGGAGTTGAGGGAACTAGCCGATGGGCTGACTGGCTGAGGTGGAGACATGGGCCTGGGGACTCAGCCTCACGCTGAGCTGGTGGAGGGGAAGCCCGAGGCGAAGCAGAGCCACACGAAGCTAGCGGCGAGGGCAGAGCTGAGGACCTGGATGACACCAACAAAGCCCACAGATCCAGGGGACTGGCTGTGACCAGTGAAGGAGATGGGAGCAGGAAGTCAGGCAGAAAACATCAGAGGAGGAAGATCGGGAAGAAGAAGGCGAGGATTCGAGGGTGGGGACTTGAAAAATGCATCTGTGGACCACAGATCTATTAGGTTCAGGTCCGCTTCTGGCTCTGGGGTGGACTCAGTAGCATGCGTAGACTCAAGGACTGTGATGATATCTGGCTCTGGTTCTGGGATGACCTCGGTGGCTGCCTCGGGCTTGCAGGCTGTGACGGGAGGCCGCCATGCCAGAACATCCAGCCCAAATACACCAGTAAATTTCAGTGTTTTGGGAGGAGAAGAAGGGGCCGCACTGGTAAGTCCATTCTAATTTTTCCTTCCTTGTTTTTGAGAGTTGGTTATTACCTTAAACAGGACAGTTATTCTGTCACGTTTCTGGCTGTATCAATTGCATGATGGATAGTCTAAAAAATAATAATCTTTATTATGATCCACAAAACTCTAGTATAACATGTGAAACAAACAATAACCAACAGGACTAAACTAAACAGTGAGTATATATGCAGGGAATAATCAGGAACTAAATAAGAAATAACTGATGATAATTAATCACAGGAGCAAACAGGGACCTAACCGAAACAAAGCAGAGCAGGAAAACGGGAACTAAAAGAAAACAGAAAAAAATATTAAAATACGATTCCAAGAACTTGACAAATGGATTACTGAAAAATAAAAAAATATAAGGCGGGAACTTCTACGCATCGACTGTTGATTGGTTTTTGAAACATGGCCTTTGCACTCGAAAATGGATACAGATAAACGTGAGCCTGCATGGGTGGGGTTTAAAACTAAATAATTTGAGAATTCCTGTATATGTCACGAGAGAGAAGATGTTTTGATTCTGTTTTTACAAGGTAAAAATTAACTAAAAATGAAACAAATGTACAAATTAATTGTTCACAATAAAATCTATAATATGCATTCAGAAGATTAATAGGGTGAATTTTCATTTATGCTGACTTTGATTCCAGTGCCATATTAACAGCTTGCTGCATTCACTGCATGAATAGGCAGTGAAAGTAAAGAATTCAATATATTAATAGAGGAATTCAATATAGTACCCAAGAAATTATTTTACTTTCTGTATATCTACACTCATTACCCTTTTCTGTCATTGTATCTTCATTGTTTTTCTAAACCTTATCTTTGTTTGGATGTTCTGCACACAACCTCACAAGCCTCTCACATGGGCAACACCATGCCACTGTTTGTGGACTGATATCAGGAAACCTCCCCCTGTTCTCAGAATGTCAGTCTCATCATTTTCCTCCACATTATGCACTTAAGGACTTATTTGGAGACTCTGTGTCCATAGCGCTAAATCTTATCCCTTCTTTAACACAAACTATTAGTACTCATAACAGGGGTGTGCAGCATACAGTTCACAGTTAACTGTCAAGATGACAGTTTGTCCGCTGGTATCGCTGTACTGATGTGGTACCGTCATATGACTTCCTGTTTATTCTTTTTTATTTCATTTATTTTGGGGCTCAACTTCATTGCATTTATGCTCCTTAAAAATATTCCCCATTGTATAACAGGTCTAACCTACTTTGTATAGTCTGAAGCTAAATATGTTTGTAGTAAAATGTGTTACGCATCCAGTTATGATAGCTGTATAAAACATAAGGGCCGGCCACTTGCGTGAACAGCGGATGCATAATGCTAGCATCTTTATGCCAAGTGAGAGTACGTGTGAGTTTGTTTGATAGAGAATGGAAAAAGACACGTTAGAATGCACATGTACAGTGTGTCTAAATGTGTGTGCTTATGACCTGCGGTTCACATCCAAAATCCACAATAACAAACATAGCTCAACTCTGCAGGAGACACTTCATAATGTTTCCCAGGCTCACCCTTCATCCACCCAGCCTAATTTATGTTTCTGCCCTCCATTTCCTTTGCTTTGCACTTTCATAATGTCAGTATAAGAAGCCTGACTGTAAATTACAGGCTCAGACACTTTTCACTAACCTCACCTCATAATACATCATTCCATGTAAACCCTTTCATAGAAAAATCCCACAATGCCTACATGTTCATAGCTCTGAGTTGCACGTCTCTCATTCTCAGTCTCGGCTCTCCGTCTCTCACTCTCATTCCGGGTGCTCCAGAGGGGCCACAGGGGCATCACTTTCTCAGGGCCCACTGCTGCACTGGCACTGGCATGCGTGCTAGAGTCCAGCTGGGTCTGAGATGGATGGCAGAAAGGGCTGTATTGACTGAAGTGTGGGAACAGGAGCTGTATGTGCTTCACTAAAATCTGTGACTGACAGCATTACCAGGCTTTGTGCGATGACATCATGATCAGTCTAAATGTTTGAGAAAACAACGTTTTTTAAGGCCTCATTGTTACAAAATTTAAATACTATAAAACGGGAACACCATGGTGTTTGGTGATCTTTCTCAGCACTTACCAGAGGTCTGTGTTGTGTTTTATACCAGTATACACCACTAGAGGTCAGTATTCATTCCCTGCTCTGTCTGTTTTAGTATGTCACTGGAACAAACAGGCTATCGATGAGGCTCCCTGTCACCATGAAATAAAATGTTATTTTCAAGAAACGTTTATTTTTTAAGACCCCCTCCCCCAACAACTTCTGTTAATTTTATTTTAAAAAGATGTTCCTTTTTAAGGAATCAATATGATGAATAGCCAATACATGATAAAGCGTTACTGATAATTAATTTAAAAATATTTTAAATTTGCTGAGACCCCCTACACTAAATAGTACTCTTAGTGTTTAGATATTTGAGACAAGATGGGATTTCTGTTAGCATTTCCTGCACAGAATTACTTTTTATTATTATTTTAGCAGCTGTCGCACTTATTTGGAACTGACACTATTAATTATTAATACACATCTGAATAGATCCCATCCTGGTTTTACCATGTACACAATTATCATTTACGTAAAAGAAGAGTATGTAATATGTGTGTATAACACTAGTTTTAAACACAACCACAAGGTGTTCTGTACTTTACAATGTAAAAACATTTTGTAACCCCGCCGCCTGTCAGAGAGTCTAAACAAATGACTGGTAGATTGTGGGTTAACGGGCCGAGCGTTCCAGACGGGGCGGGGCCATCGGCTGCGATAGATTTGATTGGCTGCCGGTCCACAGTGCCTTGGATTCGGGGTGAGTTCAGTTTACGTGACGCACAAGTAGGGGCGTGTCATTGGCGAAATCAGCTGTAGAAACAATAACACATCAACGAACGCCCAGAAATGAGAGCTTACCTATAAATGTCAGTAATTTCAGGAGAAAGAGGCGTCTTTGGGAGAGTGCGGTTAGATGTAGCACACTTCATGGTTGAGGTTCTCCACTGCATTCTGCAAACTTGTTTCAGGGGATCTCGTTCAGCTCAGCAGAGAAAGCGAGTGTGAAGATGCTGCCTTTGTGTCAGCCGTGACACGCCAGCGAGTTGAACACACACTCGAGAGTTTTTCAGAGGCATCTCAGTCATTTAAAGGTTTGATTTGATCTCCTGCACCCGGTTTAACGGGAGCTAGGAGGAAACCACGCGCGGACTGGCATGTGGGTCAATTCTGGAAGCGTCGGAAGGTAAGGTGAAGAAATTTCACTTTGTTTCACCCAACGACTATCATGCAGCATTTATTTTGGATTCTTAGTTAATGTGGCATTATGGCATTGAGAGCTGCATCAAAACTGAGTAGTAAAAACACAGTAACCACCGCCCATCCTTAACGCTTGATGTTGGAATCGTATGGCAAGCCGTATAAACATATATGCGTCCAAATAAATCATTCATTCACTCACTCATTCATTGCGTATTTTAGTAATGACTTGTTAGTCAACTGTACTCATGAATTGCAACGTATGCCTTTTCTGAGTCACTTTCACTGTAGCAAATTTCACTCTGGTTCACATATCAGCTATTTGCTGTGAAGTAGTTTCTTTTTTATTATGTGGGCTACTCACCATGTTTATGAGACGGTAATATCCCATTTTTATCAGTGACATTCTCTATTTCACTAGTTACAGTTGCTATTTTATAATTGATAAGATATTGATCTTATAACTGCTAATTTAGGGGCTGTTCACATATCGCGTCTTTTGCGTGCACATTTTCATTATTTCCTATGGAAGTGACGCAGCCGCGACGCGCATGTGCCGCGGCGAGACGAAAACATCTCAACTTTTCAGAATGCCGCAAGCGCACTGCAGGTCATGTGACAAGAACCATCCATTCAACCCTTTCCCTTAAGCTAACGGTAGCCTAATTATCTCAGACGAACACAGAGTCGTTGTGCAGGAGAGATGGTTTCACGGCAGAAGCCCTGTTTGGTGATGCTTGGGCCAATTTTTCTTAAAAGATTATTAAACTGGTCCTTTTCAACTCTGAAATAGACTTTGAATCTCTCATCGTCCAGACGGAGCTCTTGGATGAGTTTGTGAAATTCTCTGTGGTGCACCCAAACACTGCGGAAGTTTGTTTTTTCTCTCTCTCCATAAATAAATCTTGTACTAGAGCTTCTGCAAGGGCTTTTCGGTGATGGAAATCCATTGAAATTACCGCGTAGTCGTGGAGAAAGCTGTTCATGGTTGCATAGCAACAACAGACGCTACAGACACGCAAGCTCCCGAATGCTTGCCAAAGCGCTTGCAAAAGAAGGAGGAAGCGACGCGGCTGCGCTTTCCACGCTTTTTTAGGCACGATATGTGAACGGCCCCTTATAGTTCAAGCTTCTACACTGGACATGACATGCTACAAGTGACCATTGCAAATCCATTTGTCCTTAATGTCAGAAGCGGCACAAGCACTTGGATTACATCAGAAATAAAATGGGGTATTGTTTATTGTTGGAGATTTGTCATCATTTGTCAATATTGACAGTGACTAGTAGCAAAGGAAATAGTAGAAAAAGAACTTGAATTCATACTTGCTGTTTGTATTATTATTAGTATATAATGAATAAGTACTACTATATAATGAGTAGGTACTAATATAATTGAAAAATGTTCTAGTTTCTACTCTATAACCTAGTGTCATAACAGTAGTCAGAAAGAATAAATGATTAAATGGCTTGCCATAGGAAGCGTGTCTGTATCACGTTGCGGCTGCTGAAACTCTCCAACGTTTTGCTTTGGTCAGTTTGTTGCTATGCACCTTCAAAGTCTTCATAGTACCGTTTTATTTGTGTATGTTTTCATTTTCCACGGCACACTTTGATTCGGTGTCGAGCATGGGCTTGGCTCACCTTTTCTTGCATTCTTATATGAACTCGCATTTCATTCACTGGCATTCTGTTTCATCTTAAAGAGAGAAATCCTCTTACTGAGAGTATTCACTACTGGTTTATATTTCTCAATGAAGCACATTCTGAATGGGTGCTGAATTAGGGCTTCTTACAAGTATGAATGGGGGGGTTGTCAATGGCCGTTTCTATTCGTTTCACACAATACCTTTACACCTGATCTAATCGCAAGAAAATATCTTGAGCATTTGAATTCTCTGAAATTCCACATGCATGTATTTTGTTTGTGGCTTTGTATGCATGAGCCAAGTTCTCCCGCTAATGCTATTGTGAGATCTTACTGACTCTTTGTCCATTTTAATCCAGGGACAAAGTGAAGCGTTTTAGTCTTATGCTGATTCAGCAATCATTATTTTATGATGTGACTGTTATATTGTTCAAACATTACTTGTCAGCAGTCAACTGCTGCTGCACACTCATTACAAACTGCAGTTAACATCCTGCTCTGTCATGCTGTTCAGAAATTGATACTTGCAAGTATAGTGTGCTTTCTCTTTTAATGTGACTCAGATTTTATATTACAACTTGTATTCAGCACATGTAACCAGCTTTTTGTATGCTCACCATATTGGACAATATTTGATCCGAATGACAAGTGTTGATAATCATAAAACAAATGCTGTCCGATCATTCATAGCAAAAATGCTCTCTGATAAGCCACCCCTATCAGCGCTATTTGAATACGTTCGCTTTAGCTATTCCGTTGAGAGCTGAAGTCTAGGGACGCCACCTTTCCTTTTTTCCATGGGCTAACTTTAATGAGTCTCTCATTGCTGAGTTTGCTCTCAAGGGTAAAGGTACAGTTGTATTTATAGTGCACATGACAGCTTAGGTCCATAGGACTTATGAAGCTGTAGTCAATGTGGGCCACTGTGCTAAATAGTTAAACTTTTGTTGGAGACTTAATTGGTGGGTCACTTTGTTATGGATCATTTTAATGCACATCTCACTGTAATTACTATTGTTGTTCTCGCTGATGTGAACCTTTTGGAGTAGCTTATAGCATGGAGGGCATGAGTGTGAGTCGGCTGCAGTTGCGATCAGTTTAAGAATCATCGGAAAATACCAGAAAATGGTATTGTCTCCAAAAAGTATTTGGACACTTTTCAAAGCCATTTTTCAATTACTCTTAACCAACTGATGTCAAGGTTTTTTTTATTTTTTATTATGAGTTCTGAGCACTTGAATGACTGATCAAAGTTATAAGAGGTACACTGATCTGTAATATAGATATAACATCATATAATCCATCTATGATCCAGAGAGTGAAAAGCAAGCCTGTAGTGATTAATAATGAAAAAATATGCAATTTATTTTAATTCTATATGTTGTATTTTAATCAATTTAAAAGTGTGGTGTATGAAACCGCTGATAGACAACAAGTGTAGTTGATTACTCAATTTTGTATTTTGCGTAACACAAACATTGAGAGATAGGAATGAGTAAGTGATATAAATGTAGTTATTTGGGTTTATTGTTTATAATCTTTTGTTTAGGCTACTTTGTTTCTGACTTGAATGGGTGACATCATCATAACGAATGCCAGAATCGGAGGTATGAATTTCCCAGGTGCACCTGAAGGCAGCATGATCTGCTAACGTTTCACACCCAGAAAATATCTAAGTACATTTGGTCTTAATTCAGAATTATTTTCTATTCTTTCATTTGAATCCTAACACACTTGTTTTGTCCAATGTTTTGCTTTCAAATGGTTTATTCGCTATAGTTCTTTTAAAATCAGTTATGTATTATTAAAGTCGGTTATTTTTTGTTATAAAATCCAAAGACCGTTTTTGTGGCTAGTGCGTGTGAAGTAAATAAAACATTCGTGGTGTGTGTCAGTAAAACGCTTTCACACTGACACAGTAGATCTAATTCCTCCATTATTCCCCAGTGACTGATCGTAATAAGGGGAAAGATCTAACTCATTCTCTGATCTGGAGGACTCGGCACTCTGAATGACTTTGTGGCCCGGCTATAAAATGTCATTGATCCACTACGAGACATTGACTCCTTGCAGTACAAAGGCATGCGGTGTAAGACTCTCTGGGGTTCTACACCACAGTGGCGCAGTTTGCTCAGTGTTTGCTATTTTGAAGCAATCTGGTATTTGGAAACACTGTCAAATCTGGTGTGCAGCAAAACTCTGCTCTACTTTAACCTGTTTACTGGCAAGCAAGAGACCACCGTGTTACATAAGTCGTCTGCGCTCATGGCATAGCCTGTCTTTACATGTCCCCTGTATAAACACTTGAAAATATGCCTATATGAACACCCATGCGGACACCCTCAGGCCACTTGGCATGATTCATTGACTGAAACTACAGAAATTAGGTCACTATGATAGGCAGGGGTTAAGCCAATGTATGTGTTGATATGGTTTGGGTTGAATTAGTTTGTATATTTGCATTTTCTTTTTATAAAAACGAGAAGGCCTGGTTTCAGAGTTATAGGACAGGGGCTTGCAGGTGCTCTCTAAGAGCGAGGTTTTTAATCGTGGATTCTGGTTATGTGACGGCAGAGAGAGCAGCCTTTGCCACTGGAGCTGTTATGTAACACACACACAGTGCAGGAGGGGTGAGCAAGTCTCCGCTGCCCAGCTGTCTAGAAAGACAGATGCACAGAGAGGGAACAGACAGCCAAACTTACAGAAGAATACTTTTGTTTGAGATTTATCACATGAAGAGATTCTGAAAATGTTTCATTTGACTCCATATTTAAATTTTAGTGGTTGCCTCAAGACATGTGTGGAGAAAGAAAGCTGGAGAGTGCTATACTAAGTTATTATAATCTACCAAAAGAGATTATTGTTCATTAACTGCCATATTTGCTTGTGGGTTGTAGTTGGTCCACATGCTGTGATATTCTTCTATCTACCTACATATTCAGATACATACACACACACACACACACACTGAGGCTGGCAGGACTGAATACAAGCAGACGAACTGTTGTGTGGGCCGTACAGTGTTTGTGAATGGAGTGGGCGTCTGCCACGCGTCTCATCTCTCTCTTTCTTTCTCTCTCGCTCATTCTCAGACCTCACCTCCCACTGTTTCTATCACTGCCTGTCACTAAAACAAGCGCTAGTGTGGCACACTGCTCGTCTCATTCCCCATGACAAAACACTGACTCACTCAACTGACTCTGCTAAAAGCTTCATGAGACGTCCATGTCTCTGGTATCATTGCTTTTATTATACACATTTGTTTGTTGTGTTTGTGTGTCACAAAAGGAAACTGTACTCAGTTCGTAGACATTCTGACCAACATTGTAAATTCTGTTATCATTTAATCAGCCACATGTTGATTGAAAATTATTTCACCTATGGATCTATTTAATGAAAATGAATTAGGCTGTCAAGCTTTAAATGACAAAAAACACACCATAAAGCTGTATAGTAGCACAGTGTAGTATGTGAAAAACAAGCTGAAGTGTAAGATATTATTCACCAAAAATGTTTCATTTTTAAAGGAAGGGAAGATTTGTATTGAATAGTGGCTTAAATTTCAGCTGTTTATCACAGAAAGCTATCATAAAATTTCCATTTCTATTTTCTTATGATCACCAAGGCTGCATTTATACAATTTAAAAAGACTGCTACTTGAATATATTTTAAAATATAATTGATTTATGTTATGGCAGAGCTGAATTTTGAACATTACTCCAGTCTTCAGTGTCACATGATCCTTCAGAAATCATTTTAAGCTGATTTGGTGTCTAAGAAACAACTCTTATCATTATCAATGTTGAAAGCAGTTGTGCTGCTTAATCTCTTTGTGGAAACCATGATACATAAAAAAAAAAAAATCTTACTGACCCCAAACTTTCGAACAGTAGTGTTTTATAAAATTATAAAAATCAAAAATTCATCTTTTATATTCTAAAGAAGGAAAGTCACAAAGGTTTGATTGTAATTTGCCACAGGTACATGAATTGATAATGTGTAGAGAGTTAAACCGGAAACATTATGGTTGATTGTTCAAAGTGCTTGCACTGACACCTACCCCTTCCCCTACTTTTTGCACGTACTCGCGTACATAAAACATACTCAAGTCAGTTTCTTTGAACTAATTAGATTTAAAAAAAAATATGCAGTCATGATCATGTCACCTTGATGGCATCCTCAATAAATATTGGTGAATCTCACACAACAGTTATAAAGATTGCTGTTAGGTAACACAAAGATGTAACATTTACAGCTCGGCTTCATCAGCCCGTTGTGTAACCTGTTAAAGAAGCTTCCTCCAGAGCACCCTGACAACACTGACAACATTTCACAGAGACGTCTCTGAAACCTTCTCTGATCCAAAATCTCAAAACTGGCTGTCACATTCCCTCATGAGGAATTAACAGAGCGCCGCTGCTCTAGATAAAACGCCTCTGACCTATTATGGGCCGTTTTGACACATTACTAATTTTGGTCAGAATTGCCACCTTGCTACTCAGAATAAATTGATTGAATGAGAATCATGTGTAGACCCCAGTATGTCATTGGAGGCCAGAACTGTGACGTCTTTGTCAGTGGAACAATAAACAGTGGCCATATTAATCTTTCATGAGCTCTTTTTATGGAACGTTAGCTGTCTTGGACAGCGGAGCTCGGGACGGCTTGTAATGTAGATAGCTGTATCACTTTAGCTGTATCAAAAGAATGCACTGCTCTTAGTTGGCCAAGAGTGTTGCCAGTGTGTTTTATTCAAGGAAATTCTTTATTGCTTCCCGGAAAGCTAATTGATTTGTGCAGCTCAGGACACTTATAGTGCATTTACCAAGGGTAAGTCAAGCCGTAGCAGGTGCACTTTTAAAGCCACAGAGGAGTTATGGTTCCCAAAATCATTTGTATTTAATTTTATACAGCCTCTTTTATCATAGTGGTGTATTTAATATTGATTTTTCTATTTTTTTTTTTTTTACAGCTCTATGCACTTGCTCATATTTATGACTTCTTGAAGCAACGCAGTTCAGTGTATTGAGCAAATGTCTGCATTCATTATGAAACAAAAATCTCTCATTGTATCAGGTGGGGAAAAAGCACATCTCACATTGGTTGCTTTTGTTTAAACCTAAAAGAGAACTTGCTAGTTGTCATGGATATTAACTTACAGTCATATGTGTTGGCACGCAGGTCTCCTAATGATTTGTTTCAGATGCATCCCTCTGCAGGTTTTTTTCTCTTTTCCCTGCAGAGAGCTGCAGTCTTGATACCTAGGAGGTTTAAGTCAGTGTTTTTGTTTGTGTTAACACTGTTTGTTTCAGTATCCTGGGCAAAGCATGAGAATTAATGTTGTCTGGTTTAGCAGTGTTCTCTCATACAAATCAGCATTGCCACTGGGCTTTGACCTTAGTTAGCTTCAGGTGGATTCTTCTAAGACTTCAATAGAAAAAGAGTGCTATATGCACTTGTTCACGTCGACTTTGAAACTCACACACTTTGAAACGCTGCACAGCCAAGTGCAGAATTGTGTTGGCTGTCTTTGTTGTTCCTTCCTCAGACAGAAATAGCACCTGACCCAGATTTTTGTTTAAACTTTGAACATTTGGTGAATGAGTAGACAGTACTGATGACGCCATTCATTATTGTGCATGTAGTTTTCAGTAACCACAGTAAATGGAGAGAATTATCATATAGTTTTTTGTTTGTTATTTTTATTTTGTTTGGACTTCATTGTAAATTAAACAAATGGAAATCTACTAGAAACTGAGTTTTTTTAATACTTCATGATAAACTGTTTAAAATCTCTTTGTTTTTCGTCAATACAATAAATGATTTGCAGTACTTAAACTATTTCTCTCAATTTTGCTGTCTTTTAGGGCCCTCTCCATGGATATAGACACAGATTATGAGCGACCCAATGTGGAGACCATAAAGTGTGTGGTGGTGGGTGATAACGCAGTGGGCAAGACCCGGCTAATCTGTGCCCGTGCCTGCAATGCCACCCTTACTCAGTACCAGCTGCTTGCCACCCACGTGCCAACTGTCTGGGCCATCGACCAATACCGTGTGTGCCAGGAGGTGGGCAGACCTTTGGCATATTGTGTATATGCTGAAAAGCATTAAATGTTGATATAAATACTGTACTGTATCTGTACATTCATGGTAATGGAGTACAACCAGTTTAACCAGCGTATTTATTTACTTTAGATTATATAAATCAGTTAAAATAGAGGGGATAAATATATACCATTTATTTGTTTGCATACTTGTAATATTTGTTCATTTATTTGTAATATTTATATTAAAGGCACAATATGTAAGATTTTTGGATTAAAATATCCAAAAATCTCTAGAACAATGTTATATATTTTTTTTTACTTGTGTACTTGCATTAACCCAGATGTTTCCAAGAATGTTTAATTCCAGAGAAATAAGCAATTTTAACCAGAACAAGTGCATCGCCTATCCATGACATCATACCCGTGTTACCCTCGATTTGCAGTTTTATTTTGTAGAAACCATGGAAACACCAAGACGTTTTAATATATTATATGTTTTATTAGACAAGGTAACAACTGTTTGGATACATTTATAGACAGAACACTAATCATTATTATATACCTCAACACGTTTAGTCTTACTATTTGAATCTTGTTTTCTTGATTATATTAATGTGATATTCTAAAATGGATCTAGCTTACTGCAGTGTGCAACAAGTGTCTCATTGCAGCCGCCAAGCGAATGCTCAGAGTAACGTTATAACATCATTTCCAACACACTCAAATGTATCTAATATGTTAAACAGCGCTGTTTTACCCCACATACGCTTGACTGGAAGAAGCGGCTGTGGCATAATAAAATTCCACTGCTCTCGAGGCGTGTGTCGTGCTCGTCTCTCATTAGCAAACGCTCCAGCGGCCTCATTCAGCTCCAAGATCACTCTGCTCTGCTTCGTACTACAGTAACGTTAATAATCTTATCCATGAACATGATTTTTGCCCGAGTCCCATAGGATTCTTTTCCACTGGCTGTGAGGTGAAGACAACATCTCCTATGATTCCACGGTCAATCTCGGCGTCATCAAGCTACTCCTTTGTTTTGAATCTGCGACCTCTAGCGGCAAAATTACATATTGTGTCTTTTAAGCTCATTTAATTTTCCTTTTTACTTGTAGTTAACTGTAATGATCCTAGCTTGGAAATTGCAAATGTGAAATTTGTTCTTAATGGACTTGCCAGTTTAATAAAGCTGAATATAATTAATATAATGTGTTTGCATTGATGTGCTTGTCAAATGAAACCTTACTGAACAGTTTAAGTGTTCTGTCTAGGTGCTGGAGAGGTCACGAGATGTGGTGGACGAGGTCAGTGTCTCCCTCAGGCTGTGGGACACATTTGGAGACCATCACAAAGACAGACGCTTTGCTTATGGCAGGTCAGTTACACAATACGGAGCTGGATTTGAACTCCTAGTGCTTAGTGTGTCATTGCATGTGTGTTTACCCATTGGCCATGTCACTGAACCCTTGATACACACACACACACACACACACACACACACACACACAGGTTTGTTTTGCTATCTTAGTGTGGACATTGCATAGAGTTCCATTGATTTTATATCAGGTCAATGATATTTTCTATCACCTAACCCAACTCCTGCTCCTAATCCTACCCATCACAGAAACATGTGACCATCAATAGATTTAAATAAAAACATCTTTCGGTTCATTTATAAGCCTTTTTAACTAGTGAGGATCAGTCAAATGTCCTCATTAGTGGGTTGACAAAGTATTTCATAACATAAGTGAGGACATTTGGTCATCACAAGTATAGTAAAAACAAGTGTACATGCACAGGGGTTTGTTTTGCTATCAAGGTGAGGGCAATCCATGGGCGTAATGGTTTTTATACTCTACAAACTGTACATTCAATCCCCCTACACTAACCCTTCTCCTAAACCTACATCACACAAAACTTGACAAAAAAAAACTGCATTTTTACATTTTTAATAAAACATTGTTTAGTATGTTTTTAAAGCTATTTGAAATATGAGGACTCATGAAATGTCCTCATATTGCATGTTTACGTTATAATACCAGTGTAATACCCATGTCATTATACAAATTTGTGTCCTCATAAATCACAAAAATGTGCACACACACACTACTTGTCCCACAATACCATTGCTCAGATCAATCTTCCATTTGTTTTTTTCTGATATCTCTCCACTCTTGGCTGTGGCATTTGTTGCCCTGCCAAGCTTTAGTTATTGCCTTAATCCTCCCAGCTGGGAAGGTAATGTGCTGTAAGCCTAACCAAAGAGCACTGCATGGAGGCTCTTATTCTCAGCGCAGTGCAGGGCAGTGGAGGATCAGTGGATCAGAAGTGATGCTTTGGCTCAAGGCAGTGCCGCAGATCACAGTAGCCGCTGAGGATGAGGGAGGTTGACATATTTCTAAATGCTTACAGTGTCTACATCTAAGGGTGTGTTCACACTTGTAGTTCGGTTCTCTTGGTTGTTTTGGCCTGGACAACACACCCTAAGTCACCCTTAAAAGGAAATTTATTGCGTTAAATGCAAAATATTAAGCTTTAAAAATAAATATATTTCTCTCGGGATATTGGTGTAATAGAGATTGTCGTGGTAATGGATATGTCAATATTAATGTATTTCGTCTTGGCGAAAAAGATCTGTTACGCTGATGCTGCAGATCAACTACCAAGTCTTGCTTCTGCCAATACATTCACAGACATTGCTGTCAGCATGTAAGACATGCTGCTGCTGCTCATGTAACATACATGAATTAACCCCCAAAGCAGATCAGTGATCAGTTTTTGATAGAGAAAGTGTGTTGTGGACTGCTAATGGCAAACAATGCCAAATATTTGGATATTTGAGCAGCAAACTCATTGGCCGCTGATTCAACCGCAACCAATCAGCTGTGCTGTGTAGATAATGATGTGATCACTACCAAACTAGTTAAAGACCCATCAGCCTGCATCGTCAGAGTTTCGGAGTGATCACACTAGTGAAATGAACCGGGCTTTGGTGGTCAAACGCACTCTGCGCGGTTCCTAGTGCCTAGTGTGAGTACACACTTAGAAAACAAACTGGGACCGAACCTGTGCCAACCCATATCTTTAACCACACACACTACCATTCAAAAGGTTGGGGTCAGTAAGATTTTTGTAATGTTTTTGAAAAATGTCTCTTATGTTCATCAAGGCTGCATTTATTTGATAAAAAATAGTTATTACAGGATTTTAAACAGTTATAACCATTAATACTCTAAAATAATAATAATATTAGTATAACATTATAATAGAAATTATTATTCAAAATATATGTTTTATATTTGTTTATTTCTTGAAATGTAATTTATTTCTGTGATTGCAAAGCTGAATTTTTAATCATGAGTCTTCAGTGTCACATGATAATAATTAATATTTAATACTTAATATTTTTGTGGAAACTGTTTTTTTTATTATGATCAGAATTCTTTGGTAAATAGAAAGTTTAAAAGAGAATTTTTATTTGAGATACAAATAACATTGTAAATGTCTTTATTGTCACTTTTTGCAGTGACATTAAATGTGTGCTTGCTAAATAAAAGGATTAATTTCTTTTCGAAAAAATCTTACTGACCCCAAAATTTTTGAACGGGAATGTACTTGGTAGACTAAGAGGTCATAACAAATGAGTTTTTTATTATGTAATTCATCCAATAATTTAATAATAATATAGTGTTGTGAATGTGGTGTGTTTTTAGAATTACTTGTGTGATAGACAGAGAGAGAGAGAGAGAGAGAGAGTTTAAGACTCTCTCTTACCAAAGAGAAATCTGTGTGAAATGAATGAGTTCACAGGATGTGTGTCTGTGAGATCAGACACGTCCTGTACATGTACAAAGTACTGAGGCAGATGCAGTCAGCTGATAAACCACTATTAATGGTGGTGCCCTGTTATGGAAACACAGAATCAGGTGACCTTCACCCCCAGTGTCTGTTACTCAAGCTAAATACACACCCACACAGACACTTTTAACATTTCTTGAAAATGTTTATCAAAGCCTAGCTGAATCCATTAATTATCTGTCAACAGAAACTGACAAAACACACTGTGAAAGGATCCTAACTTATTTAGATGTTTAGGTAGATGAGGAAGAAACATCAAGAGGAACCATGACTCAGTGGGGAAGCCCTCCTCCACGGGCGGACACGTTTATGCATGCATAAATTCATAAATAGAAAGTTCAGAAGAACAATTTAAATAGAAATCTTTTGTAACATTGTAAATATCTTTACTCTCATTTTGAAAAGATGGCAAATATTTATTTACTTTTGCATGTTGTTGTTGATGTTTAGATGTGTCTGTGGTCAAAACTGTTAACAGTGTAGTCAAGCAGACACGCAGTCAGGAGTTTGAACTTAGACATGCTCTACATAGCGCTACAGAACACCACATACACCGATTACATAACAGAGTCCTTTATGACCCTTAGCACTCGCTTTTACTGCAGTTTTAAGTGGTTATTATTCACTGAGATATGTTGAATGATTGTGGATACATCTGTGGTTGTGTGTCAGTCTGTTTGTTTGTTTTTTATTTGTCTTATCTCTCACCCATTTCCTCATATTCTTGCAAACATTCCTCTGTTCATGAACATACACACAGTCACACACAGACACTAGGATGTCGACTTTGACCCCTGGAGGCTGTAAGCTCATTTGCACATATACCTTAGTATGTCTTAAAATGCTGTCTTAGTTTAGTAATAAGGCTTAGCCGATCTAGCTCATACTGTGTATGGGCAATCCCATTGAAATGTCAACATTACCATATATTTTCTAAAAGGAAGTAAACCTGTTATAATTGTCCACTTTGTTTTCAGGGAAATTCCATTGTTTAATCCTCAAACATGAGGTTCTCGCCAATAATAAAATCACATTTTTGAGAAAGCATATTGTTTCAAAAAAGTAATACTTCTAGATTTTCTCTTTATGTTTTGATTAAGTATTTTCCAGAAAGATTTTATCAAAGAAAGAAAGAAAAAATCTTAGAAATGTTGTCTGAGAAACACCGACTGTCAGATTTTGTTTATACACATGCACATGAGCACTTTCCAGTGTAAATGCATGACTGTAATGTGTGATGAAACATGCTAGAAAAGTCTGTTTACATTACAACAACAATGCGGTGCTCCATTAGTCATTCTTGTGTATGCTGGTCTCACATGTTGAGCTTGTGAGTGCAGCTGTGAAATATATGACATGGTCGGACGACTCGCTATTATTAGACCAGCAGTGGTTATTGAGTCAGACAAGATGCTTTAATGACGTGTGCAACACCTTGCATGCTCACACATTCACTGGAAGAGCACACATGCATTAATACACACACAATCATTACTCTATTTGGCTGCTCGCTCGCTCACTGTTTCTTTATGAAGTTTATTTTTTGCCGCGAGGAAAATGGTCATACCGCGACTTTCATTTCACAAAAAACTGATTATGATTAGTGAGCTGGTGGTCTTTGGATTTGCATTTTGCAAAAAATCCCATAATGAATGAATGTTAAAGCCATTTAATATATATGAAATAATATAAAAAATTATAATAAATCTGGACTTATTACAATCAACTAAGCTCACAGCAGTTTTGTTTCACAGTTTTTATTCCAATAACAGTGACTCACTGTCCAATTTAAAGCCCTTGTGTAGGATGATTAGTGTCCGGGGTTTGCCAATTTCCTGCCTATTACAAAATTCCCATGGATGTATTCTCTTAAAATAAACAGATTTCTTTTTCTATGTGTTTAGATCAGATGTGGTAGTGCTGTGCTTCTCTTTGGCCAATCCAAACTCCCTGCGCCATGTCCGCACGATGTGGTTCCCTGAGATTAAGCACTTCTGCCCCCGCACCCCTATCATCCTGGTGGGCTGCCAGCTGGACCTGCGCTATGCTGATCTGGACGCTGTTAACCGGGCTCGCCGGCCACTGGCCAAGTACGACCACATCCTACACCCACTCCTAGCCCATATTCTGTTATTAAACTTTAGCATGAAAAGTTTTTCTTTTTTTTTTTTGAGCTTCCGCTTTTTTTGAGAGGATTCTTGAGTATGTTTGTGGTCAGTTATGCATTTGCTACACTTGCGTTTGATGGCTTGTAGGGTAAATGGGTAAAACAGCCCGATAATATTTAAAAATATGCCAAATATATTTTAAAGTTTGAGGTCGGTACAAGTTTTAAAAAGAAATTAATGCTTTAATTCAGCAAGGACACATTAAATTGATCAAAAAGACAGTAAAGACATTTATAATATTTCAAAAGATTTCTATTTCAAATAAAAAAACTTTGTTCATCCAAAAATCTTGAAAAATTTGTTTCCACAAAAATATTAAGCAAAATAACTATTTTAAACATAATAATAATATATTGTTTTAATGATAATAATAAGAAAAGTTTTGAGCACAAAATCAACATATTAAAATGATTTCTGAAGGACCATGTGACACTAAAGAGTGGAGTAATGATGCTGAAAATTCAGCTTTACCATCACAGGAATGAATTACATTTTAAAATGTATTCAAATGGAAAACTTTTATATTGTAATATTATTTACAAATATTGCTGTTTTACTGTTTTTTGATCACGTAAATGGAGCCTTAAAGGATTAGTTCACTTTCAAATGAAAATTAGCCCAAGCTTTACTCACCCTCAAGCCATCCTAGATGTGTATGACTTCTTCTTTCTGTTGAACACAAACGGAGAAATATTAACACACATCCTGACGCATCCAAACTTTATAATGACAGTGATTAGGGGTCACGAGTATGAGCTGAAGAAAGTCCATTCACATGAATCCATCATAAACGTGTACTCCACACGGGTCCGGGGGGTTAGTAAAAGCCTTCGGAAGCGAAGCGATGCATTTGTGTAAATAAAAATATCCATATTTAATAAGTTATGAAGTAAAATATCTAAATTCTGCCAGACCGCCTTCCGTATTCAACGTATGAAGAAAGTGTAAAACTCTCGCAATTCAAAAAGCTTACGCCACGTCCTACGCCTTCGCTATTCAACTTAAGGAGAAATTGTAACTGACACAACACTAGTTTGCACTTTCTTCGTAACTTGAATACAGAAGGTCTGGCAGAAGCTAGATATTTCACATAGAGGAGGACAGAGTGAAAGTTCACAGGACCTACAATTTTCCACACTCTTATTAGCCCCAGGTCAAGTGGATCCAAGCATCCTGTATGTAATATAAATGTGTAGTTCAGTGTACAATGTGTGGTCATTGAAAATGTGTTGTGCTATATGTTCTTCACAGAAAATGAGCCAAGGCCAATGAGTCTGAGATTGAAAAAATAATTAATCGTATAATTTTTCTTTTGATAAATGAAAACGGATCCCACAGACTCGAACACCATACAAGGGTTAAATAAAGTCTAAACGTATAGGAAAAATTATAATAAAAAAATGGCACCAGGTCACAACACACTTCATCTGTATACTATTGCTCAAAATAGTGTAGAATAGCATAACGTAAAGAGGAGGAAAAACTCTATGAAATTAGGAAATACCCTGAATTATAGGCAACAAACTGATTCTGAGGGACAAAATATAGAAATCAGCTCTGTGGATAAAGATTGCTGATGTTTTCGGATTTTCAGGTGAGATTCTGTTCAATAATTCAGTTAATATACATCCGAGGTAAAATGTTCATGCTGCAGACTGCAGTATCAATGATTGTATTTATTTGTACAGTACAATCATAACATACTGCACACATTATTTTAATTCATAATGTCTTTAAACATTACAATATTCCTGACCATAAACTTATAATAGAATGTTTGTGTCCGTTGTGCGATACCCTGAGTTGTCCTAGATGTGACCCAACGATATGCTTCTCGTCTAGTGTGCGACCCCCCCCCCCCCTTAGAGATTATAAGAGTCTTTTGATAATATTAAAAACATTTTAAAAAATCTTATCGACCAAAAAAAAATTGAAAAAAATTGGCTTTAATAATGCTTCTGTTTTTTTCTAACTGTCCCCTCCTAGACCCATCAAACCTACAGACATCCTGCCCCCTGAACGAGGCCATGAGGTCGCTAAGGAACTTGGCATTCCATACTATGAAACAAGCATTGTCGCCCAGTTTGGTGTAAAGGACGTGTTTGACAATGCTATCCGTGCTGCGCTCATCTCTCGACGCCACCTTCAGTTCTGGAAGTCCCATTTAAAGAAGGTTCAGCGTCCCCTCCTCCAGGCCCCCTTCCTCCCCCCAAGACCACCACGACCTGTGGTGGGCATTCCCGATCCTCCTCCCATGGATGGAGAAGGTCCAGATTCTCTTTTCTGCCAGCCGTTGTGTGCAGATGTTTTATTTCTCCTCCAGGCTGGAACAACTCGTGTCTTTGCCCACAAGGTGTACCTGGCCACTTCCTGCTCCAAGTTCTATGACCTTTTCACTATGGACCTTGGAGCTGCATGGATGGAGAAGGAGGGTGAGGAGAGCTCGGAGGGGAGTGAGGAAGAGGAGCAGAGCCGAAGAGGAGCCAAAGAACAGGCTGGGCGTACCAAGAGCCTGGACATTGATAAGGAGGGTGAAGGTGGGACTAGGGGTTCAAACAGGCTGCTCATGTTGCAGCAGGGCTCACTGAGGACTTCACAGAGCGATAACGCTCTGCCTGCCAGGGGCCAATGCTCTATGGGATCCCTAGGAGCAGGCCGTGCTCTTTTGGGATGGGGGCGTGGTTTCTTGGGGGTGTACCTGGAGATGGTGGATGACCCTGTGACAGGTCGGCTGAGACTCATGACAGTAGTGTCAATGGATGATCTCATTCAAAAAGGGCCTTTTCAGGTAAGAACAAACTTAAGGCCAATTCACATTGTACAGACAGAAAGCAACTTCATTGTACTTTGTCGGATCAGTGTTGGCTCTTGTTTACGCCATTTAAAAATGCTAAATCGCCTTTTGTCAGGTCGTGGATTGTCTAAGAAGTGACATACTGTAATCTGGTAACTATTGGCATTGGTCTGCGTCTGTCGGTGCAGTGTGAATTGGCATTTAGATGACATATAGTATCATAGCGATGACCCGTGATGTCACTGTATGTTTTATAAGAATCTCTGTGAAATCTCTGCGGCGGTGTCATATTATCTGTTTTCCCTTCTCTTGGTTCTTTTAGGCAGTGCTGCAGTACCTATACACGGGTCACCTGGATGAGAAACGTGGGGACCTGATGCAGGTGGCAACCATCGCTGAGCTTCTAGAGGTCTTCGACTTGCGAATGATGGTGGCCAACGTCCTGAACCGTGAGAGCTTCATGAACCAGGAGATCACCAAAGCCTTCCATGTGCGCCGTGCCAACCGCATCAAAGAGTGCCTGAGCAAGGGCACCTTTGCTGGTAGGCAATCTGAAATTAGGGTCATTACAAATTTCTCTGTGAGGAAACATTAATACAGGATCGATCTATCTATCTATCTATCTATCTATCTATCCGGTAATATTGTCGATGTTAGTTTAAACTCATAGTTACTTTACCAGAACACAATGCATACAAGGAAAATCAGTTAATATAATTTTGTGACCCAAATATCTTGACAAATTATAACTATCATATCATGATAAATTACCCTGTTCTATCGTTTTACACCTGAGGAACTTAATCAAGTCATTGATTCACCAACTATAATGACTTTTGACAAGCATCTTAAAGCTGCTGTTGCTGAGGGAATGAGGAAAAAAATAATGAACAGTTCTAATTGATTTTTTTGACCAATTAACTGTCCTAATTTGTATAATGCTGATTCTTTAGGAAGTCCTGGTGTTACTGGCTATCTAATCTCCTTTACCTGTCCGTGTGTCACATTCAAAAGGTTTTCGTAGTGACACCGTTAACTTGAGTCTCATGATTTCTATTTTCAATTCCAAAATCCTGCAGAATTGGAATAGAATAGTTCATAGTCCAGAGCAGTCAATTTTCACAATTCGTCTTTCCTTCATTCAGTCTCTGTGTTTATTTTTGAGGAAATACCCAGTAGAGTGCTTTAAATTCCCTTCATTGCTGTCAATAAATATTTGCATATTGTGAACATGTTTGCATTTCTGCTTTGCTTTGTTCTGTGTCGCTTAATTTCTGTTATTGTCACGTCTTGTGTGCATGTTTGTCATGTTTAACCTTTTAATATTTAACTCTCCTGTACTCTCCACCTACTCCTGTTTATTTCATTGCATCATCTGGAATTGTCATAATCTCATTACCCTACCATGAAGGTGCTTCTCTCATGTTTGAAAACATGATTGTTTTCATCTCCATTGTGGCCTGAAGACTACTTGTACATTCCCTAAGGGTATGCTGAAGTTTAGAAACCGAATCATTAGATTTACCCCCCCCCCCCAGAATAAAAATCAGCATTGAATTTAATTAGGTGCAGTTTTCCCATCATGCCCTCCTGATACCCGCAGCATAATGCTAAGCAACCTGTTGAACATCATCTGTTATTTAACATAATGAAAGAGCCACACTGAACATGTACAGTCATCGATGTCAGTTGCTAAAGGATTCGCTGCTAAAATAAATTTTCCCCCTTTATGGTCCCAGTCTTCCCTCCCTTCACTTTTTCTGTCTTCTTATCCTCAGCCTTGTCAATCTGTCTATTTATTATCGGTCTGTGTGTCTATCTGTCTTCTCGTCTGTCTCTTTGTGTTCGTCCGTCCACCTGTCTCCCCCTCTGTAGCCTCGACTCTGTGACACACGCCGAGATGTGTGCTCTTTTCCTCCCGGTTTTAGATGTGGTGTTTAGATTAGACGACGGATATCTGCCAGCCCACAAGCCACTGCTCATCTCAAGCTGTGATTGGATGGCAGCCATGTTTCGTGGTTCCTTCAAGGAGAGCTACATTGAAGAGGTGAGCAGAGATATTAGTGATTCGTATTTCATTAAAGCAGGATCATGGCACTATCTATGCTATAGTCATAGACAAATACTGATATGCTTAAAAGAAGATTTACCTGTGTAGGAAAACTGCAAAAGTATTAAAGGTGCAGTCTCATGTACCATTGCTTGACAAAATTTTGCAATGCAATAGAAAGCTGCTTGTTTTGAAAGTGACCTTTATGCATAAATACACTACTGACAATTTTTTATGCATAGTTTCACTATTAACATTTTTCTCCTCAAGATTTTGCTGAGAGTTCAAGCTGATATGTGATTGGGAAGTGTATTTTGTCTTACTGCACTGACAATTTTTTCAATTGTTTTGGACTTTTTATACTTAAAATAAGTTTTTTTTGTTTTTATTTTTTGAAAATCTACCTGTGCAGTAAGGCAAATATACTTGTGCCAGGTATTGTTAAATTTGTTGCTCAACACCAGACGCGAGTGGCACATCACGACAAAATCAAATAAAAACCTTTATAATCAGTGGTGCTGTCTACACCGGATGTGACACAACACGACAAATCCCCGACAGTAAACTAATACTTTGCTCTATTTCTGACACACTCCAAGCGCTTGTGCTACTTCTGACACGAGGAACACATAGATTTGCAAAGTTCACTTTGTCAAGTGTAGACAGCCTCTATCTGTTTTGACACGGTGCTACGCAACAACTTTTGACATCAGTAGTCTATGTCATATCGTTACAACTATATTTCACATTTTCAAAGTTTCACCTAAATTTATTTATGGACCCACAAAGTAATGATTAAACTCAGTCACCTTGATCCTTCCTACCCTGGAGCTCTGACAGATCCCACTAAAAAAAAGTGGCACAGGTAGTTAAAACTAGGCCACCTCTATGACAGCCTGACCCACATTGATGCAGCTACGACAGTAGATCATCTCATCCATATGGATGAATTAACAGCCCTGCAGGACTAAACAGACCTCTGAGGAAAGTGCTCCAGGCTGACTGATGCCGAGACATTAGAGGAGGTCCTGTGCCACCCGGAATACACACTGAGATATATCTGCTGTCTGTCTGTGCTCCTGTATCCAAAAGAGGGAAACTAGAAGAGGTCTAGAAAGATTTATTTGCTGTGGTTAAGGTTGTAGACCAACTTTAGGGCTTGGTCTAGTTTTGACAATATTGCGTCATTATTATTATAGGTTGGCATCAGTTGTAATAGTTGTACTTTTAAAAAAAAATCATATAGCTATGAGTTTCCTTCTGAGAAAGAATGATCGTAGTATGTTGGAATAACTTTTCAGACCATATACAGTGACTGGCAAAAGTTTGGAGACATTATAATTTTTGATGTTTTTGAAAGAAGTCTCTTATGCTCATCAAGGCTGCATTGTTTTATCAAAAATATTGTGATACTGTAAACAGTAATATTATGGAATATTCCGTATTATGAAATATTTTATATTCGTTCGCTTGTTTTAGTTTAATCAAAACGATGGAATGAATTAGTTCAATGTGGTTATGATTTACTAAAACGAGGGCACAAATTTTTAATTTGTGGCTATGATAAATATATTTTTGTCTGCATGTCATGTGCAGGGCTCCATAGATATGTGACGCAGCAATCAATATATGGTCCATCAGCTACTGTATGTAGAGTATGCAAAATCTCATGCCAAAACACACTCATATATTTGTGTGTGTTTTGGTGCATTGCATAGTTTGCAAACAGGACGTTTGTTAGACTGGGCACTTCCTGGAATGCAGGCAGTGTCATTTCCTCCTCAGCATCATCATGTGAAAAGGAAGCTTTAGTCTGTGTCTAAAAAATTTGGGTATTTTAAAAAAATTGGATATTTTTCAGCAATATTTAAATTTATTTCATATTTCAAATTACCACATGATAACCATTCCACACAGTTTTTGATAAAGTTACACTTGTTTTCTATGAAATTATTCTGACATATCACAGTTTTTGCTTGTCATATATTTAGCTCATGCATTTTTCATCCAAAACTATTAAGTCGGGTGTCAAAGGTAAGGTTTCGCTGTATTCCTTTCTGAGGCCGATCTCACCTGAACATAACTCTATCCAGGTCTATCCCGTGCACGCTCTCTGATTTCTTTGGGCTACCGGCTGTCAGCTCAAGTTCTAGAAAGACAAGCTCTCTGAGGGCAGAAGCTCGGGACCAAGCTGACCAACACTCGAGGTAGAGAGACAACCGGCTGGGTTATAATTGTCCAGGCCTGCAAGTGAACAGGATCGCCCTGTATAACATTACAAGCATTACAGGGAGCTAGATTTACAGCACAAGTACAAACTGATGTGG
The DNA here is from genome assembly GCA_038088235.1 of Zacco platypus. Classification (NCBI taxonomy): domain Eukaryota; kingdom Metazoa; phylum Chordata; class Actinopteri; order Cypriniformes; family Xenocyprididae; genus Zacco; species Zacco platypus. The sequence goes on along the minus strand of CM076082.1, from coordinate 19,169,218 downwards.
GAAATAGGATGCTGGCTGCTTTTCTATTCTGACAGCATTGGCTGAGAGTATGTCACAAAGAGAGCAACACAAGGTGGCCAGAGACATGTAAACTTGGTTCTGCTTTGACAAGCTTGACATGCTCTTTGGTCAAGCGTTGTATTTTAAGGAGAATAACAGAGTTTGATTTTAAAAAAATTGCAATGAAATGATTCCCAAAAATGAATTTGTTCTCTCATCATTTACTCTTCCTCGTGCCGTATAGATTCCTTGACACTTCAAAAAAAAAAACGAATTGATGAATCAATGTCTTCTTTAGCAAAATGATAGGTTTGTTTGAGAAAAATACTACTAAATTTTTAGTAGCGATGTTTCCATCACCCTGTTTTTATGCGCATTTTGAAGTATTGCATCAGAAACAAGTGATGGAAGCGCCAAATTTTGGGAAAAAATCCCTTAATTCGCAAAAAAGGTTATGCTCGCTTGAGGTGGTTTTTGACTGTTGCGTTTGCCGAATAAATTCTGACATAGCAAACATTAGACTCACATGACTAATAGGCTGTTTCCAATGATGGCGTTTTATTTACTGTTGGTTACTGGGTTACGATCCCCTCAAACAACTTGATGGAAACACACCTAATTCGCTTTTTTTTTGCAAACTTTGAAAAGATTCGCTTCACGTTTGGATGGAAATCCATCTAGCGATGCGAAAGCACAGCACCATTTCTCACGCGAGTTTCACAACATACTTACATCATGCATGTACGACAGTTGGCTGAAAGCAATAGTTTACAGTTTAAAAGGTTCTCACATACATTTGAACGCAGAAGACATTGATTCATCAATTTGAGTTGTATGGATTACCATCGTGTTCGTATTACATGGTTTTTGAAGTGTCAATTTTGAGGGTTCCATTCACTGGCATTATATGGACTCATAGAGATGGGACAACTGGGACAGCATGAAAGTAAGTGAATGATGAGAGTTTATATTTTTGATGGAGATTCACTTTAATGTACTGTGTCTCTTTGATGTCCATTTTGGTCGACACTGAAATAACGTCTATATGTCCAATAGTTCGGTAACTAACTATGAGACGATGTTATTTCTATTTTGTCTCTTATTTGTGCATAGTGCACATTTAATGCAAGAAGATTTGGTGTGTTTAGATTGGAGATCTCATTAGGAGTAAATTTCACCAGGAGTTTAAGAGGAGGAAGCGATGGGTTGTTTGGTTGTCGACTCATAGACACCAAGTTTTTCATTTTTATTAAACTCTTTGCATACTGCCATTCCGCTTAAAAGTGTCCACTTTCTTGGATCTAAGCGACAATTGCTTTATAAATGTTCACTGGGCTTAGTAAAAGCTTTACAATGTTAAAAAAATGAAGCCGGTTCCAAACATTACATTAATGATGTGAGGCAAAGTGCTGCCAAATGACTTGGTCCTCATCTCTGCTGGTCTGGCACACTAGGCAGTGTAGCGACTGGCTGTAGTGAACACTGTACTATTTTTAGAATGACGTTTTGAATAGAGCGAGCCCTTGTCACTGTCTGTACGGCAGCCAGTACAGAAGGTGTTGCATAACAAGATTCAAAGCCCTTGCAAGACCTCAGGGTGGCAAATTTTTAGAAAGTGTCATTAAGTTGAGTAAAGCCTGATCGTTCACCCATAAGTGTATTTTTCAAAGTCTTGCTCAAATGTTAATTCTGTATAGCTGCACATTATTGTTTCATCCCAGTTTGTGATGCAGAGTCAAGAGTTGTCCTTGATTGATCTAACACATGTGCTTTACTATTCTAGTCTGTGTTCAGAAATATCTCTCAAGGTTTTGAAGGTTAGGCAGCACAAACGTTTTTCTGAAGACAGCTTTAAAAATCCATACAACGTCTACACAGCTTCTGCGTATGAATGTTATTTATAGGTCTTTTTATGTTGTACATTTACATCACATGAAACATAATGCGAGTCTCAGGAACTGTTGAAAAAACCATTCCAAAACACTGTTCACTGTTTTTGAGCATACTGCTTTTTAAGAAGAGTCTGAACATATGGGCGACGCTCAGGTGTCAGAATTCCTTTCAGCAATTTCATACTTCTGAGTGTGATTAGCACAAGACCGAGCGGAAGCTGAAATGTGAGAAGCTGTCACATTTTCCCTGTGAGACAAAAGACGAAGTGAAAATGTAGACTACGAAGGCGGAGACTGTGGTTTCAGTGCGCTGCAGTTGTTAGTTGATGAGAAAAGAGTCTGGTTGCTTTTGATAGCTGACCACTTCCTCCGTTACACACAATGCCCTGGGTCCTGACCCTTTTTTTTCTTAAGGTAGTTTCTATGCAATTTCATTGTTGTTCTTAATTCTTCCTCTTCCAGGGAACAACAAATGAAACACAGATATTAATATTAATATCACCATTGAATTTAATTTCCATATTAAAACACTAAAATTAGTGAATTTAGGCACAGCATTATAAAGTACAGCATGAGAAATGGATATTCATCATCATCATTGTGAACATCATTAATCGGGATTTTCACCGGCATAAAATCTTTCCACATTGTGTATAAATCAGTGTGTACGCTACAGATTTTTGCCATTTGTCAGTCTTCTGGACTTTTTCTGCTTCTTTGGCCGTATACAGGCACTGATTTTGCCATTGTCTCCGCTGGTAAAGAAAGTGCTGGTGTGTTTCATTGTCTAATTTTTGTTCTTTGCATCACAAAACTATGCTATGCTACTAGTGTGTCTGCAGAGGCAGCAGCCAATGAACCAGTGAGTGTCTGTTTAGTGAAACCTCACGGATCACATCATTTCAACATGGCGTAATACACCCGCACAATATATATTTTAAAAAATTTTTAGAATACTATTTTGGAGAATAGTCTTCATCTCATGTGAGTGAACACAATTTGTTTGTGAAAAAAAAAATCTGATAACTGATATGGTATTTACATACTGTGCCTCCCTACACTTGTATCCACTAAATATAAAGTTTGTTTGATTGGCTTGGAGGATTGAGGCAAACAAAATTTCCATTCACTCATTCTGTAGCACCATTGTTATCTTTGGGTTTTAACAGGAAGTTGCCTACTGTGTCTCCTCTGAGCTTTTTAAGTCTGCCCTTTAGCCATAATGAGAGGTCATATTCACACTGACATTCTGTTAATTGGCTTTGAGACACAGGTGAAGGGCACCCCTAGGCTTCTGAAGTGCTGCTGAGTGTCATCTTATTACCCCCCAATGTACCATCTCTGACCTACAGAATCTGTGTCGGCTTTGCGCCACCGTTTCCTTCCCACCATCTCCAACTCATGTGGCGGAAGCAGTACAGATTTTGTTGTGACAATTGTTGTGGTTTGACAACAACTGAGTCTTGCATTTGTTCTTGTTCAAAGGTGCACTATGTAGTTTTTTTTTTCCATCCGCTAGGGGTCGTTAAACTCTTCAAAACAATAACAAAGGCGTAGATTGATGACGCAGTGAATATGGAATAGTGGAACTTGTCGTCATGCCGATGGATCTAATAATGTTTATGGGGAAATAATGTTTATGGATGAGTGAATGCAAGTTTTCTAACATGACTGTGGTGTGAAGTGGCCATGGCCGAGAATCACAGGCGCAATTGCTAATGAGAGACAGATATCAGTCCTGGGGGATATAAAGAAACAAGAACATTTCATTCTACCAAACTACTCACAAGTGCTGAAATGCTACTCATACAGGTCAGTTTATTTGATGTATTAAAATTGTGAGGTAACGCAGCGCTGTTTCACTTGGTCTAACGTTAAACTATCATACTAAACTGCATTTGAGTGTGTTGAAAGTTGTAATGTTTAGTATTAGTTTGTTGGCTGTATGAGACTTAACAGTAAGCTAGATCAACATTACAGTATCATACTGATGATATTCTTACATTTCGTCGTGTTGAGCTATATAACATTAATTAGTCTTATGTAGCCTACATTTGCTTACCTTGTCTAATAACGTGCAAGTGCGCTGTCTCTGTCAAGTCGAAGTTTGTCGCAAATCTCTTGCCATCTCGGAAACGCCACGCCGATATTGATCCTTGTTTTATTTCTCTTTTTGTCCCAAAGTTTGCTTGCCATGGTCCTTAATGTTTGAGCAAAACAACAACAGTGCGCCGCTAGACGTATGCAACTGTTCGTGTCTGTTGCCATGGTTACTATGCAGTACAAGCGGAAACCAGGAATAAAGCAGATATTACGTCACTGACAGGATGAATTTGACAATTTGACTGACACTGAATTTACAAATTCTTGGAAATATTTAGGATAATGTATGTACATAGTTGAACGTTGAACTTGATAGTTGATAGTTGAACGTTTTTTTCATTATTGTACCTTGAATTCACAACTCAGTGCAGTTTAGGGATACGTGGACATGTCTGGTCTTTTCTGAATTGGATGTACATGTTATTTAAAGCATTATAAAGATGTTACTCCTGTTTAGCACTATTTTAGATGACAAACCCTACACAAGATAAAGACACTGGTGCTAGTGGTTTCCAGGGTGCTACAAGCATCTGCGTCCTATAAGTGTTCAGTCCTCAAACAGGGTAACAGCAGAGGCAATTAAATCCACTCCATCCTATCCTAATTCACAGAGGAACAACTGCTTAGTCTGAGCATGACGACAGCATAAGGAGAAGGTTGCCATGGATTGATTCATAGGCCTGGCACTTCCCTCTTTGTGTCCCTGCTGAAAGCTTTCTGCTAATTCCTTGCCCGTTCCTTGGAGCTGAAAGAATAAGCATGCCTTTGTTTGCTCTCTACCCTTTAGCAAAACATAGGCTCTCCTGCCTTTTAGCTTTAGTGTATGTGATTTAGGTTATGAATGGTGTTGGAAATTAAGTCATGTGGCCATCATGTATGCTCATAGTACAGTGGCACTAAAATTTCAACTTTCTGTGAAGGATGAGCAAAATGATCACACAATGGAGACTAATTTTTGAAATGCAGTACTCTTCAAAAGTTTGGGGTCAGTAAGATTTTTTTTAATGTTTTTGATAGAAGTCTTTTTAATTTGATCAAAAATATAGTAAAACCATAATATTGTGAAATATTATTTATATCATTAAATATGATTATAATTTCACATAACCACTTTCTATTTTAATATATTTGAAAATGTAATTTATTCTCGTGAGTTTTCAGCATCATTACTCCAGTCTTCAGCATCACATGATCCTTCAGAAATCATTCTAATATGATGATTTGGCGCTCAAAAAGTATTTATTATTATTATTTATTACTAATGATCAAAACAGTTGTGCTGCTTAATATTTTTGTGAAAACCGTGATACTTTTTTCAGGATTCTTTGACAAATAGAAAGGTAAAAAGAACAGCATTTATTTGAAATAGATTTTTTTTGTTGTAATGAGAACTTTTGCAAGGTTGTGTGTGCTTGTACTTGATCTACAGAACATGATGTACATCCATTCACTCAAAGCTGAATTTAAAAAAAAAAGGTTAAGTGGTTATGAAACACCATAAATTAAAATTAAGTTGGTGCACCAAGTGGTTGTGTTGAATACATATTTTGACAAAATTTTCCATATGAGTATACAGGAACAAATACTTGTTGAAAGTTGTGTATTATGTCTGTAAAGCATATTCTGTGTTCACAGTTAACATATATAATGATGACAGTCCCTCCTGTTGGTTGGCTGGTTTGTTGGCTCTTGTTTATGCAGAGGCCAGGTTTCCCGTAGCGACAAGCCCACAGAGTTATTTTTCCACAGCTTTAAGCTGAGACTGTCAACGGTTTCACACAGTGCTTTAATCTCCTGAAGGATGAAAGACCCCTTGTGGAGGCCACTGCCCTCGCCCTTCTATCGCTCTCCCAGGCCCCTTCCTCCACAAGCCTTCCTTGACAAATACATCCCTTTCTAACCGCTTTCTTGGCCACTCTGGTTCCTGCCATATCAACAAAAAGACCTCCTCTAATGGTCAGCGGCCAGGACCATGCAGGTCTCAATAGGGGAGAGGTGCAGAGCAGATTGTTTCATCCCTGGATCAATCTGCTTCTCGAGTTTCCGTGTCCTGGAAATGAGCTATGAATAAACATCGCTCAGCATGGGTTATGAAATCTGTTTACACAAACTTTTCTTTACGTGGGCTTTTGTTAATAACTGTGAACTTGAAATATTTAGGGTGTTTTTTGCTAACTCCCACAACTTTTTATTTCTTTGTTTTTATTTTCAGGTGTCTATCCCCAACACCAGTTGTGCCTGTATGAGAGCTGTTCTGGAGTTTCTCTACTGTGGTGTATTGACACCATGCCCTGAACTGGAGCCAATGGACCTTATAATACTATCTAACCGCCTCTGTCTTCCCCGCCTTGTAGCTCTAACAGGTAGGCTTGGGAATGGCTCTATATTTACCCAAAGACAGACAGCGTACCTTGAAAAAAACACTGTATAATTCTGTGGTTAATGGGCCTGGGGAGGGGAGAAAATCTGAGCTCTTGATTTTTCACACAACTCTTTGAGCATGAATTTGCAAAGACACTGTTCTGTTATTTGGATCTGTAAATTTAACACATGCCAAACACTAAAATGTTCATTAATATTAGATATGATGGTATTTAAACTTGTCAAAGCTTCTAGACTAAAATAAATAATTATATCTACAGCTTATAGCATGTGAAGGTGATAATTTTATGGGGGTTATGGGGGTGTTTTTTTTTTGGTCAAATTGTTAACCATTAAACCTCATGGCTGACATATTAACACTTGTTGTGTGTTGTTTTGCCATGGTCTACAGAGCAACATGCCATTGAGGAGCTGTTGCAGTTGTCCGTTAAAGGGGTGGACATTGATGGACATGTGCTGGCCTATCTGGAGATGGCTCAGGTAATATTAATAAAGATGAACAAACAAAGCCTTTTATGGAATGCAAATGACACTGAGTAATGAAGTGACAATATAACCAATGGAGCACATTACAGAATTACCATTCATTCATAGCCTACTTTATTTTAGTTCAAAGGATGAACACACTTTGCTTTTCAAATGAGCCTCATTGAGAGAAATCACACTGTGCCAATTCTGTTTTTTGTCTGCTGTAGTTCCACAATGCCAAACAGCTCTCTGCCTGGTGTCTGCATCACATCTGCACCAACTACAATAGTGTTTGTCGCAAGTTCCCTAAAGACATGAAGACTATGTCTCCTGGTAAGGGGCAAGAAGTATATTTATTTATTTGATTTATGTTAGGTGTAAAGAAAATAAAGTCAGCAAGTACACATTTATTTGATCAAAAGTGACAGTAAAGACATTTATAATGTTTCAAAAAATTCTTCTGTTAATCAAAGGATCCTGAAATAAAAAAAATCAATTTCCACAAAAATATTAAGCAGCACAACTGTTTTCAACATTGATAATAATAAATGTTTGTTGAGTATATTAGAATGATTTCTGAAGGATCATGTGACACTGAAGACTGGAATAATGATGCTGAAAAATCAGCTTTGTCATCACAGGAATAAATTACATTTTAAAATATATTCAAATAGCAAAAAAAAAAAAGTTTGTAATATTTCACAATATGACTGTTTATTATTTGTGATCAAATACATGTCTTGGTGAGCATAAGAGACTATTTTCAGAAACATTAAAAAAAATCATACCAACCAAAACTTTTGAACGGTTGTGTATATAATCGTACACTGTATATATGGTGTAAATTAAACTCTGAAAATAAAGTTAAATTCTGTCAGTTTTTGTCCTGTACTCTGCACTATATCCCTCATTATTTTCTTAATCACACTGGACAATAAAATGATTTTCATCTTCTCATTTGTTGTTCCAGAAAACCAGAAACACTTTGAAAAGTATCGCTGGCCCCCTGTTTGGTTCCTGAAGGAGGAAGACCGCTACCTCCGCTCTCAAAAAGAGCGAGTGCGCGAGGAAGAGATTCTACGCAAGCAGCACACCAAACGGGGCTGGTGCTTCTGGAGACATCCGTCCTCCTCAGCACCCCATATTTCCTGAGGATCTGTCTCCATCCATCCATTCAAACCCCCAATACCCCTCACCCTCATTTCAGTTCAGAGGCATGTAGCCAAGCCTGGGGAGCCCTGTTTTTGCTTCAGTACGTCCGTCCTGACTGCTAGAAGCTAGTCCTGGGCCTCTTTGCCTCTGAGCTTTTGCCTTCCCTCCCCATGCTGGGCCTTAGTGGGCTGCCGGCCACAAGAGCTCAGAGCGTGTGTGTCATTAAATGGGGAAGGCTTGGAGAAAGTCTTAAATATTTCTCACTCTCAATGTTAAGTGTTCTACTGTGCGAATGCAACTGGTCTTGTTGCTGCATCACGTAGGGAATGGCATCATTACAATGACCTGCTTTCGCCTCTTAAGACTGTTATTATTATTATTATTATTATTATTATTATTATTATTATGACCACACACTCACACCAGCACCCCCGTCTGAGCGCTGGCGCCCGGGCACACGGATGCTTCATGTTGCTGCTGTGTTGAGCTTTTCTCTGCGAGACCTATTTCTGGGAAAACCGTCATGTCAAATGCCTACAAGCTTAAACATAGCTTAGCTTTGAATACAACTAGCAACTAAAATGGCGGCAGGGATATATATGTTTTTTATTTTTTTCTGTGTGTGTTAAATTAAAGGGGTGGTAAATGCCCCTGCCTACATTCTCACTAAATTTTTGATCTTCCATTGCCCCATATAATACCAATTGTGTTGCCTACTGAAGAACTATTTTTCAGATCACTTGTCCTGTTACTAACTTTGTTCATGTGGTAGAACAGAAAGGGTGTGTAGTTCAAGTCTGTCACTCACAAAAAGGCTCTATGACAGCACCAAAGACAGACAGACAACTCAAACACAAACGCCTTACCAAAATCTGCTGAAATGAAAACTTGACAGCAAGTAAACTACAAAATTAGGGCTATTTTTACCACTGCCAGGAGAGTATTAACAGTCACAGCTGTTATATGACATTCTGTTTGATAAGTTTTGTGATATAACCACTAGCAAGCTCTTCAACTTGCTTGCCTTTCACCTCCACCACTGGGGGGCGCCCATGCCTTCTGAGTTTACCTTGCTTTAGAAAGTATTAGCTTCTCATTTGTTTGTCAATCCTGGTCAGATCTTCACATCCTTGTGAAATGCACTCGTTTTTGTAGCACTAATTCTGTTTTAGGTATTGGCGAAGCAAAAAGTAGGTTGTGTGGTTTGCTATTCCTTCGCCGCTCCCCTGTTATTCCTCTGCTCTTCTACCTCTACAGTTAGCCAAACTGAGGGAGAAACAATCAATCCACTTCCTGTAGTTTTTGATATGTTGCAATGTGACACTTCACTTTGTGCTTTGCACATGCAGGATTATAATCTGCTAAATTTCACAGTTTTCAACCACTAATCTCTTTAAGGGACGGTCACAATAGACTTTGAGCACGCAAAATTTCTTTTGACACTGCAACCGTTGTGATATGTCACACATTTAAATTCATCATATAGCTAACAAATAGTAATAAATTGCAAAATATAAAAACAAACAGTCTACTCCACTTTTAATGCAATCCAGCAATCCAGTACATTTAAAAGAGACCTATAATGCCCCTTTCACAAGTTGTAATTTAAGTCTTTGTTGTCTGCAGAATGTGTCTGAAGTTTCAGCTCAAACTACCACATCATTTATTGATCATTTATTGTAGCTTGTCAAATTTGCCCATATGTGGGTGTGAGCAAAAACACACCATTTTTTCAGCTGCTGCTCCCTGCACCCTTTCCAGAAGAGGGCGGAGCTTTAACAGCTAGCACTTCGGTTGCTCAACAACAACAAAGCTGGAGAATCTCACGCAGCCAAAATGACGATTGTCCTTTACGGTGTTCAGTTGTCAGTAACCTTACATCTTTCAAACCGGAGTCGGACACTGATGGACAGACTCAGGAAGAAGTTACAACTTTTAGAATGCAACCTGACATTTCTGAATGGTTAGTGGATACATTTATGTAGTTGCTTGTTGTAGTCCCTACCAGCCGTTTGTTGTAGTCCTTAAAAAGTGATTTCTGTCAAAGAAAATATCTCCCTTTGCATTGAATTTTGAGCATCGTAACTTTGCAGATGTCGTTTCTGTTCAAACAGCAACATTACACACTAACTAAAGTTAAAAAATGTGAAATCATTATCAAGCGCCTCTTTAAAGTTTTTGTTTTTTTTAATTCGCCCTAGAGGTCACGCTGTGACTTATTGATCTTCTGTTGTTCACACGCCTTCAGACGAAGCAGTGAAGTGTAAAACTTCTTTACTTGCCCTTGCATTTCCGGTCTCCAGCAATCGCATCAGTATGAATGGAAGTGAATGAAACGGAAAGTGTAGTGTGACCGCCCCTTTAAACATGTTTACCTATTTTGACAATCTTAATAACAAAATATCCTAACATAAGCAGCAAATCAAAAGTGTATCTTTCTTTTTTTTTTTTTTTTGATCGAAAGGCTTTCACTTTCAAGCTTTTTCTTTGTGCAAACAGGTTTCGTGGTTAAACTGACAGTTTGGTTCCTGCTTTCAGATGTGCATGCACTGTGAAGCGTCATTATCATCCTCTTGTCTTTACTGCCTTCCATCTGAAAACATGAGTGCCTATGACCATGTTACACTTTCCCTTTCTCGGTGAAGCATGTTTGTTTTGCCTGTTTCGTGCCTTTTAACAAAAGTGTTATTAATAGCTACTTTGGGAGTGAATGAGAAATCAGAGGTATTTTAAGTTTTCCATGCCACCCTTTTTCTCTTTCTGGCTTCCTGATTTTGCTTCCTCAAGTCTGCACCCTGCTTTTCACACCAGACGAGCTGAAATCATCAACAGCTTCAAAAATAGACACGCTGAGCCAGACAGGCTGATCTGCACACAAATAATAAATAAATTACAAAAGAAGAGGGAAAACAGAGAGCAGTCGCTTGCCATCTGTATCTATCGTTTTGACATTCATCTGTCGGGGAACTTTTAAAGGTTCATCCCATTAAGATGCTCTAGTAAGGCCACTTGTGCAGTATTTATAGGGCAGACAAATAAATGAATGTTTAGTGATTCCACGATGCCTAAAGGCTTGATAATTAGTAAGATAATGAATGTATGACCTTACTATGTATTTGCAGGCTGGCTCTGCGATGAATTATGTACTCAATCACAGCTTTTCTGTCTGCCCCTTAAAGTTAAAAAAACTTTGAGAACTCTACAAACATCAGCATGCTTGTTGGCATTGAAAGCATTGTTGCTGTGGCACTTTTTCTTCTTTTACTATTTTTCTTTGCACTTTTTTTTTAGATTTGGTCTGCCTTTGATGTGCATGGCATTGACTGTTTCTAAACTATAGCTTTTTAAAACATTTTGTAGCATTGAACGGTTTCTTCCATTAAAACGGTGCTCCTTGTGGCCCTATACATATTTTGTTCTTGCTTTAAAAAAATCCCTCATACTTTCTATAAGATTAAGTCAGTTGCTGAAAGTCTTTGTACCTTGTGCTTTAATCAAATATGCCTTGATTAACTTTGACTTCGAGGACATGTGATGGATGTTTTCCTGTAGTAATTAGGAGGTTTAGTTGGTTTTACATATAAACAGTATTAGAAAGGTCAATTTGCCCTTAAAGGGACAGTTCACCCAAAAAAGTAGATTCTGTCATAATTTACTCAGCCTCAAGTTGTTCCAAACCTATATTAATTTCTTCTATTAATTTCTGCTCTGCAGCTGTACACAATGGAATATATTTGTAACAATGTTTGTAACCAAGCAGATCTCGCCCCCATTGACTACCATAGTATTTTTTTTTTCTTACTATGGTAGTCAATGGTGAGCAAGATCTGCTTGGTTACAAACATTCTTCCAAATATCTTCCTCTGTGCACAACAACTTAACTTTATTGTACTGACAAAACAAAATATCTTTTGTCTTCCACAGAAGAAATTTTTTGGAACAACATGAGGGTGAGTAAATGATGACAGAATGTTGATTTTTGGGTGAACTAACCTTTGAAAGTGAGAGATTTGTTCAGGTTCTCTACAATGGCTAACAAAATGAAAGATCCCTGCTAACAGTATAACTGCTTGCTAAATATGCACTTTAGCTTCAGATTTGACACAGACAATGTTCTTTGTCAATTTTTCATTCAATTTAAAAATCGTCTTGAGTGACAAATTGTACAGTATTTAATGGTGCACGTTTACAGGTAAGATGTGCATGGTAATGGTCTGAGCGCTAACGTGTATGTAATTATGAATAACTAGTTTTGGTAACTAAGGAATTATCATGCACTTTTGTCTTACTGAAAAAGAAACTAGCCCTGATTGCAAAAGTCCATCCAGATAACTCTCACAGATAATTTATCATGTTCTTTATTAATGACACATTATGGTTGTAAAGTAGTTCTGTTTATTTATTAGCAGTATAGCAGAGAAACCCGCTAGTTTAGAAGAAGACTTGAGAATTGTGGTTTATTCTTGTGTTACTGTGCCTTTTTATTGAAAAAAGACATGTTTCTGAAGAGAGGTCACTGCCTTTAGTTTTGATTAAGGTAATTGTAGTGCACAGACACCCACAGTTGAGCTGACAGCCAGCAGACCACTGTATTGCTCTTTCTGCATGCCTGTGGCCAGCATGTAGCAATACCCTTTGTACTTCGAGTGATGTGAAATATTTTTATGTTTTTCCCCACCAACATTTTTGGTGTTTTCATCCCTCTTTGGTTGTGCTTATCCGAGTGAAAATCGTGCTTGTTGTGAACAGTGATCATAACTGGTTTGGATGCGATTGAACGTAAACACATGCACATTAACAAAGTCAGGCGCACACTTGCGCCCTCTACAGTCAGCAGAAGTTTTTTGTTTGTTTGTTTTTTTAAACATGGCTAAGGGTAATATGAATTTATGTAGGGCAGGGGAATATGTTACACAACATGCTTTTTGGAATATGACTTTGGTTAAGGTGTGTTTTTGTAACATACTAATAGCAGACTGCAGTTATTGCAGTGATTGTCTTTTTTTTAGTGAATACTCTCAACTGGAACGGTTAACCACACTTAATAATAAAATTAATAATCTGACCTCAGGTCATAGGCAGAGACCACTTCAAGCCCTTGTTAGTTTCTGTGTTTCAACAGGAGGGCTCTCCAACCAGCTTCCTTTCTGTACTATGAAACCTACCTTCATCTCTATGAAAGAAAAGGGCCGTATTACTTCTCTGAGCAACATCTGTCAGTTATAGTGGAGCACTTGCATTCCCTTTGGCAGACACTGTCTCTCTTTCCAATTGTGTGGTGAGGTGAACTGTTTAAGTCCTTGCCATTTTTTTTTTTTTTGTCTTCTTGAGGTGCGGTGGGTGTTCGGCTGACCCTTCCCTTGACCTCTCTTCCTCTTTTAAATCTGTGACTATTTAAAGCTGTTTTGCACTTTGTGGTTTTCTTTTTAACTTCTTAGTTTGATTAATTATTGTTCTTGTCCTAAGACGAAAAGTTTCTGATTCTGTAATTATTGTCCTTGTTCTGAACCAGAAAAGCACACACACACACATGCACACAAACACACACACACCATACACACTACTAAGGGCTTTTAAAGTACAAAATCAGAATGTTTTTGCTGCTGTTGCAAAAAAAAAAAAAAGAAGAAAAAAAGAAAACGTTTTATTGAATCGTTTGTAATATTTTTGAACAACTGTGATTTGTAAAAAATTGGAGCAAAAAAGGGGTTGGAAAAGGTTATTTGTTTCAGTATTTTAATGTTTGCTTGGCTTTTAATAAAACTTAACTGAACTCTTTGAACTCATTTCTTTGTGTGTGTTTTTATTTGTTTTGGAATGTTAACTGTAACTAATGGCAATAAAAATTATACTAAAACATATTTTAGCATTGTTTTAATATATAGTAATCATTTTCACATCTACTGTTTCATGTGGAAATTCACTACTGTTAAATGTCCTGCAGAGGGAGACATACTCGGTTTCATGCAACTGTTTTTAAGCATTTCCTCGCTATTTTAAATATTAAGAAATATATTCCTGGCTAAACGCTATATATATATATATATATATGTATACATTAAATATGTTTATATAGGCCTATGTTAATATTTTATATTTCATGTAAACATAGTTTAGCATTTAATTCGCATACCCTTTCACAATATTTTGCCTTTAGAATTATGAAAGAATTTCCATGTACAATTAAATTAGATATTATAATTGTTCTGTACTAAAATGAAATTCTTTCTACTAGTTGCTCAGGGTTTTTACAGTAAGTTCTACTGTTATCCAGCTGGCCCTTGCGTTAAAACTCTCCGCCACAAAGTAGATGACAAAATAGCTGAGTCATCAAATAGTTACTTCTTTCCTCTTTCCTCATTGATAGTTCATGTTAGTTAAACCATTATCTAATGTTAACAAATGAGACTTTATTGTAAAGTGTCACCATTTTTCCATGGGACATTGCATTTTTTGAAGGAAAACACATCACAGGAAATAAGTCATCTCTATACACACATGCACACTCACACACTGCAACATTTCCAGTAAGACTTTGAAGGGGCGAAGCCAACACAGGGTGTCTGTGTAGACGGCTGGCTAACAGACCAGAAAGTCTCCATGGTGTGTGTTTTTGAGACATTGATTACAGCCATCAGATCTGTGACTGATGTTTTCGGTGGTGCCACGGTTTGATTCATGACAGCCAACAATGTACGAGAACACATTGCGGTAACATTCTCATAGCTGTCCAACTCCAAAAACTGTGCCATGGAGGATATCTAGAAAATCTTGTACTTTCTTAACTAAATAAAATGCTTTTGTCTTTAATTCTGAGAGGTGATACTATTTCCCCTTTTATGAAATTGTAGGTTTTTATACAAAAGCACAAACATTATTGTTATAATAAGCTACATACCTGACCTTGCCATTGCATTCCTCTTCCATTAGATCATAGTCTTATCCCACTTTAAGCAGGAGTCTGGACATTTTTCCCTTCACGCCAACAAGAAGTAAAATTTCCCATAAAACTTAAATTCCTGAAAAGGCAAGTGGCAATGAAATGTGTTTTCATCTTTAGCACACATCTCACAAACAATGTATGATGGCTGGCATGTTCAGTTTTCTGTTAAACTTTCCTTTAAAGACTTGATCTGTTTAATGTAATATCTCAGAGGTAATACGATCTCAGATTGTATGCGTTAACTGAGAAGAACATTTCATTGATCTTAAGAGTTTATAGTCCAGAACGGAATTCCTCAAAATTATTCTTTAATAAATGTGTTCAAGTTCAAAACCTGAAATCAGCAAAGCAAAGTCATAGACATTCCTGACAGGAACTGCATGTCCAAACTCACTCACCCCCTCATCTTATAACAAATTCCTCTACGTTATTGATATATCCTTATGTCTAAATACATGGTGAATGGCAATTGTTCTGAAAGCAAAAGTATAATTACTGGTATAATAGCTGGGTACATTTAGTCTTTCTTTGCATGCAGTTTTTCAACTATCTGTTACAGATGAATGAACTGTTTCTGGGAAGTCACTGTAAATCAAACCAGCGAGACAATCAATTGACCCTTCGCCGGCAGATTGATTGACAGGCGATCTGACCGATCATAAGGCGATCATAACTCCGAATCCGCCATTTTGTCTGAGAAAGCAGTCAGGGGAGTTAGTAGATTAATGTTGGCGAATTTGAATTTGAAAAATTGTGTGTACTCACGTCTTTCTGCACTTGAAACAGCATTCCTTCTGATGTTCATTCATGTTCATTTGACGCTATAAATGAACTAATATGAAGATATGATCGGTTCACGAGCCGATTGAAGGAACAACAGCGATCTGTCACGACACATTAAAGAGCCACTATACGGTATTTTTTGTTTAAACTTCTTTAAAAATTACAATATTTTAAATATGACACTGTTTCATACATTGTCAGTGTCCTCTTTGCTTTAGGATGTATTTTTCACATGATGTGTGGCGTGACATTTTGTCAGACATAGCAACAGTAACTAAAGGGGCGGGCGAAGGGTCAATTGTAATAAAGTTAAATTATAGCCATACATTTATACATACTATTGTCCATTGAGCTGCAGAGACGCTTTAAAAAAAACTTTATCAGTGTTTCACAGATGTGTGTTGCATGGAAAACTCTTGTAAAGGTCAAAATTGTCAAAATATGAAACCATGTGCTTCTGTAATATGAGGAATTCTACAAATCTATTTTACCATTCATGCCTATGTCGCCTTCTGTGTTGGTAATATCTTATGTAAAAACGTTTTTGTTGGACTGCTGCAACATTGGTTCTCACCTGCTTCATCCCGGATTGCCACATGCAGTGTTTCAGTGGATTGACATTTGAAATGAGTGCGCGCCTTCATGAAGAGGAGCTGGATTCATATTTCCATGCATTAATAACATAAATTCTACTCTAAACTCCATATTTAAAAAACAAAAAAAAAACTATTACCGCCACAGAGGACTGCGACTGCAACTCATCATCAATTTAACTACTTTTGGTACCACTTTTGACATTATTGCAATAAATAAAAGATTGTGATTACGCTTGTTTGTCTCTTATTCTTTTATTAATAACAGTACATAGTTTTAAGAAATGATTATGGGTAGGTTTAGGGGTAGGTGTAGCATTAGTGGCTCAAAATATTGTTTTAATGTTAAATTTTTATTAAAATTGTCATTTTCCTACATATTCCTGTCCATTAAGTTTTATTCTTTTAACATTCTGTATAAAATGGGTGTGTTTAGGTTCGGGGTGGGGTTTAGGGATCTTACATTTATCAACAAAACGATAAAAGGGAAATTATACATATTAACCTCTTTATGACATGAAAGATTCGTAACTCGTATTTATAGCACTAAAACGTAAAGATACTTACGTTTTTGTATTTATTCCTACGTATTAACAATGAGACCACTGTTGTTATTATTAGGTAATGTTACATCTTGGCTTCGTTCATGTATTCGCATCCAATACAGAATGTTGGCAGCTTGCGTCTCCGGCCATAATATGTACGTAAAATATGTTTTCTGGCCTTACTCATCCACACAGACACCCCACCTACTGTGAGCAATTTACATGTAACGAACAACTTCTCCCGTCAAAAAAGAAGGGAAAAAAACATCCTGCTTTGGCCTCAATTGTTGTGATGTATATTAATGGAAAATGTAATTAACACACAAGAGCATGCCAAATGTGGGAGTGCAGACTGTGACAACTA
Source organism: Zacco platypus (assembly GCA_038088235.1). Classification (NCBI taxonomy): domain Eukaryota; kingdom Metazoa; phylum Chordata; class Actinopteri; order Cypriniformes; family Xenocyprididae; genus Zacco; species Zacco platypus. The sequence goes on along the minus strand of CM076082.1, from coordinate 19,151,993 downwards.
AAGCATGAGATCTTCATCTTCTGGTTTAATGAGTGCAGCACTAAATAACGGCTATGTAAACAGGCTGGAACCCAGTAGAGGATGTTCCCTGAAGCCTCCTCACAAGAATGTGATAATATTGGAAAAAGTAGCAAGCATTGTTTGACTTTTTAGTGTCCTTATGTCATGGGAAAGCAAACACATAATGCTTACAATACTGAAATTCAAACCTTTGAAGTAAACATGTTTTCCTCCCCCTACTGCAAATCTTTGCCCACATACAGGGCCTAAAACTAACTTTTTTCCGCACCTGCCAATGGCAGGCAGGTGACATAAGAAAATGTGCCAGCCATAGATATTTTTTACCGCCATGAAACTGTCTTTGCAAAAACCGACTGTAATGAAACCAAAATTTTGTGAAAATTCAAAGCTAAAACTACTAGCCAAACTAATATAAATTTAAAACATTATTGAAGGAACGTAAACAGTAAGTAATAAAATAAGATACAATATATACAGAAGCACAAATAAATACAATGTAACAAATATAAAAATGAAATAAACTGCTTTTCAGGTAGATCTGACTGTTGTTTTCCGGTACAGTAAAATACCACTGCGTATAGTCTTCACTGTATAAAGTAAACATCCTTATTAAAGTTACAAACATTATTCGGTCAAGAGCAGCGAGGGATTTTTTTCTTTGTCCTTTGTTGTTTGATAAACATTAAAAACAGACAGCAGCAAAAATATTAGGCTGCTGTCACTTTAAGACAATGCACGGATCCAATATACTGTTACTCTACACTTGGATTTACTTTTTCAACTGTTTACGTTCACTTAAGACATTACCGACTATGTTTACTGTGATAAGTGCTATTTTTTGACATAATTTTGTGTGAATTTGTTCGCTCAAGTGCAAAAAGAAGTGAAAGAGTTTAGTATTTGTGTGCTGTCTGAGACGTGGCTTTCTTTTTGCGCACATTAAACCTTCCACACAGCACACAAGTCACCAAATGAGCACTCTTTTGCTTCTTCTATTGCATTGACAGTGTTGTCGATGCAACTTTGGCCCGTCAACTGTCACGAGCGTTCATGTTTTTTCACGTTCATGAATTGTTAGAAGATGTTACTGGCCAATGAGTGAGAAACACCGTTTCACAGTTTCAGTGTTGGCATGTTTCGCCAACACCGATTTTTACTCGCATTTGGCACTTGGCGAGTGGTAATTTTAGGCCCTGCACACATATTACTTTAAAGTTATTGGGCTAAAGAAAGACATAACTTACACTGTGACATTGTGGGTAATTTAAAAAAAATATGTATGAATATTATACGGTTGAAATCATGCACAGAAAATTATGAAAGCATAAATATTTTTTGAAATCTGAAAATGTACATATGATGTATGCTTTGTGTCTTGATAGGCATTGTAGGCATTTCAAAAGGTAATGAATTCCTAAGAAGTCGGTCCTGATAATGCTAGCATTTAGTTAAGATAAAGCATTCAGGCAAGAAAACACAGTATCAAAAGTCCAGGATAGGTTGAAGAAATGCTGAATGCTTGAAAGGGATGGAGAGAAGCAAGGCTAACAGAAAACATATGATGAAAAAGAGTAATGACTATGAGAGGGCAGAGGTCAAGCTATAAGCCTGGACTCAAGGCATATATCTTTGGTGTGTTGAACTTTGACCTCTCTTTCAGGTCTAAACACATTGAAGCATGACTGTGTGTGTGCATTGCATGTGTTCAAGATGTAAAGGCTGACAAATATGGCAATGCTGTAACAGACAGGAGTGGTCTTGAATGTCTGTAATGCATTTTACTTTTAGTGAAACTTTAAAGACATTATGCTGTTGCAGAGCAGTCAGGTTTTTGAGGCCAAGGTGTTAAATAACAAACATTTGCCATAAGAAATTATTTTACCGTAGACTGTATTATAACGACAATATCTTTTTTTCCCTCACTAATAAGGTGTGGTCACATTTACCATTGCTCTGTGAAATTTCACAGGTCGAAATCCAGACATTCTTGTGAGAATGTGATAATACTGGAAAGAAAAAAACTTTTATTTCAGGTTTAAACATCTAAGAGTTGACCTACTCTGGTTTCAGAAGTCACTTTCAAACGAAGCAATTTTTCTGCTGGACAGCAAGGCGAATTCGCATGACCAACTGGAAAATGAGCAACATTTGCATGGGGAAATTTTGACCTTTTTTGCATTTTTGACCTTTTTCTCCTGAACACCCAGATCCCTATAGAAATGACTTTTGTTGAGCAACGGTAAATGTAACTGCACTTTTAGAGTGCTTTTAAATGTTTAAACCTAAAAAAGTATTTTATTCATTATTTGTGATTCATTTTTATTCATTTAACAAAATTCTATTCATTTCTAACAAAATTTATGCAGAGTTCTTTCTTTTAAAACTGGGGTTGCCAATAAAATAATTATAAAGACAAAATATGTGAAAATATCTTCGGTCAACATGGTAAGCTTGATATCCCTAGAAAAGCAATTTATAAAATATTTTATTCACTTACTTTTTCTTTTTATAGATCCAGTTTTAGAAAGGCCAAGATAATGAAAACATATTTATTGACTTGTAGATGACAGTTGGTGACTGTCTTCATCAGGCTCAGTCAGATCACAGATGAACCAAATGTGACCCTCGACCACAAAACCAAGGGTCAATTTTTTGAAATGAAGATTTATACATCATCTGAAAGCTGAATAAATAAAGAATAAAGCTTTCCATCGATGTATGGTTTGTTAGGATAGGTCAATATTTGGCTGAGATACAACTATTTGAATATCTGGAATCTGAGGTGGCAAAAAAATCTAAATATTGAGAAAATCATCTTTAAAGTTGTCCAAATGAAGTCCTTAGCAATAGATATCCACTCATAAACTAATTTATTGATATATTTATTGTAGGAAATTGAAAAAATATCTTCATGGAACATGATCTTTACTTAATGTCCTAATGATTTTTGGCATAAAAGAAAAATCTTTAATTTTGACTCCTACAAAGTATTGTTGGCTATTGCTACAAATACACCCGTGTGACGTATGACTGGTTTTGTGGTCCAAGGTCACAAATGAGAGCTTCATCCTCCATGTTGTGTACTCTGATTATTCCATTATTCCAGTGCTAGAGTATTCCTCACAAACATTACAACACTTTACTATCCTAAACAATCTTTCATGTCACTCAAAGGAAATACCAAACATGCCGTAATGTCAAGCACAATAGCATAACGGTTCAAATCTGTCAACAGGGAAGGCAACAAGAGGCAGGAAGATACTGAGATCATGAAGGAATTCTGAAATTTTGGCACACGTTCCTTTTAGAGCATGTGCTTCAGCCAGGGTTGGGGAGTAACGAAATACAAGTAACTTAGTTACGTACTTAAATTACAAAATTTGAGTAACTGTATTTCATTACAGTTACATTTTAAATGGGTGGTAATCAGATTACAGTTACATCTGAAAAGTATTTTAGATTATAATTAGTAATTTTAATGTCATTTAAACATTAATGTAAACATTACTGGATGATCCACGACTGTTTTCATGTTTTGCGACAGTTGTTTGAGTCCCTTTTGATTGTAAAAAAGGTAATTGCAGCTTTTTATCTCACAATTTGACTTTTTTCCTGGCAAGTGCGAGCATGAATCTCACAATTCTGACTTTTTTTAAAAAAAATCGAAGATTTAAATTCACACCTGTTTTATAAAATCAGAATTGGGAGATATAAATTCATAATTGCAAGTTATAAAGTCAGAATTACATGATAAAAACTTGCAATACTGACTTTTTTCTTGCAATTGCAAATTTATATCTCAACTTCTTTGCTTGCAATTCTGACTTTTATTATAGATCTCATAATTCTGACTTTTCTCATTATTGTGAGTTTCTATTTCATAAGTATGATTTTTGTCACTATTGCGAGTTAATATCTCATAATTCTGACATTTATAAATATTTTCAGTTTATATCTCATAATTTTGACTTTATAACTTTATAACAATTGCAACTTTATATTATGCAATTCTGACAAAAAAGTCAGAATTGTGAGATAAAACTCACAATTACCTTTTTTGTGAGTGCTACATAATTATTAGTATTCCAAAGTATTCTAAAGTATTTAGATTAAGTTACAAAACTTGGGTAATCTAACGAAATACGTTACTAATTACTTTTTAAAGCATGTATTTTGTAATCTAGTGAAATACATTTTAAAAGTAACCTACCCAGCCCTGGCCTCAGCTAATATTTTAAACTTACATGTGAAAGGGTTAAACAGAGTTTTAGACAGGCAGTGGGGGCCCTTCGCTAGCAGAGCTCTACAACGTGAACTAGTTAAACCATAAAGATAGATGACGTAATGTTTCGAGTCAGACGGAGGAAAATGTGGGTTCAGTCCACGTTCATGGCTCTGAGTGTGTGGGTGATTAACGGAGGATGAGAATGTTTTACCTAAAGAGCAAAGGAGAAGACTAAACTTTTCTTCTCCTGCGGGTCAGTGTCTCAATGAGGATATTTTAACCTAGTTTTAAGCATCTTTCATCATTATGTGGAATCCTTCAGTATCTCAGTGATACTAAAATAACACTGGTATGAAGAGAGAGAATGCAGTATTATACCGGGCATCGCAGCAACAAAGCCAATTTAAATGGAGCCTATATCAAGTCCTGTTCCCATGAAATCAGCCCTGCTGGGGCAAGGGTTCCTCCAGAGATCAATGCACTGTAAACGGCTTCTCAGCTGGCTGCCAAGCGTCCCAAAGACTGCTCACAGGAAGCCCCTACAATAAGAGACTGGCAGCTCAATAGCGTGTCAATGCAGGACCAGTGGACTTCCAGCCAAACTCATTCATGGCCACGCTTCAAATATTAGGCACAAAATAGGAGGAAAGGTCTAAAAATGTTAATGATTTTGCAGTTATATAGATTTTCTTTTTATGTTTTATCTGTTTTTGGGAATCCTCTAGCACTGGAGTACAAAAACACAAATGACATACTAAAGCAAAAAACTAACAGGGCGTTTTTAAAATTAATCTTCGGTTGCATGGCCTCGCTAGAGGATCCATAAAAAAATTTTGAGAAAAAAAACTAAATGTTAAATTATATTGGTATTAAGTTTACAGAGTAGACTAGAGTAGAGTCCGACTTGTTTAATTTCTTCCAATTATTATAGATGTCAATAAAATAAAAAAGCAGAATGTATGATGTCAAATACAGAAAATATAAGTTATAAAATCGTTTCGATTTAGGTTCAGTGTGAGATATAAAGGCTAATATTTAATTTAGTAAACAACATGTCTCTAACATGATACTTTCTAACAGTATAAATGTGACTGTAAAAAGAAAAAGGATCTGAAGTCACTGGCTTCAAAACGTTTGTACGATTCATTAAAATCCAAACTAGCACAAAACTTGCAAAGGCATCTGGACATGTCATGACCTAACTCGACAAGAATGTCCATAAACCCATTTCGAATTCGTCCTCGTGTTTAAACAATCTAGAATATGAAAACTAGATGAAACCATGTTATCTCCAAATTACTTTAATGTGACCGCGCATACCACGGTGTGTAGGCCTACTTCATGTTAGCAACAACCAAGATAAACTGAAATTGAGCAACAGCTTTGGTGTTTTTTCCTCTCGAAACAGGAGGTGGAGCTTTCGGAGAGATTCCTCTTCATGAAGTTTTTCAGCAGGACTGATGCAGGAGCACATCAGCAGAGCTCGCCTCCACCTCAAACACTCTTCATTCACACAAGTTACACACCGCCTGCAAAACCCACGTCACTGAATGCAACTTTGGATAAGGGAACTGCTTGTTTACTAGGGACCTAGAGCGAGCGTTGAAGTGCACCGGTTTTGTGGAGTACATAGAAACACTCCAGCATCAGGATGAGAGCGATTAACTTGGACACTTACAGCCTGTCTCTGCTGACCGCTAAAGAAGACATCCTCAACCCGCGAGCATCCACTAACTGGTACAGTAAACATTACTTACTAGTTGTGCCTCAAATCTTAGCGAGCTGCCTGTCTAGACTGCATTTTTGGGCGTCATAAACGTTTGCAGCTTTTTTATATGTCATATAGCCTAAGCAGCAAATCTGAATGTTGTCTAGGTAGGCAGCTCGTTTGGTTTTGAGACGCAGCCGAAGACGAGCGCTGATGTGTGGAATTAATTGCGTAGTTGCTTTTTCATGTTTTATGTTTAGCCTGCGTTTATGAAAACGCACACTTTAATGCTCTAAAGTTTTGCACTGTGCGAAGAAAGTATAAAAAAGGATTGGAAGTATTTGTTTACAGACGACTTTCTGTGACAAGGCCACTTCCCCCAAGCTCCATTGCTGAAAATTTGGGTCATTGAAGGTTTTTTTTTACACACATTTTATGAGAAAATACGCTGGTTTTGTTTCTTTGGAAGTGTTTGATATGAAATTTCTCGTTGCAATTTCTTCCTTGTTATTTACCTGTATGTAAATCAGCAAAGATATGCTGTATATTGCGATATATAACACAATACTCTTTAAACAATAAACTTAAATATAACATTTTAGTTAAGAGCAATGAATGCACAATTTGCATCAGTTGTATGTAATGAAGCTGCGCGCATTTTCATGTTTTTCCACTGTTATAGCGCCACCTTCTGTCCAAACAGGATGAAAGCTTGCATGCTTTTGAAATAGTTTTGAAATATATGTATATTATGTTTAATGACAATGTTTAATAACAATCCACCCATGGTGGATGTTGGTCAAAGGCATATACGATTTCAAGTTCACATCAACATATTATAGTTTTGTCATTTTTTTTATTGCACCACCGACTGGCCCAGCCCAACCAAGTTTCTACATACGCTTACTGAAGTTCAGTGAAGATACCTATTTGGTTTAGGAAAAGAGTGCTGCAGTAATGACGTATTTTTGTTGGCCAAACCAGAAGTTAGCTTCACCCTGGTTCCCTCGACAAAAACCCAATAGGATTTCCATTGGATTTTGATTCATTATAATCTACACAAATGAACTTTTATGAATTCTGAAAAAGTTAAACTTAAATGTACTACACTATGGTCACATGACTAATGTCTCCACAAGCAGCATTCGATAATGGCTTCAGTATTTATGTAAAAAACATTTTCCCTGAAAGTTATAATAGTTTACAAGAGTATGATTATTAACACAGTGAGGTTGTGAAAGCAGACTAGTTTACCTGTTCAGCTGATGACGTTTAATGTTCCCGCCAACTTCTGTAGTCCCATTTAGCCGCTCGTTAGCAACCGCTTTTTTCAAGACAAGTAAATGCTTTAAAAAAATTATGAGAATGTGCTGATGTATTTTACGTCGTAGAACTTGAAAATATATTGAGAATGTGTTCACCACAAACCTTATTTTAGGCATTTAACCAAAAACCCATTCAAAAATCCTATTGATATCAGAACAATGGAAGCGGAAGAGCTAAAATGCTAACTCATATCTGGATTTTGGCCTACCAAAATAAGTCATCCCTGCAGCACTCTGTTATGGCTGTTTTAGTAAAATAGAGCGTGCCCTACATTCTTGATTATGTATAATTAAAAGTTGAACATATTTTCATGATTATATTAACATTGGCACTCAAGAATACACAAATCCCAAAATTTTATACTGACAAATAACGGGTACAGAATGTCAGGATTTTTTTTTTTTTTTTTTTAAATCCAATATGGTGGAAAAAATGGCTAGGCCGAAACAAATGGGTATGTTTTTCTTTTTTTAATTTTAATACATTTAATTTTAAGGCAGAAAAAGTATAATAGTAATCATTTTTTACATTTTACATTTTATTCATTTGGCAGAGGTTTTATCTAAAGCTACTTACAAGTGAGGAAAACAAACCAGCGATTCATCATGAAGTGTCAAATAGACACAGGAAGTGCTCACAACACAAGTTTCAGACATTGCTCAGAGTAGTATAAGCTAGAATAGGGAGGGATCCTAATGAAAACAGTAGGGTTCCCAGCAGTCTGTTTTTGGACAAAAAAAAGCAGCTAGCTGTGGTATTCTAGAAAATAGAGCCATTAATTGGCCTATAAAATGATTCAAAGGTTTTCCTTGGTTCCTCATTTTGTGCATGCATGTGCGTGAGTGCATTTTGGGTTGAGTGATGTAAAAACCAAACCAGCCCCTTTCATTTGTGACTTTCTACCATGATGTCATGAAGTTATATTCTGCCTCAGCTTCAGGCCTCTGGGCAGAGTAGTAGTTTGCAGGGTGGTTTGAACTTAAGCGGACACCCACATGATTAGAGACACCTTTATTGAAACTGAATACACATGCGCTCATTCATTTAGAAAAGAAGTTAATAGCCTGTTCCCACTCGCTGCTCACTTGACTATGATGTCATCATTTGTTGGCTTCTCATGTACTGAACACATTGAAAAATTGACAGTAATAACAGGTATTTCAATATAATCTGCATGTATCAGCTTGGAGAGATATTTGATGAAACTTTATCATTGCCTGATCTGACAGTTCAAATGTAGTGCTGTGTCAGATCTTAGCAATGCTTGTTATATCAGCAGTGTCATTGTCTCTCCTATATTTCAGCAAGCTCAGGCTAATTCCTTGCCTAAATGATCCAGGCAGCACCCATTCTGTTTTTCCACATGCTTAATCACCGTGGAAACATGCTCAGAAACAGTCGCTGACTCTTTAGGCTTTACAAGCCTATCAGGCTCATTCATGTAACGCCTGGCTCTGTCTGCTGACAGCCGGAACAGTGATTGCGACGGTTTGTCGCCTTTGTATTTCACACTGTGACTTTGACATGTCAAGTCACTCAAGTATGAATAAAATGGCCCATAAGCAGATGCTGAACATTAGCAGTGAAACAAGACCTGTGCATTTTTATCAAAATGGGAAACTCTCACCTCTGCACCACAGTCACAATCTCTTAACTCGCTACTTTTGTGCTCTGGTATTATCAGTATCTGGTATGGGTATTATTGACTTATTGAGCTGTTCAGATGCACTTTGAGCACACTAGAATGAGAAATAGCTTCTGCCATCCGCAGTTTGGGGGTCAAAATTGGAGTTTGGGGGTTTGGGAACTGTTAGCTCATATTTGTTACTTAATAAATTGATCAAAAGTGAAATAAAGACATATATAATGCTACAAAATGTTTCGATTTCAAATAAATGTTTATTTTTAAATATATAAATGCTGTTCTGCTCATCAGAGAATTCTGAAAACGTTTTACCGTTTCCACAAAAATGCTAACCAAAACAGCCATTTTCAATATTAATAATAATAAGTAGAAATGTTTCTTGAGCGCAAAATCAGACCATATTAGAATGATTTCTGAAGGATCATGTGACACTGAAGACTGAAGTAATGCTGAAAATTCAGTTTTGCACCACAGAAATAAATAAAAATTTTAAATATATTTAAAAAAAAATATGTATGTTATAAAATATGTTATATAAAAAATATATAACGGAAAACGGTTATTTTAAATTGTAATAATATTTCACAATTTTACTGTTTTTACCATAAGTAAATGTTAAAAGTTTAATCAAGTAAAATTGGTGAGCATTTAAAATCTTACTGACTCCACACTTTTGAATGGTACTAGTGTATATCCTGACTTCCTGTTTCAATAAGAAGAATTTCATAACTGGAAAGAAAGTGAGGTTTTTCAGTGTTCTTTTGGACCCCATTGCATTTCATCAGTCAAAACCGCTCTACAGAATATCATCTTTTGTGTTCTACAGACGTAAATGAGAACAAAATATTGCAATAAGCTGCTTATGGGAAAAATCCAAATCTACCTACTCTTTTCTACTCATAAAATGCAGCCAAACTAACTTGGTCTGGTGGAAGGTTCCACTTGGAAAATTACAATTCTCGGAGGTTCTAACCATGACTGATTCTTCGCTCTTGATTCATCAGTCTTATGAGTCTTATGATTAGAGTTATTACCTGACAGTCTTTTCACATGCCACTCAGTAGTAAATGTCTACAAATGCTCCTTTATTTCCTTGTAGCATTTAGCAGTGTTTGCTGTGGGTGGGTGTGTAGAGATTCCCAAGATCTTACGTGAGTCATATTCCGTCAATGTATTCAAAACTAATGCAGTAAGAACTGATTCTTGTTTTTATTGTTCTCATAATTTGTAGAGTGCCCTGCAGTACAAGAAAAGTATGAGATAAAAGACAATGAGATTTCTGCTTTTGTAAGAAGCATACATTTCATAACTTATTGTTTTGGTTGTAAGCCATAACATATTGTTCTTATATTGGCAGGGATGTATTGTGCTCATTGTGCATTTATCATCGTAAGCCTCATGCAGGCAGAGACAACTCCTGAGGGATGTGACTGAAACTGTGAAGGCGTGGCAGAATTCTTTCCAGTGAACATTGTAGGAGGTTATGATAAAAAGCCACACTTGTGACATTTGAATCTTGAAGGTGGTTTCACCCCCCTTCAGACAAAGAAGGATTCAATCACTGTCCTTTAACATTTTGGCAGCGCAAAGATGCAACTGTTAACGTGTTATAATGTTATAATAATACACACTTCTTTTGATGGTGATAAAGTTAACCTGCGATGTTTTTAAGGAACTGGCCTACAAGTGAAGAAGGAACAGAGCTCAGGTGTTTACTTCTCCATGCTGTTGGAGCACAGGTTCATGCATGATTTAAGAGCCTCAAGATGCAGTGTTCTCATGTTACCTCTAATAAAACATCTGTTATCACCTCAAGAACATAATTCAGTACTAGTCATGTAGAATGGTAACCTGAATTGATCTCTGCTGGTAGTTTTGATAAGGTTGTATAACAATAAGGGGTGGTTGATGTGACCAAAATCTTATGTCACAATATGAGTAATTTTATAACAATATATATCGCAATATAGCTATTTTTGCTTTAAAAAAAGTTTATGATATGATATCAACATTTTTGATACCATTAAAATTTCTAATTCTTTCATAATTAACCCCTTAATGGTCAAGGATCATCAACGGCTCCAGATTATTGTTGTTCAACATTCAATGCACTTTAAAACATCACACACTTTCTTGATCTGGACAAACTGTTAATACTCCGTCCATCGCACAAAGTCACTTGCTCTGACTCGATGTTGAATGCCAATTATTAAATGACCTTAATGGATTGAATTTAAACTGGTTGACAAATTTCTTTGATGGACACTCTTCGGTTAATAGAGTCTACCTGTATACCGCACACCTCTAACAAGAATAACTGACAATTGTGCACAAACCAATTGGGAGAGTAAAAAATACATGCAATCATTTTATCTAATGACATTAATAAGGTTTTCAAGATTTCCCCTTGTCAAACACATTTTTGAAAGTCACAGAAAGTTAGTTTTCTGCAGGACCATAAAAAATATTTTGTAAATAAAAGATCGAGAAGAAAATACTTTCTTCTACAAAATGTCAAGTTTGATTATTTGTGGGACGGGTTTTTTCCTGGAACAAATAAACAGAAATAAAATGTCCTGGATACGACTATTTTTTCCTTGCCTGGTCAGTGTTATTACTGAACTTTTTGAAGTACGTTTCTGTTCTCCGTGCACTTGAAATGTTTATAGTACTCTGAAAGAAAGAGATTACATTTTGAAAATAAACGTTTCTGTTGGAGTGGTTTAGAAATGTTTCTCTGCAGAAATGCCTTATATGTACAAAAGGAATTAATGAATTAATAAAGTAACAATTATGTTTGACAGCGTAGTTATTAGTTTCCTGTGTAGATTATTCTAATACCATCTGCATACTTTGATGTGACTTGATCTGCATCACCATTTGTTTCAATTTCACCCCATATTATTGTGTTTCATGCAACTAGACCAATCTGACATAATTGGAATCAGATATTATGCTGCTTGTATAGTTTTATCCACTGGTAACAAAGGTTTAATGTAGCAGCAACTATCTGTTCCTGTTTGAGCAGAGTCCATTTTATAACAAGGGTGTTAAAATAGTTTGTCATTCAAAAATGAGGCATTAACAGAGAGATCAAAATATATTCAGTCAGGTGAAAAGAGCATGTCATCTCAACCATCCTTAAACACAAAAGGAAGATCAATGTGACTTCTTTTTCTAAGTACTTTTATAGCATCACCTTAGTGGGGCTGTTTAGTTTTATGGTGGTTGGATTACCACAGGAATGTTTTATAGTGGCAAATTAGTAATTAAGCTATTGAGCTGTAAACGAAGAGATATTTTAGTGTTGACTTTGTCCCAAGTAAGTGCTTCATTGATTTACTTTAAACCTTTAAAAGACGCAGGGGGACTTTCCCAAGTATGCTGAGGAAGAAATTTGATCTCGGAAGCTCCAGGTTGTTGAACATGCTGATGTTCCTCAATTATCAGTGTTGCAGTAGTGCCGATATGTTTTGTAAATGTTTCCTAATCTTTAAACTACCACCTTTAATGTACAAATTGCTGTTTACATTAACATGACATTACATTAACGCAGAGATGCTGAAAGAGCGTCTTTGGAAATAGCCTGAATGGATGTTTATTCACAAGCATGTCTTGAAATTGAAGCATATGGCATATTACTTTGTGTTCTTCGCTCTCATGGCATTCTAGACAGCACTGTTCAGACACTCCATATGTCTCTGCCTTACACGAGCCAGCTCAAACTGTGACTTGGGATCTAGTCATTCTATTTGAAGGTACCATTTTGCACTTCTGTACTGGTTAAATGATATAAATATGGATTTCATATTGAGAAGTATAAGTAGATGGTTTCACCTAATTCAGTCACCTCATGGATCATTAACTAAACCTCACATCATGTTGACAACAATCGGTGTTGTTTCTTGGGAAATGCCTGGAGCTTGTGTAGGTGGCTACTCTCTCTCTGGCTCCTCCACTGTTGAACTCAATGGGAAAATGTTAATGGAGTTCCTCTAAGCTGCAAGGCTGGGTCAAAAGCCTCAAACAATGCTGTTTGTTGTATGTTGAGTTTTAGTCCCACACAGATGAATTGTGGTTGTTCGAGGAGCTGTGAGCCATTAACTTGTCCAGTAAAATTAACATTTGTTGCAGTTGGATATCTGGATACTCTCAGAAGTCTCCAAATATCTGCTTTCTTTCGAAGACGTTGAAATGACTTCCAGTTGAGATTTTTTTGGTTCTTTCTTGAACCTTGAAGATCAATAATAGAATCATGTGCAAGCCTTTCCATACTCAACTTTCAAGTTTTGCGCTTGCCAAAAGTTTTGGCAAATGAGCATGGCACATATGCCTCTTTTCATTGCTTTCATGTAGTTTTTTTGGCCAATCTTGTCTAGTTGAAAGATTTTTCCATTTCTTTTCCTAAATCATGTTAAATACATTTGCTTTGACCATAGAGACAAGGCTCTGAGGAGGTCTTAGAGCACTATATCATTTCAAACATTTATGATTTCATTCCTATCTTTGTCCAATACAGGAAGTAAATAAAAACCAAGCTCTTTAAAGTTTGGGGTCAATAAGATTTTTTTGTTGTTGTTGTTTTCGAAAGAAGTCAGCAAGACTGCATTTATGTAATAAAGTAATATTGTGAAATATTTTTAGAAGTTTTCTATTTAAATATATTTTCAAATATAATTTATTCATGTGACGGCAAAGCTGAAATTCAGCATCATTCCAGTCTTCAGTGTCACATGATCCTTCAGAAATCATTCTAATATGCTGATCTAGTGCTTAAGAAAGATTCATTTTGAAATCATTTCTTACGATCAATGTTGAAAACAGTTGTGCTGCTTAATATTACTTAATGAATAGAGTGGTTCTTTTGAATGGTATTTTGTGGAAACATTTACATTCTTCAATAATGCTGCCTTCAGTTTGTGTGCCAAATTCTACAGACGCTCCTCAAAGGTGGTGACTGACATGGTGCAGATAGAGGTGTGCATTTACAAGGAGGTCTTTATCACGCCCCCTAATGACTCACAGTAGCCTTTTACCTAAGGAGGTCATGTTGTTTGCAGCTCAAACTAGCATGTGTGCTTTTAACAACGGAGTCTGTTATATCTGTGCTCAACATATTGTAAGTGGACCTCACGCTGTTTACAGGTTTCCTCTCCGCTGCTTTGAAGTTCTGACTAGCTCAAAACAAATGGAGAAAAGGAGTCCATTGCAGCTGAGACATACCTAATGCCAGTTGGGGCACATCTGAGCCTTTTTTATGTGGCTTTAGTCCGGTTTAATAAATTATGTTTCTTCATCTTGTTTTTAGTTATTTGTGTTGACAAAATTAAGACCTTCATTTTATCTTGAGATTGATAGAGGATAAACATTCCTCTTGAGCTGGTGACGTAATGTGAGGTGAAAATAGGAAAGTTGGTGGCGTTTTGGGTTTACACAACACAAGATTGGCTCTGCCTGAGGCCTTTAATCACCTCAGATTGGAAACTTGCACAGGGCAGAATAAATCAACAAACAGCCTGCATACCTAAAGACTCCCACAGAGTAATGAGAACAGCTCTAACACAGCCATAGATTCAGCTTAATGTGATGTTATCTAATCCTTCACCTCACGTAACCTGAAAGAGCATGAGGTTTTGCCAGTCTAAGTGTATTATTGGAGATTATACTAAGATGAAATACAAAAGACAGGGCTTAATCTACAAGCAGTACAACATTGTTAGTGGTTGTTTTTGAGCTAGGACACAGGTGTTTCCTGGCATATCTCCATTGCAGGTAGGTACATTTCCAAAAAAGCTGATGTTTTGATTCAAGCATTTGCGGTTGGCAGGTGTCTGTTAGCTCAAATCATCAGACTGTGTATCAAATGCTATTCTAATTTTACATGTGGAATGCTTTTAAGAGTTTCCAACAGCTGCAGAATATAGTAATTCAATCAACCCAGGTCTTGTTTTGCATTGTTTAGGCTCAGGTAATGTATAGATGCATAATGAGCTGCAATGAAACTTTTCCATTATCTATTTGGGAAGAAGGCATTATGGTCCTAATTACATTATGATATCGTGAGAGTTGCCCTGTGCATGTTTTTAATGACATATGAGTAACTAATGAATCAGGAAAATTGTATTTAAAAGTAATGGTGGGAAAGGTGCAAGACAGCTCAGAGAAGAGTAGGTGGAGGTTGAGATTAATTGATAAACTTCTAGAGAAAAAGATGCAGTTCTGAAGCTGATAAAAAGCAAGATCTTAGATAAGATGACAATTTATGGAAAGACTGACAATATGTACAGTATGTTATGTTACTGTTGTCGCTCATGTGCCAATAGACTAAAGTTGCTGACACCTCTCTTACAAGAAACTATAGGGAGTTAGAGTTAGGGGAAAAAAACAAAGCAAAATGAAGAATGCTTATGCGTTGTCGATTGTGTCAGGGATACCAGACTGTGTACATGAGCGAGGGTCTGTGTTCCAGTAGCTGTGTGGGACAGACGCAGGAAATGCCAGAGTTGTCCCAGAGGAGTGTTTTGTTGTAGAGGCCAGTGGCTAAACTCACCCTCTCCAGTTAGTGACTTCAGAACTGAAGGTTGCGGACTTGAAGATTTGAAGAAAGCTACATAGTGTTGATGAGTTTACATTGCATTTAAATTTTCAAAACCGTACAGACACCTTGCAAAAAATATGTTCACAAGTCTACCCTCTTGCACTACAATTGAAATACTGTTAAGTTCGAGCGGTAGAGAATAGTGGAAGCATGAGTTCAAATCCCAGGGAGCGCATGAAGTGATAAACTGGACCTCGTTTTGGTTGCTTTGGATAAAAGAGTCTGCCAAATGCATAAATGTAAATGTTTCTGATGATGTTCATGATGTTTCGCTATAGATGGTGGCCTTGAGCCCATATTCCTCATTGCTTACTGAGAAGGGGAAAGAAAAAAAAATAGGAGGATTTAAATTGTTCCAATGTAATTGTCTGAGAAAAGCATTTGAAATAATGAAACATTACATATAATTGTATAATTATTGTAGTTTATCCCAGCTCAGCTTCAGCAGTCATTACATAAATTATTATGGCCATCAAATTATGACCGATGAATTGGGCTTAAAGTTGCTCTACAATAAATAACAACAGTTTGAAAAGGTTACAGAGTTTTAGACTGTGGAGGTCAGCAGTAGATTTCCTTTTAAAGGGTAATAGCAGCATTGTTGATGGAAGGCAGGGAGCCAATTCCTGATAAGAGTTGTAGTAACCTATTGGCCCATGATGCCTTGATGAAAAGATCCATCATCTCAAATGGATTTCCTGCGCAGATGAAGGTTGTGTAGAAATAATAGAACCCATTTAAGAGAAGAATAGAATGAAACTTCCCTGTTTCACTTAGACTGGATGTATGAGTCAGGATTGCCCAGCTTTTTTTCAGTGGATAGCTATTTATATCGCAGCTAGCCTATAAGGTTACCTGTGAATGGCTGCTACAGTTCCCATTTGTAGACTGGGGTTACATAGTAGGGTTCATATTACTCAGTATAGTTACTTGAGTAAATGAAGCTTTAATCAAGCTGAAACACTAGACGTATTGTTCCTGTTTCTGTGTTTGTTCAGGCTTTATCATGGTAGTTTGAAGCACAGACATGGACACACCTGTTGACTCACAACAGTGAATATTGTACATAATCAAGTTTTGCTTGTTAGTCACTTTTTGCTTAATTGCAAAACAGTCAGATTTTCGAATGCATAAATCTTTGGACCTACGGTAGATTGTTAGTTTCCACCTCATAGGTTGTTGAAATACTTCATATTGCCACGTTTCATATGTACACATATTAATGTAGAGCCCAACAATAAATGCATTTACATATACAAACTATTCAGAGTATGCTTAATCAGACAACATGTAAAGTCATGTATATGCTTTCAACAGTCTACTCTTTCTGGTCATTAATTAAACCCAATAAATACACATTTTTACCAGTGCCTTGTTTTTTTCTCTGCATGTAAACGCATTCACCAGTGTTTTTAAATGCTGTTTTAAAAAAAAAATTGTTAACATTTTGTTTAGGGTTGCACAATATATCATTTTAGCATTGATACTACGATCTGCACATCCGCAATAGTCACATTGCAGGATATGCGATGTCAAGTAAGGGATCATACTTTGAAACCCATGGTTTGAAAGCCACATGGATTAATAAGAGGGAAAGTTTATCATTTGTACATGTTTTATGTGCTGTCAGTTTAAACAATCAAGTGATTTTAAACCATTCAAGTGCAAGAAGACATGAAAAGAAAACTTAATTCTAGGGATGCACCGAAATGAAATTCTTGGCCGAAGCCGAATAATAATGAAATGCTTGGCCGAAGGCCGAAGGCCGAATACCGAATGCGGTGTTTCGCATTTTTTCCATTTATTTTGGCAATTTTTTCACCATTACAATAATTAAATAGTAAAAATTTGCTTTTTACTATTTTGTGTTGCTTTTCAGAGAAATAAATCAAATGACAAAAATATAATTTCAAAATTTTTATTTAACACTGAACATTTTTTTAACATTCCAGCAGATATTATACAAACAAATACCGAAAGTGCTTTTTTTGGCTATTTTCGGCCGAATAATTTCAGTTGCCGAACATTCGGTGCATCCCTACTTAATTCAGGGGAGTATCCTCCTAAAAACAGTTGTTTATGTCTTGAGTGAACATAAACAACAAAAACATCTGTGCATTCAGTCTTAAAGTGATGGCAGCCTAATAAACATGCTGCTGTTTGTGTCATTAATGTTAATCAAATAACAAAGACTAATTATATTTCATTTATACAGTGAAGACTATGGAGTGTTATTTTACATTTAATTTTTAAATTTCGGTACATAAAAGCTGTTAGACTTAACTGAAGAACATAAAGCACTGTTTATTTCATTTGTATTGTTTGTTTATTGTTTTTCTATGCAGATTCACTCCCCTAAAAATCACCTAATCATTCTAGAATGATTAATTCTTTCCAAATATAGCCATTCAAGTCATCCGGTCAAATTGTTTTCATATCGCAATATATATCGCAGAAAAACAAAACATCACAATATCAGTTTTTTTCTAAAGTCTTGCAGCCCTAATTTGGTTGTACATGTAAATGCATTTCTTTGATTTCAGTGTGTCATATTTGTTTAGCTGTTTGGCAGAACAGAAAGTCCCAGTTCTAATTCCAGAGTTTCTTTCATACCCTCGCTCTCATACTTGGACAACACTTAATTTTGCAACCATATATCACATTTGCATGCCAGCCTCCTCAGTCTGTTTTCTTTTCCCATCCCCCATCCTCTTAAATTCAGTCCCCCATACTTCTTTTCATTTTCCCATCCTCCCTCCTCTCTCCTCCACTATTTGTCAACTCTTCCACTCCATCCTTTTGTATTCTACCCGTGTCTCTCTCTCAGGAAACCCAGACACGGTCATTCCTCTTTTACTCTTCAAATATTTCACATTAGTGCAAAATTGGCTCCCAAGGTACTGATCCTCTGTACAAGTAGAAGCAACACTCTCATTTAGATACCTTATAAAGCTTAGACAACTAAATACAAAGCAGTACATTTAATAATTTAATATCTACCATTATTATTATTATACATCTTCATTAGACTCGTGTCCTTGAGTTCAAGTCTACGTTTCAGGTCTCTTGGCTGTTGAACTCATTTTAGTTTGCTGAGCTATTTGTCTGTGCCTGTTCCAGCCCAACATACACTCAAATAAATAGCACTTGGATCACTGTATTCAGTATGACAAGGTTGCTCTGCCAGATGGCAATGTGCTCAAGTTGTTTAGTACTTTCTGCAAAGTTTGCTAGAGAGCCCACCATCTAGACTGGTATAGGTCTGCCAGGCCTCTGTCTGATCCTTCAATGGATGGCCGTGATGATCCTGAGCCTTTTTCTCAGAAGAAAAAGTTATTCATTTTAGCATGTCGTATTTGGTACAAAATATCAATTTTCATCAAATTCGGATATATTAAACTGTAATCTGTGGTTCAGCACACAAGCAAATGCACATCGTGTTGTTGCACAATGAATGCCTCAGGCCAACTATCTGCAAGCTTGGGCAAACCTTTTCTCCATATTACTGTTATGAAAGGGATTGTTTTGTCTGCTTAGATTTCTATATCCAGTTTTTAGGACACCTGGACCGAGTAAAAACCTGGTCCTATCAGCTCATAATGAGCAGTGGTTTTGTACATGTGTAAATAAAACCAGCTGCCATTTCTACCAGCGATTTCAGTGTAGGGATGTTTGGACTCGTTGGCTTTACGTGTCTGCTTTGAATTTATGATAGTTTTTAAACAGGCCCAGGAATATTAGTGGGCCAAATAGTGCAGCCAAAAAGGCAGATTTGTAGACACTAAAGCTGAATTGGCAAGGAACTATTAGTCATTTAGTAAGTTCAGACTAAAGGGTCTAAGGGGGTTTCTGGAACTGTAAAATATGCCACAGACGACACTTGACACTTTTCATACCATTTTTAGGAGAAAACGGTTTCCTCTGTGCTAGTTGGTTTCACAACCAGGTAGGTAAAACTCCTCCGGCCCCTCTTCTCTCTTGAGCCATTGATTTTGCTGAATGCTCCTCTGCACAGCTGTTTTCCAGCTTTACGCACTACAGATGGAATGTGGCCATCTTAGGCAAGGTGGACATCCAAGTAGATTTGGTGTGCGAGTTTATTGCAAGTTTATCAACATCGGTTTCAGAGAAAAGATGCAGTCAGGATGTTAGAAACAACATTTTGCTTAACACTTGGATATTGGGTAAAAAGGATGCAAAGATGCAATTTTTGCCTAATTTGAAATGGAAATTAATATTTCTGTGCTCTTTGAAAGTCTTGAATGTGGTTGTAATGACTTCATTTCATGTGGCTGTTCATGTTCTAGTGAGATGTCACAAAACCAGAGGTCATGTCTGTGCATGTAGACTCATGGGAGAATGAGTAATCAATAATGGCCGTCTCCCATCACTCTTGTCTCACACTCAATCAGAGCACATGAATGCTGTTGACCGCTTAATCGGATCAAAAAACAGGAATCTCAGACATATCTTGACTTGAACTCTTGTATACAGGATGTATACAACAATTAAACGTATCACTAGATACACTACCATTCAGAAGTTTGTTTTGTCTCTTAATGCTCATCAAGGTTGCATTTATTTGATCAAACATACAGTAAAACAGTAATATCGTGAAATATTGGTGCAATATTATTTTATTGATACATTCTATTTTAAAATGTAAAAAACAATTATTTTTTCATGAATATTTGATGATTAGAAAGTTCAAAAGAATAGCATAAAATATAATAAAATATTTTGTAACGTTATACATCTCTTTACTGTTATATTTGGCCTGTTTAATGCATCTCTGAAAATAGTATTTAATTTCTTTAGAAGAAAAATTAGCCAAAATTTTGAACAGGAGTGTACATTTTTTATCATTTCCCCTACAAATGTACAATTGCAAAGTTTTTTTTTTTGTTTTGTTTTTGACTTCTGACACAATTACCTACTTGAATCAGTCCATCTTAAAATGGCCTTCCCATGTTTCCTCTCTCTTTCCTTTCTCTTTTGTGCTGACTGTCCAAACCTTGTCCACCCTCATTTGTTTATGGCCTCTCTTTCTCCCTCCATTCCTCATTCTCTGTTCTTGAGCTCATAGCTGGCTGGACTGCATAACAGGGCTGCTTGTGTTTTTCTCATCAGACTCTTGACACAGGAAGTGTGTATGTGTGAGGTGAGGACGGTCCAAACGACTTCCAGCCCAGACATCACCTCTCTCCACAACTACATACGGCAGGAAATGTCTAGTGCGGCATTAGATTTAATTTCAAGAAATGTATTAAGGGATGTGGTATTAGTGTTATTTTAAGCATTAGTTAGTTTTTTAATATACAGTCATGTCATTTACATTTAATCATTTAGCAGACGCTTTAATCCAAAGCGACTTACAACAAGCGATTCAAACAAGCGATTCTTCATGAAGAGGCAAATAGACACAGGAAGTGCTCACAATACAAGTTTCATACATTGCTTAGAGTAACATAAGCTAGAGTAGGAAGTGAAAAATTATTTTTTTTTAATGAAGGGGGTCATGTCACACTATTCACGCATTACCTTTCTGTGTACAGTTCTTAAAGGGGACATATCATGAAAATCATGAAAAGTTTTTCTGTGTTTAAGTGCTATTATCAGGTCCCCAGTGCATCTGCCAACCCAGAAAACATGAAAAAGGACAACCCAGTAACTTTGTTTTGGCCAGATCTTTTTCTGAAAGCACGTGAAAAAACAAGCCACTCAGATTTCGCTCCCCTTGTGACATAGGAAGAGGATCTTATTATAATATTACTGCCCTTTAATCTGCACGTTTCCACCAACGGCAAAGCTATGGCAAAAGTTCGAGCAAAGCATGCTAACTGTTCTGTCATTGGCTCCACAGACGAGCACAGAACACTATTTAGAGTCTCGTTAGCTTGGTTGGCCTGCAAGTTGACCCTGGCAAACTCGATTGCTAAAAGAGCGTCTCTGTCAGAGCGATATTTTGGAAAAAATATTAGACCATTCACAGCATTTGATAGCAATCATAAAATCATTAGCCTGTTGTGTATGTTTCTGTTTGGCAAACAGGTACACTATGTATAGTGTGTATCCATACGGGTTTTGCACAAAAGATTAACATGACGGCACAAGCGAATCAATGAGTTGAATCAACTCCACAGCAACTAATAAATCCACTAACCATTCAGAAATGTCCAGTTGCATTCTAAAAGTTGTTTCTTCCTCAGTTTGTCCATCAGTGTCTGACTCAAGTTTGAACAATGAATTGCTGAACACTGTTACTGACAATCGTCATTTTGGCAAAAGAAGTGCTAGCTGTTAAAGCTCCGCCCTCTTCTGGAAAGGGTGCAGGGAGCAGCAGCTCATTTGCATTTAAAGAGACACAAAAACGGCGAGTTTTTTCTCACACCCAAATATGGGCAAATTTGACAAGCTACAATAAATGTGGGGTATTTTTAGATACATTCTGGGAACATTCTTATATTATCTTATGTTCTTATATATACATTCTTATATTACATCTTGTGAAAAGGCGCATCATAGGTCCCCTTTAAAATAAACATTTTTCTCTTGATGTGAAAACAAATTATTTATATAACTCTTGTCCATTTTTTTGTTCGTTGGAAAGGTTTCATGGAACCATTAATGCCAATAAAGAACCTTTATTTTGTAAGATTGTATTTGTAAGGAAAAAAAGACGATCACAACTTCCATTTCATGATGACTTTAAACACTGGAATGCTGATGGTTATTTAAAAAGACGCAGGCTTTTGCCCTGAAATACTGCCTACAAAAAGTGGCTTAGTTTAGTGAATTCTCCCCATTGTCAATGGATGATTACTGTTTCATGCAAGTACGTGGGATTTTTTTTAAACGATTCATATGAAAAGTGAAAGACTGAGAGTAAATGACAAGAACAAAAGCCGTCCTTTCAGTTTATGTAAAACAACTGTAGCTACATGTGTACTTTAGCTCACCAGGGTACGTCACAGATGCCATGGAGATGCAATGCATGCCTGAAAGACAATGAGTGAAGTGCTGACTGTTTGTGCTCATTTGTCAATGAGAACGTGTGTGGTCCTTACTGCATAGATAAAAGCAGTACTTTCATCGGAGCTGCATGTTTAAAACACATTGATTGCAGCATGATGTGATTTGACCCTTAGATGAACCAATTAGCTATAGGACAACATGCATTAAAAGTGACCAGATATACAAAGGACTTGTACATGCTGCTAAATGAAATGCACATGTGTGTATCGTAATGCACTGAAGCATAATTTTGTAGCATTGTTTGATCTTAGTACCAGCTGTCATTATGAGTGAACTCATTTTTTTTGCTTAATTGGGATTGATTCTAGCTGGATTCAATGTAGGCTTTATTAGCCTAAAAATATCCCCTCATTTTAAGTCTTTGGCAAGGCCACACCCACTTAGGACAAAAATGTCGGTCAACTCCAAAACATAGCAGAAGATTTAGGAGGAAAACCTTTTATTAGCATCTGTGTTGGCAAGCTCCCCTTCACGATATATGCTTGTGTCATGTTACCCTAACAGACAGCTGTTACAAGCACGCCACTGATCCCCCGTTTCTCTCACTCTCTCAGCCTTTATATTCCCATGCTGGCAGAAGGATCTGGAACAATGGTGTCACAACATGCTAATTACAGACTGATTGGTAGGTTGGTGTGGTTGAACACAGACCCTGATGAGGGGAAACAGCCTGTTGTTGTAGCTTATGTCTGAGCTCTGAGTCAAAAGCCCAGAGGTCACAATCTGGGAGGCTTCCAGAGATCAGAAGCTTTGAGGACAATAGGGACATGATGACGACAGGCTGGTGTAGACTATCATCATTCAGTGTAAATTCCAGGGGACTGAGTGAGGGGATTCTCAATAAGAGGTGTTTAAATGAACTACACTAAAAATAATTATCTAAATAAAAATGGTATAGATTTCACATTGAAGCAATTTTCAATCAGAAATTGCTAATACGTTTCACAAATAATGAAAAGAAACTGCAAGTAACACATTGAAATAAATGTGACATTTTGATGAAATTATGTATTTTGCGAAATAGTATTTTCTTGTAAAACATACTCCAATAATCTTTGTTTTATTTAAAACTTCGAAAAGACACATTACACACTGTATATACATAGTAGGGCTGGGGCAATAAATTGTTGAATCGCGAGTCGAGAATTCATTCTGGATCGATTCTGAGATTTTCCGATTGCATCGTGCATTTTGCATATTTGATTAAAGGATTAGTTCACTTTCAAATGAAAATTAGACCAAGCTTAACTCACCCTCAACCGATCCTAGGTGTATATGACTTTCTTCTTTCTGATGTACACAATCAGAGATATATTAATAAATAAATATCCTGATGCATCTGAGCTTTATAATGGCAGTGAACAGGTGTCACTAGTATGAGCTCCGGCGGGTTAAGGCCTTCTGAAGTGAAGCGATGCGTTTGGGTAAAAAAAAAATCCATATTTAACAAGTTATGAAGTAAAATATCTAGCTTCCGCCAGACCGCCTTCCACATTCAATGTACGAAGAAAGTGTAAAACTCTTGGAGTTCAAAAAGCTTATGCTACGTCCTACACCTTCGCTATTCAACTTAAGGAGAAAGTGTAACTGACGCAATGCTAGTTTGCACTTTCTTTGTATGTTGAATATGGAAGGCGGTCTGGCGGAAGCTAGATATTTTACCTCATAACTTGTTAAATATGGATTTTTTTTTACACAAATGTATTGCTTCGCTTCAGAAGGCCTTAACCCCTTGGAGGCATGTGGAGTAAATGTTTATGATGGATGGATGTGCATGGAAGCACTGTCTTCAGCTCATCCTCGTGACCCCTGTTCACTGTCATTTTAAAGGGATATTTATTAATATTTCTCAGTTTGTGACTCATACTCATCTGTTCCTATCTATTTGAAAAAAGTGGCTTTTTTATGATCACTTTTTTGATACACAAACATTTATCTTGTAATGTTTTAATATCTAATTTTTATTTTAAATCAGTATTAATTAATGCATTATTTAATAATCATGCAGTTTTTTTTTAAGTTTTAGTTTAAAGTTTTATGTTGAATATTTACTTAATTGAGAACTACTTGATGGGTAAACATCATCGTTTTAAATATAAATGGTTAATATTTATATTAATAAATTAGTATCAAAATAGGTTACATTTTGTCTATAGGATTAATAGAAAAAATATATTATAAGCAATGAATATATTTGTAATATGTATTCATACCATTTAAATGATAAATAAGTGAATAAATAATCTCCCCATAAGAGGCATCCAAGAGAGTTGTTTTCAGAAATGAATTTCAGGCCCTGACTAAGTGTATGATCGAAGCTTTTACTGGACCAGTTTGATCAATGAGCCATGCTGTTATTATATGCAATTATAGGATTTACTTGACATTTTACATTTGACTAACTCCTAGAAATGGTCAAAAGTTTTCCCAGAGATTAACCTGTTAGTGATGTCACTCAGCTGTCACGTACCTGCCACAGCAAGTCTGACAGAATATCAACTGATAGATTTACATACTCAAGCCCATGCATTTCATCTGATGTGAAACATGTACAAAACAGTAAACCAGGGCGTTTTAGTGTTGTGATATTGAAACTGTATATTCTTGGGACTAGAAGCTCATGTTGAGTGAAAATGGCTTCTTCTTCAGGGAGAGGTTAAAGTCTCCATTATAGAGGTCATACATTTTTGCTGACAGAATATGGCCAAATTTATTTATTGCGTTTTGAATAGCGTTTGAGCACACCATATAGATGTGTCCTCAACTGGCAGTTTTATCAGCCATTTCAAACAAGAAGTTTCACAACAGCTCACTTTGAGGGTCCCACCAAAATGACTGTCACAGATGGGAAACCTTCCAAAATCATTACAGGCTATGATCTCCATTCCCCGGGCCCTTCAGAAGTTTCACGAATAGTTACCGTTAAGCAGGGAAACTGAATATGGACCATCCCAACAAACGCAGTTGCACTGAACCTCAAATTTTACTAATCTCACAAACCGAGTGCCCCACCTGCATTTCACTGTTTGCTTTGGTGTGGCCCTGATACAGAATCCATTATTTTCTCTCAGCCTCAGTTCCAAGTAATAGTCCCAGTGCAGCCTTTCAATGATACATAACCACAGACAGCTGTGACCCAGGTTCAAATGCTGTTTTGCGTTTTCATTCTTACACTGCAATTACACTTGTTATTAGAGCTAGTAGCCCCAAAGAACATTAGGTTACAAGTCTTGACTTGTGCCTCTCAAAATTAGAGCTTCACTTACAATGTGAAAAATCATAAGCAACGACAGCGGGCATCTACTCTGAATGAGGTAGGTCCTGAGGGACTGTTGCTGCAAATGAAAAAAAACTAAACGACAAGAACAGTAGTAAAGGAAGAGGGATAGAGATGACTCATGTTGGCTTTTCTGTGAGAACATTTGGTATATGCATTACTCCACAGGGCCTGCTAGGTTTACCTGGGTCAGTGCTGGGTAGGCACAATACATGTCCTGTATGTGGAGCATTCTGGGATGGTGTGAACGTGTAGGATAAATGCATGGACAATGCACACATGGTCCTCATGCCTAAGCCCAATTACTGCATTTTAAGATGACGTAAGTGAGGATGTGGTGTTGATTATGTTTGGCCGGGGAATGCAAGGAGGGCCTGTGATCTGTTTCAGACTGTGAAAAGTCGGGGGTCTCAACTATTGATATGTAGACTTTTCACTTGCCTTATTTTGATTTGCTATGTGCACAACCTTGATATGGTCTGTTTCAGGACATTGTTAAAATCTGATTTGAGTCTATCACCAATTTCTGAAATGTGGTTTGCTGTTTTTCCTCCAGTAATATACTGATGTATTTCTCTCTCTTTCTTTTTCAGGGCTTTATTTACATATGAGGGAGTGACCAACAATCTTAAACTCACCGATTCAGGAGGTAAGACTCCTAACCTTGACTCCTCTTTCTTTTTGTGTTTTAAAATTTTTCTCAGTAAGTCATTGTGGTTAAACATTTTTCCCATAAAGAACTACACTATATAATTCTAAATAGAATTCCTCTAATTGGAGAAAGATCCACGGAAACAGGAATAACAGCAAAAGAGCTCATCAGTGGCCATCCACTGCGAATGACATAATCAAGTCGAGTGCAATGGTCAAAGATGTCCGTCTAGTGCATGTTTACATTGAAAACAATAGAAAAGAAGTGCAGAAAATGTGTTCTGTGCATTCGGGTTTTGACTAAACCAAGATCTTCTCTGCAATGAGAGTCTCTATTTCTGCAATGTTTTGAATGAACAAAGCGAGCATTCGATTTTTATTTTAAATTCAATGAATATTTGAAATTCGAATTTTAAATTGACAGCCCTTTAAAAACAATTTCCAGTAATTACAAGTAAACAAGAAAAGTCGTTGGTCAAAAGACGTGGATTGTATTTTGTCTGGGATGCGAATGCACAGTTTATTCATAAAACACATTAAACATGCTTGGGCATTTTTTTTTTCCTATATAATTTTTGGGATTATTTGCATTTATTTATAGGACAGGAGTGTAGACAGGGATGTAGAGGTTAGAGAAGGGTAGTGGGATTGGGACTTAAATCCAAGACCACATGGGCTAACTGCTCCTAAATAATGTCCTAAGCATGTGAGTTTTTGAAGTTAATATGGAGAAAATGAATGGAAAAAATACTTGCAGAAAACGTGGGTAGTCACTGTTGCACTCTATTTGAGCCGCTTTAAATCTCAGTCTGAGGTCAATCATGCAACATTTGTGTGTGAAATACTTCTAAATCAGAGGATTACCAATTAAGGCTGAGACTGCCAACACCGTTCCTCTTAATATCAGATGAAGCAGAAAAATCTCACTTGAGTGCAGGAAAATAGATCGGCTCTGCTTATTACAATACATCAGACCAATCCTGTTCTTTGTAGATTATCATGATAATCTGCTAAAAGAATGCAAGTGTTTCATGGTGGCTGAGACGTTTCCTTTCACGTGGTCAATATTTCATGAAGACACTTTGGACCTCTTTAATTTTGTCTTTCCCTTCCCCCTTTATTTCTCTCTCTCATCTGCCAGCTGGAGGTTTGACAGAATTGGTTGGGAAATTTCACAACAGCAGGCCCATGTATGGCCTCTGCAGGGTGGGACTGACAGAAACAGGACAACCACAGATTGTCATGGTCTGCTGGGTAAGTTCACATGCAGAATCTGTATGTTTATATCAGTTTCTATCAGCCATGAAAAAGTATGCAGATTTACTACACTGAAATGTAGTTCTCTCAGCTCTTTGCTTAAACTGCAAACTGACAATATTCTAAATTTTAGATGGAAAGTCTGCCTTTCTCCTACTATTAGGGTGCTTCAAACGTTTTTAGCTCTTATAACAAATACTTCTGGATGAGGTCATTTTGCCTTGTTCTGATTGGATGTTAGAACTTTATACCTAGCTACTATTGGATGTTGCCATGGGGTGTGAGCCTGAAGTGGTTCCTCATTGGTTGGAGCTGCCACATCTTTAAACAGCCCGTATTTAAGCGATGGATGTGAGGCTCCTGTTGATGAGACGTGTCAATGGCTTCACTTCACAAAAGGGCTTTGACCTTCAGACTTGTAACTGAAGGAGCTCAAATACAGACGGAAAGAAGCATTCTGGGAACCTTTCTAATATCCACCCTGGATCTGTTGCTAAGGCGAGAAGTGGGAATGTTGTGGCTGGGGTCAGAGGTGCCATCTGTAGCCAGTCAGGCATTGTATAGAGGAGGGAGAGGGGTGGTCTCTGTGACCTGTTCACTGCAGAAGAAACATTCTTGTGAACTAGACTGCTACTCAAACATACACACACACATGCATACAGTACACAAATTTGATCCTATAGAAGGTCTGGATGGAACAGAAGAGTATTTTTGGTTTAGAATAGATTTTCAAAACATATCATTCTTTTCGAAAGAAATGGTTTTATTCGGCAAAAATGCGTCAATCAAAGGTGACAGTAAAGATCTGTAATATTAATATCACACAACATTTCTATTTCAAAAAAATGCTGTTCTTTTGAATTGTCTATTTATCAAAGATAAAAATGTATCTTGGTTTCCACCAAAATATTAGAAAGCACAAATGTTTTCAATGTTGATAATAATATTTGAATGGTCATGTGACACTGAATGAGCATGAGACTTGTTTCAAAAACATTTTAAAAAATCATACCGACTCCATTTTTAACTGGAGCGTATATTGAGTTTTGAGGATTTTTTTAAAGGTGTCACTTCATTATATGTCTCACTGTGTGGGTTTGTGTTTTGATTATTTGAAAGCTTCAGTCTGTTAAATATCATGGTACTGTCACTTGTAGGTATCTTATAAATCACAGTCTCTTCTGTCTACATCAAACAGGTTGGTGATAGTGTGGATGAGATCCGCGGGACTGAATGTGCCAGCCATCTGCCTGCCATCAAGGCCTTCTTCAAGGTAAAAAAAAAAACAACAAAAAAAAACAGTCGCCCACGACTAGGCATCTATCTGCTTTACACAAAATTTCCTGAGTAAAGTTCATATAATCACAGCTCTACATTCAGCTGGTTACTTTACTTCTTTCCGACAGCCTTCATTGATCAAACTCTTTAAACTAAACTTGAGTTTCATATCTGCAATGTATTGCAGAATACAAGGTATTTCAAGTGTGCCGGTTTAAACCTTCATTAATCATGTAGTATATACGTACGGTCGTAGCTACATTTGGAAGCATTCAGATATGGAATGTGTAAAAAAAAAAATGTTCTTATATACATCCTGTGTTTGTGTGGCTGTACAATGTTCTGCATCCTTTTTGCACGGCGTCTGCTCTCTGTATAGAATATTTTTGGAAGCCATCATAAACATATGCATACATTTTACAGCAATTATACTTTCCCATCTTTAGGTGTTAATGATTGAGAAACATGCAAAAGGAATTACATATTAAGATCATGAACTTGTCCAGTCATAGCCTCTGAACAAAAATCACAGTTTTTATGGTTTATATGATTTTATCTTTCTTACCTTACCCCCCCCCCACACACACACACAAAAAGTGATTTTTTTTATTTTTCATTATTCAGATTTATTATGTTCACATTTCATTGGGTATTAACCTCTATTACGTAAATACAGAACGCGATTGATTAGTCAGGCTGAGTTGAGTGCAGTGTTTTTATTAACTCAACATGCTTTACCGAATGGTGAGAGGCCATTAAAGGGTTAAGAAAAACTCATGTTTTGTGCCTATTTGAATGAATGAGTAGAAGATGTAAAACAGGCTCTCGCGCACAATTCTGGAAAGTCCAATTCTCCTAATATGTTCACAAATGCACTCCTCTTCTTTATTCTGAGATTTCCCTATTGTAAAAGGTTTCCTTCCTTTGCTAGTATCTGTGAAGTGATGGCTAGCAGCTTGGTGCCAGCTCTTAGTAGTAAACCCTTCCTCTGGTGTCATGCCCTATTGTTCTCCTGAACAGCCGTGCAGTGCCACTGACAGGCACCACACAGACTGACCAATAAGAGCGGACATTTAACAGAGAGAAATTCCCAAGGAAAGGAAAATGTAAAAAATGTTTGTTATATAAAATGAGCTTTTATTTTTAGCAGTGTTGTTAGCTCTTCTGTGTCTTGTGATATATGTGCATGTCTCTTGAAGCTGTCTGTGGATTTATTTACTCCACCACCCAGGCCATGTTGCTTTAACATTTCCATATTTTGAGGATGGTTGTATGAGATCGTCAAACATACTTAATGTCTGGGACGTTTTTAATGCCTTATAAAGACATTGCCCAGTCAGCTCCACAGGCATGCCAAGAATGCTGTTTATTCAATTCTCAGTGTTTCTCCCTCTCTTTTGAGATCGACAACCTTTATGACCTTGTATTGTGTTGTTCATCCACAGTGTGTGTTTGTGTGTGATAAATGTCAGCATGAGTGGGTTACAAAAGTGTCTTTTATTATATTTCCATTCACATTTAGACCTTGTTGGGTTATTTCTGTGTTGATTGATGCTTGTTCAAGCAGATGAACTTTGTTAGGTTATGTAAGGTCAGCAATTATGTTTTATAGCGTGGGAGAGACTGAGCCCCCAAACCAACTAGAGTACATACTGTATGGGATAAAATCAGACAGCCGGAGACAAGCTGTCAGAGGCATTTACAGTGTTCTGTCTCAGCATTCTTCTAAATTAATGATAACACTTTCTAAATTCGGATTGAGGGATCTGCAAAGTTTCCAGTTAGACACAGCGAGTGACAAAGCCATAGTCGACGATGAATGTGAAAAATTTGTGATTCACAGGCACTCCACAGGTGCATGTCCGTGTGTTTCTTTCAATTGTGCTGGTAGATATTTGTAATAGTTACTTAAAGGGATAGTTCACACAAAAAGGAAAGTTCTGTCATCATTCTACCTTCATGTCTTTCCAAACCTGTATGACTTTCTCATTGAATGCACAAAAACACTGAAAATCTGAAATATGAAGAACGAAAGTCTCACCGGTTTGGAATGATGAGTAAATGATGACATAATTTACATTTTTGGGTGGACTATCCCTTTAAGATCAACCACACTCATTTTTCCCCCCCTGGCCTCTAGTCCAGGCCTAGTCTCCAAAGACATTCAGTCATGGGGAACTGAACGAAATGTAAAATCTAAACACATTTATCATAGTGTGCGTGTTGGCTTGTGAGATGTGCCTTTAGAGTATCGGTAACAAGATGAGCCACACTGAAGTGTAAATCCCTCCAGTTACTCCTCCCTGCTTTCCCTATTTATCACTCACACTTTTTATTGTCTCTTCATGGCGAGTCTGTGCTAGTAAGAGCTGTCATGTGTGCAGAATGACTAGTCAGCTCTTTAGTGGTTAAAAACAACAACAACCTTCAATTGCTTTTTGTAAAATATTGTAAATGAGCCATCTAGGTGGATGGATAATATACATTTCACGAGTTTGTGTGCCCATATAATCTTAGCGGAAGTGGTAATCAGATTTGGCTTGATGTCTGATATAGAGTATATTCTACTCGAGCTCCGATTGCCCCTCTATAGGGACAAAATATACAAAAAGGAGGAGAAGGCGAGGAGGAGGATGCCGAAAACTAACGATGGGAAGTGGTCAGAGAGGCTGATTTTGTACCTTTGTGTTAATTAGAAGATTAGATGGGCGTATTCCTCCCAAAACTTCGTTAATTACTTCACTAGTCATAAATGATGACCATTAATCAAAAATGTTTCACAGCAGTTTATGAATGGCACACATCAAGAAAATAAGATATTTGTTTCTTAGACTAGCAACTCCCAACCAGGGATTCATTGTAAACTTCAACCGATTTTAATTTTGCTTTGAAAAAATAAATTGTAAATATGGTTCAAAATTTTGTTGAAATGTTTGAAAGAAGTCTCTTATGCTCACCAAGGCTGCATTCATTTGATCAAAAATCCAGTAAAAAATAGAAAATTTAGTGTCACGTGATCCTTCAGAAATCATTCTAAAATTCTGGTTTAATGCTCAAAAACATTTCTTATTATAATCAACATTAAAAACAGTTTTGCTGTGTAATATTATTGTGGAAACTGGGATAAAAAAAAATCAGGATTTCTCAAACAGAGTTTAAAAGAACAGCATTTACTTGACATCTTTTATAACATTGTAAAGGTTTTTGTCACTTTTTTTTATCAATTTAATGCATCCTTGCAGAAAAAAAATCTTTAAAAAACAAAGTCTTACTTTCCCTTTTTTTTTTTTTTTTGGTTGCTCAAGTGTGATCTGAGATGAGATATTAAAGGACGGAAGTGCTGGTATAGTTTTGCTGTCAGCTGCAGGCGTGAGGTGTGTATGGGACACCATCTATCCTCAGTGCTGTTCATACTGTCATCACTGCTAAAGCCCGGGGGCTAACTGCACGTCAAGGGGCTCATCTAAAGCAAGTAATAACAGAGAATTAACTCATTTAACTCCTCCCGAGCAGAAAAAGAAGAGATAAAAGAAGGGAGGAGAGAAATAGCCCACATTCAACCTAATGTTCTATAGATAAAGTCATTTCAGTCACAGAAAAAGCGCTGAGTAAATAAATTGGTCCTGACACGTTCAAGTTCTTGTGCATTTCAGAGAATTTTGGAAAGAGTTGAATGTATCAGTGTGGTAATCCATTGTAAAGCTGTGGATTTTGCTGGGTTGGAGCCCAATCCGGCACTCACGAGGCCCTCCGGCACAATGTTTTTTTCATTGCTTTTCTACACCCTTCCTTCTCTCCCACAAACCAGATCACTCTATCTTACACTAGATCCACTTAGTGATCGGAGGTGTTTTGCTGAGCAGTGATTAACTATGGTGTCCTGTCATATAAATCCTCAATGGATCTTCATCTCCGTGACCTCAGAGCTGGAGATTGATGTTGATGACAGGAAAATGCCTTATAAGGGAAAATGTAGTATATAGACATGTTAGTGTTGGGCCTCTACATTCTTACATCCTGCCTCTGATAACTGAAAATAATTTAGACACATAGTCTGTTTTCATATATGACATTACAAGTCCTTCACTAAAATTTAGTTCTCACCTTTTTTTTTTTTAATTGCATTTACTTTTACTGTAAAAACTGTAAATTTAATGTGCAAATTCACATATTACATTTTCTTAGAAAAAGGGTTCAGTAGGTTCTGTTTTGCAGAATATTATCAGAATAACACTTCTTATTCTAAATGCAATGAAACAGCAGGCATTTTGAGAGGCAAACTTATCTAACATAGCTAAATGTGTTCATTTGGAGCAGCTTCAACAATGCGGTCAGTATTTTTTTATCTCTTGATGTTTGTGTCATCACAGGAGGCTCAGGTATTTATTACAGCCTCACAGCAAGATGAGGTGACGGAGGAGCAGATTATGGCTGCTATTGCGAAGATTCGACCACCAATGGAGAAACTGAGGAGACCCTCAAGGGCGATGGATAAGGAGGAGACTGTGGTAAGTTACCACAAAAGAAAGAAAGAAAGAGAAAGAAAAGACTTGGCTGTGTACAAGGGCTTCCTTCATTAAAATAGAAGTCTGTTTCTCAGTATAATTTATTGACGCACTTAGGGAACGTGGTCTAATTATCTCTCATTGATGTTTTGGGTCTTTTTGTTCCATTTCTATGCCACACCCACAGGGTACAAACTACAAGAAGACAAATGCTGCCATGGAGATGAGACGGATAAACAGAGACTCCTTCTGGGCACGTGCAGAGGTACAGCTGAACCATGTTCACCGTTGGACTTTACCTTAACATCCTGTGTTTGCCCTAGAATGCTGCAGATTTTACCAATATTAAACAAAACACAAGATATAATCAAAATATATCAAGAACGATTCCTTAAAGATAATTACAAAATACTATTAATAGAAATGTCCCAGGACATAATGTACACTCAACCAGCCGTTATACAAAAATATTTGATTTCATATTTGCAATTGACCAGAATCGAGAGAGCTGTGTAATAATTTATATTATAATCTGTTTATGTTGTTCAGACTCCAACTGTTGAAAGTTCTGTTCAGATGTAATGTATCATAAATCTGCGTAATATGATGTGTGTTTTAGCGTGAGGAGGAGCAGAGAAAGGAGGAAGAACGTCGGAGGGCTGTAGAAGACCGACGGCGCTGGGAGAGAGAACGAGTTCTACAGGAAAAAAGAGAGGCTGAAGAGAGAGACCGAAAGATGAACGAAAAGCTACAGATGATTGAGGAGCAAAGGTTTGCGCCGTCCACCTGATCAAAACCCACTTCTGTCTGAAGAAGAATTCATTCCTTCAGCTTTACCTTCCTGTTGTTATTTTTCTTCTCCTCAGGAGGATGCAGGCTCAGCTTGAGGAAGAGGCTAAAAATAAGGAAAAAGTGAGATGGGTGAGTGGATTCAGTTTCTTTTACTGAGATTTTTAAAAGTTGTAACCTTTTAAACATGGTGATGAATCTGCATATGGGTGAATGATCATATGTATTCATATCCTGTAATGACGTTGGGTTCTTTGTGTAACTGACAGGAGAAGCAGCAGAGAGAACATGAGGAGGACATGAGGGCCCGACTCAGACGCAGCGAGTCCATTGAGAAAGCAGCAGTGAGTTTTTCCCCTTTTTTGTGAATCATCCAGATTCAGACTGTACAACCTGAAGTAAGTCTAGTTTAGTTCTTACACTTAACTACAATAGCTGCACCAGGGTTTATACACTACTCTCACTCTGTCTTTTGAAACTTTATTATTACAATCAATTAGATCACAAGTTCCAAACACGGTTTTGTTGGCTTTGCATCATATCTTTTTCATCATATAAATGTGTTTCAAAACCACTTCACCCAGAAATGAAATTTCTGATTAAAAAAACCTCTCAGATTTCATCGAAAATATCTTAATTTGTGTTCTGATGATGAACGAAGGTCGTGTGGCTTTAGAACGACATGAGGGTGAGTAAATAATGGCAGCAATTTCATTTTGGGGTGAACTAACCATTTAAGGCCCATTCATATCTATGTTGGTTCAATGCTGGATTGAACGATGCTTTTTCTTCTGTCCTGTAGGAGGCAGCAGCACTCGTTTCCCAGCGCACCATCAATCCCAGAGAGTTTTTTAGGCAGTTATCCGCTTCCTCACAAAATTCTTCAAGCCCTGGATCACCACGATCAGGTATACAAGGCCTTTAGAAACCCAAAATACCTCAAGTTTTTCAGCTTACAGTGTTCATTGTATTCATTTGAGGTTTATTTGACTTATGTTTATCTTCTGGTCCTCAGGCAAATCTCCATTCCGTCGCTACCAACGCAGTTTGACAGACACAGCCTTCATCTTTGAGAGGTCCAACTCTAATTCTGGTCCAACATCCCCTCTCAGTCCCTCTGCTAGGTCTCCATTCTCACGCACCCCATCCGCATCCTTCAAACGTCCAACATCCCCACTTAGTCCACCCTATCGGAGGATCTCCTCACCTCAACGCCCTGAAACATCTCCTCCCACATCACCTTCCCCACGCTCTCTCCCACCGGTGTCGCCTCCACCCGGTCTGCCTGTCACCAGACCCCCTCCACCCCAGTCATCACCTCCCAGCCGGCCACCTCCTCAAGCCCCAGAACAGGATTCAGCTTCCCCTCCATCTCCAAAGCCAGAGTCTTGGACCTTTGACGTTACCAGGGAGGAACTCGCTGTCACAACAGAACGCCTTCCAGCTTCACTCTCTGATGACCCACTGCACACTACAGGTAAGTAAACTTAGGTCGGAATGGTTTAAAATAGCCTTGTGGTTTGACTCATCTTGACATTATCTTCCCTCCAGAGCTTGTAACTAGCTCTCGAATGCTGTGTGAACCAGAAGTGGACTTCACTGCCAAGGCTGTGCTGGTCGAAGAAGATGAAGAGGAAGAGGAACCAGAGGAAACTTCAACCATGTCATCTCCACCTTCACATACTATGATCACCACAAACTATGAAGAAGCAAAGAAAACAGTAGAGGAACAATTCAAGCCTGAGGATGAGAAGCGAGTCATCAGCCCTCTGGTGGAGGTTGAGGAGCAAGAGCAGGAACCAGAGTCAGAGTCTGAGGATGAAGCGGACTCTGAGGAGCAGCCAGCAGCAGAATCTGAAGAATTCCACCCTAATGTCAACCAGGTACCCAGAAATGTGGTACCGATCTCAGATGATGAAGTTGAGGAAGACCTACCAAAGAACAAAGGTGATGGGAACACAGAAGTAATGTGAAGAAATCCAGAATGTTTTGAAGGTTGGAATGCCATTGACATGGTTCTTGTGCTGTGTGTTCAGAGTCATGTGTGTATGATGGGATGACTGAAGAAGATGAATCTGAATGTGGCAGACCACTGAATGGTACAGGTCATGAGCTAATTGGAGGTACCAGACTTTTAAATTGTTCCAAAGGTGTTCTAAAATCTAAAATAAGGTGTTTGATGTGATACTCTGTGAAATCTGTCAACTCTGACTGCTCAAATTCTGCAGACTGGACCTGACTTTCAGGAAGTAAGGTTGACGGCAGATCAGGGGAAAAGTTGTGTAGTGAATTCCAGACTTAAGTTATCTAGTTTGGTTGTGTGATGAAAGTATACATGAGTGTGTTTTACACCTTGTTTTGTTTTTAAGTAGAGGATGTTGGTGTATCTGAGCACAGCACACCTGAGCGGTTCTGTTACACGGTTAATCGTGAGGAGGATGAGGACGATGAAATCCAAACAGAGTTGGTGACTGAGAATGGCGAAGTACGTACTACACCATACATCAGGGATCATATTAAATCTTAGTGCGATAAAAGAATTCATCAGTACTAAAACATGTTCTTCCTTCTTACTCCAGTCATCACCTGAAAGACTTCTGCGTGTGAGAGCGTTGTACGACTACCAAGCAGGTTAGTGTTGCTTGCTTCAGCAGCAGCGTTTTGCAACTTGTGCTTTGAGATGTCCTTTGAACCTTCTCTGTTCTTCACAGAGGATGACACCGAGCTCTCTTTTGAACCTGGTGACATCATCAGTGATGTGGAAACAATCGACAAAGCGTGGTGGAGGGGCTCCAGCAAAGATGGACGCCAGGGTCTCTTTCCTGCCAATTTTGTGGAAACCATCTAAAGACTTGTCCTTTAAAGACGGTTCCTCTTCCCCCTTTTCTTTTTACCAATTCTCAGGGACTAAGAACTGCAAAACCCAGTCTATGAGGATGTACTCTGAGATTAAGAGTCACAGGAAAAGGGTTTGGAAGTGAAGCGTTACAGGCACAATTCGGCCAACGATTCCTTGCCTTCCAAAACAAGCAGCTGAAGTCGACAATTGAGGTTTTAATGATCATCAGCTGCAAGACTGAGAAGGATTCTCTCAGGATGTGAGCTGAGATACTGATCAGTACATTTTCTATTACAGTTGTACACAAATTACCATTTTATTATTTACACATTACATCATTTATTATTTTACATACTGTTGTTACTGTTATCATTACTAAATGATACCAAAGGTGGTGGAGGTGTCAACTGGAGAACAGATTTCAGTTTTTTCTTTTAGCCTTTACACAGTCACATGACAGGTGGCCCTGAGTATAGAGACTTTTTCTGAACTAGTACTATGTCATGGTACCAGTATGAGACATATTGATAATGCAGGTTATATAGTTGTAACATGCCATGTTTTTTGTTTTTTTTAAAGCAGAGATGTGTTTACAGCATTCTGAATATTGTCATAGCTGGAAAGGTGTGCAGACAATACAAAAGTTGTCATTGCCAAGCTCAAATGATTCGATCATAGGAGACACATGAGAAATTGGCATTCAAAGTTACAAACTACAACTGAACCACAACTGCTTATAAAGGTCATAAGCCTGCTCTCTCAACATTTTGCCTTTAGAGAAAAGCACTTCTCCTGAAATTATTGGTGGTTTTAGTGTAATATTTGAAACCCCTCGCTATTATGAAAGCCAATGCAAATGAAATGGTTTTCAAAAATCAAATCTTAAGCGTTATCTCATAAACAGAGACTGATATAATGGAACTTGGCAGCCATTGCATGTTTTTAAATGCTCTGAACCTTCTGTCAAAACTAAATGGTTCCATACACACTACCGTTGAAAACTTTGAGGTTGGTAAGATTTATCTTTTTATTTATTTGATCAAAAATACAGTAAAAACCGAAATATTATTAAAATTTCAAATAACTGTTTTCTAATTAAATATATTTCAAGGTGTAATTTATTCCTGATGGCAAAGCTGAATTTTCAGCATCATTACTCCAGTCTTCAGTGTCACATGATCCTTCAGAAATCATTCTAATATGCTGATTTGGTGCTTAAGAAAGATGTTGTGCTTAATATTTTTGTGGAAATGGCGATTACCCCCACCCCAAGTATTCTTTAACGAATAGAAAGTTTAAAAGAACAGCATTTATTAAATGGAAATAGTTTATAACATAAATGTCTTTACTCTCACTTTAGATCAATTTAATGCATCGCTGCTGAATAAAAGTATTATTCTTAAAATCTTACTGACCCTAAACTTTTGAACAGTAGTGTACAATAAGACAATGTTCGCTGTGTAAATACTATCGAATACTGTTTTTCTATGTAATTTATTTATCTCTGACCATGAACGTAGATTTATTTCCTCCCACAGAGGGTGTCTAATCCATTTAACTTGTGTAACCACATTTCAGTAATAGGTACATTTTCAACTAACTAAGTTCTGTATTAATGCAAAAGATCAAACAATACCAGAATTTCACCAACACATTTAATTTACTCTATGCTCTGTTTCTTTTTTTGTTTTTGTAATAAATGATTGTTTTTTCACATTCTGCAATAATGCTTTAATGTTTGAATTATTGCAAAACCAGTTTACTGCCTTCATAATCATCAAGAAACCATATTCAGCTCATGTAATGCATGAGATCAAATTAAAGGGATTCACTTTACTGGGTCACGAGTTTACTCTCTTGAACATTTAGTTGAGTAAAATCATTTGACTAAAGCACTAAAGAGAATTACACAAACACACACAAATCTGCTGTTTACTTTTAATTTAGGTCTTTTTTTTCTTTTTTTTTTACAATACATTGTTTCACATGAATTTATTAGTGATTTGTCTAAAGACATGCAGACAATCTGCTGAACTGAAACTTACCTCCAAGTTAACATTCAGTGTTCTCTACAAGGACAGTTAGAGCTTTACTCGTCTGATAGAATGTCAATATCATTTTATTTATAACAAAAATTAATGTGGTAAAATACAACTTTAATAAAAGCACAAAATGAAAATTACAAAACTTTACAATAACAAATAGTGTTTGAATGAATTTACAGTTTTTAAATACACGTCAGTGGCCCTTTGACTGATTGAGAACTGTTCATTTTGTAGCGTTGTAGTTACTAGAACAAAACTTCTCTCTACTACTTCTGAATTTAAGAGGAAACGTTAGTTATTTCTACACTTTCTGATATTTGTAATACACTATACATGTAATCATAAAGAATGTCTCCATCTGGTTTTTTAAAAATCTCAAATGCATGATCAAAATACCAGTTTGTTTACCTAATATATTGTGCAGGTATGTTTTCTGCAATACAGAAAAGTTAGTAACCTCTATGTTTAATATTTTAATGGCAAGATGGACTGTAACTTCACTCCTGAGGTTTAACTGAAATTACAATAGTCGAACTAGACTTTCATTACTGTTAATATTGCTAATATAATAGTCTTCAGGCAAATGCACAATTTGTCTGATCTGGAAGATACGCTATGACACTGAAACACTCAAATTCAGAAGTTAGAAGCTTATTAAGTGTTGATAAACTGACCTGCAAGCCAACAAGGAAAAGGAAAATCTTAACGTACCGCTTATGTAAACGAAATCTAGAATACACAATTAACTTTAAGCTGTAGTAGCTTTGCATAGTAGTGCCTTTGCAACCCTTCACAATCAGACAGGCCGTTACTGCAATGGCTCAAAACAAAGCACCATTAAAACAAAACACCCAAAACGTTCAACTATCAGCCATGTTTCATTACTTGTGCTGAATACTGATTAATGTGCATTCTGATTTTTATTTTTTTTTTTAATCAATTTTTTTTTTTATGACTTGTGGGGGTTCACATTTGCAGAGCGTGATAAGGTATGTACAGTAATCCTGAGGTCATCACAGTCACAGGTAGTAAACAGAGTCACATTATATCCCATCATTATAAACCTGAATACAGAGACTTGAGATGTCTGGACCTTTGCATATATATTGAAGCCACACAAAGAAATTTTTATGACCTGTAACAGATATTATACACATACTGTAGGTTCAAGATGCACTCAGGTGTCACAAAAAGAAATGATAGTACTGTTGAAAAATATGCATCAAATCACGTACATTCACATGAGATGAAAACTCCTGTCATATTAATACTCACCTAACAAAAGCTGATTTATTTTATATGGAGCGGGTCACAATCTGGGGGTGTATGTTACGATCACATGATCAGCAATAATACTGTGCTAGCTTATATAATAATAATAATAATAAGCTAGCACAGTATTATATAAATAAAATAACTCATAGCTGACAGTTAGCATTTCTCCAAACGAAAAATACTGCCTCCGCACAACAAGATGTCACTGACTGACACCATTTCTCACGATTTAACACAACATCAACAAAAAAGACTGAGTGCAGCTTGAAAGAAAGTAACTTGCAGGTTGCTGTTTAAGATGCAGTGACACTTATAAAGTGAAGTGAATTCATCAGTGTTAAAAGGATAGTTCATTTAAAATGACAATTACCATTTACTCGCATGTATTTATATCAATTACCTGTTTGACATTTTTATATAGAACATAAAAGAACATATTTTGGTTACTACCGACTTCCATTGTATGGAGAAAACAATAAAACATTTCTCAAAATATGTTCCACAGAGGAAACAAAGTAAAGCCCAAAGTATACTTTTTTTTTTTTTTTTATACCTTTAGTCTTTCGGCATGAATTATAACCCATGTAAATAGTGCAACATTAAATTAAATTAAACGCGCACGTGCGACCTGAGCGTACAAAGTACGGTCAGTTACAAAAATCTGGCGGTGCTTCACGTGTACTGTATGCTGACCCTTGCGTACTTGTAAAAAGTGAAGTACACTTTGGGCTTCATACAGGTTTGGAATGACATAAGAGTAAATGATGACAGAATTGTCCTTTTCAGGTAAACTATCCTTTTAAGCTAACGTACACACATTGGGTTTATTAATACTGTTTCCATGAAACCCACTGATCCTGAAATACACTACCATTCAAAAGTTTGGGTTCAGTAAGAGTTCTTTTTTTAAAAAAATTTATTCAGCATGAAATTGATTAAAAATGATAGTTAAGACATTTATAATTATCAAATTTCTATTTCAAATAAATGTTCTTTTGAATCAAATAAATATGTCCTTGGTAAGCGTAAGAGATTTATTTCAAATATAAATAAGAATAATAATGAGAAAATATCTCATGATGCCAAACATTTGAATGGTAGTGTATGGCCGGCCTTAATGTTTGATGAATACTTGAGGCAGACTTGATCCTGACAGCACCTTCTAAATCAGATTCTAAAACCAAACAATGAATGGTCAAAAAGTTACATTTTCAGATTTTACAACACCAGGACAACTGCTTCAGTTCAGTCAAAAACCACTGTACCAGGAATCTCTCTCGCATAAAAACCGCACTCTCTCCAAAAATCTCTCCAAAGAAACAATGTGTGATGCTATATATATATAATATATTTATTAATAATGTATTATATATCTAATAATATTCAGTTCCCATTGTGAAGCTCCTTTAAAAAGGCAGAAGAAAAAGTTAATTTTGCATGTTGCTCTCCCTCTTTTTATGTAAAAAGGATGCAATGACAGCTGTTGAGCAAACATGACCTCAGGTATTCCAGTTTTTTCCAGGGGGACACAGGAAGTTGTGATGGCTCTGACAGTAACCAGAGGAAGTGGGACAGCTACACCTGACTCTGCAGCCAGTTCCTGGGGTCTAGCTTGGCTCTCAGGTTCCTCAGGCTGCGGCGAGCGCTGGACGGTCTAGAGAAGCCCAGGTCTGACTCCTGACTGTTGCTGCCCTCACTGGAGCTGTTGCTGGAGGTGGAGCTGGAGCAGGACAGGGCAGTCTGAGCGGGGCGAGGAGACACAGAGCCGGCGTTGGACGGCTGGCAGGTGCACCGGAAGCCACCGTAGCCCCGACCGCGCAGAGTGGAGAGCTTGGCGTCCAGGGAGAGGGTGCGTGGGCGAAAGTGACCGGAAGAGGAAGAGGTGTCGGGGGACCATGCCTGGCGGAAGCAGGGGCTGACACTGGCGGGACTGTCGCTGTCTGAGGTCAGGCTGGCGTTGGAGGAGAGAAGCTCGGGTGTGCGGGGGCAGCGTGGGCTGCGGGGCTGGCGGCTGTGCAGGCGAGGGCTGGGCGAGTGGGGCGGCAGGTGCTGGCGGTTGAGGGGGGTTCTCGGGGGATCTTCTTCAAACAAGGACATCCAGTGAGGTGGAGATCCGAGCTGGGTCCTCAGCTCAAACTCTTCAATACGACGCGCCAGGATGTCAGTGACCGTTCCAATGTCGTCAGAAGTGTCAATAACTGTGAGGGAAGAGAAACAGAAGCCACACTGAAAATTTCTAAAAAAGAAATTTAAGATCCTTGACACTTGGTACGACACTAGCAGTCTATTTAGAGTAATTTACATAGTCGTTTGAGAACATCCTCAACATCTAATATTTTATATTATTGCTCT
The DNA here is from genome assembly GCA_038088235.1 of Zacco platypus. Lineage (NCBI taxonomy): Eukaryota > Metazoa > Chordata > Actinopteri > Cypriniformes > Xenocyprididae > Zacco > Zacco platypus. The sequence goes on along the minus strand of CM076082.1, from coordinate 19,109,167 downwards.
CAGTTAGTGGGACGGGTTTTTGACCAATGAGCTTCTTCTCACACTAAAATATTAACAATCATTTGGAATTAAATGTTGGAATTTGATTAAATCTGAGCTTATAATATACTATAATATAATATAATATAGAATATCTTCTATATTAAAGAAAATAATTTTAAAAATAGTAAAAATTAAAACAATAAAATATAATATAATGTAAAATTACTTTGTTATCTTATGTGTACTAAAATACAATAAAATAAAAACATTAAAATAAACTGGTAAAAATAAAACCATATCACTTTCATTTTTATATTCTTTATAAACTTTAATATTTCAGAATTTCTAGAATAAAATTAATTTAAACAAAGTACAATTAAAATACTGCAAGTAAAAAATAAAATACATTAAAATAAGAAATTCAAATAATTTGCTAACATAAAACAGCAATCTGCACTTTTTATTTTTGCTCATTTTAACATTTTATATTTTTATTATTATGTTATTACTTTTAGAATAAAAATAAATTGTTCAAATAAAATAAGTAAAATAAGAATAATGAGTGTAAAAATTAAATAAAATTTTAAATTGTATTAAAATAAAACAACTCAAACTAAAAGCAATTTAAATACAGCAATCTACTATGGTGTTATCTACTACTACTACTACTACTACTAATAAATAATATAATAAAAATATAATTCGTAGAATTTACAAAAGGTTTAGAAAATAAAGTAAAATTTGTTGGTCACAGGGTGACAAAAAAGGTTGGAATGACGTGGGACAGTAGCATCTTATGTGGGTAGAAGGTGATTTCAGGTAACTTCTCATTACAGTTACTTCACCTGTCATTGTAATAGGAGGAGAGCAGAGCTCGGATCTCAGCAGAGACAGCGTTATCCTGCAGCAAAAGCCCCTCACCGGATGCAGGGGCCACTGAGGAGGAGGGCAAGGGCAAAATGCACCAGGGTTGAGGGGACGGCACGGGGAATGAGTGTTTATATAGCAACCAAATAATAGTACAGTGGTTGGGGAATGAAGGGATGGATGTTTGGATTACAAATTTAAGGCATGAAACCAGGAATGTGAATGATTTCATATAAAAGTGTATGAAAAATCAATAGTGAGGAACAAAGGGAAAGTGGAGGGAAAAAACAGACAGGAAAACATTAGCAATGAGATAGACATAAAAGCCACATAGAGAGAAAATAAGACAGAGAGAGAGAGAAAAGACTGTCAGTTTGTCAGAAACAGTAGCTGTCTTATTTAGCAGTTAAAAGGAGATAAATTGATAAAGAGAAAGACTCAGATCTGAAAGAGGACTAACATGCAGTTCAATCCACACATCATCGTTAGACTCATCTGTGTTATTCATGACAGGAAATCCTGCTTGTGCATTATTTCTGTCATCATCTGTCTAGTGTTATGGCTCTAAAGTTCTGCTGTGCTGGTCTTTATTTATTTTGTGACAGAGTAGGGCTTAAAACTGCTCTAAATGTGTCTGAACTCACTCACCCATCTCATGGTACAGGGAGCCCTGCTTCGGCGTGACTATGGCAGGCTTGCGTGGTGAAGGCAGCTCGATCTTCATCAGGTCGTCACAGCACTGCCTCCACTGGCCTGTAGAGGGCACAAGTGGCTTAGTCAAACTTTTTTGGCAAGAGCTGTTAAACTAAATGGCTTGGCATAAGAATTATTTAATGCAATTATAATAATTAAATTATTGTTCATAAATATGTTAATATTATTAAAAATCATTTATTAATATTAGATCATATGTATTAATTTTTAAAAATATATATATTATAGAGCATTGTGTCTTTTAGCATATTTCTGTCACCGTTTCATAACAGCAAAAAGGCTGATATGAACATGATTTTACACAGTTTTTCACAGTTTTTGGTGCAGTAAGCAATTTCTGAGAAACACTGTTGATATCTGAAATCAACTCAAACAAACACGCCCCTCTCTTCACTGCTCCACACCTAAAATGCGGGAACATGCAATGCCAGAGTGGATATCTCTTTATCACAGCTGAAGCGAAGCAAAATAATGTGGAAAAAAAAGTGAAGATGATGAACGAACTACGAGAACAAAAATTTAACATTACACAACAGTACACAAGTAGATACATGCAAAAGTTCGTTGTTAGTCGTTTATCTCCAGATAAACAATGACACTCAAAACTAACGTTACAGCAACAGCATATCTTGGTTCAGATAAACATAGCAAAACCAATGTTACTCATCAATGGAGCAGAAACAACACAACCCCATTTTCAGACCCTTCCCACTTAGGTCTCTCCAGCGCTGGAACGCTTTTATAATATTAACGCAGCTCCTAAATCTATTGCCTGACCATAACCCTTTTTCCCCCGTGTTATATTCCTCTTGATAATTTCTCTTTTGTAATGTCCCTCAGCCATCTCTCTTTCTACAGTCTTTCTTCAAATCTCCCTCTTGCCCCCTTCCGCTGATTGGCTAACAAGGTTGTTGTGCTGCTCTGTCCGACCCACTTTCTTTTAGAAATCGCTCGCTGCACCTTTAAGGGATTTTTGCCCAGTAATGTTCAACTCTTTTGGGTTATGGTTTTAGAATAAATTGGTCACTTAATACAAGATATGGTTTACTTTAGTAAGTTGACAGCTCAAGTACTCACTCATATCATAGAACTGTTGCCAGAATGCCTCCATCCAGCGCTGTGTGTCCTCTCTGCTGTCTGATGCGAGTGTGTGTGTCACCTCCTCTCCTCCATACTGGTTTGTGATACAGATATTCTGTGCCTTGCTGTGAGGGTCCTTCTCTGCAGCTCTTATTCTTGTCTCCTGAAATAGAGACACATGAAAACAACACTTTATATGATAAGCTAATATCAGATAGTAAAAAAAAAAAAAAAAGGAAATTCATTGCAAAATAAAAGAAAAAATTGAAGCAAAAACATAGGTGATGCTTGACTACTCACATATTATTTGTTTATGTGTACTTAACTATAATACTAATAATATCAACTACATATAATAATACAGTGTATTTTTTATCAAAATAATGTATTTTATTTTGCAATAATGACTGGTTGACTACATTAAAGCTTACATTACATTTCTCTAAAGGATGTAGTGTAAAAGGCAGTAGTTTTTCACTTTCAAACTTTTCTTTTAAAACATTATGAACAATGCAGTTATGCATAAAGTTTTAGTCTGAAGTCAGATTACATAATAATCCATTAATACCTGAACTGCAGAAAAAGCTCATGTTGTGCAGTATTTAGTAGTAATTTCAACTACAACCAGTAGGTGGCAGCAGAGCACAAGTAAAGCATCTGTCGTGAGCCGCAGTCACCTGAGAGCTGAGGAATGTGCAGATTCACAGTGCAGCTCTCAGATGTTAAAACAAGCTCTTTGTGCTCATGACACACAGCTCTCTAGGGGCTCTGAAAGATACAGACCCAGTGCACACTAAACAAAAGGTCTTTTCATAACTACTGACACAATGAAAAATCTTCGAACAAGAACATCTTTCTAAAAACAGAATCTATATGAAAGATTTCTTTCATGAAAATCACAATGGAAAAATATCTCATGATATTTCCAAAAGAAGAACAATGACCCTGATAACACGAACAAATGACGACTGAACGTTACTTACTTTGTTAATACCAATAGTTAAGACGGGCTCCACACTGGCCTCCATGTCCTCTTTTTGATGATAACAGAAGAGATTTGTTCCTTTTAAAACACCATAGACATTTGTCCAGCCTTGTGGCTCACCTCCAAGCTTGAGAGAAAGGAAGGAGAACATTAGCCAAAGAAATTGAAGAGGGAACATACAATATTCAAGTGAGTGAATGTGAGTGAGCTTCCTACACACCTTTACCCTTAGACAGCCACTCATCATCTGCTGTGTCATACAGTTAGGTTGAGCGGCCAGACGACAACATACACTGCCATACAGAGGCAGCCAGTACGAACACTCCTCTACAGAGAGATACAAAATAAGACGTAATGGCATTCTGATCTTACAAAGTTAGAAACTGTATTTTAAGACCCAGTAAACAAGCTATTCAAATGACGTCATGTTTCGCACCCTATAGTTTTAGTACATACTTTACAGCAAACTAAACTATCATCTGCGAGAGCGAGCGGCCCACACTCAGGCTGTAAGACTGTCTGCAGTAACTCCTCAGACATAAAGAAGGCCATAAGCACCTCTTATTGGCCCTTCACACACCACGACTCGCCATCTAAAGAAGTTTATGAGCGTGACCCTGACACAATAAATCTGACAGACGTCGACAAGACACATATGTGCTCTGCAGGCCTGTCTGTAATTGATTACCTGCAATGTGAAGAAAACTATTATGTCATAAAACAAATGCTTTAAATAAAATCCCAGAAGCACTTGATGGCAGAACTTAGACATTACATCTCATTTTATCACAAGTAAAATATCAAATTCTAATATCAAACTACATATCATAATATCAAAAGTAAAAAATACAGATACAAATACTGTAATTTTGTGCCTGATATAAGCAGCATTTTGACCTTTTTTAAAAAAAAAAAATAAATAAAGATGTTCCTGGTTAAAAACAGAGTTTTAAAAATGCAGTAGAGAGAGATGGCTTCTCACCATTTCCTGTGATGGTGAGGTCATGTGTGCGGAAGCTGTCCTGGACGTGAGAGAGATTGAGGGTCGTGTGAGCCAAAAGATGATATTTGGGCCCTCTGTAAATACATAAATCAGGGAATATGCAAACATATTTAAACTTGGACTGTCAAATACAAATGTAATTGTATTACTTACATGATCAGCTGATGAATTAATCAAATTAATAGTGAATAAATAGCATGAATAGATTACATTTTAAAAGATATTAAAATATCAATCAGTTACTTTCAAATTTTTAATATTTCACTCTATTGTTGTTTTTACTGTATTTTTGATCAGAAAAATGCAGCCTGGAAGCGCATAAGAGACATTCGAAAACATTTTAAAAATCTACCCGACCCCAAACTATTGTCTTATCATTCAGTCCATCACTGGTGTACATTCCACAGCAATCCTTTTTTGCGTTTTGGTTCGGGCAGCAGAAGTGTTAGTGTATGTGTGTGTGTTTCTACACACTTACGGTACAGAGGGCACAGGCAGCAGGATTGTCGCTCCTCCTCCATTGCTGGTGGGGCTGCAGGCTCCAGGCTCCAAGCCCGCCCTCATTTTCTTTCCAGCTGACCTGCCCAGAGACGAGCTCAGTTTGCTGGCCAGCTTCCGCGGTGTGCTGCCTGCTGAGTAGTCCTCCTCTGAACAGCAGCTATACAGCTCCACACGCAGCTCGAACCCTGGGCTGGCCTCATTACTGCACACAGGAAACACAGCATTAATGAAGCACATGTACTTCATATTACTACACACATTTGATATCAATAGGAGCAAATGTACATTTACATATATGGTAGTATACACAACCGTTCAAAAAAGTTTGGGTTCAGTAAGACTTTTTAAAAAGAAATTAATACATTTTTATTTAGCAAGGACGCATCATAGATAAATAAGAAAATTTCCCTTCAGCACCAAATCTGCCTGATTTCTAAAGGATCATGTGGCACTGAAGAGTAATTTTAGCTTTGCCATCACAAGATTTTTTTTAAATCAAAATAAATTATTAATATTTTTAACCTAAAAATATAAGTTAATCATTTCCCATATTTTTTAAAGCTAATAATTTGATACAGTACACTTATTGTGTTTTAACGTTTTACTTGTATTTAAAAAAATACCTGCATGTAATTATAGCTGTAATTAATTTCTCTATTACATTGTACAATGTTGAGCCTTCCTTTACAACCTACCACTAAACCTGTCCCTAACCTCACCCATTTCCCACCTAAATAGCAGCACAAGTGCTTTGCAATAAAACAACAACATAATAGGTACATACAATTTTTTATGCAAATACAAAATAGGTAAAGACAGCTAATATAAAGTGTAAACAAATGCTGTATTTATCCACATGTACAGTTTATACTGCCGATGAACATTAGAAGGTTGCACAAAGATAAATGTGTGGAATAAATGTCTAGTTAAACAGTTAAAATGACCTAACATGTACACTCACAAGACAATTGTGTTGTCAAAGCAAATGTCTGTCAGCGTCCGGTCCACCATCACCATGTCTGTATCAAAGATCTCCCCACCCAACTGCAGCAGACAGAACACAGCACACCGATGCAGCTCTGAAGAAAGAAACAAAGACATTTACTCTACATGATTTCTACTTAGAAGTCACACCTGTTGTAATGTCTTCCCTAGTGTAGCTGCAGGTTTGGCCCAATGCCTGTAAAATCCCCCAAAGCAGCTCTATTCATCCAGGAAACATTTATTCCTGCACCTGTGTGTGTGCTGTCCTGCCTTTTCCTGCTCAGGGCAACATTAGTATCAGTATCATTTTTTTTCCCTTGTACAAATTGTAGAACATGAAAAATTGTGGCACAACCAGTCCTAAACTTTCTTGCCCTAATCATTTCGATGACTATTAAAATATATGTTCCTATTAACAGGATAAAGCACATATAAAACCTTTCCCATGAGAGGCAACAACACATGCATGTGGGTTCCTGTGTCACATTCATCAGCATAATGTCACCTCTGTCAGCTCCTCTAAGCACCTTAGGCGAAAATACATTAGTTGCTGTTGTCTGGAAACGGTTTCCAATGCCAGTAATAATATTCCGTTTACCCAGAGGGCTTTGCTGGGCCTGAACGCTTCATAAATAAATGTGTTTTTCGTTATCATGGTAATGCATATACTGAATGCACAATGTACCAGAGCAGTATTCCCCATTGTTTGTGTGTGTGAAATTCAATGGTTTATAAAATAACATGCAGTGTTATTTAACCTTCATATCAAAGTGAAAAGGAAAAACAGATGTTACCTCCTTTATTCTTAAAATACTCTGTGTCTTTCCACATCAGAGGTATCCGGAGATCTGCAACACAGAGTCGTCGGAGGTCAGAGAGAAACACAAGGTTATAACACACACACACACACACACACACACACACACACACACTCAGTGTCACTCACAGCCGCAAGCAACCATTGCTGACTGTCACTCCATGTCAATCAACAGAAAAATACATTCGAAACACACATCTGGTATTTCATGCCATGCTGCCATTATCATACTGGCCCACCCACTACATCAAGACCCAATTCATCACTCCAGCCCACTTAGATGTGCCTCTCTTTCAAGATCTGTGTAATCAAGCCTGTTAATAACAGCAGAGCTTCATTAAATTAATATGAAGAGGCTGTTAGGGAAAAATTAATAGGGTACTGATTCCAGATGATAAACAGCAGAAAAGACAAAATGAAGGTAGGAATATTAGATCGTAAGTGTGTGGGATGAACTTAATAACAGTCTGGATGCATTCGTGTGATGGAATAAATGGCACATGAACAGGAATCCCGCACAGAATCGGCAGCTGCAGAAAGTGAAGCCGATTTCTGCAGAACAGAAATGCTCGTCATTGATAAAATTCTGCAAATGCCCCACCCTTTATGTGTTTGTTAAATATTTCATGTTGCTTGATAATGCCTTTAGCAATAAATAAAACCATTGCAAAGATTTTTTTTTCTTCTCCAAAATCAGCACATTCTGTCTGTGACTACATATGAGAGTGGTTTACATTAGTGTGCACGTGGCTGTGAAGTGAGGGTATAAGGTCCTCTATAACCCTCTTCATAATGACGTCATAATTACAGCATTCACCCCTACAGGCCTCTCACTGTAGATCTCCAACACAAATTGCCATGGGTGCAGTCAAGGAGTTTGAACTGGGAGTTAATAGCACTGGGTGTTAAGAGGGGGGTTGGTCCCTCTAAAAGATCCAGACAGTGAGGAGGGGAGGACAACTCGTAAAAGAAGCCCCACAGCAGACTGAGAAACAGGCGCTGATATATAAAACAGCAGGGGTGTGATTTAGTGCTCAGACACCCGTATAAACAGACTGGTTTGCATGATTTACACATAATACACAAATAAAAAACCAGTGAATGTTATAAACATTAGCATGCGGTTTGGGGTAGATAAGATGTTTTCTGATTTTGTGCATTTATTTGATGAAAAATACACTAAAACATTATTATTATGAAGTATTATTACAATTTAAAATCTTCTATTTTAATATTATTAAAATGTAATTTATTCCTGTGATGGCAAAGCTGAATTTTCAGCATCATTACTCCAGTCTTCAGTGTCACATGATCCTTCAGAAATCATTCTGATATGGTGATTTGCTGGTTAAGGAATATTTCTTATTAATGTTGAAAAGTCAAAATAAATAAATGAATAAAAAAATCAATTAAAAAAAATCTAACACTACCCCAAACTTTTGAACGGTAGTGTATATTTTTTTACAACGTAAATTAATCATGGCGAACATACCTGAGATGGCTACTTTGCCTTTACATGGTGATCGGTCATCCATTGGACCTGCATCAGACGACCTGAACACAAACACTCAATAAGACACAAACCACAATGTGTGAAGTGCTTCAAGCCTGTTATAATTAAAGCAGAAGTGTGTGTTACCAAATGGAATTGTAAAAGTACTGGCCATTTCCTGAGCACATGCCCCGTCTGCCATTGGTCAGCTCATACTATGAAGTGGTGAAACTATGACATCATTTTTTAGGTCAATCAGCAGTTAGCATCATGCTGGTTTCCTTAACAAAATCCCAGTAGGATTTTCCCCAAAGGCTTTTGTATTAACGCAAAAAAAATAAGCTCTGTGATCAACAAAACTTTATGATACTTACGCGTAGGGCTGTAGCAAACGATTATTTCGGTAATCGAATAATCGTCAGATTGTTCTAATGATAACTCGAGTAATCGACCGCCCCTCCCCCTCCGGCGCTGAGCCAGAGACAGATGCACTGAGTGCTTGGCATTTATCACAACCATTCAGTGTTTTCAACCACATGATGTTTATTTTAAGTTTCAGATATTTAAATACAGATAATTACTAGTAACAATACATTTTGAGTTTGTAAAATATACAATGTGGAAGCTGCAATAACAATCCTCTCCATTATAATCAGATGACGCGTTATGTTCATATCAGATATATATTACATACTGTAAGGCAAGGAACTACAAAGTTTACCCTGTTCTTCTCCCAATTCACTGGGCACTTACATCCATTCGTGTATTACGAAAGAAGTGGATGAATTCAGGTGCTGTAAATCCGACAGATCTATTCTCTGAACAGCGGCATAAACAAACATGGCGTGCGCATATAGCTCTAACGCGATCATTATAAAGGTGCTTACACAACAAAACACATTCACTTACATATATGGCTTAGCATAAATATACAAAAGCAATAACACAATAATAATTGATTCAAGTGAAGAATCAAAAGCAAGTAATCGCATGATTTTTTAACAAAACTGTCAAAATACATCATGTATTGTACTGTACTACTAATGTTCTTTATATATTATAAAAAATGGCTGCAGAGGACGCCAGCGGCCTGACGATTGTTATTACACTTTACAACACGATCTAATTCTTGTTTTATATGGACAAATGTCCAATTAATCTTTAAATGCTCTACTGTAATTTCTTGAACAAGAACATGTGGATTTAAACGAAGGTTTAAATAAATAAGGTTTATTTTTAAATCGTGACGAGCAGTTAGCACATTTCACCAAGTAGAAACATGCTATATAATGTATTCTCCTGCGTTTGCTAAGATTTATAGATGACTTGCCTTACAAATCTGATTAAATGTCGTACATTGATTTTCCAGATGAATGTTAAAAGCAATCCAAACGCACAGCATATGCAGAGATGGAGTTTGAGACGCTCCACTCATGTAAATGATAACAGTTCACATGGAGTATCATTTAATGTCAAGGAGTCGCTCTGAGACGCACGTAGATAACCTACACGCATGCGAATAATTACAACGCATTTATATTAAACCTGCAGCACATACATTTGTTTAATTGAATCGCAGCCTTTGTAAATTCACAATAGCATTATGCTTTATTATGATTTTTTGGCCGGTATTTTACTGGTTACTCGACTCAATTTAAATTGAAATCGAGGAATCGTTACAGCCCTACTTACACGTTTTGTCCACCAGAATAATTTTCACAGATGAAAACTTTTATGAATTTTGAAGGCTAAATGCAGTCACCAGGAGCAAAAAGCTAAAGGTAGGCTATAAGCGAACTACACCACGGTCGCACAACTTCACCAAAGCTTCCGACAGCTCTTTCAGTCTTTATCTAAATAAATTTTTCCTGAAAGTTTGAATTAGAAAAGTTTGTAAGAGTTATAACTTTGCTGTAAAAGCGGAGTTTACCTGTTCGGCGCGATGACGTTTAATGTCACCGGCAGCCTCTGCAGTCAGATTTAGCCACTTGTTAGCAACCGTCATTTTCAAGACATGAACAGCTTAAAAATCACGAGGTAGGTTAATACTGATGTATTTTATGTCACAGAATAAAACATGACAGTATCTTGAGCTTGTGTTAACCACGGACCTTATTTCAGCCATTTAACCAAAAACCCATTGACTTTGGGACGATGGAACTGCGGGTGCTTAAATGCTAACTCGCTTCCTGGTATTGGCCTACAAAAATGCATTATAGTTCCACCACTCTATTGATTGAGCCAATGTTGTTTTGTCAGGTTGGTTGATATGCTCAAATAAATAAAGCAATGTACTGACATCCATACATAAGTTCAAGACGACAGTAAGCGAAACAAATTCATTAACCTACAAAAGCTCTAATTACAGTTGCTTACATAAACTGTGATACGAAGTATTAAACTCTTTAGCTTTTAAACATTTTCTAAATGTAGCTTTATTTTTGTTAATCTGTTGTGTGTGAGGAGCTAATGATGTGACTAATAAGACAATTGTTGTAATTTTCTTAAACTGACATTTAACACTTTGACACGAACTTTAAAAAGTGACGGTGAAGCGGCTGAGATTAACCCAGTAAAATTGACAACACTCACCGCATTAACATTTTTCTGACCTCAACACTATTTTCTGCAGTCATGTGCTTTGTGACGGTCCATTTTTGTCTACTTTAAGTCAATACATTCAGCTATTTTTTAATACGACAGCATGTGATGTGGATGTTGAAATCAATAGATGGTCAAAGTGTATTTATCAGGTATGTATATTTTGACAAAACTTCATATTTACTGGTGCTGACAGTACAATTAGAAATGCTTGACCTGGCCTAAATTATCTGATTTACCTTTTAAAAAAGAACCTCAAACATCAAAAACATCCCAAAATTTCACATCTAATTTAGTTTTACCAAGCTCGTAATAAAATGGGAATCCAGATTGGCTTGGGATGGTGAGAACTGAGGGATTTGAAATGTTGTAATACTGTTTTTATACTCAACAAGTGAGTAAGGGATTTTATTGAACAGAATTATTGGCATATGTAGCTCTCTAACAGAGTTCATTGTAAAGCATTATCTATTGTGAAATGTAATTTCATGGGTAGTTGTAGCACTGTGCTGGAATTTATTTCCAAGGAAGTACAGTGTCTTGTAATGACATATTCATCCCATAGTCAAGCACAGCTGACGCACAACCAAAACAATATTCTTCCACAAAATGCAGGCAGCTTTGTTTTGTAACCAGTACAGGGCCAAAAGTTACACACAAGTAACATACATTTAAGTTGACACAAACTGAAGTAAATTCATCATAAGTGAGCTCTGACCTTCGCGCAATTCGCTGCATGACCTGCGCCTCCTTCATGCGCTGCAGCTCTGACATGTAGGCCATGATGCGGGCGTTGCAGGTGAGGAGGCTCTTGGACGCCTCCAGCGCTTGGTCCCTCTGAGAACATGCGGCCAGCAGCTTGCACGCACCCTCACGCATTCGAATCTCATAGTCGATCTTCTTCTGGATGTCACTGTCCTGCAAAAAACAGAGGCTAATGTCAGGTTTACTGCTGCCTAGTTGTACAAATTTTGCTGTTTCCGTTATTAAATGGTTTACTCAAATGGACGATGACAGGTATTCTCATACAACAAACTGAGACATGTTGGCAGTTCACACTACGAAAAGTGATCATGTGCAATTGACCCTTTGCAAACAGTTTGATTGACAGGCAATCTGACCAATCATAGCCCCAAATCCGCCATTTTGTCTGACAAAGCAGTCAGGGGAGTTAGTAGATTAAAGACTCACGTCTTTCCGCGCTTGAAACAACATTCCTTCTCATGTCCATTCATGCTTATTTGATGCTATAAATGATGGTTGGAAGTTGATTGAAGGAGCTACAGCTGTCACGACACATTAAAGAGCCACTATACGGTATTTATTGTTTAAATGTCATAAAAAATGACCATATATTAAATATGAAACTGTTTCATATGTCTATCGATGCGTTGTCAGTGTCCTCTTTGTGGCGTGATGTATTTTTCATTTCGTGAGAACATGATGTGTGGCGTGAGAGCACATGGCTTGTCGGACAAAGCAACAGTAACTAAAGGGTCTTTGCGAAGCATCAATTGGTACTTTGTCAAGCAATTTCATGATCTGACTTTCATCGGGGTCACTTAAAGTTCTCGTTCAGTAAGATTAAACCACGTTGTATAAAACCAGTTCTTTTAGATGTTACCACATGAACAATTTTTAGGTTTAGTGCCATGTCTCCGGGGCCTTGAGATGATTTATGAAGAGTCAAACAAGACAGTCAAAGACACATCAGGTACCTCTACTCTACTTTTATGTGGGGTAGTCATGGACTAATGGTAAGTCTAGTAACTAAGGTTGCAGGTTCGATTCCCAGGAAATGACTGAGGTGCCCTTAAGCAAGGCACCTAACCCCCATATCACTTCCCGGGCACTACAGTAAAAATGGCTGCCCACTGTTTGCAGTGTGTGTGTATTCACCACTCATGCTTCCTAATGTGTGCACACTAATTTGGATGGGTTAAATGCAGAGGACAAAATCTGTGTATGGGCTACCATACTTCACATCACTTTCAATTTTTCTTTTTTTAACTTATAAACACTTAAAATCCCTTTTCATGCACTAAAAGCCGAAAAAGGCACTGCACAGAGGTCAAACTCCAGTCACATGACCTCAGTAATGTGTCTCAATGCAGTGAAGTATGAAATTGAATATGGGGGTTAACAAGCTGGAAGAGATGCTTTGGCCTCTTGACTTCAGTTTACCCTCAAACAACCAGACACCAGGACACTGAATAATTTACACATGAACAGAGAGCGGCAAACTGTCAGAGCATCTTTTAAGGGTCCCAGTTTCTCTGGGGAAAATGTGAGTTAACCGAGGTAGGATTATCCAGGGCAGGAATAAAAGAAATAATAAGGATGAAGAGAGAAACAAAAAGAGGTGCTTGGGGAGAAAAGGAGAAATAATGGAGAGATAGGTGTGACTGAGGATTTCTAAAGGGTGAATATAACCTACTCTCATTTAAATTAACTCTGGAGCGGGATTTAGCATTAAGTCTACATGGAAATGAACAAGGCAGAGAAAATTGTGAAAAAGAGCAAGTGAGAACAAAGCTTGAGAGAGATAAAACAAGTCCATTTTAACTCATATCGACCATATACTGTACCTTGAAAAGAAGCCAAGTTTAAATTGACAAGTGAAAATGAGGTTGTGTGGGACAGATTTTTTTTTGCCTACATGAACGATAACTGGTGACGCCACATTGAATTGACTGTACTTGCATCCATCAAGGCTTATTTTGTTTGTGTAAATCTAAAGATTCTCTCTAATCTGACAAAACAAGATAATAACCATTGAAAATGCTTTGTTGGTCACTGTTCTGTCTTTACAGTTCAGACTTTCTTATGCTTTGCCCTTCTGCCTTCCACTGAGGCTTGGGCTTGTTTGCGTGCAAATTTCAGAAGCTCGTTGAGGTCTAACCAGGTATCAATTAAGACCGCTCCTTCTTTTGGTTCTCCTTTCAAGTTAAAACAGGATTTGCTGTTGTTTACTGCATTGGATCGTACAGTCACAGTCAAAAGATGGGCTAGATGAGCATCAAAAGCAAGAACTTCTGTGGAGGGCAGAACACAAACCAACAGTGACCACTTAAGATTCTTAAGAGACTCAGGGAATAAGAGCTCAGGGAATTACGGCCACTATCCTGTTTGTAAACAGATACAAGTAAATATAGTACAGAGCTGAGCCATCAAAACACTGTCAGTGTGAGAAAAAGCAGCTTCACGGACAAGGCTTGAGCTAGCCCTAGACTAAAAGACATGTTTGAGCTGTTTTAACTGAAAGAAACTTGTACTAACATATCTTAAGATATATCTGTATATGCACACCAGTAATGTTTTTTCTAGTGTACGTTTCTAAAAGCCACTTAAATGTTTTAATTGAACTAAGGCCTAATCCAGGTTTAGGCTAAGCCCTGTCTGTGAAACCGGGCCATCAAGAATAAAAAAAAAAATGCATTAAAACTTGTCATGTGATTTTGTGGCATCGCACCAGTTTTGCTTTCACTGTGAAAATAGATTATTGCTGGAAACTTTCAAGTAGTTACAGTGTTAAACTGTTTGGAAAAGATCCAATACTAACTTCTCACATTTTAACAGTAGTAGTACTAGAAAAAAAACTCTAGTAATTATGTTTTTTTTCCACAAAAATGATAGAAAACGTCATTTTACTTCAATCTTAACATTGGCATTGCAGTGATTTCAATTGATTTATGAATTAGATCAGGAAACAACTGCTCCACTTTAGATTGTCTAATGAAATCTGAGTTTGTGCCACAGCATGATAAATTGATGCATAAAAGACTGGCATCGTTGTAATATACTGAAAAACATTTGTCGATTTCGTATTGACACTGTTATATATGATTATATCTTGCTGATGTGAAGACAAAACCTGAGCTGAACTGAGCAAACAGTAGTGTCTTGTATTGAACTGAACGAGATCAACACTGATTTTAATTGAACTGAATAATGACAATATAGTCATTATATTTGTTGATGTTTGCATCATTAATTCTATTACTTTCCTGTTTATTATTGTGAAGCTGCTTTGAAACAATATGCATTGTATAAAGCACTATAAAAATAAAGGTGGCATGACTTGACTAACTTGTTGAATGATCCAGCATAAACCAGCATGAATCCCATGTTGGTCCAGGCTGGTTTATGCTGGTCTAGCTGGTGGACAAGCATTGTCATGCTGTTCTCAAGCAAAACTGAGCTGGTCTAGCTGCTCCACCAGCACTCCCATTTCTCATGCTGGATTTTTCAGAAGGGTTTATTGTTATATTTGTTCACGTTCATGTTATGGTTCAATCATTGAGATGCATTATATTGCTCAAAAGATGTCACAAAAGATTTATTTTTCAAACAGATGTTTCAAACTCTCTATTAATCAAAAAATCCTGAAAAAAGGTTCATAGTTTCCTCAAAAACATTAAGCAGCACAACTGTTTTCAACATTGATGATAATAAGAAGTTTCTTGAGCAGCAAGTCAGCAAGTCATTTCTGAAGACTGGAATAATGATGCTGAAATTCAGCAGAAATTACATTTTAAAATACATTAGAAAATTGTGATAGTAGTATATAATTGTGATGATATTTTAAATTAATGCAGTCTAGGAGAGACTTTTTTCAAAACATTAAAAGTGGTACCCAAACAAACTTCAGAATGGTAGTAGAAGTACTTCAAATAAACTCTTAAGTTCGCACTGCAGGAATCAGCGTGTAGAAAATATACAACCACATGATACAAAGACCCTTTAAACACATTTGCAGGGTTGTGACAGGTGCCAGGGCAGAGCAGCACGGCAGGCGGCGTGTGTGTGTGTGTGCCAGTCTTCAGTGTAAGTGTGAGCGATGGTGGTGGGCTGGCAGCAGAAGGTGTGAAAGAGCAAGGGAGGGAGGGAGGAGCGGAGAGAAGAGGAGGGAGGAGAGTACAGCGAGCACTCTGTTCCCCGGTAATGAAGCGTGAGTGTTGAAAATGAACCCAGATGGGAATAATTGAGGGAGATAGAATCTTTCAAGTCATCAGAAAGATAGAGGACACAAGAAAGAGTATGAAAAAACTAATGAGACTGTAATTACAGTGACAAACGCCTCGCATGTTAATTTCTGCCACACTTCAGAAACCCCAGAACTCTACAGCTACAGGACCGCCAGGAAAATTATTGGCTTATTGCTCTGAGACATTCAAATTACTTGCACTTAGTAATTGCTAATAATTACAAAATAAAGCTGCTCTTGTTCTCAAAGCACTAAGTGGACACGAGACATGTATAATACGACCGCAGGAGGAATATCGGAAGCACATTTTTTCAGTGGCAGGGGACATGAGTCATGGGAAATGACTACGGTCTTCAGAGGATAGGCTACAAATTTGAAGTCTTTCCCCTGAAAATACCTTAAATAATGAATGTGAACTAATGGCTTTGTAACGACAAATGAAAGAATGTAAACAGAGGAACCAGCCACATGGAGCCAGATAATGAGATGCTGATTTGATCTAAAGCAGATTAATACACCAGTTGATGATTGCAGCTTGATTCATTTCAGCCCAAATATTTACAAAGACTTTTCAAACTTGAAATTGAACTCATTTAAAGTTTTTTTTTAACCTTTTGTTAACATCAAGCTAGCTTATTTTGATCCATGATAGTATTTTATAGACTTAAAGGAACAGTTCATCCAAAAATGAAAATTCTGTCATCATTTACTCACCCTCATGTCATTCCATATGTGTATGACTTACTTCTTCTTTACAAAAAAAATGATATTTCAAAGAAAATTTCAACTGTTTTTGTTTATAAAATGAATATCAGTGGGGTCCAAAGCAACACTGGACCACATTGACTTCCAATGTATGGACAACAAACTAATTTTGAAGCATTTTTCAAAATATATTCTTTTGTGATCCACAGAAGAATGTGAGTCATCCAGGTTTGGAACAAATTTTCATCATTTTCTTCTTTCGGTTAGCATTTCACATTGTAGTAGCTACATATTACGACTGATATTTCAATCGGATTGAAAGGGGTGGTGTAGACCTGAAATAATCTGATCAACAGTAAAAATTAAAGCATGTAAATTCTTGTATCAGACTATTTTTTCAATCTGATTCAAAACGACTTTGCACAGTGTCACTGCGTTTTAAGTCTTACAAACGTGCATATGTTTATTTATATCAGGCAAGTTTGTCTTATAAACCGAATGTTTACTAAATATTTGATAAAAAGCTCTTCTGATATATATCAACTTTCTTTTTAAATATGTCATCAAGGCAAAAACTCACTGTAGCTCCATTAGCTCAGTGGTTCCCTCTAGTTTTGGGCATTGCACATGTTCCGAAGTTGTGTTCAGAATAGATGTAATGCACATTTAAACAATTATGTGAATTGAATTGGAACGTTTGGTTCATATAAAGAGATCTTTCAGAATCTGACACAGGATTGGTTTCATTTCAGTTGATGAAAATCAGTGCATGTAACCATAGCTAATATTCAACAAATTCTCTAATTAGCAAGAGCCAGGGTTAAGTGTAAAATGTTGCGAAAGCATGGGTTAAAAGTGGCCATAATCTGCACGTTAAGACAGCGTTAAGCATTGTGAAAAGCCCATTAGTGTTATGAAAAGCTGACACATGTGGCAATTACCACATTGCTTTTAAAAGCAATTTTGCTACCATTTTGTCATTAGACGTTGTGACCTCGTCCAGCCTACTAAATAACAATGTGAAGTCAACAGTCCCTCTGGGGTTATCGTTGCATGAAGTGACGTCCTGCAGGACATTTCTCTCTGGGATAATGGCTCTTATCCGCTTGTTTGTTTTGTCTTGTTTTGCCTGCTCTGTTTCTCACGCTGAGGCTAAATCTTAAACTTTGACCTCTCATGTATATTGTACGCCATTACAAGCAATGATATCAGAAAATAAAGCCTCAAGTCTTAGACAGTCAGAGCTTACACTGCTGCAACATGATTGAAAATTCACCTAGCTAATATATGTTAGCAATTAGCTGCACTGATGTGTCATTTCTAATGAAGAACTCTTTGGCAACAATAATTTCCCATTTCAATGTAAGTTTACTGTGGTAAATTAACTTTTCAGATCACTTTAGACCAGCATATGAAGCCGGTTGACTAATGAAATCTTGTTATTTAAAACATTATAACAGCATTATAACATCCAGAGCGCTTCATATGCTGGTGAACAGCAACAAGAGCTGTAGCTTGCCTTTGTTTGCCTTTAAATGTCTTTAATGGGTCAAAGTTTATATCCCATAGGATATTTTGCTCTTCTCAGAGAATTCAAATGCTGTGGATTCATTTCCTGTCATGAAAACTAGACTGCAGTCATCTGTGTGAAGCTCTCCTGACTGACAGCAGCAGCTGAAACTCTTAAACTGCAAAGCTAAAGAGAATGAAATGTTCTGGGCTACGCCAACCAACTTAAAAAAAAAAAAAACCTGGTATGACATGGATTGCTTTTGCTTACGACTGCTTAAATGGGTGTGAACATAAGAAGCACTGGAAAATGGCCAACTATGTTAACCACAGGCTTGAAAAGACACACAGGAAATTATCATCACCTTTAGCACTAAGGGAGATTATAGAGTAAGTGAAAAGAGTGGTATTATATTCTTCAGCTACTTTAATTTACTTTTCACTAAAATCACAAGTTCACACCACACTAATTAATGTGCTTTTCTGCATTACCGAACCTTGACTTTCTCACACAGAAAAGAGAAAATATGGTGACGCCCAAAGGCAAAACACCAATTGAAAAGGCCAAATCACTGACCACACCCACAGACACACTGGATATCACTGAACGAGGCCAGTCAACCTCCAATTAGTCAACCACAAATATGCACCCGCCTTCCCCATCTGTTCCACCCAATCCCAGTGCTCCTCTTTTTTTTTTTTGTGCTTCAAGCCGGCGTTGAGAACGGTACTGAACTTTCCCATTGATATGGATATAGATGTAGAGAAACGAGCTTGGGGAAGAACCACGTGGGGTTGGAAAGGACAAAAAGGGACACTGATGACTGAATAAAGTTTTGGTGATTCCGTTTTCTGAGGGGCAAAAGGCAAATCCTTCTGCGCAAGCCAAGATATCCAGTTACATAAAAGATAAGTCCCACTAACAACAAGTCAAGTCTTAAGCTTACAAGAATATATGATGCACTGTAAGCATAGGCAGCTATGCTTACTTTCTTCATTTACAGAAGGAAAACAAGCTCTAAAAACACCTAGGAACCACTGACACAAATAATCCACTCTAGAGTTTTAAGAGTCAAATTTCTATGACAACCATGACAGGTATAAGCATTGTTTGAGAGGAAACGGTTTTGGCACGGAGTTGATTTCAGGGGAAAGCTGCTGTGCAGGGTTCAGCTGACCTGCATTATCCCTGTCATCCCATTCAAAACGCTACCTAAATACTGAAGAAACACTGGCAGTGGAAGCTCCATCATTTGCAATGACTCTAAGGAAAATAACAGCTTCAATAGGCCAGTTGTATTCCAGACACAGAGATTTCACCGTTAGCACTGCGTAGGCCAAAATGGAATCCTATTTAAGCTGCACGGCAATACACAAGTCTCATTAATAGCACACAATGGGCCATTTGAAATGTTTTTGTGTATGTGTGTGAGGGCCGTCTAAAATGCTCAGTGTGTGACTATGGCTCTCCAGCCAGCTGTTCCCACACAAAGGCGAGAAGCCTTCCAGCACAGCTGGTTTTGGACAACTGAAAAAGGGTGTGTGTAAATGTGTGTTTGGGAAAAAGAGGTGTCTGTGAGTGTTGGAGAGAGTTGCGCAGGCTGAGACAGAAAAAAGAAGGGGTGTGGGCATATTGTGCACGCCTGATTTGTGAACTTTGACAATACACAACCCACATCTGTGATGGAAAATATAATTTTTTAAATTGTGTAGGTGTTTAGCGTGCAATCTGGGAATCGGTGCAAGCAACGATGTCTGCATGTGTTTTAGCCAATAGTATAACCTAACTTAACCTGCTTATGCAAGGCTTACAGAGTTAAGAATTATAAATTGACTTATTGATCTTGCCTGGACCAGAATCAATAATGTTATTTCATTCGTAATGTCTGTAACTGTCTAAATGAAATAAGCTGCTGTATGTAATCAGAGAATCATTAAAATTAGTTTCATCTTTATGAACTGAATGAAGTTGAATTCGGAAAACTTTCATCTTGGCATTAAAACAGCACTATGGCACAATTGCAGTTTGCTGACTGATAATCCATTATCACAGTTTCTTTTTTTTTTTTTATTATAAAAAGGTTTCCACTGATTTTGACTAATGCATACCCATGACTTTTCCGTCACCTTTTCAGTTATTTGTGATAATTGGATACTGTTCAAAAATTATTTTGATTCAGAAAAGTAACAATTTAATCAAATAATTAACATCAACGGCATACATTTCAAGCAAGTTTTACTCTGCAAAGCTCTATAATATCACAAGAGTGATATTTTTTATATCAGCACAACTAGAAAAATATATATTCACAACAAATATTTCCACAATAATTAAAATATGAATTTCTAAGACTTTTCCAGGCCTGGAAATAACTATTTTAAAAGCCCCTAATTAGCCATGTTTTGACCACTAACATGAATGCAAGGGATTTGCTTGGTATTCACTCTGTATATTTTACAAAAACCCAGGCAAACCATCCCCAAGCACACAGATTCTCTCCAGGGTTCCTCCATTTCCAACAGCCACTGATCCTCTCTCCACACCCAAACACAGCATGTTCACCTCAGGCCTGACACTCGCTGCCCTTCTTCAGCCAGGTAACGTCCCGGCTTTGGAGATCCCTGCTAAACCCCTTACAGGCTCAGTTTTTGGGCTAGTGGAGGTAAGAGGTGTGTGGGGGGTCTGCTTGCTTCAGTGACACACTTGGGATGATCTATATTCCCTTATGGCTGTTAATCTCAGACTTTGATGCTGTCCGAGGCCAAGTGTGGGTCTGGCCTCTAATGAGCTCAAGCGGGCTAATTGGGAGTTAAGCACCTCTGGCTGCTCTAAGTATAGAAGCACGATGAAAAGTGGAAGCAGTGACCTTGGAGGACCAGTGTACTATCAGGTTTATACCAGTTAAAGCAGGGGTGTCAAACTCAGTTCCTGGAGGGCCACAGCCCTGCAGAGCTTAGATCCAACCCTTCTCCAGCACACATACCTGCAGTTTTCAAAAATTAGCCTGTAAGACTTGATTAGCTGGATTAGGTGTGTTTAATTAGGGTTGAAGCTAAACTCTGCAGGGCTGTGGCCCTCAAGGAACTGAGTTTGACACCCCTGAGTTAAAGGGTTAGTTCATCCAAAAATGAAATTTCTGTCATTAATTACTCACCCTCGTGTCGTTCCAAACCCGTAAGACTTTCGTTCATCTTCAGAACACAAATTAAGATCTTTTTTTTAATCTGGCCCTCCATTAACTGCCTTTGAAACTACCACTTTGATGATTCAAAAATTTTATGAAGAGATCACAAAAATAATCTATATGAAGCGATTTAGTCTAAATTTTCTGAAGAGACTCGTTTGCTTTACATGATGAACAGATTAAATGTAAGCTTTTACTTGCATATAAACATTGATCAGCAAACAAACAAAAGCTCAACCGAACATGAATGACGCACAAGAACAAACCTCTTCCGGAAGCTCAAATGTGCGGTGTAACACATGAATTATTAGTAAATATAAAATTATAGCAAATAGAAAAATACACTGCGAAAAATAAAAACTGATCATTCTTTTGTGGTGGCTCAACTGGCCAGCAGGAAGAAAGATTCACCCTCTCTCTGACCCTTAAACAGGCTATTTTAGCTTCTTTACCTTTAGAACTTCTTTATACAAACCACATCTGTCATGGCTGTAAAGTTTATTCAGCTTACAAACTGAATACTATGTATTTAGGATACTGTAGATATGTGCATCTTGTTCTGAAATCAATACCATGATGATATAATTTTCCATAAACTATAAATTGTCTATAAATGTGGACTAGAAAGAGCTCTTTGTGTTGTGAAGAACTACAACAACAAACATTGAACTCTTTTATTACAAAAGAGCAGGGAAAATCTTGTTTTCCATGACATGTTCCCTTTAAATGTCAGCTCTAGCCATGAATGGACTGCATTAAAATGCAACAGAGCACAGCTTTAGTTCTCCTTCATACCGTTTTGACTTTGATGAATGCCTGAGATGCATGATTGCAGATGTATGATTCTGTATGACTTGACCTCAATTTCCGTCACATTAACTATGTATGTAGCAGTTTTTGGTAGATAAAGGTTCGTGTGCATCTATGGAAATCATAGTGTTTAAATCATAGATGTAGAAGGTAATTCAGATCAACATTAACTGACAAACAGATTAACTCAGTGCACTAAGATTATCCAATTTACTGACCCCACCAAGAGGTCACAATTTGGCAGGTAAGCATGCCACCCCTGCTTTAAGACCACACACACTTCAAGTATTTTTCTTCATTGACATTAAGGGATAGTCACATGACATTTACAACTCAGCTGATTGGCTCAAAAACAAATATGTCCAGAAGTAAACACCCACGAGAAAAGACGGCAGATTTAAAATTACATACGTCCAAAGTAGTTCTGAATAGAAATGCAAATGGATACATTTTTCCAGGTATTATAGACATCCTGGGATGTCAACAAACTACAAAAGTTATAGGCTCCACAAATCAGCAGCACCAGCAGAGAATGTTTATTACTTTAATCACAGTAAACATCTCTCAGCCACTAGCACATCATGCTCTGTGCGCTGTTGAACACTCTCGGACTGTGTGTAACGGAGCTGTTGTGCCTCATTAAGATCAAGGCTGAGAGTGTGTGCACATAGAGCTTAAACAGCAGAAAGACCCCCTGCAGAATCGACATCAGTCTGCTTTGTACACTCACAGTTGCTGCTCATTGCAGCTAAATGAGAAGTTCAAGCTTCCAGACATTCACTGAGATAATTTACAGGAACAAAAGAAACAGAAAAAATTTCCATTTGATGCTAAAAGCAAGTGATGTAGCAAAGGCGTAAAACCCTTTGTTATGGTTTTCCCAAAACACTATTGACTCATTTATTAATGCACAAACGCAGCTGTGTGACTGGTGTAGTGAGGGAGCTCTTCATTAGCATGTCTATTAAAGTGCAGGTTTGCAGGCGGGATTAACTGCCCTGCTGAGCACACAAACTCAGCTGCCATGAGCCCACCTGACCTGAGAAAGAGGGAAATACAGAAAAGCACTTTACAAGAAGTGGACACAGGGTTCACACTCCTGCTAATGGTGGATAAACTGAGAAACATTACTTGTCTTAAGCATCTATACACATGTTCAAAAGTTTGGGGCCAAGAAGACTGCTTTTTTCTTTTTTCCTATAAAAAGAAGTCTCTCAAGGCAGTGACACAGCCAAAAATCTGCACTTAAACACGCCAAAAGGAAAACAGGCAGCTGTCTGTGCCTGTAAGGAAACAACTGTCTATCAGCAGAAATCATTTTTTAGGGCTGCAGATTTACAAATTTACTCTCTCTCTCACTGACGGATGCCAATTCAACATGCTCAATCGGTCAAAAACTTGGTGTGTCAGGGCCTTCATGCTCACCAAGGCTACATTTATTTGATCAAAATTACAGTAAAAACAGTAATATTGTGAAATATTATATATTTATTCCTGTGAAGGTCCAGCTGAATTTTCAGCATCATTACTCCAGTCTTCAGTGTCACATGATCCTTCAGAAATCATTCTAATATGCTGAATTGTTGGTCAAGAAACAATATGAGTATTAATTTCTTTTCAATCTGAATGGTATAACATCCAACCAAAGACCAGACCCTTCATACAAACTTTTATGAATGTTATGAACATCAAATGCAAGCATGAGTCATTCAAAATCCATCTCACGTCATTCCACTAACACTCATTCATTTAAATCCTCAATGACATGCACTAAATCCTCTTTAGCACATAAAGCATTGTCCGGTCATTCACTTCCTGTATGATTATGGCAGGCCCGGCTCAAACTGAACTGGGCAGGAAAGCTATATCTTGAGGTAAAATCTGCAGATTTAGCTTTTTTGTTCCCTCCTCTAAACTTTAGCTTTACTTGAAAGATGATTGCAAAGAGCAGTGTATGCATAAGCAATTATCAGGGGGTGAGAGAAAGAGAGAGGCCATCGGTCAATAAGCTCAGAGTTGAAATAATTTCAAACACAGTATCATT
Organism: Zacco platypus; assembly: GCA_038088235.1. Taxonomy (NCBI): domain Eukaryota; kingdom Metazoa; phylum Chordata; class Actinopteri; order Cypriniformes; family Xenocyprididae; genus Zacco; species Zacco platypus. The sequence continues at coordinate 19,084,901 of CM076082.1, read as the reverse complement.
TTATCATTCTGAGGGCTAGTGCGCAGGAATATAAAGCTTTTTGCCTGTTTCAGGATTGCTCGCTTGCTCCCTCCCACCCATCTGTTGTCCTTCCCTTGTCTTCTCCGTCTGTTTATAATATTCCTGTATGGATGAGCAGTCACTGCTGGTAAACTACCAATACATGTAATAACAGATTCTGTGTTACAGCTTGTGTGCTGTTTGCAGGAACGTGGGTCTAGTGCATTTCTAATGTACTTTATTACGCAAGCCAATATGGCAGCAGTCTGACACTTGTACTGACACTTAATGATGCGGCTGCAGAATCATGCAAAACAAAATGTTCTCTTATCAATGACACTCTCAGCAATGATTCAATTTTTCATGTCCAGTAACACTTTCCAGTTATCGGAGACCAAAAGACAGTAGTATTCAGGTCATGCGATCTCAACATGGCGGCCCCCCATGTAAAATAAAACCTAGGCTACTGATATGACTGGATTCAACTTATGTGGGTTCATCCATATGCAAACCACTTGTCCTATGTAGGGTCGAGCTATCAAAACTACTATTACTTTACGTTTAAAACTTTTCTAACGAGGGAATGCAATTTAACTACCTTAGCAATAGCAAATATAGATTTATTCAAATTTTGTTCACACACAATCTGGAGATGTCAGAACTGGATGGATGCAAGCAACAGATTTCTTACACATGCAAATACATAAATAGACAGACTTGCATTTCTCTGAGATCTTTCTCACGCACATCAAGAGTAACTCACAGCAGGACCGGGAAATATTGAAAAAACAGGAAAAAAAGAGGAAAGAATAAAACTGGGACAAAACAGAGAAAACAGAGGAAGAAGCAAAACAAACAAATTGAAAAAAGAGAGTGCTGGAAACAGAAAATGCCATTAAAGGGATAGTTCACCCCAAAAACAAAAATTCTGTTATTATTTACTCACCCTCCAGTTGTTCTAAACCTGCATGAAGTTCTTTCTTCTGTTGAACATAAAGGAAGACATTTTGAAGAATGTCAGTTGATGGTACCCCATTGACTTCCATAGTAAAGAAAGAAAAAACTATGGAAATCAATGGGGACCAGAAACTGTTTGATCACCAACATTCTTCAAAAAAATCTTCTTTTCTGTTCAACACAAGAAAAAAAAAAAAAAACTTTCCCTTTAAGGCCTTTGAGGGGATACTGAATTTATCAAGTTGGAAAAAACAGTGTAAGCGTGACTTGAGGGTGAGAATGAGCGAAGCAGAAGAGGAGATATTTTAAGACATATAGGGCATCTGCACCAGTTCTGTCTGTTAAAATGTGTTCTAGTAACACACATATAGTTTTTGGTAGGTCAAACACATCCAGGCATACACAGAAAGCAGCGTGAAAAATATAGCAAATATTTGGGTCTCAGTGTGTGGTCTGTGTGTTCTCTCTTTTCCAATAAAAGTTTGAGAACCACTGACTTAAAGTGAAGAGCACCTGCTGATGCCGCTTATTTGCTTGCACGGTCTGCATTGTTTTAGCACCCGATTCACTAAAGGAATTATGCAAATCAGACAGAGGCACAAAAACACCCTAAAAACTTGTGCTGAATGCAATTTGCAGGGCACAGATTTCCATTATGCAGGCTGGTTCTCAGAGATTGCGGACAATCATGACCTTGCATTTATTGCTGGGACTGCATCCTGGCACCTTAATGTTTTATGCTCTTGCAGATATGCAGAAAAAGTGCTTGTCTGGTCAATTCTCTTTTCCATCGAATTATCATTTGATCAACGACTCATGCAATTATCATGTGAAAAGAAAATTTACCCATAACATTATTTTAAGTAAAATTAGCACAGCATTAACAAATAATACTATTTTTTTGTGAATAAGGCAGTTGCTAAGATGTTCTTAGCGGTTCCCAGAGTGTTGCTGTTTGGTTGCTAGGGCGTTCTGTTTGGTTACTTGGGATGTTGCTAAATGGTTGCTTATTGGTTGCTTATCCCAGGTCAAAACAGACTAAGCCCAAGTCTATATAATATTCTAGTCTGTAGATATAGCTCAAATTCTCCTGCAAAGTAAATTTAGTTTTACTGTCTGGGAAATGAAAATTGTACAACTACTTAGAATAGTAACAAAACCCTTCTCATAAACAACCTCTGTGCAAGGTGTCAATCATCAAAAAAAGGTGACAAACGCAGCACCTAAACAACTGCTGTTACTACCATAAACATGAGCAAACGGCACTAATAAACCCAAGATAATTTACATTTTATCCTACATAGAAGTCACATTCTCTAGGAACTAAATGTCCTGTAAAAATGAACACTCATTTACAAAACAAGTAAGCTTAATAAGTGTGTCTGTGCTCTAGTGGTCACTTACTTCAAGTGGCAAACTAAGTTTAACTTGCATTTTCTTTTTGCAAAACTGGGTCATTGAGCTATGAGGCAAAAGACCCCTGAGGAACAAGCTTTATATAAACACATAAAACCGGCTGCTTGTGTGGGATTTGGATGTTTTGAGTGTGGACCCCGTGTGCACAAAGCAACCACCTTCAGATAAAGCACACAGTCACTGACAGACACAAACAGCAGAGCACATTAATAACCTACACACACTAACACACATGAAGCCCACACGCTGCCCTCTCTCCCACTAATGCTGCTTTCATACTAGAGTTTGAAAACACAGCTTTGACACATGCATATTTAATAACTCTTACATAATTATTCCTCACACAAACACTAACACAATACTTCTCTGCCCTTTCTGAGATTGTGTATAAGTCAAGGTGGCACATACACATAAAGAACATTTATTATAGAAGTGGTGTTAGAGTTAAGCCCGAGGTAAGATAAGTAAGTCTGACTCATTTCTGTGAATCAGCTGAAACAGCAAAAAGGTTTATACAAACTGCTGATTGTAAATGAATGACAAATATTTTCTTTGCTCTCAAAACCTATGCCTTAATTATTTTTATCTACATTTTTACTCCTTTTATATTAAATATTTTCAAGTAAATCAGCTACAATGGTAGAAATGATCATCTGGTTCCGCTGACTGAAAAATACACAAATACAAAAACATACACAGTAAATATTTTTGCATCACCAATAGATGGGGAAAAAAACTAACAAAAAAAAAGTAAAATGAGAAGTTGTCAGATTGATTGAATCTTGCAGAAAGTGAATGAGCTTATCAGTTACTGTTACACTTTTTTCCTATGGCTTCATTCACTCTTTTTATTTAGCTTTGGTGTGGATAGACCTTCAAACTGTTAGAGCAACAAACTGATTCCACCACGCACACAAAAACACACGAGCGAGCACAAGAATACACACTTCCATATGGGCAACGTGAGTGTGAGTGAAGCTGAAAATTCAGCAGTGCTCAAGTGTGATGAACACTGGCATTTCAACCTCTCAGATTGGCAGCCACATAAAACACAGTGAGAGGGCTGCTTCTCCATCTCTTCATCTCTGTTCCTATCTGTCTACATATCTTGCCCCTCTCTGGTCCGTGCAGATAAATGCCAAGGTTAAAACTAAACTATACAGATCTGCTTGACAGTAAATGGCTCAAGCTGTGCTGAGCAACTCTCACAAAACACACAGAAAAATCTGAACAGAATGATGTCTAAGAGGCACTTATTTGAAACGCTTAATCAACTAGAATTATGGCTGTTACTTACACAACCATCTTCATTTTAATCATTTAATGAGTTAAGATATATATAGCATATTTGATCTCAAATGAAATGGAAACTGTAACCTGAAATCTACAGTCTTGAAGCTGTAGTTTCCTAAGATGCAATTCTCATTTGTTGTAGCTGCATCTCTGTAGACAAGAGAACAGCATCTCTCCAGCAAAATATTGATCCTCTAAATGCAGTCAGACTAGACGGTAATGATCCCACTGCAGCAGCAGCATCTAGAATCCAGCACATCATGACAAGCCACCAAACATTCCCACATTGATCTTTATTGATTAAATTCCTGAGAGAAAACACCACGTCGAGAGTCATGACGAAAAGGATTCAAGACAATCCAAAAATCCAATTGCAAAAAGAGCAAGCTGTCTCTGCCTCTAATAGTCTCTTCAAACCTGACCTTTTCTGCATCAGACCGCCAGCGGTTTAACATGGCCCTGACACTGAACCCTCACAACACATTGACTCAAAAAAAGAGAGAAAAAAAGTGAACTCAAAACAGAAAGAAAGAATCTGAATGGTTTGATAAAGGAGTGCTATATCAGAATTTAAGGGTGAGTTCACACTTGGCAGGATTGGTTCGATTAAAATGAACTCTGATGCGATTGCTCTGTTAGTGCTATTTGTACCCTGGTACGGACCAAATAAGAAAACTGAGACCCCAGTAAAGGTCATGCTTCCAAATGAACTCTGGTGCGGTTTGACAAAAATATGAACGCAATATGGACCAAAGACATGTAAATGAACTAACAAACAGGATGTGATTTCACCAGATGCGACCCTAAAAAGAACAGAATGTTTTTTCTTGTCATAGGAGCCCGTTGCCCGTTCTGCACAGGCGTCAGAAACACTGTCTCCTTGCAGCAGATCTTCGTTTGTGTGCAATGGAGGAATTCCTGGTGCCGTTTTGACTCCTTTACACATTTTATAAACTCTTCACAAGTTCTCAGCTGGAACACAGCATTATTTTGGATGTTTTGTAAGTTTCGTAGCTTATTTTTTTGTTTTTAGGTCTAAAAAAATGACAGTGTGAATGCTTAGTGAACTAGGACTATATATATATACATATTTTCAGAGATCATGGGGTCATTTTGAGACATATTTAAGATAAAAGGGTAACTTTTTTTACAGGAGTAGATGTAACACAATAAGCAATCCCACCACAACTGAAGTGAGTGGTGGGAAGTCTGACTCATTTCTGGGAATTGGTTCAGTGAGTTTCAAATAACCAGTTCCAAAAAGTGATTCAGCGGTTATTTTACATCGTCACATGGTCCCTGACATCCAGCGTGACAAATTACATGACCTAAAATGTTTCAATAAAGTAATTTAGAACCTAAATATAATTAGCTTTTCCATTAAATAATACAATTATGCTAATTTGCTAAACTTCCTTTTCATCCCATTACTCAAATCCTTATTAAATTCCAAATAAAAGATCACACATCAAACATGTCTGAAAGAGATCATTCTCGTCTTGTTGACTTGAGAACAGCTCAGCTCGTTCCAGAAACAAATCTTGATTTGTGAAAAAATTGTTCAGATCGATCTTATGAACTAGTTCAAAAGACTGATTAATTTACAAATCAGACATCAATAATCTGCAATGCTGTTGAAGTAAACAGGCCTCATAACCGCATGTACGTCAACACGAGACTCACAGAGGTTTAACAACTAATGCTCTCTCAGCAATGGACTGTGTAAGAGGACTTAAAGGGTCTCAACCAGAACATGCAGTATATCCCAACATGGTAGATTACAACACTTGCTCTGTTTCCAATACAAACCCTCTAAGAAAAGAAAATTTTGCAATGGGTCCACAAAGCCCCATCCAGACTTTGATTTTTTTTTTTTTTTCCTGAAAGAATCCCCTCCCATTCCAGAGTTCTGTTTCTGCAGTACAGTGGAAGCATTGTTTCAAGAATAATGAATTCCTAACACAATCCATCCTGTGCTAACATTAATACAATTTAATAGGAATGTCCTTATTTTATTTCCATCATTCTGTTTTGGCAACGCATGTTGCGGGATCTTGTCATTTTGACAAACTTACAGCCCTTCTTTATGGCCGATATATCTTAATTAAAAAATATATGGATTAAAAGTTCATCAACTTTTTAAAAACAAGAATAGGGCAAATTTCTCAAAAACATTAGCATACCAAAATTAAATATAGTTTAATATAGGCTGAAAAGAGACAGGCCTCCTGCGCGCATCATCTCCTGCAGGTATAGAGTGCGCGTGGGCATTGACCTTGCTGCTGCACGCGCACCTGCACACAACCGCTCAGCGCTACCTGAGCATTACAATAACATCCACAGATGCATTATCATCCGACTAGGGCTATATTTTCGCTATAAATTGCGTTTATAAAACAAACACAGACAGTACAATCAAAATGTCCCATAGTGACCAGAACGAAAAATCAAATCTGTAAGGCACAGCGCGAAGTCATCACTTACTCGCTGATTCTTCGTGTTATTCATGTTTGAAGAGTCGTTCGAAGAAGCTCGAACTCCGAAATCACCGCGCGGTCTTACGCAATCCAACCCATTCACTGCAACTCTGAAGTGAGCAAGTGATCAAATGTCCTTTTATCCGCAACAAAGAGTACGTGGCTCTATCACAACGGTAAAGAGAATGCTTGCCAGGGACAGTCGGTGTTTGACACGGTCATCTGGTCGAGCTCATCTCTCAGCTGTCATCACAAGCCGCGCGCGCGCGCTCTCTCTCTCTCTAGTCCAGAGGGGGTCAACACGAGCTGCGGTGAGCGAGAGCCAACCAGTGAGGCTGAAGAGGGGGGCGTCGGTGCTGCCGACTTCTGTAGGTTTACAGTGGCGGTCCGGTGTAGGTTTATCGAAAAAACATTATGTTTTCCTAAATAGCAAGCAAACATGGATACAAATACATCCCGCGCGCCCTCGTAGAATTTTATAAAGATGTCGAGGGATCAAAACGAAGCTGTCAGTCTGGACCACAGTAATCTCTCCATCTTCCGTCCTCGTCCGCTTCAAATCCACGTTGAATTACATCACCACTCTAACAATAGCATGGAGTGCTCGGAATAACGCGCCTCAGTGGAGCAGGTGGAGAATATGGTTCAGATCCGCACGTGGGTTAAACCAATTAAATCTTTATAATGCAGCGAGAATCCAAAGAGGCAAAGTTGCAAAAGAGCTTCATGATTAAAGGGTTAGTTCATCCAAAAATGAAAATTTTGTCATTAATTACTCACCCTCATGTCGTTCCACCTTCTAAACACAAATGAAGATCTTTTTGATTAAATCTGAGAGCTTTCTGTCCCTCCAGACAGCTACGCAATGGCAGCTTTGACGTTTCAAAAAGTTCATGAAGAGATCGTAAAACTAATCCATATGAATTGAGAGGTTTAGTCCAAATTTTCTGAAGAGACAGGAGCGGTTTTTATGATGAACAGATTTAATTTAGGCTTTTATTCACATATAAACACTGATCAGCGAACAAAAACAGAAGCTTAACCTCTTCTGCTTATGTTCGCTCAGGGGTTTTCAAACTTTCTGATGCCATCATTATTATAAACCTACTATTGAATTAGAGAATTGTTAAATGCATAAACCTGGAAAGAAAAACTCCAAAGTGAGGAAGCTAAAGGTGACAAAGAAAACCATTATTTCTTACTGTGGATACACAAATAAAATTTATTAGCTGTCGATTAACAAATCAACTAATTTCAAGATTTCAGAAGACATTTAAAAACATGAATTCAGTATTTTATATTCTCTGAAATGTTACAGACCACTAGCACCCTTTTCCCAGCCCCCAAAACCCAGTTTAAAGACTCATCATATTTAAAAACATGTAATATATTTTACATAAATATAACTATATTACATCAATATGGCTATAGTAATCATTGATTACTATTTGATAACACCCCATCATCACTATAGCACTTCTTTGTAAGGGTTAACATTTAACAGGCTAATTACTTACATTACTTAATTATTAATGTAAAGCTGGTTTGCCACAATTTGCATTGTAAAAAGCACTATATAAGTAAAGGTGACTTGACTTACATGCAGAACTTCATGGTACATTGCATTAAAGTCACCAAGAAATTAAAATGGACAATTTTATGGAATATTGCAGTATTTATATACAATTTATCCACGCACATCAGTATTTTATTTTAAATTCATAACCCTCATAATCCTTGATGACACTATTCCTGACGCGAGGGCAGGATCAACCCGTCTCTCACATGAGATCACAGCAATAGCCAACCACAACAATCTAATCAATTCCCCATGGACAAAATCAAGTCTCGCCTTACAGTCTTCTTGTTCAAGAAGCCGTTTCACTCGGATGTGTGCTACAACGGGGAAGAAAAGACTAATGCAACTTCCGTTTCATGCCGACTTTAAGACTTTAGGGGCATATATAGGAAGGTTTTAGCAATGGCTTCAAAAACAAGGGAACGAATTTGAATTGCAAACAGAAAAACAATAATCTTCTGTCTATTAATACAAATTTAGCTGTACATGATGCAATTTGCTGCTCGTTAGATGCTGATAGTCCTTCTGGAGTCTTTCTCAAAAGCAAACAACCCTGTAATAATTATAATAATAATGGTCACTGCCCCATGCTTGTGTAACCTGGTAACACGTCATTTTCATCTTGTTTTGTTGCACCCAGTATGATTTAGTTGAACCACATGCAGTCCTAGTGCCTGCTCAGTGTGGACTGAAGCCAGGGCTATGACAGACAGACTCTTAGATTCATTAAGCCACTTCAGATGGCAGTTCTAGGGGGCACAGCAGGTCGTATTCACCCAGGTGGAAAATAGGTGAGGAGTGAGCCAGCAAAATGAAGATGAATGCCAAGAGGCCCTGTGTGCTGCTGGTGGCTCCATTTTGTAGGATTCACTGTCCGTGTAATTCAATAACACAATCAAAAGCACACAGTAAACGTGGAGTGACATTGCATTATATAAGAAATACATTGTTATATGACAACATTTTTGGATAATTTTGTGGTGATTCAAAAGAAACAAGGATAAAGGAGAAAAAAGTGCCATTCTGAATAAATGCAGGAAATGAGGCGATAAGCTGAATGGATTGAGTTAGCGAAGCGCAAGTAGAAGCAAGAGAGGGAAACGGAAAGAAAAGGAAGTGAGGTACAGTAGGGAATTGTCCTCCAAAAATCGATGAACATGGTGAGAAACAAGCAGAGATGAAAGAAAGCTTTATAGAGGGAAAAGGATTTTTGACCTGACACCATTTCACACGCATCCTCAGGATGTTCTGTACTGTACGTGCCCACAGGCTGTTACTTATATCTCAACACCCATGTGGAAACACATATCCAGCAGTTAAGGAATGGTTTCATAAGAATCATCGGTGCAGAAATAAGATCCGTTCAACAACAGCTGCACTAACTGCGACGGACAGTATTATTGGTCACAAGGAGCAAGAGAATGTGTCAGGGCCACAGACTACCCATCACGGAGTAAAATTAGCCTTGTGCTAATACAAGACAAAAAGAGAAGGAGAGAGGGTGGGAAAGAAGGAGACAAACTAAGACAGGAAGCCAAGTGTTGTGGAATGTGAGGGCATTATATATTTGTGAGCATAAAGTAAACATCCAGACTGAAAAGCCTGACGTCACTGCACAAGGACAGAAGGTCACTGAATGGTTTGCTGGAATATAGAAAACAGAAAAACAGATTTTAAAGACAACAATGATGAGATTTAGTGCAAAATCTGATAGAACGCTTCAAGTCACTTAAAGCAGTACAAAATGAACAGATTTGAAATGATCTCACTTGCCTTTGGATTAAGTCTGAGAGAGTACATCAAGTTTGGCGTTTAGCCTTCATAACCTTCCTAAATTCTCCCTTATTGGCTTGTGATTTCTGATTTCTACTACATTTACTTTCTCATTGGAAGGAATGTTTTTTTCCCAAGCAATCAAAATCTTGTTTCCTATCTGAGGCGTGTTGACCTCATCTCTGAAGTTTGTTTCCTTCCTCACCATATACAGCATATCTAACACAGTGCCTCTTCTTCCATCTTGTTAAGTTCTTTCTGGTCCTGATGTCACACAGGCATTGTACTGAACATCACATTGCAGTATTGTTCTAGTACCAATAAATTGTGAGAGAAATATATAGCTAGCAATTCCGCCTCAGGAGGGGCTGTGCATTGAGGCAGGAAATGAGCAGTGTGGTTTGGAAGTTGACCACATACCACAACAAGGGCAGCACAACATGAGATATTTAAAATCTTCCCTATTTTATAACAGAAGGAAAGGAAACAATTCCCCATTGGCAATATCTTCTTGTAAACCGTGGCATATCCAGGCATATACATACCCCTATGTTATGTATAAATGTATACAACCCATTGCATTTGATGTCCTTTAATGTTAGTTCAGTTAAGTGTCCCTTTGCTGACATTTGTTCAATTTTACCCTTACTCACAAATTTCTCATGTACAACAGAAAACACTTTACAGTGAGCAGTTATGAATCTCTGGCATCTCTGAAAAACACATTTGAGCAGCAGATAATATACTGTAGAGCTGAAAACACAAGCTGATAATGGTGGTGTTCAATCAGCGGATTTACTAAAAGGCTTTTGGAAGTATTGATTTTGGCATTATTGCAACAAGCCAATTGCAACAACTCTACCATAGATGATTGAAAGCCCAATATTGATTAAAATCAGAAAGTCTACTGGCAGCTTCCTGAAAAAACAACAGCAACAACAAAAGAAACAATTACAAAAGGGTTTCAAGCGCTTCTCGTAGTCAGGGTTGTGCACGATTCAGAACTGAATTAAGAATGGCTTTTAAATTCCAATTTAGTTCCTAAATTTGAACTGAGGTAGCAAACAGAATGCAGAATTAAATGAATGGAAGTAGAATTCAAATAAAATGAAATTCAAAAATATGTATAACAAATTGCATTTAATTCAATTCATAACAGAAATTCAAATAAATGTAAAAACATGAAAAGCACATTTTGTCAAAATAACAATTTTGAAAAAAGAAAAGACAGACGGATGGATTTTTAAATCAAAAAGCACCCACAGGCTAATAAGCATGGCATCAACACAACCCATTGCCTGAAACATGAGAATTGGGTTGTCAAACAAAGGGTTAATCTATAGTGTAGGTGCCAGCTCATCCCTCATCCCCATTCCTTAGCCAATGGGAGACAGCGCACGGCTCCTGCAGAATCTACACAGCAGCACAGGAAACTGGATTAACCTAAAGCATTTTTGATCACGTCAAGATTACATACACATGCTTCAAATCTTCATGAAGGCACTGCCCATTTTATCCGTTTATTGACAGAGGCACATTAGGTACTGAACAGCTGACCAGAGATCAGTTTCCAAGAAAAGGCTATGGTTGAGGATAAGAAGGTTAAAAACCTATCCAGAGCATCCTGTTAAGTAAATTAGGGTTGTGAACACCTCTGCAGAGCCTTAAAGGGATAGTCCACCCAGAAATTAATATTCTGTCATTATTTACTAACCCTAACGTCTCTCCGAACCGGTAAAGACTTTCTTCTATGAAACAAAAAGAGATTTGGACAAAAATTACAATGGAAGTAAATGGGAAACAGCATTCTTTAAAATGGTCTTTTGTATTCCACAGAACAACAACAAAAAAAAACAAACTGGTTTCGAACGACATGAGGGAAAATTATGGCAGACTTTTCATTTTTGGGTGAACTATCCCTTTAAATGAGCCGTCCTCAGCTCACTTAAAGCAGATTTAATATGAAAGTGATTTAACACCTAGCAGATCTACTGGTATTTATAGTAGCTGAAAATAATCTTTTAGAGCTGACTGGTGGTGAACCAAGACCCATAACTAGACTCAAGTGTATAGTAAAGATCCTATTTTAATGCACTCCTAAAACTTCAATTAAAATCTAACGGAGATAATGGTTATTTTATCAAAGACCCTTTCCATAGTGTACATCTAAAACCAAACTATGTCACCCTCAACAACATGGCTTTACAAAAGGAACCAAACAAAGCAGCTCCATACTTCATCTGCTTCAGCCCTGCAGCAAAAGTCATTTTTACAAAGGAAGCCCTCTTGCCTGACCTCCATTTTAACTGAACAACAAAGTTGGTTGTCATCAGGGGTTTGTACCAATGAGATCAACAGACAGAATCAGAAACAGACAGTTTGTGCTTCTCAACACCTTCATCGCCGTCACGTGGACGTCAGCAACTGCCGCTACATGGATAGCAGGAGTCAGATCGATGGAGCTGGAGGCTGACGCTGCTTAACTGTTCGCACAAGGAAAATCTATTTCTACCGGTGGAGCCATAAATCTAAAGGAAAGGTTTGGTGATGGTGCAAGCAGAGAATTGTAGCTCATCTATTTCATAGGTACTGACAGATGCCTGAGCGCTAGATCATGAAGAGGTGCCACTTCACTGCGGGGAGGTTAAAGGAGGAGAAATCTGAAATGAATGGTTTGCAAAATTGGAGAACAGGTCAAAGTTTTGCAATATGGACATAAATCATGTTTTAATAAAAATAAATGAGTAATATAAATCTCGGCATATGGCAACAGCACCATATAACGCAATTCTGAATTTCTCTGAGGGAACATAATGATCTGCTGAAAAGATCAAGCATTGTTTTGTGTGCTTTTCTTTTTTAGTAAAGTTCATAAATGTGATTTTACAGTTCACACTACAAGTTATAAAGTCTACGATTTGACAACTTATTAAAAAATGACTAAATCACACTGCTTTTTAGAGGAAGGGCATATAAGAGCTGGAGTTTGGATCTGCACTGGGTCATACCTTGACTAGTATAGGCCGATATTTGGAATTTTTAAATCATAAGTTGACTGATAGGTTTTTTTTTTTGAGAACTCAGCACTTGAGCGCAGATGTACAGGAATGCTCATTCTCTGTCTTCTTGCTGTCGCTCACACGTGTGAGTTCAGGTGTGATTTCAGATTTTGTTGCTGATTTGAACCAGCTTTTTTCAAATTTATTCATTTTGTAATTATTTATTTCTAATTACTTAAATTAATATTATGTCAAATTAAATATAGATTTAATTGTATAAATTATGTTATGATTGTGTTATTTACTATTTTAATTTCAAGTGTGTGATGTGATATATTTATCGACTTTATGTCGGGCACCCAGCGCTCTTAATATATCGCATTGGCGATCAACAATCCCGATGCCATTCCTCCTCACTCTGTTACTTTTCTGGTTGGAAAGGCTAAAAATAAAGCTAAAAATCCTCCTCAAAATAAAGTACTGAGCTGATAATGAGCAATAAATCGAACATGAACATCCAGACAGGCCACACATCATCTTCAGAGCCCCAGAGCAAAGAGTACCAGCTCCTTTTCAGCCGTATCTGATAAGCTAAGCACCCCACACTTCATCAGTTCTATCCCTGGAGCCTGGCCAGATGGTTCCCATCAAACCGTGCTAAGCGTAAAGTACATTATCTCATCTGTGTTGATTGAAGCTTTTGAGAAGCAACAGCCGTAAATTGCGAGCTATTCTCTAGAGGCTGGAGGTGTGCCGATTTGTTATACTGACACTAAAATGACCCTCCTGTTGTTCCATTCACTCCTCTGTCCAAAACTACCAACATGAGGCTTGATTCAATTACACGGCCAAGCGGACTCCATTCGCTATATCTGCAGGTGGTGAGAGGGATAGGTCACCGCAAAAACACCTACTTTATAGACCAAGCAAGAACTCGTCCAGCTGAAAGACTTGGAGGAAAAAACTGACTGATTTTATCAAAACATAAATCTTTGAGGGAGGGGGGGGTTGGGGGTAAATTACAGTGAGTGGTTTGTCATTAGTATGAAGAGGTTTTGTTTATCTTGGGTTTCTTTCAACACAGAGAGCAGCTGACTAGGCACTGCCAGAGTAGTCAAGCTGCCCTACGAATTAAAAACACTGCTTTCCCATTCAAATTCAGTTCCTGCTGCTACCAGAAACAGCAGCCAGATTCATTTCAGGCTAAGTTAACTAGTTCTGCTAGCATACAGAAAACTAAAGGCAAACAAATCTAGAAAATCTTGAAATATGAGATATACATATAATAAATATTATATTATAATAATAACTGACAGTAGGTGGTGCTTACAGAAAAGCAGAAATTTCCCAGTTAACACAAAATCCATGGCACGCAAAACAGCATAGCACAACTTTATTTCTGACAACCATTTGTTATGGAGAATATATATAAAAATGATTTTTATATTAGATATAAATATATTTATATAATATTTTATACATTTAAAAAAAACTGTCAGCAGCAATCAAATTTTCATGTTGGTTCGGAAATTAAAACGTTTATAACACTAACTTTTATTCACAAAACAGCCAATGTCAATGTCAACAGCCTATCTCCACAGTCCTCTGTGTGAGACAACATGTATAAACCGTAGTTGTTGCGCTATTATGTATTGATATGGAAAGGCTTTTTCAGTGAAACTGGAGAGACAGAAAATCTTCCATTCTGCATGAAACATATGCCCATTAACTGAACTCCGACAGTGCAGACTCAACAGATTCAACAGCAGGTCTTATCTTAGAGAAATGAGGCTCATTTTCTAAAAGCATAACATATAGAATCCCCAAGCAGGCCAGGAAAGACGGGATAGGTAATAAAGTAAGTGGACAGGGTGAGAGAAGGCGGTCTCCTCTAACACACTGAATGCCAGGAGGTGTTTTCCAAAGGAAGCTGGCTCAAGTCGAGGCATTTGGCTGGTTCATGCACACAGAGTGTCCATTCAGCCCTGTTCCTGACTACACCAAGGCCAGGAACGATAGAGGCTGTTCTGAGGCGTGGGTGACCAACTACAATGCCCTCTTTCACTACCAGCCTATGCCCTCCTCCCAATACCCCGCCCAGCCTGGAGGGCATGAGGAGTGCCAGAGTCTTGAAGATACAGGGCCTAGTCACGAAAAAGCAGTTACAGTGACACTCCTTGAAACCCAGTTTATATGTTGAGAATTGGATTACTTGAAAAGAACCAAAGCATACAGTAAGTAGTCAAATATACATTACATGTACAAATATGTACTCTTGCTCCATTTCCTTCTTAAATCAATGAAGACATCTGTTGGTTAATAGCACCCAATTTTATGGCCAAAATCGAAAGCGAAATCGAAGCACGAACTGGTGTGACGTCATTACGCAGTTCATTTGGTGTCTGAAACAACTTGGTCCATTGGTTCTTGGCGATTACATAAAAGGTAGGTTTGGCTCTGTGGCGCCGCCTTCTCTGACATAAAAATCTTCTGTTCAGTCCGAAACACAGACACTGGAGAAGTGATTTATAGTATTGAAGTTGACTGGTTTCTTTAAAGGGGTCATGAACTGTGCTGTTTTATAATGTTTCCTGGGGTGAACTTATAATGTTAGTGCGATATTTTTTAATAAAAAAAATATTCATAATTTATAAATAAATGGCATTTTTTCTACCCTGATTTTAACCCTCTGATTTGACCACTCTGTTTTAAGGGGAGTGTCTGCTGTGAGACTGTGATTGGCTAACAACTACTAGTATGACTGAAAATAGCTAGTATTACTCATTATGTGGAACTTTTACTATTAAAGCTCAAGGTTAACTAATCGAAAAAAGTGTTGATTATAGCATTACGGTTAGATCGTGGCATGAAAGGTTGCAGTGATGAACATTGTAGTCGATCACAGACATGTTGAGCTCATGAAAGCAAAGATATTGTCATTGCAACTCATTTCTGCACACTGACGAACATTTCATCATATAACTAACAGAGCAAACACAATGTAAATAACATATTTGTTGAATATAATGGGTCCAGAACTCACCGTCACTGATAAACTCATGCTGTTTGATTGACAGCCCCAGCGATTGTGAAGGGAGAACTTTGATCGCCTTCTATATATAATTTAATCAGTTTAAATAACAGATTATTTTCATCCTACTAAGAGAAACAATGTGAAGCTGACCGTTTAGTCACTGGTTTGATTTACTAACACATAGACAAAGAACATATGACTGTACATGATTGAGTAGATATCAGAAATCACTGGTCACAGATCAGGGATTAGAATTAATACAGTTATTTACATGTTGTTGCATTACTGTCGAGTCCATATCTTAAAAGTCTGTTTGCAAAGCCTGCGCCAAAATGCAACTGATTTACCAAAGAGTCCACAGTTAAATGAACCGAATACAAATAAATAATGCTCAAATGAGACATTCACATTGTTGAAAATAAATAACCAAATTCTTAGTATAGGATCCTTTGAAAGCTAATATTGTTTATAGTCCTGTATCTCTCTTCTCTCCTCGTCATCTTATTGACACGCCAGTGGGCGGGGCTAACTCAGCTCCCAGCAGTGTGGATGGTGTCACGATGTTCGCTATAACGGTAAACCAGTATGCTCAGCTACTTCAAACATCTACCCTTAAACGAAGAACATAAACAAAAAAAACTTTGTATCAGGACCTTTAAACCTCACAAACCATAACAAAGCTAGTTAAACACCTCTCCAGCTGAACCAATAGAATGAAAAGAAGACCTTGTTGTACTATGGATGAATGGGTAAACGACACAGTAAAAGGCTCTGGCATGCGCACATTGATGACCTCTAACCTTATGAACCCTGAAGAGTCACGTTTGGCTCGGGCTCACCACTGGAGTTCATTCATCTCAACAAAATGCTAAAGTAGGCTTAAACCTAAGCATTCCTAAGTTACATTTCTTGTGGATGTTCAAACAAAGAAATGGGTGGTGTAGTGACATTTCACATCCCACATTATGCAGTTAGGAACTTGATGGGAGGTAAAAACAAACATCAAGAGTCGTCTACTATCGGGCCAAATATGACACCTGTACCTGCTGAAGTGTGGTGATTATCTGAGGTGGATTCAGGTCACACTGGGGTTCTAGGTGAGGTGAGAGGTCTGCCCTTTCCCAAGCATTTCATCATGCTCTGGCTGGAGTTCAAAGACCCACAGGACATCATGGGTGGAGGCCAGAGTTATGAGGTCCTTTTTTCTTGTGCTAGCACAATAACGTTCATCTAGGGTCATTTTAGTTGCACAACATACCATAAGAAATGAATGCAAGCAGCAGCAGGCATCATGCTGGGCTGGACACACAAAGGCCACACTGATCCACCTGAGGGGAGGAACCCTGGTAAACACACTGCTGAGAGAGTATAGAGAGAGCTCTGTATCTGCTACAGATCCATGCAAACAAGCTGTGTGAATGGAAAAAGAACTCACTAAATCCTTGCAACTTGCTCAGTTCATGATATTGACTCATTGCACAGAAAAGGTGTCAGGGAACTGAAGAGATACAAAGATCACATTGTTGCTTGATTATCATTATGGCCTTCAGAACAATTGTGAGACTGTCACGGATGAAGTATGACCTCATACTTACAATTAATAATCAACTCAATTTTATCATATAGTCAAACACAACCATTAAAAATTTCGGGGTAATTTTTTGTTTTTGAAGTAACAGTTATTATGAAACATAATTACAATTTTTAAAAAAATAATAATAATAAATAAATATATAAATATAAATATTAGTATTTTTGAAATAGTATAATAATTTTATAATTTATAATATTTATTCCTGTGATGGCAAAGCTGAATATTCATTACTCCGGTCTTCAGTGTCACACGATCCTTCAGAAATCATTCCAATATGCTGATTTAGTAAAAAGTGTTGAAGCTGAGCTGCTTAATAGTTTTTGTGGAGAGTGTGGTCATTTTTTTCCAGGATGTTTTTACCACTGATGGTGGTAAGTGTACCATTAGCAAGCTAAATATAGAGAACGTGACAAAATGACCCATCGCCCCTCAGGCAGGGACCAGTGAGCAAACACAAGTCACAATATTAAGCACTACCTGAGAGTGAAATCCCTCCTCACAAAGGCATTTCCATATCTCGTATTGTATGTGCGGTCAAGCAGAGATGACATCATACCAGCCAATCACTCTCATTAAGCTCAGCTATTTCCTGTTCCCATCACCCATCACTACAAGCAGGCTATGAATCACAGCTTTGCAGCAACAAAAGGTTGTGACGACACCGGGAAAGTGTTCTCCTGGATTTAGGAGACTGAGACATCGTAAAGGAAGGACACAGGAGGAATGTTCATGTAGTGCCAAGAATGTGGCAGCCTCGATTCTGAAATGGGCTTGTTAAAACTTGAAAAGGCTGACTGCAACTGCTAGCACTAACAGTAGTCCCCAATCATTCAGAAACCCACAGGTTCCTGCCTCCGCACCACTGGAGAATATATCACCCCCTTGTGCAAACTCTGGCTAAGCAAAATCATTTACCATTTTATGTTGTCAGACAGCCCAGAAAGATTTTCCTCTTTAAATTAATCTTTACAACAACAATGGGGTCCACAACCGCTCACTGCCATCCAAAAAATACTGTTTAGAGGTTTTGAAGATTAACGGGTGAAAGACCAAAATACAACAAAAATATATATTTATTTTTATTATCATTATCAATGTTAAAGCCAGTTGTGCCGTTTAATGCTTTTGTGGAAACTGTGAAACATGTTTCAGGATTTTTTGATGAATAGAAATCAAAAGAATAACATTTATTTGAAATAGAAAGCTTTTAACATTATATTTGTACTGTCACTCAATCAATAATGCCTTGCTGAATAAAAATGACTTCTTTCAAAAAACATTTATTTGTATATTTGTGTTTTCATGATCAATCACTGTCAAATCAAATTCTCATGTCCAACCCTAATTCAGAAGAAATCCAACCTGTCTACAGTGGCCAGCGTTTTGCTAGAGCATACAAAGAGTCCATTTTTTTTTTTACATGAAGATCACATGGGTGATTAAATTTATACACAGAGGCCCTTTCAAACTGACACAGGCTTGAAGCTAATTGACTTTTGAGAACTCAAGACTGCCAACATTGAGATGCATGACCATGAAATATTTAAATGCACCAGGAATCTATGAAGATGTCCTTCAGCTCAAAGGAGGCGCCTCCATGTCCTTTCACTATCAGGCTTCAAATTTAGGGTTGCATTGCAGGAATAGTGAGTACATAATCTGAGTGAGGTGTGATCTCAGCATGAGCTATGAGAGGAGGCTGAAGTCCAGTTTGGTCACCCACACAAAACTCCACAGAGCTCAGGAGAATGACAGTGTTCAGTGAGATACTGGGCGTTACTAACACACAACAGCTGCAGGACAAAAAGACGCCTAACCGAAGTACGGTATATGATACGTACTTTGATATATTTCATATAGTTTATCACTTGCCTCCTGCTTTCTAAGTAGTAAATTAAAACATTACATCATTAACCACTGCTTACTTTGTAAATCAGTATAAGAGGTGTCTGCCACATAACACTGAAGTCTAGAAGAAAGAACGGGGGCTCTTTTCCACACCTCTTGTAGCTTGACTTTAAAATAAGGTATCAGTACGTTCACACCGATAATATCCCCAAGAGTCCAAATGTTTCCAAAGACAAGTCAAATGAAGTCTCGGTGGAGGTGCTTTCAAAAGCGCTTACATTAATTTGTGTTTTTCATAGGCTACTTATGAGTTCAAGCACAGAACACCAAAGAATTCACAATTCACAAAACCAGGCGAAAAGGTTCAACAACACACTTTCATCCCACGAGACTGTGTTGTGCGATTGCAGCTGTAGGACCATTGACTGCTGCGTATGTTTTAAGCATTACTAACTAAACTAAACACCAAACTGACATGGACAATCAAAAGACATACATTAACATCACTGTAAGAACGGCTATATACAGAACTAGCAAGACCACATAAGTGACCTCTCACATCTCATTACAAAATGTATTTAATTAGATCTTCACCTACAGACTTTTAAATCTTGACTTTGGACCAAACTTAGGTTTTTCGTTTCATAGCACAGCAATGACATTTATTCTTAGTTATTTTATTTGGAAAGCACTTCTTTTAAATGTGCTAATAGTTTGTATGATTCATTTGAATATAATCTGATTTATTTCACAGCATTCAGACCTATTTCAGATATCCATAAGCATTTTAAAGTAATTCAAAAGTAAGTCAGGCTATGAGAATACCTTTACCTTTAAACTCAGGGCAATCTGACGGATGTATATCATATTGAGATCCTCCAAAATGCGAAGTTTCTCCTCCATGTCTGCGAGTCTGTTTATGGGCATCATTCAAGAGGCACACCAGCTCCTGATTTAAAGTTCAGTCTCCCACTGCTCTTCAAACCATCAATCTATCTTGAGAGTTGAGAAACATTATTGGAAGAGGAGAAGAAGTTGACGAGTATATGAATCACACGACCCAGACTTCCAAACGCATCCAAATCAAACAGCGTATCCTATCCAAGAGATTAGTTATCACACCACAGACCAGATGTGTTCATGAGTTCATCCGAATAACGAGAAATATAAATGAAGTCAACGAAAAAGAAAGACAGATGAGTGAAAATCTCTCTCCAGCTGCTGTTACACGACCTCCAAGCGTCCGCACGTCTTTCCCTTCACAACAATAGCGAGTGAATACAGTAAAGAGACGCTCTCTACTGCATAAAAACGACTTTTTTTTTATTAAACACCCACAAATCACGTTCTCCCCGTCAGTATAATGGGTCATTTACATGCGGTTTCTTTCTTTGCGTCCTTCAGTGCTGATGTGTGTTCTCTAGCAGGACTTCATTCCCACAAAAGGACATGAGCGCGCGTGGACGGACTGTACCGCCTCATTCACTCCACACCACAGCACAACTACCGGCGCGAGAGAAACTACACGCCCTTCATAAACAAATAATACAGTTATCAATGATCGAACTCGTGCAAGCCTCCACATCATTCAGGATGGAGAACCACAAGACCCCATAAAATATATGCCAAGAAATCTGGCTCTCTTGCAAAGCGGAGTTTGAGTTGGCGATTCAACCCAGTTACTGTAAGAAAGAAATATATTGGCTACATACATTTAAACAATATGGAAATGTTGTTCACGAGCCGATTGAAGGAGCTACAGCGATCTGTCACGACACATTAAAGAGCCACTATACGGTATTTATTGTTTAAACTTCGTTTAAAAATTATGATATATTAAATATGAAACTGTTTCATTTGTCTGTCGACGCGTTGTCAGTGTCCTCTTGCTCCGGGATTTATTTATCACCAAAGGAGGAAAAAAGACCCGCCCCCTTTAGTTACTGTTGCTATGTCCGACAAGCCATGTGCTCTCATGCTACACATCATGTTCTCATGCTGTGAAAAATACATACAGATAAACATGAATGGACACCAGAAGGAATGTTGTTTCAAGCGCGGAAAGACGCCAGTACACACAATTTCTCAAGTTCAAGTTCAGCAACGTTAATCTACTAACGCCCCTGACTGCTTTGTCAGACAAAATGGCAGATTCTGAGTTATGATTGGTCAGATCGCCTGTCAATCAAACAGTTTGCGAAGGGTAAGTTGTTGTTTAATTGGAATGTTTGTATGTGTTATTCTTGTTGGTTTTCTCTTGTTTTCTTTATAGTAATATATTGAAAACCCCAATACAATCATTAAAATTATTTAAAATAAATCAGTGTTTCATCCCCTAATTTCACGTAAAGTTCCTCAAATGAAGCTTCTTGACTGCTTAAGGAACATGTCTGCCTGCTGCCTTAGTTGGAATATAACATTAACTAGGAAACAAAGGGTCCATCTGTCCGTTCAATGAGAACAGTGCTTTGTAACTGCAATCTGCCTAATACTTTCCACATAAAGATGGCATCCAGCTTCATAAATCCAACACAGTCATCTTGATTGTCAAGCAGTGGTTTATCAACCCTTTCACCTGTCATAAATAAATTTATTGAAATATATATTTCATACAGTGGCTTATGCGCGTTAGCAGGGTATCAATCTTTAATATATACTCAATAATTTAAAATGCCATATTTCAATTTCAGACTCAAATGATCCCTCTCATTGTGAGTAGAGAGTAGTGAGTAGAAAAAAAATCAATGCATCAGAGCAAACAGGTCTTATAGGGACTTTTTGTGGTCTCTAGGTCTACATTTTCAATTACATTTTTGTTTCTTTTTCATGCATTTGTTTATCTGGATTTGGATATTGGCATCATTTAAAGGGAAAATAAGTACATATTATTTAATGATGTTTCATTAAATAAGGCTCATATAAATATTACATTTGTAATCAGTTTCTCCCATGGACAGCAAACCAAAATGTGGTCTGTAGTGGAGTGGCCACATGACTAAAGCAGAACATGCCTGTCAAAATATAGGCTATGCTAACACATGCAAATCTCCATGACTGTGTGAATCCGACAGGTCCCTATACTGGAAATTATGTCAGACCATTAAATTCACAATAATAATAATAGAATAAGTGAATATTATGTACTATAACAAACTCACAAGTCTTCACACTCAAGAGTCTCTTTCGGCTGAAACAAGAACACACAATGGGAAAAACATAATTTGTTATTTTCCTTAAGTCTTGGGAGATAGAAGAAAAAAACTGCAAAATGTGGGCTCCAAGTGAGTGGTACTCTGTGTTTGTGAAAACAAAGTGGACACAGAGTCTTGACTGTGAAATCATTGTGCAAGAATGTTTAAGGATTGAGTCATGCACATATTAAAGTACAGAACTAAAAGTGTGTAACTGCTGTAATCAGTAAAGTCTACATAATTTGTATCATAGTTAACTACTTCTGTTGGTGTTCTTCCTGAGTCGCCAGAAAATTGTCCAGAAGATGTAGCCATGAAAAGCGAGCAAGTACAAAATATATTTAATGTGTGAATGAGCGCTCTGGACATTGTGGTTGACAATCGCTGTTTTTCCTCCAGCAATCCTGCTAATCCTCAGATTTGTACTTTGCTGAGTTACATAACAGGATGCATGTGTTTTGAAGTGCCACAATTATGCTTTCCGGGAATTACCTTACATGTATAGTGTGTAATGTAAGGTAATGTGTGTGTGTGTGTGTGTAATGCCTATGGTCAGTCTATGGTCTTTATTGACGGCCCACAAACAATGTCAACTTTGACCTGCCCTCAAACACTAGTTGTAGCTGAGGCCTGGAAGAGTTTGGTTTGTGTTGTCGTCATGTCAAGACGACAATGTTTTCTGTGCTCAGCATGCCACGAAAGCAAGTATCAAGCACTGACAAAGCCTCCAGAGCTGAAATTCAGATATAGTAATTGGCATTTTGTTTAGAACAATCAGGCTGGGCCATCTGACCAATCAGAGCAGAGCAGACAGACCGAATTCTTTATCAAACCGTTTTAGAGACTGTAAAAGAGGTAATTCTGCAATGTATATTGAGAAATATGAAGTGATTTTGACCTTGGATGCATGTAAAAAAAAAAAAAATTGTAGGAGACCTCCAAAACAAAATTAGGAACTTTTATAATACAATAATTGGGGCACTTTAAGTCAGGATAGGTTGGTGCACCAGCAGATGATATTACTGTTTTTAGTAATATCCTTCCTCCCTAGTAATACATCCTTACAAATAGGGTGTGAAGTGAAAAGGAACCTCTGACAATCCTTTGTTCCTCAGTGGATGAACTGAAGCGTATATAGGGAGATTTCCCTTTGCCAATCAAGGATAAGAGAATAGAAACTACTTCTTGTTTGGGTAGCCAGTGTGATAAAGCTGGCGCTGCTTAGGTGGCAAGCAGAAGGAATTTGACTGGGTGGAGTAAGGAAATACCATACTGAAGTTAGCACAACACTTCAGGTTTGCTGTACACTTAAATCTAGGGAAAGGAAGTATCATGACAGGGGGGAAAGGCTCTGGTTTTAAAACAACACTCAGCTAAATTTATGTTTTAGTTGTATGGACTCATTTTTCTGCAATACTTCTGTGGCTGATTCAAGAGTTTTTACACCCTTTAAAAGATAAGTGAATAAAGCCACCAGCTATTTCAAAGTGTAGCTCATGTCGTGTTTTTAATTCATATGGGTTGAAGTTCAGGCAGGGCACATCTGTGAAACAAACAGAGGGAAGGGCAAGGCCTCAGAAGGGCTGCTAACCACTACAAAGAGCCTCAGCTGCTACCCAGCCCCATCTCAAACACGGAGAACAACCCACAAGAAACAGAAAGAGCTGTAAACACACAGATTTCACGAGAATAATTGTGTATATTTAATCAGATATTATGAATCCAACTAAACCGACTAGTTCAGAAATAACCACTCATTTAAAAATTTGTTGATTTTTACTAATTTTCCCACCCCACTGCCCGTTTTTTTTTCTCACTTTCCCTCATACACACCACTACTAGAGTTAATTCATTGGCTGATCTGGAGGTGAATGTCATTCAATACAGTTTGCTAATGGCCCGACATGGCTGACCCCACACACTAGGAAACTTTAATGTCCCCCTGTGGTCAATAATTGTGTACCTTAATACTCTGTGATCACCAAAATTAAATATTTAAACGTTTTTTTTCCTATGGAAATAATTTCTTCATGCCTTAAAATCAATCTCTATCGCACCAGCTCAGACTACCTGATCCACATGGTCAACTCTACTGTAGTAAACTCTACTTGAAGGCAAGTGGAAATGCTGGTTTAATTCAGCCATATATGTTTGAGCCAGAAATTGATTCAGAAGAAGAAGAGGACGAGCCAATTATACAGGGTCATCTACAAGCTAATGTATCAGAAATGGTAATGCGTTTTATGTATCGCTCCCTACAATGTCGGACACATAACTGTAATTAATATGATTAACAGCTAATCATGTGTTGCTAATGTTACACAAGCCATGTTCCCATTCGCCATCTCAGAGTCAGACAGCTGCCTTCTAAAAAATCAGCATTCTTCATCGTAATATACATAACTATTTTTCATATTTCCGATTTTTCAAATCAACAGAAAAATATACTGGAATAAAATGGCTTCTCTTGAGACTCCCCTGCTTCGCAGTATAGTTAATGATATGCTAAAGCCCGCCCCGTACGTTGACGGAATTGGTTACAACATGTGTGTGACGCAGGGAACGTATGGGGATTTCAAACCGCGTCTTTGGTAAACTGCAGTTTTAAGGAGAAAATACTCAGCAATGGTGTTGACTTATGAATTTGCACATGGTTTGACTTAAATCATATTAAAAACACCACATAGACATAGAAACAACATTAAAAACTTATGTAAAAAAATATGTAATAAAATGACCGTTAGCAATGACAACGCATACCACAATCGCTCTTACATTAATGTTATACAAATTTAAGCGCTACTCATGAGTACCAACTAACAACATGCAGTTATTTTAAAGTCTTAAATGGTTATAACAGCCCAACACAAAACAAAACCACATTTGTACATTTAAACAAAAACAAATGAACATTTAACATCATGGATTTACTGGCTGCCGTGTGTCTGGTAGTAATTACATTCTTTTTGGAGTCTTTTCTCCAAAAAGATGATTTTGGGTCCAGCTTTCTATCCTTAAAGTTTTGGTCCTTTGGGGTCTCCAGAACTTCCTGTCTGCTCAGAGCCTGCTGCCAGTGTCACCGTGCTAACATGCTCCACATGTCCACTGGCAGCGAGTTTCTCTAGGCTCATCAGCTCCCTGGAGACGTTTCATTTCTAAAGTCAGCTGCAGCCCGTGTGATCTGGCCCCTGTCCCAGGACCCTTCCATTGCCTACGAATCAAGCCTCTCTCTCTCTCTCTCTCTTTCTCTCTCACACACACACAGACAAACACATACAAAACAAATAAATATAAATATTCCACAAACTACACAGAAAGCTCATTAAATACATTTCAAAAATGATTTGATTCATGTACTCTATTTGAACAGTACTTTCGTGGGAAATTAATGTTTATTTATTGCACAGAGAGATTTTCGATTAGACCACACACATCAATATCAGCCGGGGAAAAAAAAAAATCAAGAGCGCCTTTAACACTGTTCATTAGTGTCCATTAATAATGTGATTGAAGTACAGCATATCGGAGAGAAGAACCATCAATGTGTGGATGCTTAAAGCTGGTTAAGCCATTGACTTAAAAAAAAGAGCAATGTCTCCCCCTAATGGACAATTCTAAAAACATTATTCAACGCTCTGGTTGAGCATTAAATGTAAATAAAGAACAAAGTAATATGTCTCAGATTCATTGCCTAATGCATGAGAGAACCAAATCAGTAATAAAAGGTCTAATGAAGCAGTAAGGCCTGGCCACAGGGCGCCAGTGTTTTTATGTTTATGCTTAGTGAGGTTTTCTTTCCAGTGAAGGAAAAAGCAGCTATCCAGAAGAGAGAAAAGTCACAGATACATGACAGTCGCAGATGGAACAGCAAATTATTGCCACACCAGACAGCCCAAACATTAGTAATAAACAAGAGTAAAGGTTATTTTTAATCAGACCATGTCATCTAGAAGACACATTGAATCAAAAAAATAAAAATAAAAATGGAAAAAAGTACACCAACTCCAAGAACAATCCTATTTGAGCATCCTGAGGGATTTTCAAGGGCAGCCTTGAGATTGAACACAGCATAATTATTTGTGTTATCCGTTCAGATCCTTTAACATTAGTCTACAACTATCTCCTTGGCATGCTGTCCTATTCGTTATATAACATTATATAATAGCGGAACTAAAATTATTACCTAACAAGAAAGGGAAGTGAAGACTTAAAAACATCGTTATACCCAGAATTTAATAAATTGTATTGTAACTTCATCCTTATGTAACAGATCAGGTCTGCGAGTAGGGTTAACAGTTACAATGTAAACAACTGCAGGTATATTAGTTTCTCAATCATCAACCATCAAGCCCCAGAGGGTTAGACATACATTACCTTGGGTTACTGGTCTAGTCACTTCTCTCACTAAAACAGACTGAAATGGCTCACCCAAGATGAGTCAATTGGATGAGAAAAGTAAAGTCACACTCAATTCTCACTCTTTGGTCTGCACATTACGCAATTCAACTTCCTCTGACATCCTGAGAAAGAGTCCCATAAAAATGATGTGAATAAGAAAGCAAAATCTTGTCTTTGTTATGGAAAACAATATACGAGTAATCTAACAATGACTTAAGTAATGATGCAATCATCCTGGCACACCATCACCTTATTATCAGAGTAAATTTAGTGCTCTAAGAAGTGCATTTAGAAGCCCATTAGTGGGAGTTCTCAAAATACACCAAGAAGTGTGTTAATGACATAGATGAAAATACTCTCATGATGACAAGTGGATTGGGTTGAATCTATTTATTTATTTATTTACTTATTTTACCAAAGCCACTTTTCACAGGATGTAACAAGAGGAATAGTTTCTCGTGCCATGATGTTTATGTCGGATTGCTGGGTTCTGGGCTCTAAAAATAACACCTGCTGTACCAATTACTATTATAGAACAATAAGATCAGACCAGAAAAAGACCAGAATTAAATTCATTTAAATTGACTCAAATAATATATATTACATATTGCAAGCTGCAAGCTGCAATATGGATAAGGTTAAACTACATCTACATTTTTGAAACAAATTACTTTTATTCATCAAGGAGACTTTATATTGACCTAAAGTGACAGTAAAGAATTATAATGTCACAAAACATTTCAAATTCCTTGTATTAATATTTTAAATAAATGCCGTTCTTTTAAACTTTTAATTTATCAAAGAATCCTGAAAGGTATTAGTTTCCACAAACATATTAAGCATCACAACTGTTTTCAACATTGATGATAATAACAATAATAATAATAATAAAAACAATAAATGTTTGTACACCAAATCAACATATTAGAATGATTTCTGAAGGATCATGTGACACTGAAGACTGGAGTAACGATGCTGAAAATTCAGCTTTGAATAAATTACATTTTTTTTTAATGTAAAAATACTTAATATTACAGTTTTTCTTTTTTTTAATACAGTAAATGCAACTTTTGTGAATATAAGAGGCTTTAAATGAAAAAAAGTAAAATAGTGTTTTAAACTATGCACAGAACAAAAGTGTGTTGATAATACAACAGCCATTTCCTGTGGTACTTATCAGTAATGAGGAAAGTACAAAGTAACTTACAAATAAGGAAAAATGCAAGGAAAATATTTGCGTGTGCTACAGAGTGTCCTCACAGCG
Organism: Zacco platypus; assembly: GCA_038088235.1. NCBI lineage: Eukaryota > Metazoa > Chordata > Actinopteri > Cypriniformes > Xenocyprididae > Zacco > Zacco platypus. The sequence continues at coordinate 19,057,078 of CM076082.1, read as the reverse complement.
CCAATGCACAACACTAGTTAATGAATGTTAACAAATACCAGACATTCTCAAAGTGTGTGGACACAAACCAACCTGCTTTAAAGTGATTAGGCCAGAAATAAATTAAGATTGAACTCTCACTATCACAGTCCAGGAATGACTAGGAATGACCCTGGTCAACAGCTACAGCTGACTGAAGGCAGATTACCTCGGCGGCAAGTTCTAGAAAAGAGACATTTTAATCTTGTCATTGTGGAATAAAAATACTCAAATACTGGCTTAGGAGTACAGACAGCATTAAAGCTCAACAGATCAGGGTGGGGAATATGAGGATTAATGCTATTTTTAGCTGCAGAGGGCATTGTGAGAGAAACGTCAGAAGTTCATGGGTGCCAGCTTTGTGTCTAAAGTCACACTGAGCATGTTAGCACTTTATTGACATGGTCTTTGTTCGTATGACATCTGTGTGTTACATACTCTAGCAGCCTGAGTCAATCCCACAACAGCGTTTTGCACAGATGTTCTGTTTTAGAGTGCCAGCTCTGTGATGTGAACACTATTACACATACAGGTATGTAATGCCTTGGACCACATCCAGCAGTGACGTGCAGCGTCTGTGTGAGACAGCTGTGCTCGTCATGGCTTTTAGGGCACAAGCCTGTGTGTGAACAATGCTGCGCTCACCCCGCACATAGTAGGACTGAGTTTCATGGACGAATAGAAAGAAGGGCGAAAGGGCAGATTCCATCAAGTCCACAGGGTAAAACACAATGAGAACCTCAAACAGTTTACAATTTCAATGTTTGCGCGGACCATTTCCTAGATTCACAGACGCATGAACACTCACAAATGTTGGGGAGTAAAACTAACAACTAAAAGTAGTGACACCATTAACTTTAATTTCAGAAGAGTGACGGCAGTTCAGCTGTTGTTTTTTCAGTAACTTCTTTCAACAAAAAGTAGCAGCTTTTTTTGTGTCAGGGAATTAAAAAAAAAAACATATTTCAGAGATTCTATTTGCAAATAGCATACTTTGTTGCAATGTCTGGATGGGCTTGAATTTATTTTCGATAAAAATTAAAACAATGTTTTAAAAGTGGAAATAAAGTGTTTAATAATATTAAAAGTGTTTATTGGGTAGTTTTAGGGGAAGGTGTAGGGAGGGTTTTTATTCTCCCAATAAGGCAGCATCCATTTAATAAGGTGCGAGTAGTATCTGTCAATATAAAGTATAGATAGCATCTAATTAGGCTAATATTTACTCTTATTGCAAAGAACTGATACTTTTATATGGTGTAAATAGAATCTATCACTATTTTCACTGAGTGTAAATAGCATACCGTTAAGAAAATGCTGCTATTGTCACTTAGTGTAAATAGAATACAATGCTATTGAATTTTCAGCATCATTACTTCAGTGTCACACGATTGAGAAAACCTTTCCTTCTCTGACTCTGTAGGCATTTTACAACCGTTCCCACACAGAGCGACTTAAAGAATAACATGACAGAATATGCTAATCAAGGACTTTAAGATAGTTAACTCCATATCAGCTATATCAATTCATCAACTAACCATTCAGAGATGGCCTGTTGCTTACTACATGTTGTCACTTCTTGAGTCTTTCCATTGTCCGGCTCCAGTTTGAACATAAAAGACTGAGTCTGCTTATTTGGAGTTGCTAACACTAGCTCTTGAAACTCCGCCCTCTTCTTGGGAGCAGCAGCTTATTTGCATTTAAAGGGACACACACACAAAAGGAGTGTTTTTTGCTCACCCTCAAAAAGTGACTAATTTAACAAGCTATAGAAAAATGATCTGTGGGGTATTTTGAGCTAAAAATTCACATACATACACATACTCTGGGGACATCAGACTTATTTTCAATCTCATAAAAGTGGCATTATATGACCCGTTTAAAAAGTTACAGTTTTATGGTCTGCCTCAGCGGTGCTTGTCAATGTCAAAATGATGGCGAATCAGATCAAAGAAGGCAGTGCTTACTATTTACTGAAGATGTGAGAATTCCAACACAATGCTTTTAGTTTTTACAGTGAAAGAGTGCGTGCATGGTAAGATACAAGTATCTAAAAATGTAATATTCAACAACTGTATTATGATGGATATTTGTAACGACCCACAGTAACATACATCGATGCAAAATACTCAACTTTTTTTAAGGGGAAAAAAAACTTGGGGATTAACTCTTTTATGACACAAACACAAGCAACTACAACTAGAATAATCACAGTGGTTGTTGTTATAATCACTCCAGGACTGTGTGTGGGCATGCCTTTGCCAACGAGTGTATGACTCACATCCTTTTTTCTAGACAGACATGAACACATTAATGAAGAGAATCCCCTTAAGCCGAACCCAGTTGATTTAGAAACAGTTAATGACGTTAACAAAAGTCTGGGCCTCTACTCATCTCCCTCTCTCTGGAAGACGTTCCTTCAGGCTACAAGACAAACACTCAGCCTTCTGAAAAGAACAAGGTTAAGGATTTCGGAATGCCAGAGTAATTTAGATAATGAAACCATGGCTTTAAGCGAGGAAAAATAACATTTTAATTTAAACTTTTAAAAAAAATCCAAGATATCTATATTACTTATCTGAATTAGGTTTCATTTTTTGTATTTTGACTGTGGTGTCAAGAAGCTGCGGGAGGCGGAGTAAAAACCAACATATGGCAATGATGTCAGTATTAGTCAGCATACAACTGTCTGGGTGTTAATGTTTGGAAATGATGACAGAACTGAATTAAATGTGTCTTGCTAACAAGTGACACAAATGTTTTACTATTAAGTAACAAAAATGATAAATTATCAGACCATTTATGAGTGCACATTCACATAGTTTCATATGTCTTGAAACATTAACTCAGACTGTCAGTATGTGAGAGAGGTTGGACCACTTCTATGAAAGTAAATATGAGAAATAATAATTCTCACTATGCCAGCTGTAAGACTGGAAGTCCCACATTTCAGTTAAAAAAAAGCCAATCACTTAGTTTGTTTATTCTAGAATGTTAAAGCATGATTAGAGCTAAAGAAGCAACATTTTTCACACCATTGAGCTCTTAGCTTTGGAACAAATATGCATACTGGGAAGCACTATACAAATTAAACTGAAATGAAGACACACCACAGTCATCATCTGCCTAACAAGGAAAAATATCATATGACACGTCCAATTATATGAATAATTATGTCAGCTCTGCAGAAGCGAGATAAGATAAGAGTGGACTGGACTTGATCTTGATGTCCTTGAGCACAAGATCCTGGGTTGAGGCCTGAACTATTTGACATCCTGCTGTTGTGAACATCTGAGCCTCCATTCATTTTAAAGACAAAAACATGCCAATACTGAAGGGTGTTGTCAGCTATACTATGCCTGCTTCCAATACCCACAATGTGTAGTTGAGAGCATTTTATAGCAGCTCTTATTATTTTGTATGCAATTACTTGACTAGCAATTTATTTGGAGTAATCTAATCTAATTACTGTAACTAGATTACTTTTCCTTTGTAAAAGTAAGGGATTACTCTTTTTTAATTTATTGTTTTGTAATTTAATTACAGTTACTTCTGATGCAATTACATTAAATACTGCATAAATTATACAACAATTCTATATAAAACAATAGTGGATTTAACAAGAGTCAAGAGTTCAAGAGTAATTTATGTAACGGTATGGTTTATTTGAAAGAATCAAAAGTGCCGTTTTGTGTCTGTCTTGTATTGTTCAACTGGTCAAGGATGATATGGGATTTAGAAAGTAATTAGTAATAAGTAATCCAATACTTTTTAGAGAGAGTAATTAGCCCAGTAATCTAATTATATTGTTAAAGAGTGATTCAATGCTATTCCGATCGTGATTTAATTAGATTCAACATCGATTCATTTGGATATTTAACAGGCAAAGTATACTGAACAATGTTAAATAGAAATATTCTTGTATGCTGGAGATTGGGCTAAGAAATGTCAAGCTGTTTCAACCCCATGAATTAGAAAACACAGGAAATACGATTAAAAAGTGTTGAATACAGTGATATTAACTCCTGTATGGTTTATAGAAAAGTGAATGGAGCAAAACAAAACTATGGAATAGGATTGTAATTTTTTCTCAATAATTATTCATTGGAATGTCTAGTATGCAATGGTTCTAACACTCCCCTTTCATGGTCTACCATTTTTTCTTTCACTACACAATCACAGGATGCTGTTCTCATTAATAGAGGGTTTAGCCAATATGCTTCTTGGATTCTGGGTTTGGTTAAAAAAAAACAATTCTAAGCAAAGCAAACAAAGATTTAAAAAAAAAAAAATACATTGAAAAAAGCTGTTGTCACTGAAACTCAAACATCCCCTCTTTTGAATACAGAGTTCAACAAACAACGCTCAAAACGCCTGTTCTCAGCTCTCACGGTTCAAGAGTGCCTGGAATACTAACTAAAAAGAGTAAGGCTTCTATGACATCAGAGCGTGGACGATTATCCTCCTCTCCGGTTCCTCTTAGCAGGGCTTTCTGCCAGGGACCTTCGTTTAAATCCAAAAGCATGTGCTCCTGTTTGGGCCCCAGTGCTGAAAGATTCCTCATTGTTCTCTGGGGCCTGGCAGTTCTGCTAACATGCTGAAGGGGAAGTTTTTGCATTTCTTTACGATATCAACTCCGTCCAAGTTTATGGCATAAGTGCAACGTGTGACCTTACAAGTCCAAGAAAGCCAAATATATGAGTGGAGTTACTATTAAAGTTACTATTCACTTTAAGATACAAGTGTGCATTCATATATATATATATATATATATATATATATATATATATATATATATATATATTATTTTTTTTTTTTTTAATTGTACTGACTCAAAAAAGTAGTGTGTCTACACATATCTTCCCTTCCCTAAGGAAGTACAAAGTATATGGTCAAGTGCTTAAAGCAAATACACAGGAGAGCCAGTCAATGGAGAAATCATCACCATAAAAATACAATCTGGAAAAAACAGCAACTCGGACTGTGTAAAAGAAGTAACTTTGCCTGCAAACGAACATGATTGCATGTCTAAGGAAATCAGTGTAGGTACATTTTTTTCTTGTCAGCATCAATAATCGTGACCAATCATCTTGGAGAATCCAGTACAGAGTGAATTAAGCAGAATTCCTTTAGGAAAGAAGCAATGGTGTGGGTGGAAGGGTGTGTCTGGTCTGGTGGTATGTAGCCTTCATCACTTTTAACTTCCTTCAGGGAAATCTATATGTGGCAGAGTCCCTCAGTGGGCAAACACTGTGGTTTTAATGGACTGTGTTGTAAGCAAACCAAAAAAATGTATGCTAACTAGACAAATATAAAAATGACAGTATGATTTTACGAATAACAGGCATGACAGATCATAACCCCACAAAAAAAGCATTTTCCATCAGCTGTTGCTGTTTACAATTTAAAAAGTGCATTGCAAAGGTTTAATGTTTGTGCTGACTTGCCAGTAATCAAAGGCATTACACAAGATCTGTGAGCCAATTTTTCCATTACTGCTTTAAGTCACTTAACTGACCCAGCAATCTTCCTTCCCTCTATCGCTCAGCATAATTGCTTCACCTGAGCTTTCACACACAGCCTGCTGCAGTACTACAGTATTAATGCAAACTGGGGCATGATATTGTAAAGTTCAATCAGGTCAAGCATCTCTGTGTGTATGCAAAGGTAAAAAGATCTCATTAAAAAGATTTTCATTAGGCCATATTGATTTCCAATCAGCAGCCACGGTTAAGACATCAAACAGGAGAATGTAACTCATCTAGAGGAGGTAAGGTGAAGTCAGTGGGGAACTAGCAGGTCTTAAAAGCTTTTCAAGAAAGCACACAATGACGTGAGTGAAATCACATGCATCTTGAATGAGAGACTCCATTAGTAACTTGCATTTGGTGCCTAAATGACACTGATAGGGGCTAGCAGGCAAATCTTATCAATGGAGAAGATATGCAAACTCTGATTACAGCAGTTAAAGAAGCTAACAGAGCCTCCACTTCAGTGATTAAAATATAAGAATCATTTAACAGTAAATGACAGAATTTTCATTTTTCAATTTTCAACTTTCCCATTAACTTATTAGTTGAGCCAAGTCTGACACTAATTTTATACTAATACTTGAATTAACTTGACTTGAGGAAAAAAAAAAATCCTGAATATCGAATGAAAACCAGTGGTTCTCAACCTTCTTAAAGGGGTGGTTGATTATGATTTCACTTTTTACACTATCTTTAGTTAATAAAGTAATGTAATGTCTGCATTTACAATGGTTTAAAGTTCAATGCAAAGGGAGATATTTTCTTTTACAGAATTCACTAAGGACTACAATCTTTCCAGGTTAGTGACATCACAAACCACAAAGTTTACATAAACCCTGCCCCCGGGAACACGAAACAAAGGGGCTGAGGCCATGTTGGGCTGCTTTAGAGAAGAGGAAGAGTTGTAGAGAGTTGTGTTGTCGCCATGCGTTCATTTCACGCTGGACGGCTTCACAAACGAGAGTCAATTCAACGCCAGATATGCACAAAAGATTAGCAAGACAGCACATGCTAGTCGATGCGTTGAATCAAACATCCAGTTGCATTCTAAAAGTTGTTTCTTCCTGAGTCTCTCCATCAGTGTCTGCCTATAGTTTGAACAATGTAAGGCTGAACACCGTTACTGACAATCATCATTTTGGCTGCGTGAGATTCTTCAACTTTGTTGTGGAACAACTGAAGCACGAGCTGTTAACGCTCCGCCCTCTTCTGGAAAGAGCCGAGCAGCTCACGTGTGCAGCTTTGGCCAATACTGAGCCGGCATTCACTGTGCCGATTAATGAATCTCATAAGTATAATGAAAGGGAAGAGAAGATATTGTTGAATAAAGTCGTTCTTTTTGTTTTGTTTTTGAGCACAAAAAGTATTCTCGTCGCTTGACAAAATTTAGGGTGCGTTCACACTTGTCATGTTTGGTTCGATTAAAACGAACCCTGGTGCGATTGCTCAGTTAGTGCGGTTCGTTTGAACATATGTGAACGCTGCCATCCGAACTCTGGTGCGCACCAAACAAGCGGACCGAGACCGCTAAAAAGATGGGTCTCTGTCCGCTTCCAAATGAAATCTGGTGCGGTTCGATTGATATATGAACGCAACACGGACCAAAGACATGTAAACGAACCAAAAAGAGGACGTGATGTAACAAGATGCGACGCTACAAGTCAGCTGATTTGATGACGCGGAAAGATCGGTGTATCAAAAATGAGTAGAGGGCAAACGTGGAGCAATGAGGAGGTAAAGTGCCTCATCAATATTTGTTTCTGCATACAATGGAGGAAATCCTGGTGCTGTTTTGAATGTTTTGAACATTTTATGAGCTCTTTGTGAGTTCTCAGCTGGTAAAAATAAAGCATATATACACGCATAAAATGATTGTGTTTAATCCAGCACACAGCATTGTTTTGAATGTTCGGTAAGCGAGCTCCGTCGCGAAATATACGACATAAAAGCCGACCAATCAGGTTGTGACCGTATCCCTATGCCTTTGGTTTGGTAACTTAAGGTTCGCTGTTAAAAATGCCAGTGTGAACGCTAAGCGGACCAGGACTATATGTTTTGTTTTTGTTTTTTGGTCCGGACCAAACAGACCAAACCAACCGAACTACAAGTGTGAACGCACCCTAAGGTTGAAGCACTGCAGTCACATCGCCTGTTTTAACGATGACTTTAGTACCTTTCTGAACCTTGAAAGTGTTGATTATATTTCGAGGTTATATCCAGGTTTTCCAAGACGGTGGGAATCTTGGTTCTTCAAAGGAAACAAACAGGTGTAGAGTGGATAAATTAAAATAAAGGAATATCTTTATTCTTCATTGTTTTTGACTAGTTTAATGCTTGATGTCTTATTTTAAAAATTTTCTGAGGTCCCCTGGTTGAGAACCATTGCTAAAAATGACCAATGAACCAAAGCTGTGACAGTACATGTGACTTTTCCTGTTCGATTAGGACAAGATTCCCCAATGACTGAAGATCCCCGAATGTCAAATCAACTTGGATTTAAATCCTCCTGCACAACTAATGTGTAAATATATGGTCACCGCAGTAGAATGAGGACTAAGGTCCCAACTCCCAAGCCAAACAAGGAATTCAAGCACAGCAGCCAGCGCTGCCACTGGGACTCTACACATCCAACAGCCACATTCTGAACCAACCATGCTTCTTTCCATCTCACCACAGCAGGCTACGTATAAAAATAATTAGGGGTTAGACAGAGTTCTCTTTTAACTCAACCTACTCTGGGATAATCATATACAGATGCCATGCAGCCCTTTCCCCTTAGAAGAATGCAAGGGATCTACTGCTACACACGTTTGTGTTTGATAAGATCATGTGAACCGGGAGTCAATGACAAATAAGCATGTCAGAAATTATAAGAGGAGAAATATCTAGAATAAAACATGTGTGTCAAGGTTTTGGAAATGCAATGTATGCATTTATGCTTGTTTCACACATTTTTTTTTAAAGTGCATTTCAAAGAAAGATTTAAGTCGGTATGAAACGGAAGTTGCAATTGTCTTTTCTTCCTATTGTCTATCCAAGAGAAACAGCTTTTCGAGCAAGAAAAAATGTAGGGCTGGATTTGATTTTGTCCATTAGGAATTCATTGTTTTGTTGGATCATTGTGGTTTGCTATTGCTGTAATCTCATTTGAGTGACAGGTTGATCCCACATCATCAGAGATGTCGTTGAAAGAGGAAAGGGAAATTATTTTGATCACAGATGATGAGGGCATAAAAAAACATGCTTGGTTAAAACATTTGTAATATACACCGCAATAATGCAAAAATAAAATGAAATAAATAAATGAGAAGTCAATTTTGATTACTTGTTGACTTTAATGACTCTAAAAAAATGTAACTATCAAGTACTAAAATAATTTTTTGCCTGCATTTTCAAAAAAAAGGTTAAAAAAATGTATTAATGCCTTGAATTTAATATTCTTAATATTGGTCTATAGGAGTTTAAAATGTATCAAATTGCCACTTATGTGTTGGTTACGCCACACTGCCTTTCAAATATTAATAATAATTTAAAACAAAATATCTTCACTGTAAGTTTTTTTAATAACTAAAATATTATATGCCAAACTACTTATGGCAAAAATTTCAACCTAAATGGGACTGTTTTTGTTTGTTTTTTACAGTGACAGGACAGTAACACCACCTAAACACCTCAACACAGAGTCTCACTGCGTCATTTATTCTGTTAGTAGGAAATACCGTTACCGACTACACATTTATCAATGAATAACCATTATTTATTGGTGCTCGAAAATGTAAATATTTACTTAGAGTACACGGCGGACAGTACACAACACGTTGACTAGAGTCCAGCTGAGCCTCTGGACAGTGATCACCGGAGCTTCGTTTACCTGCGGGGTCTCCATGAAAACACTTTGTCGGAACTTTCCACGGCGGATCTCCATCTCCAGCGCAGAGCCCCGAGCGATAGTCGCTCTCGCTGTCTGGTTTCGGCAAAACATTCGCGACTTTTAAGTTGATCCTTCACTCCCAAACAACGCTGTTTATTCTCCCAGACCTGAGACCAAGCCGCAGTTTGGTTTGGAGACACTCCACGTTGCAGCGGATCACTGTCACAGTCCCGTTCATGTAAATCAGATGACGTCCCTCTCTATTTTCTGTTTAAAAAACTACAAAAGCAAAAACGGATGATCGCAAGCACCACACTACCCTGCTGCTCTCACTACAGTGCTGCAGTCTCGCATCTAGAAAGCGTGTGATTGAATTGCAGGGCAGATGAGATCTGACTGAGTTTCCGAGATTGTGAGCCAGGTAAAACAGCGTCCTCTGTCGGCGGTAGCGGTATATCAACAGAACGACACATGATGTCCGTTAAACTTTTCCTGAAATGTTTATGGGGATATGAAACGGGAAACATTTAATAGGTTAATACCTGCTTGACTTGACAAAATGGAGCATATATGAGAAAATGGGAATCACGTAAACTCGATTCAGAGTCAGAAAAGTCACATAAAATGGGGACTGGATTACACAAACACGCCAGTTTCACACAAGGTTTACATGCACGTTTGAGTTGTCTTATCTGAAAGCAACTCTCACTGACAAATCCTTATGCATTCTTAATGTTTTCCTAAGTTATAAAAGATTTTTGATTGTCTAAATTGAACTAAGGTCTACTGGCTTCATTTAAGTATGTGAAACCGGAGGCCCGGGGTCCATTCTTTGTACCTTGCTTAAAATAGCCATCTCGGATGATTTGACAGATGCCACATCTTCTAATCGGGATAACTGATGTCTACTTAATTTGCTTCTTCAAATTAATTTGTGGATTTGATTAAAATATCTGATGAAATTGTCTGATATTACTGCACATTTTTATGAAAGCTTGTTTCCACAGAATAAAACAATTTAAAAGTAAAAGATAATTGTGACTTTTTGTCTCACAATTCTTTATCTCACAATTGACTTTATAACTCAGAATTCTGACTTTATATCTCACAACTGACTTTATATCTCACAACTGACTTTATAACTCAGAATTCTGACTTTATATCTCACAATTCTGACTTTATATCTCAGAATTCTGACTTTATATCTCACAATTCTGACTTTATATCTCAGAATTCTGACTTTATATCTCAGAATTCTGACTTTTTAAATCACAATTCTGAGAAAAAAAAGTCATAATTCTGAGATAAAAAGTTGCAATAATCTTCTTTTTTTTCAGTGGCGGAAACGGGCTTCCATACAATTGCGAGTTTACATCTTTTCTTAGAATTGCGAGATATAAACTCTCAGTTGGGAGTTATGCTCCCAGGTTCACAGACAAGGCTTAAGTTAGTCCTAGACTAAAATACATGTTTGAGCTGTTTTAAATGAAAGCAACTATAACCATAACCGGGCCATAATGTTAGAACTGCCATTGTTTTCTGTTAAGATGCATATCAGTAATGTTTTCTAAGGCACATTTATAAAAGTTACTTAAAAGTCCTAATTGAACTAAGACCTAATCCTGGCTTAATCTAAGTCATGTCTGTGAAACCGGGCAATAATGTTAGAACTGCGAGATATAAACTTGCAATTGCGAATTATAAAGTCAGAATTGCGGCATGTAAACTTGCAATTCTGACTTATTTTCTCAAACTTTTCTAAAATTATAATAGATAAATGAAATGTGTACTGTTTGTTGGGCTACATTATTCCCAAATATTTCCATTATTTCACCATTTCAAATATTTATACAGACTTTTCATTTTTATTCAAGGTTAGGGTGGGAGAACAGCCAAGGTCTGTGTAATTTTTTCTGAGAAGCAAAAGATTTAGCTTAACATGTCATTGTCATTCTGAAAATAGAATTATTTTCCTTAAATAACATGCAGGGGAGACCGGGGATGAAAGTAACAACTTTTATTTGAGTATTTACACTCAGTGGTTGTTTGTTCTACATCTCTCAAAAATTTGATTATTGTCCCTGGTTCAATAGGGTAGGCTACTCTTGTAGCAGTTGCTGGGACAGACTTTAGGTAGGCCAATCACCTGCGCTTAAAAATATGCAACTGAAACTTGTTTGCATGAAATAAGCCTGCCCCTGAGCAGGTTCAAGCTGGACCTGTTGCTATGACAGCAACTCTTGGATGAGCTTCAAAGAATCTAACAAATGTGGATCATGTCAAATTGTGAACAGTAAAATCCAGAAAAGTAATCCACGTATGAAGAGCGGGCCACTGTTCCATAAAACAAGTTTAACAAATAAGCAAGCTTTTTTCAGTTAGTCTGACTCATTGTTGATTTGCTAAGGTGTATTATAATACTGTATTAAAAGGAACGTAAAATCGTTTTCACCAATTTAAACAGAAATGTGAGGTGCAACACTGCCACCTGGTGTTTAACATGAAGAAATTATAATAAGTGTTATTGGCAACTATGCTTATACAAGGAATTTGGTGTTGTGTATTGTACATGATTTTTGCCTGCTGGGGGCATTTAACTGTTCATAAGGAAGATGGCCTGAGGAAAGAAAATGTTCTTGTCCCTGGATGGTCTGGTGCCAGGTGCTCTGTACTGTAGCACTGACCAGATGGCAGCAGATCAAAGTGGAAGTTGCCTGGATGTGAAGGGGTGATTTTGAATGATTTTGCCAGCCCTTTTTCTCACTCTGGATGAGTACAGTTCTTGGAGAGTGTAGGTGTGTACCGATGATTCCCCCAGCAGTCCGGACTATTCGCTATAATCCAAACCAGACAGTTACAGACGTGCAGAGGACAGACTTTACGACTGCAGAATAGAACTGCAGAAGCAGCTCCTATGGCAGGTTGAAATTCTTGAGCTGCCGAAAGAAATACAATAGTTGCGAAGTGTTAATGTATGCATGGAGAGAAGGTCAGAAGGGGTGTAGAATTTGACACCGGGTTTTTACAAATCTGCAATAAAACTCATTCAGGTCATCAGCCAGTTGTTGATTCAATAGTGTCTTGTAATTGTTGATGTCTTTCAGACCTTTCCACACTAATGCAGGGTCGTTGGCTTGCAAGGGAAAGCCTTTTCAGCTTTTTGGAGTAGTTTCTCTTAGCTGCTCTGATCTCCTTTGTCAGTGTTTTTTTTTTTTTCCTGATAATACAAGACTCTGTCTCTACCTCTATAGGCGTCTTCTTTGGCATGACAAAGATGGGTTTTGCTGTGGTTTGTCATTGTTGTATGTTAAACGAGTTTTGCTAGAATATCCTGACAGAGACTGATATATGAAGTTACAGTATCAGAGAGCTCATCCCGTTCAGTGGCAGCAGCTCTTTACAGTCTTTACAGGTTTAGATTATTTATGTTTCTGCCTGTAGGTCGGTATAAGATGAACTAGACTGTGATCAGAGAGCACTAAAGCCGCACATGGAACAGAGTGATACTTTATTGTCGTGTAGCAGTGGTCCAGTATATTACTGTCTCTGGTAGGACATAAAGCGTGCTGTCTGTATTTTGCAGTTCACGGGAGAGATATGCTTTATTAAAGTCCCTGAAAATGATTATAACAGAGTCTCAGTGTTTTGTGTTGTTGCTCTGTGTCAGATCTGATCAGCCAGCTGTTGCAGCACTGTGTTTACACACGTTTGTGGAAGAATGTACACTTACGAGAAGGAACGAGGAAAACTCCTGCGGTGATTAGAAAGCCTTACAATTGACAAAGAGTGCTTCTAGATTGGGACAGTACATCTTTTTCAACACTATTATATCTGTACACCACCTTTCATTGATGTAGAAACATGTCCCACCACATCACGATTTCCCCTCTGATTCTGCATCCCACTATGAACTGAAAATTCCTCTGAATTCTGATTCTGAACATGAAGAAATTTGAGAATGTGTTGAAGCAACTGGAGAACTGTTTTTTAAGGAAATTCATCTAGTTTCAAAATGTTATGTTATGATTTATGAAATATATTGGCTACTGTGATCATTTTAAATTTTCAGCTGGTGTTCTCTTGTAGGTTAACAAATAATAGGCTTAAAAAATTTTTTTATCTTTACCAAATGTTACCGTTTATTTTTAGGTGAATAGGTGATATATTAAGACAAAGAAGAAGCAAGAGAGATGGATCATCAGGTGATTCAGATCATCAGGAGAGTCATTGTGAAAAGAGAAGGAAGTTCAATGGCAAAGACGAACACCACTCAAGAGAAAATTAAAGAGCAGATGCCAATAATTAAGTACGCTTCTTTACTATCCACAATTTTGGAAGATCTTAAAACAATAATGCAAAGCATGGATCGTGAAACGTATACTGAAGCACCAAGTTTTAAATAGAAAAACATTTCAGAATTCTCCATTAATTATAATGCATTATTATTGCCCCAAATCCTTGTTGATGTCTGTCTTGGACTTTGTGTGTTTTTCATTTAGTCACATGTCTTTGTTCCGTTTCCCGCCACTCCTTTCTTTTTATAGTTACTGTCATTATTACTTCCTTATTATCAGCTGTGTGTCATTAATTTGTCTCATTTCCTCCTCTGTTTCCTTTGTATTTAAGCCCTTAGTTTCAGTCTGTTCTTTGTCTTGCATTGATGTTGTTTCATGGTGTCTTCCTAAGGATCTGCTTCGTTGTGTGCATCTTTATTAATCAACCAATTCCATAACAGAACGCAAGACCCAAACTGAAGTAGACCAAGGCAGAGTGGTCGACCTTTGGAGAGGTATGTGGAGGAGTTTCTCGAGCTCTCCCATCAGGTGAGCTGGCCTGACCCTTCTTTCAATGTGTGTTTTTGTATGGGACTGGATGACGATACTATTCGCTATCGCGAGCCAGCTTATTTTTCCCTAGTTGAGTCGATTAATCTTATTTTCTATTTAAATGATTCTAATCTTGAAGAAGTTGAAGAAAAAAAACATTTTTCTCATCCAGCCCCATCGGAAACACACATGGCCTCACCAGCTCATTCCACGCCGGTACCCTCCACATACCACTCCAATGGAGCCATTCATTTCTACCCTCCAATGCTTCCCCGTGGAGATTCTAAAACCATCCAAGTCCTTGGTCCACTGATCAAGATGGCCTCCATCCCAGAGCCTCGTGGTTCAATCTCCTGAACTGCCGGCTTCGCCCTGGTCGCCTGAGTTGCCGGCTCTGCCCTGGCCTCCCGAGCTCCAGGCTCCACCCTGGAGGCCTACTAACCTCCCAGTACCTGCCCACAACCTCCAGGGTGTCTGCCCCCCTCCCTGGTTGGACTTTTTGGCGAGGTTGCACCTTTCGGGAGTAATGTTACAAGTCTGTCTTGGACTTTGTGTTTTTCATTTAGTCAAATGTCTTCCTTTGTTCAGTTTCCCTCCACTCCTTTGTTTCTATGGTTAACAGCATTATTAGTTCTCCTTTGTCGTGCACATCTTTAATCAACCAATTCCATAACAAATGTAGGCTGCATACAGACTTCATATTTGTCTGTAAGGTTGTACATTTTACACACTAGTCTGAAAGATGGAAATATTAATTGTAAACTGTAGGCCTACATTTTAATATTAGTGCTAATAGCCAATAAATTGGATGCCAGGTATAATATTTTCATTAAGCTCAATTCATGACAGGATAATTTGTATTTTTTTTTTTTATAAACATTATCACCATCTTCCTAATATTGTGTTTGTCCCCATTTTGCTGCCAAAACAGCCCTGACCTGTTGAGGCATGGACTCCACTAGACCCCTGAAGGTGTGCTGTGGTATATGGCACCAAAATGTTGAACTAGTTTGTTTAACACATCCTACAGATGCCCAATTGGATTGAGATCTCAAACTCGTTGTTGTGCTCCTCAATCCATTCCTAAACCATTTTTGTTTTATGGCATGGCGCATTATCCTGCTGAAAGAGGCCACAGCCACCAGGCAATACCATTTCCATGAAAGGGTGTTGTAACACCGTGGTGGAACAGGAACAAGCACGACAGGTTTCTAATAATTAGATTATTTTAATAAACAACAGGATTACAGAAGACACGGGAAACACACGCATGGTACGTTTAACGAAGAACAAGGACTGGACTGACACAGAGGGAATTTATACAGATATCACATGAGGATCATTGGAGGGGAACAGGTGATTGACATAACTGATTAACGAGACACAGGTGGTGACGATGAACTCATAATGAAGATGAATCAAAACAAAGAGCACATGACTAAACTGACAGGACAATAACAAAAGAACATGTGACAGATGACAGGACAGGGGAACAGGATGAACAGAGAAACAGACAAACAGAATAAACAGATACGCAGAAACAGATAAACACAGACACGAATATGACAGAAAACGGACACGATTATGACAGGTGTACATGGTTTGCAACAATACTTAGGTAAATGGTACTGGTCAAAGTAACATCCACATGGATGGTAGGACCCCAGGAGAACATTGCCCAAAGCATCACACTGCCTCCGCCGGCTTGCCTTATTCCCATAGTGCATCCTGGTGCCATGTGTTCCCCAGGTAAGCGACGCACATGCACCCAGCCATCCATATGATGTAAAAGAAAACGTGATTCATCAGACCAGACCAGCTTCTTCCATTGCACTGTGGTCCAGTTCTGATGCTCACGTGCCCACTGTTGGCGCTATGCAGCCCAATACGCAACAAACTACGATGTGCTGTGCATTCAAACACCTTTCCATCAGAACCAGCATTAACTTCTTGAGCAATTTGAGCAACAGTAGCTTGTCTGTTGGATTGGACCACACGGGCCAGCCTTCGCTTCCCACGTGCATCAATGGCCACCGATGACTCTGTTGCCGGTTCACCGCTGTTCCTTCCTTGGACCACTTTTGATACTGACCACTGCAGACCAGGAACACTCCACAAGAGCTGCAGGTTTGGAGATGCTCTGACCCAGTCTTCTAACCATCACAATTTGGCCCTTGTCAAGCTCCCTCATATCCTTACGCTTGCCCATTTTTCCTGCTTCCAACACATCAACTTCATTCAACTTCAAGAGATAATCTGAGTGGTCTGTCAGTGGTCATAATGTTATGCCTGATCGTGTAAGAGATCATGGTTCTCCCATGATTCTGAAAACAAAACATTTGACAAACAAACAAAACAATATTTAATTGATTTATTTGAGGTTCTGACAAAATGAAACAAAACTACGCCAAGGGGGAGACTTGACTTGACTTGACTTGACTTGACAAAAGAGAAAACGTACAACATTCTACATTCAACAACGAACCAACACAGGACTGTAAACACAAGGAGAATAAACAGGGTAGCAAACAAGGCAGGTAACAAGGGAAAGACAGGTGGGGCAATTAAACCAATAATCAGGTAACAAGATGGGTGGGGTCAAGACAATAGACACACAAGACAAGAACGCATGGCGGATGAAATACACAGACTGTGCGCTCACAATAACGCCGAATGCCGCCATGAAACCGATCCAGACATGAGTGCCTGGATCCGAACACCACGTGCCCAACATGAAACAAGAGACACGGACAAGAGAGTGCACGGCTCGAGAACCATACGCTCAACACAAAGACAGGACAAAACGGGAGTGTCAGAGCTCTATCACACAACCAAGAAAATAAACTAGACCGAAGTGACAGAACCCTGACAATCAAGACTCATTTCCTTCAGAGTTTTTGGACTAATTTCGTCAAAATTTTATTTGTCACTGGTCGCCACCTACAGGCTTATCAGTGTAATAGATACAATCTTCATCAAGTGTCACTGTTTGTGAATCTGTTTCAGGCATATAGCCTGTATGAGCGCTGCGCTTTCTGGATCAACGGCAGCGTGAAAGCAGGTTTAAAGGGTTAGTTCACCCAAAAATTAAATTTCTGTCATTAAGTATTCACCCTCATGTTGTTCCAAACCCTTAAGCCCTTTGTTCATCTTCAGAATACAAATTAAGATATTTTTGATGACATCCAAGAGGTTTTTTTTATTCCCCAGAAATTACCACATTCAAGGTCCAGAAAAGTAGTAAAGACATCCTTAAAATAGTCAACATGACTACAGTGGTTAAACCTTAATATTATGAAGCGACAAGAATACTATTTGTGCACAAAAAGAAAACAAAAATTACGACTTTATTCAACAATTTCTCCTAAGCTGTTTAGCCTATGTATTTTTGTATTTTCACCTCATACCATGTGCTCACAAACTTTATTCAGTTACGGATTCATAGCTAAGGATTAATAATTAAGGATTCAGTTTGGCAAGAACTGGTACAACAGCCTTGTGTGCTGTAACCCTAAAATTGCCAGCAACAAAAACTGAAACTTTTATGTAACAACCACTGTGTTGACACATGATGAAGGAATGCCTTTGAAAAGCACAAACAAGGTTTTGGTTCAATTAATCAATCATAGCATTCATTTTTTCCTTTATATTTTAACAGTAGGCGGAAATAAACATGTTCTGCTGAAATCAGGCCATTGGACAAGTTCTACTGCTTTGCCTGCCGACTGTTCAGGCTTCAGTAGTTTGCATTAAGAGGTGGAAAAATAAAATGTGTGACCCATTTTTTTTTTGTTTTTACATTTGTTTATTATTATTATTATTATTATTATTATTTTAAAATGTATGTGTGCTTTGTTTCAACCGTTGTCAAATATCTCTACATATAATGTTGCCACAGAGGCTGAAATATACTGTCAACTTATAAGACTTTTTAAGATGGAATGTTAGCAATCAGGTAATCATGAATTCAGGATAAAAGATTTAAATATTAATTGAATACAATCCACTTTTTGGAGGGAAAGGGAGTATAAAAAATTTCATTTTTTTTTAACTCTATAAACCAATATTGTACACTAAAAGAGATTATAAAAGTTACTCATTGTAACAGTTCTATTTAGAGCCATATGACACTTAAGAACCGTTTTATGCTAAAATGGGTAGCAGTTTATTTTACAATCCTGTTCCCCATGTACATACTGTGTACTTATTATAGTAATTGGAATAATTGGGTAATACTCAACCTTTGATCTACACAGACTGTCAACGCACTCAACAGGTACTTGTTATCATTTTTAAAATGTCTATCAATTTTAGATTTTCAAATTGTAACCAATCATGTCTTTTATTTCAGTTTTTTTTATCATATAATGTAATTGTGAGAAGCTCTGTTAAGTTGAGGATACTTCTCTCTTTTCCACTAAGCAAGTAATTGACAGAAATATTGAATTTATTATCCATATTGTTTGTTTTCAATTATTACTAACACACAAACACACACATTTGTCTGGTTCACTATACTTGTAAGGACTCTCCATAGATGTAATGGTTTTTATACTGTACAAACTGTATATTCTATCCCCTACCCCTAAACCCACCCATCACAGAAAACTTTTGGCATTTTTACATTTCCATAAAAACATCATTTAGTTGTTTATTAATCCATTTCCCCCATGGGGACTCCTGGCTGGTCCTCACAATCAGTGTTGGGTGTACCAAATAAGTGTCTGTTTTACCAAATGGAAATATTACTCGCAATTGCAAGTTTATATTTCGCAGTTCTAACATTGTTTAACTAATATACTTAATGTAAAGTGTTACCAATATTTTACTGAAAATTGAAATGAAAATTACTTACTATAGGGTTAGGATGATGTTTAGGGCTTAGGTTTAGGGCTAATTGCACGTAATGATGCATAATTTATAGTTATTACTATAGTAACGACATGCAACATATGTAATAATTATATTGTAAAATAGAGTGTTATCAAACATTTTAATGTAAAACTCTAATAGAGGCCACAAGTTATTATAAGACCAGACAGATAGAGGGCTAAAAAGCATAATAATAACAATAAAAACATATCAATGAAATTCAACTAACAGACTTATTAAAAAGGACCTTTATAACACCACTATGCTTCTATCACTTTCAAAGCATTACTCTTTATGGAACCTGATAAAAAGGGTTATTTAGCACCATAAGTGTAATGATTTGTCACTAAAAGGAGGATCGATAAGCAAGCTTTATTCACAGAAGGGGTAGTCAAACATGCAATGGTCAAACAACAACAAACAGGAATGGCAGAGGATAGGCAGAATCATGGTCGTTAAACAGGTAGAGGGTCAGGTCAGGCAGATATCATTCACAGAACAATGTCCAGGCAGAAAGTACAAGGGGCAGGCAGCAAAGAGTCATAACGATAATCCAAAGGGGTCAGTAACAGGAAGGCAAACACAGACAATAACGCTCAGAAATGCAAAACGTAGTAGAACAAGACTGCATCTGCTGTTAAGTTGTCACTTAAATGATCGATCTGGTGAAACGCCCTAAGAGCTGTAAATGCTAAGAAAGAATTATTTTTCTGTGGCCATGAAAAATTCTCTTGTCTTAGAATTAATTAATAATCAATTCCGAATGTGTCACAGTCTTGTCATGTTTAGTCCAGTCTTGTCATGTTTAATTCATGTCTGTCATGTCATTAAAATAAACCTGTATGTTAGCTACCTTCGTCTCTTGTCAAGCCTAGAACATTACAGAATAACCGACCCTCAAAACGAGTAAGAAAAAGAAGGATGGACTCACCTGTGCTGCAGCTCCTTCTCCGGCCGGAGGCCAGGCCCTACCTGGGCTACATGATGGGGATGCTCCGGAGTGGTGACCGCTCCGCCTCAGCCTGGAAGCCCGGGGTGTGCGCCGAGGTTAGAGTGGGGGTAGACGACTTCGGAGCCCCGGAGTTGAAGCACATGGGTCGGTCCATCGCAGAGCCAGGAGCGGACCACAATCTCATCGACCTGTGGGCCTCGGATCCTTTCCCCACCCAAGTCCTCACCCTCATCCCGTCATCTTCGTTTCCGGTCCCATCCAGAAGCCCTCCGTCTGTTCCCCTCCCTGTTCTCTCCTCTCTGTGTATTTATACTCCCCGTTCTGTTTCTCCTGGTTCGGTTATTGTTTGTGCTTTTCGCGTGTCCTACCTGTTCCTGTGAATATTAAAATAAACCTGTCTGTTAGCTACCTTCGTCTCTTGTCAAATCTAGAACGTTACAGAATGTTCAGAGGATTAACAGATTGATTGATTGTCATTTTAATGTAGCTACACCAAGTTAATCTGATTAACTGACTCAAATATTCATAATTAATTATAATAAATAATCATGAGTTATGCATAATTATTTATATTTCACTTTGAGCTCATTTGCTACAAGAATTTAACAATGTCATAGAGGTGCAACAGTGAGGCTTTACTTAGAATGAAAACAATTAAATGACCACTTCAACATTCTTGTGAATAATATAAAGTAAAAAGACACTCTTTCTTTATTTTATTGCCTCAGTTTCTCATGCCTTAGAAAATAACATGTTAATCATGACACCAGGAGATTATTCCTGTAAAAAGAAATCATTCATTGTTTTCAGAGGCTTCAATGTGCAGCTTATGAGTTTTTCATTGTTGTGTGTTCATGTCTCGTTTTGTGAGCTCATGGCTTGTGGTTTTATTTTCATTGGCCATGTGCTTGTGTTTTTGTCATGTTTGGTGTGAGTACATGGCTTGTCATGTGTTTCCTTGTGCCATGTCAATTGTCTTGACCCCACCCATCTTGTTACCTGATTATTGGTTTAATTGCCCCACCTGTCTTTCCCTCGTTACCTGCCTTGTTTGCTACCCTGTTTATTCTCCTTGTGTTTACAGTCCTGTGTTGGTTCGTTGTTGAATGTAGAATGTTGTATGTTTTCTCTTTTGTGTAGTCAAGTTGAGTGTTTTTCCCCCCGTGGGGTAGTTTTGTTTCATTTTTATTTTTATTTATTTTATTTATTTATTTCTCTTACAATTGAGTCTTCCCTCTTTCATCGCTCAATCATAAATTTACAAAAACAAAAATGACATAAATTCATTTAATTTAATAAATAATTTTAATAGATTCATAACATTTAGATACTTATTAATTGAGTCATATCATTAAATAGAACATTTTGTCAGAACCTCAAGTAACAGGTTATTCCCAACAAATATAGTGTGACATGCAAAGTTTGATGAATATTAAACAATATACCAGGTAGAAATGGTTCAGCAATAATAAGGAAGTAGGATATAACTCATAATGAGGTACTTTGTTATGATTCAGGATTATTATTAGAAGCAAAAGCATTTCATGCATCAATATACATTTAATTTTATATAATATTCAGACTGTAAAATAGTTTGTATGCAAAATTAATGTTCTTTTCTCTTTGACACCATGTTTCATATGAGTTGCAACTATCCATTATGTCCCAAACCCTACCAATAGTTATATAATTTTCTACCACAAGAACGCCATTCCATTAGTTATATAATCATAACATGCCCGTTGCATGCCTGTAAACAAGATAGGCTTGCCTAATCACATTTCAAAGATTTCAAAGAAAGACGCAGTAGCTCCAAGAAAACTGTCAATTTTCATTCCAAACATGTGTATTTATGATCCTTGAACATTACATTAATAATTAATTAATTAAAATACAAACAATGTGGTTTAATTGTATGGTGCCTGTAACACAGTTCTTAAGAACGGGAAGAAGGAGGCGGGAAACGGCGAACGTTCACAAACTTTTAATAATAAAATAAACAAACAATAAAACGAAAGTAAAAGGGCGGCAGTTCCTCACGGCGACTGCCGCCCACACAAGCAAAATAAAACACAACATAAAATCCAGGCCTGGTCCTCTCTCGTCCTTCACTATTGTCGCTCCTCTTTTATGCTTCCGGAGCTCCTCCGTGAGAGATACGAGACCGGTGCGCCGAGTAGCTGAAGCTCGTTATCTCTCGCATCACCGGCCTCGCGCCGTTCCCTCACGGCTCTCGCCCGCCCTGCTCGTCACAGTGCCGTTACACATTTTGGAGGTCAAGCATAGGGCCTACATTGAATTTGTTTCACAATGGGCCTCATTCAACATGAGCAGAATGATATTTTTGTGTGTGTGTAAAACATTTGTAAAGCCGTTTTGACATGAATTTTCAAATTCATGAAAATGTAGCCTATGTATTTTCAAAATGTTAGTTCGTACGAAAGAAATTTACGCCTGCTCCCTATTGTCACAGAACAGAATGTGACAGACAACAGTTCTTATAAAACAACAGAGTTTATTATCAGAGGCACGGAACTTCACAGGGAATGCTGACTGGTGAGTAGACACTAAAGTACTGAAGGAGATGTTGACTTAGCTTATGAATAATCCAAAGTCTCTTTGTATTATTGAAATAAAATGCAAATTAATTACTTAAAAATCATACAATGTGATTTTCTGGATTTTTGTTTTAGATTCCGTCACTCACAGTTGAAGAGTACCTATGATAAAAATGACTTCTACATGATTTTGTAAAATTGGCAGTGTATCAAATACTTGTTCTCCCCACCGTATGTGTGGCTTGCAATGGTTGTGACTCCGTGACACCTATCAAGTGTAAATGGCTGTAAAACATTTGAAAGCTCTGAGTTCTTTAGGCAAACTGATGACACCTGTCAAATTTAGAATTGATTTTAAAATTTTATTATTTTCTTATAAAGCCCTCAACAATTTGGCCCCTCAGTACCTGACTGATCTGCCCTGTCCATACACTCCTTCTAGAACTCTGAGATCCTCATTGCTTTTGTGACAGCAGGTCCAAAACTTTGGAACAGTCTACCTCTTGTTTCTCCCTCTGTTTCTACCTTCAAATCTGCTCTAAAGACTTATTTATTCTCTATGGCTTTCAGTACTCCATTACTGGTTTGATTATTGTCTTCTATTGTTGATTTTTCCTTTATTGGTAGTTTTATTTTTCTATGTTTTTGTTTTATTATTTTCTGTACAGCTCTTTGGTCAGCCTTGGTTGTTTTTATGTGTTTTATAAATAATTATTGTATTGTATTGTGACACTATTTCACAAGTTTGTTTGGACCGTTTCATTTATTTGTTTGTTTGTTCGTAGCTGAGAGTTGAAAACTTTGGGTAAAACATGGCACTCGGCACTGTCACTTTTCACCCAGCCATCCAATCACAGTGAAGGAGAGGCAGTACAAATACTACACCGACCAACCATCCTACTTTTGACTGAACAACAATGGGGAAGTTAATATGGCTAGTTACTGCAGTAATATTCTTCAAAATGAGATACTGGTAACATGGATATTCGGTTGTGGCTAGAAGGGATACATCTACATGTCTTTGTTTGGTTTTCCCTCCACTCTTTTGTTACTATGGTTACTGATTTGATTTCATCATTAGTTCATTCTTGTGTGTCCTTAATTGGTATTGTTTGATCCTATGTTCTCCTTGTATTTATACCCTCAGTTTCTGTTCAGTCTTTGTCTAGCATTATTTAGGTTTTAGTGTCTTGTGTGGATTGTTCTCCTGGTATTTTCGCCAGTTTATGATAATTAAACATTGTCCCTGTGTATTTCCGTCGTTGTGCAACGTGACCAGCAAGACCGTAACAATCGCTTTAAAAAAGGTGTACATGAATAATTAGTAATTAATAATAATAGTTAGTGTCAAACAGGATTTTTGGCTGGTAGATACATATGCTGGAACATTAGACTAATTTTGGATTTGTTAGATTATTAATATTTAATCAGAGGCTTTAATGGTCTTTCTAGATTTCCACAAAGCTTTTGATACAATTGAGCATCAATTTATGTTAAGAGATTTAAAGTTTTTTTGGTTTGGGGGAGAGATTTAGAGACCGTTTCTCTGTAGTTCAAAGGTGCATCACAATAAGGTCTTGAAAAATCTCTGCATCTCGACAAAAATAAGCGGGGTATGTATCAAATTAAGGAAGAATGTTGCAGCTTTCAACGCTGACAAAAAAGAAAGGTAAAACAAAATACTGAAATTTTACATCTGTATAAATAAACATACTGGTATAAAATCGTGAGTCTGCTTCCATTTCAAGATCGGAAAAAGTTCTAGGGTGCATGACAAATGAAAATCACAAACATGACACTTGTAAATGAGATAAAAAGTGCAATTATTAATAGGCGTATAGAAATTTATCTCAGATAAAAAAATAAAGGAAAATAAAGTGATTGACTCCAAAAGCGCTGATAGAATCAGTGATATAGCTCAGTTTAGCTAATGCAGTCCATTTAAAAAAAAAAAAATTGACAAACAAATGTTTTTGATCGATTTGGTGTAAATGAATTCTGAAACTAGAATGAATAACTATTTTGCTTTGAATGTTTTCTCGGCCGCTTTACAAGCTACTTCACCGTCATCTTATATTAAGTGAAGTTATTAAACGTAATTTCGGGAGGAGTACACCCATCTAATCTTCCAATTAATACAAAGGTATAAAACCAGCATCTTGCCTCCTTCCTGTTGTTAGTTCTTTCGGCATCCCTCCTCCTCCTTTTTTGAACAATTTTGTCTGTTATAGGAGGGTAATCGGAGCTCAAGTAGAATATTCTCTCTGAGCCCCTCAATAGCAGACAGCAAGCCAAATATGTTTACCACTTACGCTAAGATTATATGGCCACGTGAACTCCTTAACTACTTAATAACGTTATGTGTGAAAATAAGCAGTACTGGCGAATTTCAATTGTCTCATTACTCTGTGCATTTTACAAATATTTGGGATGCAAAATAGAGCTACGAATTTGCAATATACGCAAAATTGTGTATGGAAACTGCTCAAGAGCAGATTTTTTTGGCAAAATAAGAAAACTTTTGTGACAATGCAGTTTTTTTAGGGATGACATCATCACGCACACCATTTTATCAGTAAAAGCCCAACTGGATGGAAACAGCCTTGAGACGGGAAATTTCACGAATATTTCATTTGCGCATATTTGCTTTGTCGATAACATAACATTGCAAAAACTGGATGGAAACTTGGCTATAGTCAGCAACCAAAGGGAATACATTTTTGGTGAATGTCAGTTGTTTGGTGCAGTTTTGGCTTATTTTTGTTGAATTTGTTTGATTGTAACATTATATGCTGTTTAATGCCATTGAAGAGTCAGCAGTCACATGGAAAAAGCTATAAATATGTCTTGTTTAACAGTTTGTTCACAAAATTTGAATGTATGCGGTCCATAGTGAATTTGTTTGAATGTCATTGTATAAATGTATAATGGCCTTGTAAAATGGCTGAGTAGTGAGTACAAAATGCCTACATTTTGAGCTGATTAAGTAACATAGCGGTGACGTTATACTATATATGATTTGGTTATTTGTATTTAAGGAGTTATATGATGTGCTTTATGACCTGTTGTGCAGGCTAGGTTTTATGTTCCAGTAAAAACAATTTTGATGTCAAGACATGTATGATGTGGAAACCCAGATGGTAGGCCAACCTGGACTATGAATCTCATCTCCTTTCATCAGCAAGAAGACCCGTTACCTTGCCTGGTAAACTCACTGCCAGGAGTGATTGGATAAACATTTGGGTGACGATTATTTTTCTCCTCTTTCGTTTTTTTTTACTGAACTGGATTCAACATTTTCATCCTTTTTTCTTTTTTTTTACATCTTACAAACTGAATTATTCTACACATGGAATGAACTGAACTATTTTACAGATATTGAATGAACATGATTAGATTCAACATTTGTATTTATTTTTATTGTTTTATACTTCTTTGTGTGTTACACAACGTGCTGCCCAGGGAAGCACAGAGACAAGGAGTAAATATAATAAAGTCTTTTAATGATGTTGCAGGGGAAAACAGAGAACCAAACCCGTCTATATACAAATGAGAACGGACAAGGACTGAGGGAAAACACAGGGGTTATATACAAGAGTAAACACAGGGAGAAATGAGGAAATTAACAAGACACAGCTGCTGATGATGAAACAAACGAGTGACGGGAAAAAACAAAAACAAAGAGCACATGTGAGACATGACAACAAAACAGTCTGAAACAGAAACACACGTAACTCTTTCTCCGCTGATCCATCAATTTTTTTTTTTTTTTTTGTGTCATAGTAAAGTGTTTCTGTATTCAACATCTGGTCTCCAGAGTAAGTTTTATATCTTTCCACCTCACTCCTAGAACTGCTCCAGTAGGTAAGTATTGTATTTGAGGAAGCAAGTGCTACATATAATTGGCGAGCCAGCCAGGAGTGGACAAGGCAGATATAAAACTAATAATCAGAGATCAAATAACAGAGTTTATACTGATTCATGAGGTGGTAGTTCAAACAAGTAGTATAAAAATCCCTAACTTTATTATAGTTAGTGGGGTAGTTTGGCACAGAAGCTGATGAAGAACTATATGACTTCTTATATGAGTCTATTCATGGGATAACTGCAATGGACTCAGTCAGAGACAGACAAACAGGTTATAGTAGAATATGCATATGACACAGCCATGCAATCCCTTTCACCTATGTTGCCACACAAGCTCTGAATTGAAAGATATAGCAAAACTTGCTGGTAGAGATTTAACAGCTGTCATCAAAGAACTCTCTTTCATCAGTGAAGCTGTTGACCTAGAAAACCTCAGAAACCCAAAATTCCAAAAGTACACCTGAAGTACAGAGAGTAATAGCTGAACACATAGTCAGAAACAAAGAATTTGTTGAAGTACACACACTATTCAAGTACACACACCCCTGAGGCTTCAAATGTTCTCTGGGTGTTGCCCTCACCCCAACAGTGAAGAAGACTATGAGACACGCTGTTCTAATGTAGAGCTGCTCCTCAAAAACACAAAACAGCCAGACCTTTACAAGTCACGAAA
This sequence comes from Zacco platypus, assembly GCA_038088235.1. Classification (NCBI taxonomy): domain Eukaryota; kingdom Metazoa; phylum Chordata; class Actinopteri; order Cypriniformes; family Xenocyprididae; genus Zacco; species Zacco platypus. The sequence continues at coordinate 19,029,913 of CM076082.1, read as the reverse complement.
AGTTCTTGAAAGCCTTTTATCACCTGCTATGACTTACTTTCAAAGGCTGCAAGTGATGCTGAACACTGCCTGCAGGAGGGGAGGTGTGCCTGCTAGCGACCTTTACCGGCAGCTTTTAAGACAATTTGTTAAGGACTGTTGTGACAACTTGTTAATATCAGAATTGCAGCTAGATCGAAGAAACAAAACCCAGCTACCTTTTCAGAGCTCCTCCTGTTACTTCACATGGCAAATGACAAGAGGATCTCCAAAGCATCTCATATGAAGCAGTCAACACCTCAAAGTGCATCTCATTATAAAGTTGTTTATTTCAAGTATGCGGAGGAGTGCACCCCATCACGGTTTACTTCTGATTCCAAGAATGAAGTTCAAGACCTAAAAAGACAGATAGCTGACTTACAATCCCAGCTCACACAAAGCACTCAAAAAGACAGTTGAAAGACACAGACTAAGCAAGCTGCCAAACCAGTAACACCCAAGTCAGTTGTTACAAAGTCTGCAGCCGACACTCCCACTCCTCTAAAGGCACAATTTCATGGCTGAGATACAAATATCAACAAAAACAATAGCCGAAACCCTGGTATTGCTTCAGGTGTGGAGAGGATGAGCACATCAAACCCCAGTGTCATGGTATCCCAAACTCCTCACTAGTAGCCACAAAACAAAGACAGGTAAAAGTAAAATAACTAGTGTGGGATGTTGAATAGCATCTCTAAACCTGATCATTTAAAATAGTTTCAGTTCTGGTAGGGGGACAAACGGGGACTGAAACACAAGCAAAATGTCCCAAGAAGAAACAAAACCTCTTCCGCACATTTCCACACCAGAAAACAGTCAGTCACCCTGCCAAAAGGATTGATTGGAACAAAGAGCACCACAGAAGTGACTGTAGGTGAAAGATATTGTAGCTGTTTGTTAGATACAGGCTCTCAAGTGACAAAAATCCCCAACTGACCCTTTGGTGGCAGTTTGATTGACAGGCGATCTAACCAATCATAAACCAGAATCTGCCACTTTGTCCGACAAAGCAGTCAGGGGAGTTAGTAGATTAATGTCGGTGAACTTGAACTTGAAAAATTGTGTGTATTCACGTCTTTCTGCGCTTGAAACAACATTCCTTCTGATGTCCATTCATGTTTATTTGATGCTATAAATGAACTCGAATGAAGAGATGGTTGGTTCACGAGCCGATTGAAGGAGCTACAGTGATCTGTCACAACACATTAAAGAGCCACTATACCATATTTATCGTTTAAACTTCTTTAAAAACTGTTTCATATCAAATGTAACCTGCTTTGTCTTGTCTGTAGACACATTGTGTAATTTTCACTGCATGAAAACATGATGAGTGGCTTGAGAGCGCATGGCTTGTCAGACATAGCAACAGTAACTAAAGTGGGTGGGTCTTTGTGAAGGGCTAATTCTTTCTATCAAGAGAATCTGCGCCTTCTACCTATCCATTCATTGAACAACTTACTTGAAGTAGAAGGAGCTAATGACAAAGAAGTCCCTTACTTTGGGTATGTTGTACCCTGCCATCAGTTAGGCACCAACACCCTGGATATCCTTTATGAACAATATGCAGATAATGCATCTCAGAATTATGATTCTTTTGCCTTACAGCTGTAAAGTTGTCTTGAAGATTCTTGATGCCAGGAAAAGATGGTCTGTTGATTCCAGTTTGGGAGAGGTGAGACTACACAGCAGTGGTTCTGAGACCATCATCACAGCTAGTCAGACCCAAGTCCTCAAAAGAACAAGGAATCTAAGAACACTGAACACAGGAAGATGGGTGATGGTAGCGTCAGCAAAATCAGCTCCCTTGCCAGGTGGCATGCTGGTGACAGATGGTCTTGCAAGTTTACTATCTAAACTTCCACATTGGATATCGGTTATCATTAAGAATGAGTCAGACCATGATATTACCCTGTCTACAAAAGCTGTGATAGCAGAAATACATACCATTAAGAGTGTTCAGTCCACTGAGCCTCTCAACTCAGACTCCCAAACAAAACCTGATTACAAACCAAAACTCAGTTTTGACTTTGGAAACTCTTCAGTAACCAGTGAATGGAAAGAGTGGACAACTCAAAGACTGAACTCCATGCCAGAAGTGTTCACACAGCATGAGCTTGATTTTGGAATGGTGACATAAGAATCTGTGTAGACTACAGAAAACTAAACCTTCAAACAGTAAAGGGTTCATATGCCTTACCTAATTTGGAGGAATCCTTCTCGACCCTGGCTGGGTCCAAGTGGTTCTCTGTGCTGGTTCTCAAATCTGGTTTCTTCCAGATTGAAATGGAGGAAGCCGATCAGCACAAAACTGAATTTGTCTGCCCACTAGGATTCTTTGAGTTCAACAGTACCTCAAGGGATAACAAATGCCCCTAGAACACTCCAGAGGCTCGTGGAATGCTGTATAGGAAAGCTGAATTTAAAGGCACAGTATGTATTTTTTTTCACCGCTAGGGGTCGCTAAACTTTTCAAAACAATAACAAAGGCGTAGTTTGATGATGCAGTGAATGAGTGGAACATGGAACTTGTCGTCATGCCGATGGACCTAATAATGTTTATGGGGAAATAATTTTTATGGGTGAGTGAATGCATGTTTTCTAACATGACTGTGGTATGAAGCTGGGCGTGGCCGAGAATCGCGGGCGCGATTACTATTGAGAGATAGATATCAGCGATTCCAGGGAATAATGGAAAGAGGAAATTTTATTCTACCGAATTACTCACAAGTGCTGAAATGCTACTCATACAGGCCAGTTTATTTGATGTATTAAAATTGTGAGGTAACACAGTGCTGTTTCACTTGGTCTAACATTGGTCTATTCTCTAGGATTGTAATGTTATTCTGTGTATTAGTTTGTTGGCTGTATGAGACTTAACAGTAAGCTAGATCAACATTACAGTATCATACTGATGATATTCTTACATTTCGTCGTGTTGAGCTATATAACATTAATTAGTCTTATGTAGCCTACATTTGCTTACTTTGTCTTATAACATGCAAGTGCGGCATCTCTGTCAAGTCGATGTTGCAAAAAAGGGCTTATCTCTCCTTCCCTGTGCATACCATATGACACTACATGTTCATACAGACTTGGATCATGAAGCTTATACTTTCTCAAATAGATTATACATTTGATTATGAATATAAATAATATTAAAACAATGAAATTTTAATCTTCACGTTGTAAAGTTTTGCAGCGCGTTTCTTTTTTTTTTAATTGATCACTGACATACACACACATAAGTGAAACAAAGGAAGAGAGAGAGAGAAAAAAAATCTAACATAACATATAGATGTATAAATATTGTAATGTCGACAGAGACAGTAATACGTTTGTACTATAGGTTATTCCAGTGTGATATATTAGTGAATTTTATTAATAATTACATAGTTAAGGTGTTGAAAAAAAAAATGAGATATGGATGTAAACAATCCTAGTAATAACGATAAATTGCAGGGTGGGTTCAATGTGGGCCCAATATGGGCTTTAAATATGGGCTCTAGATGGGTTTGTCCACAGGTTCCACAATGGCCCTACCGTGATTAGCCCATATGAATCTCATAGAATCTGAATGGGGCTTGCATGGGGCACAACTGGGTAACAAACATAAGACCCATACTGCCCCCATGAAGCCCACACATGATCTACCAGGGCCCAGCATTCAGCAAAAGAATAAAACTAATATAATAGCAATAATTGTAATATTGTGTTTGTGAATATTTTTACAATTTAAAATGTTTTATACTTAAATATGTTGTATCATTACAACATTATGTTGTATCATTACATTATATCATTACTCCAGTCTTCAGTATCACATGATACTTCAGAAATCATTCTAATATGCTGATTTGCTGCTCAGTAATTCTGATTATTATCAATGATGAAAACAGTTCTGCTGTTTCATATTTTTGTGGCTGCTGAAAAATTGTGACAAAGCAGCTTTACAGTAATAATTGGCAAATAATTTTTGGATGCACAGCAGCTCCCAAAGAAAATGGTGTCATTATCCAGCTTATTCTATATATTTGTATTGATTCATTCCGTTGCAAAGATCATTAGTTATTAGTCTGATTAATTGAAAACAGTGATGTAATCGTCCAGCTCAGCTCAGTACGCATACAACGGCGCCAATGCAGGCATACCAAAAACCAAAAACACTGCTGAAATATCCAGCAAGTGTCCCCAACCAAGCAAGCCAAAGGCAACAGCAGCAAGGAACCAAAACTGCAACAAAATGGAGAAAGAAAAAAAAACCTTTGGAGAAACCAGGCTTAGTCGGGGGGCCAGTTCTTCTCTGACCAACAGTGAACACTTGCTTGATTGATTCAGGCAGAGTTACAGGTCATAAGTCCGATTTGGGATTGCAACAGTCAAAATATTTAATCCAGTTCCATCTACCATAATTTCCGGACTATTGAGCGCATCTGAATATAAACCGCACCCACTGAATTTTTAAAAAAAATATTTTTTTGAACATAAATAAGCCGCACATGTCTATAAACCGCAGGTGCCTACAGGTACATTGAAACAAATTAACTTTACACAGGCTTTAACGAAACACGGCTTGTAACAAAAATAAATAGACTTTTTCCTCATAGTTGGGAGGGAGCTGTTGACACAGACTCGTCCGTACCCTGATGGACAGGTCTTTACGTCTCATAAATCTGAGACACCACAATGGTCCACCTCTAAAATCCTCAAACTTCAATGCGGTGGCGATTGTTTTGGCTTTCAGTCGGATCTGCACAGTTGAAACACCTCGGCCGTCTGCTCTCTGTGTGCTGACCCAGTCTTCGAGCTCATTTTCTAGTTCGGGCAATCTGCTTTTCTTCCCTCTGAAAGCTTTAGTTGTCTTTTTGCACTGAGTCAATTCCTCATGCTGCTGTTTCCAACGTCTTATCATCGACTCATTAAGACCAAGCTCCTGTGCGGCAGCTCTATTTCCTTTTCCAACAGCCAGATCAATCGGCTTCAACTTGAAAGCTGCATCATATGCATTTCTCCGTGTCTTTGCCATGATGACGGTGACAAAATGACTACCGTAATCAGAATGATGGGAAGTTTAAGCGCGCTCGATTTAATCGAAACAGTAAACAAAAAAAGTTGTTTGACCTTAACCCGTTCGGCAATTTCATTGGTCTAACGAAAGCTTCAGACGTTTACTTGGGGATATGTGCCACTGGCTGATGTGTCAGTAAGGCCCTCACAAGGGATGAGCTAGTTGACACAGTTTCCACCGACTCCCCAGGACCATGCTGCTGCCGCGCACAGGTGCAAGTTTACCATCTGACCCGGACACGGCCTGGATCCAGCCAATCAGGTTAAATGGTTTAGAGACTAAAATTAGCGTAGACGCCATTCTTCTTCTGATGTAACGAGTACATCCGGTGTTATAGGAAGTGTTCCCGGTTCCGGCTGACCTGATCATTGCAGCCTAACAATCCTTTCATGGATATGAAGACATAAAGTGATAATGTGTCATGTGTATGCCAGGTTAAAGAAATGTGTTTTTAGTCTAGATTTAAACTGACAGAGTGTGTCTGCTTCCCGAACAAATGCTAGGAAGATCGTTCCAGAGTTTAGGTGCCAAATAGGAAAAGGATCTACCACCTCTGGTTGATTTTGATATTCTTGGTATTAACAACTGGCCAGAATTCTGAGATCGTAACAGACGCGAAGGACTATAAGGCATTAAGAGCTCACTCAGGTACTGGGGAGCTCAGCCATTTAGTGCTTTGCAAGTAATAAGCAAGATTTTAAAATCTATACGATGTTTAATAGGGAGCCAGTGCAGTATTGACAGAACCAGGCTAAATGGTCATACTTCCTGGTTCTAGTATGGACTCTAGCAGCTGCGTTTTGGACCAGCTATAGTTTATTTATCAAGCGAGCAGGCCAACCACCCAGTAGAGCGTTACAGTAATCTAGCCTTGAGGTCATGAACGTATGAACTGTTACGCATTTGTCATTGAGAGCATATGTCGTAGTTTAGATATATTTTTAAGATGGAAGAATGTGGTTTTACATATGCTAGAAATGTGGCTTTCAAATGAAAAGAGCACACCCAGGTTCTTAACTGATGAAGACGACTTAACAGAGAAGCCATCAAGTGTTAGACAGTATTCCAGATTATTATGTAAGACTCTAGTAAGACTAATAGAGAGATACAACCAAGATCTGATTATAAGAGCAAATCATTTGTAACTCTAATGAGAGCAGTCTCAATACTATGGTACGGTCTAAATCCTGACTGGAAATCCTCACAGATACCATTTCTTTCCTAGTAGGAACACAGTTGTGATGATATTACCTTTTCTAATATTTTTGACAGAAAAGGTTGATTGGAGATGGGACTGTAATTAACTAATTCTCTGGGATCAAGTTGTGTTTTTTAATAAGAGGTTTGATAATAGCCAGCATAAAAGTTTTCGTTACGTAATCTAGTGATAAAGATGAATTAATGACCTTAAGAAGAGGATCTATGACCTCTGGAAGCATCTCTTTCAATAGCTTAGTCGGTATAGGGTCTAACATACATGTTGTTGATTTTGATGATTTAACAAGTTTAGACAATTCTTTCTCTCCTATAGCAGTGAATGAATGGAATTTTTCCTCAGGGATACTACAATACACTGTCTGATGTGATACTGTAGTAGACAGTTGCATGGCTATAATTTTCTCTCTAATATTGTCAATCTTGTAAGTAAAGAAGTTCATAAAGTCATTAGAGCTGTGCTGTTTGGAAACATCAGACATTGAAGCTGTAGTTCTCGTTAATTTAGCCATTGTATCAAATAAATACTTTATAAATAAGCAGATCTAGCGGTTTTTAAGGCCTCTCTCTACTCAATCATTCTCTCTCTCCATGAATACATATGTTAATGCCAAGTGGGACTGTTACCTAGCTGAATAATTAAAGGCAACCTTTTTTGTATGTAACAGCCCTTGCCTTCAAAAACATAATTTATCAGTGTTTAGATTCGGATCTTATGTTGGATACCTTAACAATTCAGAATTATGTTATTAAACGTGGTTATTTTACAGCGCTGTTACTCATCATCGGTTGCTGTGAAAATTCAGTTTTGCCTCAGGTGAAAATGGCAGCTATATAGCCACAAAAAGCATCAGTAAAGCATAAAATCTATTAAAATGGAATGTGTGACTTGATTAATGACATGCAAAACAAAAGTACACCTTACTGTCAAAAAAATAAAATTCCTCAATTTTAAGCCACACCAACATAGGCCTCGAGGTAATTTACTGTTACGCGCCAAAAAAAGACTAAATTAGTGAATGGCGAACGTTACATTAGTTTAAAGGTCATTTCAGTTGCCAAAAAAAGTTCCCTATGCTTAAAAACACAGAAAACACAGACATGTTTAGAAAATATTAATTTTACCTGCTTATTTCCTAGATCCACGACCTCGAAATTTCCAGAAACGACTCTGAGGGGCTTCAAAAGCGCATCTGCTCTACTTTTGAAAGAAAATGTATCCTTGCGCCTGGGCGGGAATTATTGTAGTTTGAATATTTAAAATCTTTATAGTTGTAATATATAAATATTTTTGCGCTTATTTTTGGCAAAAAATTACATGACATGATATGAAATTATGTGAAAAAAATCATAATTAAAAACAGTCGAAGCAGGACTACTTTGTCAAGCTTAATGTCGTCAGGTGGTGACTAGGTCATATAGTATTTGGGTGCATTGTGAACTTTTGCAGCCCGTTTATGTATTTGGTTGCACTGATATGTTGCAGCACGTGTTGTCAAACTGACGAAGACGCTTTCTTAATTTGCTGGTGTTTTTTTTCTATTTGCATGTGTTTTCTTCAGTTGCAGCGCATTGAGCTCTCTGATGAGATACTGATACTGATAAGTGTTTTCGGGAAGGACCGTTTTACATGCAAATTACTTCGAATTTACTGATATAATATGGGCCTATTTACAAAAATTTCATGAATGAGGCCCGCTGACACTAGGTGGTTGATGTGTTGATGTCACTTTTAATAATATTTTATATATTTATCTATTGTATCAATCGACTTTAAAAAGTACAACAGCAGACAGAAAAGTGTTACAGGTATATCTGTCTGGACTCTGTGTGTTGACATTTCCCTTGTCTTCATTGGTTCTGTGTTTCTTTGATTTCATTGGTTTCTGATTTGAGTTCATTATTAGTTCTTGTCAGCTGTGTGTAATTAATTAGTCATGTTTGCTCCTTGTGTTCCTCTGTATAGAAGCCCTCTGTTTCTGTCAAGTCTTTGTCGGTTCTCGTTTGTAGTTGGATGTTGTGTGTAAGCTTGTTTGGTGTTTCCCTGGATCACATTCCTTTGTTTTATTAAAAGGTCTGTATTCCTGTATGCTACGTCTGGAGTGTTCCTTAACCACATAACCCATAACAATAAGTAGATCATTCATTCACCACATTTAATCCAATTTTATTAAAAAAAGATCCAAAGTTTCCACACTTGAACAATGGGCCAGTGACTATTCATAACAAGGAACAGAACTTATCTATTAAATCAAAGAGAAACTAAAACTGAAGTAAGTGTTTTGTTTAGCATGTGTTAGATGGAAAGAATGCATAAATATCGAGGATTTTTTTTCATACGGAACGGAATTTACTTCCGGGAATCTATCGTGCCATGTCACGACAGCAACACTGATTATAATGGGCTCTGTTTGCTTTTTGTCTTGGTACAGTGCAATTCAAAAAGAAAGGTGTGGCATCTGAAATCAATATTAATAGACTAGGTTTCTTGGAAAGTCCAATGGGCCCATCACTCACAACAGTGTATTAGCTGTTATGCTGCTAATGAGCAGCTTTCCACAATCATGTTAACAGTATTTGCATTAGTTGCTCATCATAAACTGACCTAGGCTACAGATATTACATTTACATTTAGTAGACACTTTTATCCAAAGCGACTTACAAGTGAAGCAGTTAGGTGCCTTGCTCAAGGGCACCTTAGTCATGTTATCGAAGGTGGAAAGAGTGCTGTTCATTCACAATCCCCGGCGTGGGAATCGAACCGGCAACCTTCAGGTTACAAGCCCGACTCCCTCACCATTAGGCCACGACTATCACTTTATGATTTTTTTTTCTTCATTTTCATCAAAAACAAACTTCCTGCCCAAAATTGGCAGGGCAGAATGTACAAGGAAATTGTCACAAGGCTTTTCTGAAATGCCATATAAAAGACTCAAGGAAATAAATTCACCCTTTTCACAAGCTATCTATTAACAAACATTTTCGGAAGCAACAACACAGATATAGAGTCATTACCGTGCATCTCACATGCAGTACCAGCAAGATTATTAGTCACTGATTATCTCAAGACAACATTTTCTGCTGTAAATAAACACTGGGACTGGAGGAAGTGAACAGGACAAACTTGTCACGTCCTGTGGCACGTCCACCATAGCTATCAGGATTGGACTCAACCATTAGGCAAAGGTAGGCGTCTGCCTTGGGCCCCCGAAAGCCAAGGATCCCCTAAAATGCATTTTTTTTTATTATACAGGACAACCGTCTGTGTGTCCGCTTTAAATGTGCTTTTTGTAGAAAATGCAGGGAAATATGATATCAGCGATGCAGAAAGCGCGGAATCCATTCATAAAAAGGGAATTTACTGTGTAAAGCGGAATGTCACAGACTGAATGGCGCAGGCACTCGGTTTACTAGCAAGCGCGACGCTCGCAGTGCTCGTCTGAACAATTCATTCAGAGACACAAAACATGCAGGATTCATATTTAAATAGTATTTTGGCCGTTTAAAATTGACATACACTAGTCCATATCGCTATTTGATTGAAGTGTACCGGCTTGCATTTGATGTAGCCTATTCATCTAAAATTTGAAAAATTTCGTGACATTCCACATTAAACAGTAAATACCATTTTTATTCCGTTTATGTTTTTTTTAAATTCCGTTTTTACATGTCTTATGTCCGTGTTTTCTGCATCGCGGGAATCATAAAGGGCCCTACACTTCGTGAGCATTTTACCGTTTCATTTGAGAGAAATCCCGTCATACCATGGAAAAAAGGTCTTCAAGGCAACCCGTCAAATTAAAAGTTTGGTTACACTCTTTAATAGTGTCTAATTTTAACAGTAAACCTCTTTGTGTAGCACTTTGAATGTAGAAATTTTTTATTTTTGCGTCGCAATAAAAGAAATGTTGTATGCCTTCACAGGGCCGGCGCTACCTATAGGCAGAGCAGGCAGTGGCCTAGGGGGGCCTCGGTCATGGAGGGGGGGGGCCTCCATTACCGTAACATAGGGGAGCAAAATACTAGGCTCTTTTTCTATTGGATATAGATGTAATGAAATCAACTATGTCACCGTATCAAAGTGTGTCCCACCTTCTGAATAAAAAAGATACGAAAAGGCAACTTTTCTGCAGCGGACTGACTTCTGAATTGAATTATGATGGCGCCGAAACGAAAATCCTTCGCGGGGTGCAAAGCGAAAACAGGCACGCGAAGAAGTGCAGTTCGTGATGTAGGTGTGCGAGTTGTCATCATCTCGTTTGGACTGATTGTACTGTTTTCTAAAAATCAACGTGTTCTGTCAATCGCCGTCATTTCTGGATAAATCATTTGCAGGTTTATGAGTTTAAAAGAGCGCGAGCCAGGCTGTTAGACACTTTGAATTTGTGCAGATAGAAAATGAGCTGACTAGATACGGAAGTGAAAGCAAAGTTTGTATTCAAAGTCAAAGAGCAAGAATATTTCAGCACTAGAGTGTTTTTTTTTTGTTTCAAAAAATTACCTCTGAATCTTTTAAATTCTGCATTACTGCTCTAACATAATACTTATTTTCAGTTTTCAAAACATAAATATTGTTGTTATATTTAATGAAAAAAATAACCGTACAGTTTTATGAAGTAATTAAGTAGGCCTATTTCTGCTTAGTTCGTTTCTGTCACTTTCACTAGCAGTTGATTTGTGTAGGCTTAAACACTCTTAAGAATAAAGGTTCTTTATTGGAATCTGTGGTTACATGAAGAACCTTTAAAATCCATGGAACCTTTCCATAACAGGTTCTTTACTGTAGAAAAGTTTATTTAGATTCTTTTAGAATGTTCTTCACACTAAGAAAAACAAAATGGGTTCCATTAAGAACTGTTCACTGAAAGGTTCTACAGAGAACCAAAAATGGTTCTTTTATGGCATCACTGTAAAAACTCCCTTTTTAGAACTGTGTATAACACATATTTGAGGTATTTATGCCACAGCAATAAATCAATAGGAGAGGGAAATCCAGTCCACAAAATGATTAAGGAATGATGTTCATTTACTGAATTTTACTGTAGCCCTGTAGAGTGTGTTGGGCTACTGTACATAAATTACTGAACAAATTACTACAAAAAACAAACCAAACAAACACACAAAAAACACACATGATAGCATCCCCGACATACAAATAAGAGATTACCTTAGTTAATATGGACATATAAAAAAAATATATATATATAGAAATTTTAATAACAGATGTTAAATAAAGGTAAGAAATAATATTTGTTTCCAGTGTTTTATTAGGAGGGGGGCCTCCAAAATAAATTTTGCCTAGGGCCTCCAAATGTCTAGAACCGGCCCTGTGCCTTCATCTGATTACCAGTAAAATTAAAATACATAAAACAAATAATAGGGCAGACAGAGGATGGTTGTAACACGGATTAGTTGTAACACTTCCAATTTCTCCAATCAGTAACAAGTTACAAATCACCTGATTCACACATGCTGGGTTTGTCCTTATTCCACATGTGGCAAATTAGAGTCCTGTGGCAGACACAGCAGATTTTAGAGGAGAAAAACTCATTTTGATGTAAGAAAGTAATTTTTTTTTACTTCATTTATTTTTGTTATGGCAATTCCTACTTTGTAGTTAAACTCCTCAAAGTTAAATTATGCTGTGTGTCTGTGTAGATATTATTCATGCAAGTTGTTAGTTCCAATAACATTTTAGCTGTAAGGTGAGCTCATGCCTACCAGACTCTGGGCTAGTTGTTACATCAATAAAGCATGTTTCAGCCTACCCTAAGTGAAGTTTTAGTTGTATTTATGTTTTGTTTGTATGCCTAGGTAAGGGGTGTCTGAACTCGGTCCTGGAGGACGACTGTCCAGCAAAGTTTAGCTTCATTTATCTTATGTTTTGCAATGCATGAGCCATTTTAATATATGATGATCAGTAGCAAAGTGTTTAAAAACATTTGAATATTAGACCATTAAGGAAGATCAAGATAAACAAGAAAATGATACTTCAAAGCACATTTTCTATTATGATTCCACATATACACTTCTTGACAGCAATCCATCATATGACAAAAGAAGAAAACACACTTGAAACACTGGGCCTGAGTCCACGGTTTTTAATTACATACTTACTAAGATAAATATTTTTTCAGCATTCATGTCTTAGTTATATAATGACAACTTGCAGTGACATAAGATTTATTTCAGACCCCTAACAGTTACTGGCATGTGGTAAGCTACATAGCTTATGGATGTCAATACATTTCAAAAGCTTTTGTTTATGGTAAATATGTGGCCATTGTGGTTTTTGAGAATACACACCTTTGTCTGATTGGTATCACTGATGGAAATCTACGACGTCAGTGGTGAGATTCATTGTTTAATGTTGACTGAGCTCATCAGATGGCATCTTTTGAGCATGGAGAAATTGTGCAGCCCACAAAAAAGAGGAAATTTCTTTCACGGAAATGTCACTTCAAATCATCTGCCATTAATCCAACTGGAATGAACATGTTTATTTAAAGAATTCTTGTTTATCAGTCCATGAGCGTGATGAACGAAGTGGGCTGAAAGCGAAACTGAAGTTAAGGAGGGAGCTTCGAGACGGGTGATAAACAGATAAGATTGCGGAAATATCATAAATCTGTCAGACGGTAATTGACTGATGAGAAAACTTACGTAAGCACCATCGGTTAATGACAAATGCAACATGCTACACTTTATGTAACTAAATAATACAAAATTCCACAACGTCCACAATTGTCATACTCACATCATAATATGTAAATTTCTGCCTATGTCTAATCTATTTTCTGTCTAATATATTTATTTTCCAGCAAAATGTTTTCTGGTGCCTGCAATGCTGGAAATCTATAGAAAAATCATATGGTTCAAGAGGTCACAATTGTTTTTTGTGTTTTTCATAATCTTTCAATTTGGGGTATTTAAAGCACAGACGTACAATTGAGCAACTTGTTTAGGCCAAAAGATCATGTACTATTTATATTTCTGAGGAAAAAGGAAATGCATTGTATTTAAAACACATTGCTTTCGATCAAGGAAGTTTCTAAATTTATATGGTCCTACCCTTTTCAAATCCAGATATGCAATTATAGGTGTTTTTGATTGGTGTCTATTACAGCTCATAAGTCATGTGAGGCCAGATCCACCCACTGTGCCATCCTCAACTGGACTATATAATAGGTTATTGAAACAGATGCCCAGCATGTGAAACAGAATACTCCTGCGGTTTAGGTACTGAGACAGAAACCTTACATTTGCAAAAGGTAATTACTCTTTTACTTCTTTCTTTCTTTCTTTCATTAATTTAATGAAAACTGTCATTAACTTGCTTTCTCAAGTCTTTCCTCTTTATTGTAATTATTCTGCATCATTTTTGATGTCAGGTTATTGCAAACACTGTAACTGAAAATTTATACAGTAAATCTCATAGGCATTATTAAGGTTTCTGTCTACAATTATATTTTCAGCAAGATGGGAAAACAAGCCCAAACCACGACCATTGAAAAAGACAAACCAACTGTGCAGTCTAAGGTTAGTAACGCATCTCATATTTTGTAAAATATTTATTGTGTCCTTCTGTTTAATTAATATTTGATTTTTTCACACCAGCAGTTATCAGTCGATCGCCCAGTTCGATGTCCATTTGCTGTTCGTTTGCAAAACTACAAGGATGGATCGACCATCCAGGATACACTGCATCACAGAGCAGCTAAGGTATCTTTACATTTTAATCAAAATAACTCCATGTTTACAGCAGGTTTGTGGTTTTGAATTGATGAGGGCGCTTAATAAGCATTATATAGATGCTATGCAGAAGTTAACATTTTTTAAATGTAAATGAGGTTTTAATCATTTTGTAAAATGTTCTTTTATAACTTGAAAAATAACTTAAAATACATCTTAATTCCTCCCAGAATATGCCCTGCAATTCAAAAACTTGTGAGGGCTCCATAATGAATCCCAAAACTCTGATATCTGGTCATTCCAAAATTGCACCTTCCTCAGATGACATGCTCACTCAGGCAGTGGATTTCATCAACCAGTACTACAAATCCTTCAAAACGTAAGAGCAATGTATTTTCTACATAAAAAGATTATTTCATGGCATTGCAATTTCAGAATTACAGACAAGTATTCTAATACATTCAAGAATAATATTATAGGCCTTAATATTCAGCACTCATTTAATACAATAACTAGGGGACCTTCACTCCATCTAGCCTGGCTGAAAATGGCTAAAGACTCTTGATAGACTAATGTCATCATGACGGCTGCGTCGCGTATTGAGATGTGATTGTGTGGGAGGAGGGGTGGAGATCCTGTCAAATGCCTTGTATTTTTACTATGAGAGATTTTAATTATATGAGAGGTGTGAGGTTTTTGGAACCTGTTAAAGTAGAATAAATAGATTTGTTTTTTATTAGGCTACTGAAAATAGGATAAATCATATTTCTTTCGATTTTGACGGACAGGAATGGAAATGTAACAGTCGGTTGACTTTACAAGGTGAATAATTCATTCTGACCTTTTGTGTAGCTCCAATCCAACGGAGCACCAGGCTCGGATTGAAAGGGTCACGCTGGAGATCACCCTGACCGGGTCCTACTCACTCACTTCAGATGAACTCGCTTTTGGGGCCAAACAGGCATGGAGAAACGCGCCGAGGTGCATTGGCAGGATCCAGTGGGCTAATTTACAGGTTGGAAAATCTTTTTTTTTTTACACATATCATGGCTAGCACTTCTACGCAGCCATGTTTATGCTCATAAAGCCTAACTTACGTCTCTTCTTCAGCTTTTCGATGCGCGTCAGTGCAAGACTGCCGAGGAGATGTTTCATGCCTTGTGTACTCATCTTAAGTATGCCACCAATGGAGGAAACTTGAGGTGAGTTGAATGTATTTATTGCAGTATGATCATTATCATCAGTTCTATAATTATGTTGTTGCGCGGCCAGTTTACAGAGGCAGAAATCTGTCAATACAAGTAAAACGCCAGAACAAAAGAAAACAAAAAAATGAATGGATAAAAAAACAAACAAAAACTAACTAAATAAATCAATTGCACAGTATTAAAATAATCTGACTACTACTGCGTTTATCACATTGATTTGAATAGGATAATATTGTAACATATTAATATAAAAATACAAAAAAAGAAAATATATTCCATTCTTTAATGCAACATGAAGTGCATTAAATATTACATTACGTGTCAGGGTTTCCTAAACTGGGGCTGCTGATGGAACTGCAGGGGTTTGTAAGTTTAAGGAAAAGCTATTAAGTAATTAAATCATAAAAATTTTAAGTTAAAAATAAATCATTTTAATATAAAAACAATCAAAATAAAACATTTACTACAAAAGATCATTTATAAAAATGTGTTTACCTGCATCTCTTTTGACATCAGATAATGTATTATTATTATTATTATTATTATTGACTTATTTTATTATTGCCCTAACTTATGAGCTTAATAAATCTCAGCGGGTACTTCAAGTAAATATAGGGCAAAGAGGTACAGCTGACAAAAAAGTTGGGGAATCCCTGCATTGCATATAAATTTAAAATGATGTGAATTTGTACGTTTTAATGTGTTTGAAAGACAAAAGTGTGTGTGTGCCATTCCACAGACCTGGAAGATCTTTTGAACATACTGTATAAAAAAGCATTAGTCTTTTTTAGGAAGGAAAATTAAAAAAAAAAGTAGTAGTGAGAATCAGTGAATTATTAATAATTTACTGCCATTGTGAGAATAACATGTAATCAGTAAAAAAGGTAATAGGTAATATAATTCATAAGTGCTCACTTGGTTACTCATTCACACTCTAGTTTGTTTCTATGTTTAATCACTGATTATTTGATTCTGTTTATCTGTGTTCTAGTTCTTTTTGTTTGTTTCCTGGTCCCAAGTTTAATTCTGTTCCTTTGTCTAGTATCGTCTTTATGTAGTTGTGATATACTGTTACTCCTGAAATCTCCTGCATGTTCATCTCCTCGGTAACACTTTACAATAAGGTTCATTAGTTAATATTAGTTAACTACATTAGTTACCATGAACTAATAATGAACTGTAATCTACAGCATTTATTAATCTTTGTTAATGTTAATTTCAACATTTACTAACACGTTATTAAAATCTTGTTAACATTAGTTAATGCACTGTGAACTAACATGAACAAACAATGAACAACTGTTTTCATTAACTAACGTTAACGAAGATTAGTAAATACAGTAATAAATGTATTGCTCATGATAGTTAATACATTAACTAATGTTTAACTAATGAACCTTGTTCTAAAGTGTTACCATCTCCTCCTTTGTTTCATTGGGCGCTGTCTGTAACTCACCGTGACAGCACTGAATAGGCAATTTGAACACTTCAGTCTGTCTTGAATGAGTAACTATCCAGGAAGTAAAGCAGGACAAAGTAGTACTACATTAACACTTCAGCTGTCAACTAATATGGAAACAAGCTAATAATGACTAAGATAGTTCCTTGTTAGGTAATCAATAATTACTGAATGAGAGTAGCCTCATTAATAACTATCAACAGTAGGGTGTAAGGAATTTTGACGTTGATTAATCGAGGAACTCCTTTTATCCTCTTGGGTTTGGCAGGTCTACCATCACTGTGTTCCCTCAAAGAACAGATGGAGATCATGATTTTCGTGTTTGGAACAGTCAGCTCATAAAGTATGCTGGCTATCAGATGGATGATGGTAGTGTGATCGGGGACCCAGCAGGTGTGGAGTTTACACAGGTAATTAAAATAGAAGCTTTAGGAGGACAAATATATGGCCTCTGTTTTACATCTCTTACCTGCATTAAACGGCACATGCTAACCATGTGCCTCTGTTAAGAAATCATCACATATGATAATTGCTGGAAATTGTGTGCTCTTTTTATAGGTGTGTATTCAGCTAGGATGGAAACCAAAGTACGGTCGCTTCGATGTGCTCCCACTAGTCCTGCAGGCGAATGGAGAGGACCCTAAACTTTTTGATATTCCTCCAGAACTGATTCTGGAGGTCCCAATAGAGCATCCAGAGTAAGTGTATTTCAGACAAAACGTGGTGAATTTGGGTAACACTATTTTGATGGTCCTCTTTGACATTTTGTTGATTATAGATAACGTTGCAACTACATGTCAGCTAACTCTCATTAGAGTATTAGTAGAGTATTAGTTGACTATCTGCTTAATTTCTGCTTAAACACTTCATTTTGATGGTCCCCCAATAGACATTCTACTGATTAGAAGTAACTTTGTAAACACATGTCAACTTATTCTATTTACCCTAACCTTAACATTCTACTAATACTCAACTAATACTCTAATAAGAGTTAGTTGGCATGCAGGTGCGTTATTTATAGTCAACAGAATGTCTAAAGGGGACCATCAAAATAAAGTCTAACATATATTTGATTTCTAAACTGAAGGATTATATTTTCAGAAAAATATCATCACAGGTTATTCTCTGATTAAACAGTGATGTTCTCTGCTTCTCTGCAGGTATGAATGGTTCAAAGATCTAAACCTCCAGTGGTATGCAGTTCCTGCAGTGTCCAACATGCTAATGGAAATCGGTGGTCTGGAATTCACAGCATGTCCTTTCAATGGCTGGTACATGGGCACAGAGATTGGAGTGAGGGACTTCTGTGACAGCCAGCGCTACAACATTTTGGAGGTAGTTCGGCCTCCCTGTCTCATGGCGGTAGCTTAGCACATCTTGATTCTTTTGATACCTATGTTTGTTCTGCTTTTAATGCATTATGTCCTGTAGCGCGTTGGCCAGCTAATGGGCTTAGAGACTCGCAAGCTGTCTTCACTGTGGAAAGACCAGGTACTCGTGGCTGTCAATGTGGCAGTGATTCATAGTTTCCAGGTAAAGTGTCCTTCCACTTTTTTTGTACTGTTGAAATAATGATATACAAATTAATTTACAATCTTCTCATTGTTTTTGTATCTTAAATAATATATAATAAGAATGGACTTAGGAAAGAAGATAAAGCCATTTAGATGTTTATTGGTCTTTTTGTTTGCTATAATGCTGTGCAGAAAAATAAGGTCACCATCACGGACCACCATTCAGCAAGCGAGTCCTTCATGCAACACTTGGAGACTGAAGTTCGTCTGCGTGGAGGCTGTCCAGCTGATTGGGTATGGCTGGTCCCGCCCATGTCTGGCTCTCTCACCCCGGTGTACCATCAGGAGATGCTCAACTACATCCTTTCTCCCTTTTTCTATTATCAGGTATTAAACATTCTGATTAAAAATCAAACACATTGTTAGAATTTGTGGAAAATTTTAGACACCATTAGAGATGTAACATATTAACAAGACAGATACCCCCGTGCAGGTACACTGCTGTTCAAAAGTTCAAAAGTTTGGAGATTCGGATTTTATTTAGCAAGGATGAATCAGTCGTGATAGTGAAGAAATGCATAATGTTTCAAGGTATATCTATTTCAAATAAATGCTGTTCTTTTGAAATTTGTATCCATCAAATAATCCTAAAAATATATATTATGATTTCCACAAAAAGCTGCACAACTGTTTTTAACATTGATAATAATAATATATATGTTTCTCAATCAGCAAATCAGCATATTAGAATGATTTCTGCAGGATCTTGTGAGACTGAAGACATTAGAAAATCTTAAAATCTCAACCACTAACTCTTGAACAGCAGTGTTTATAGAGAAAACTTTGTCATTGGCAGTGTAAATATAATGTATATGTGTGTGTGTGTGTTTTTTTTTTTGAAGGCTGATGCATGGTTAACACACAAATGGAAAGATGAGAAGAAAGGACTTTGGAGACGTAAGGTCAGCTTCAAAGGACTGATAAGGTACTAACAGACCAGCAGCATCTCCCAACACTGTACTACATTAATGCCAACGACCAATGCCATTTACATCAAAATACTTCTTTCTTTTTAGAGCGGTGTTTTTTTCTCAAATACTCATCAAAGCAGTCATGGCCAAGAGAGTGTGCTGCACTGTTCTCTATGCCACCGAAACGGGGAAGTCACTGACCTTTGCCAAAAAACTGAACACCATGCTCAACCGTGCCTTCGACTCCAGGGTAAGAAATGCTGTCTTTGAAAAATGCTTTCAAAAGTTGTATTATTTACAGTGCAGTATATGAACAACAACAACAACAAAAAACATGTGATCCAAAACTAAGATCCATTCTTGTTTTCTAATACAGCTGGTATGCATGGAGGACTATGATTTCAGTGAGCTTGAGACAGAGAGCCTTCTGATGGTCGTCACCAGTACTTTTGGCAATGGGGAAAGTCCGGGAAATGGAGTGGTATGGGCATAGTTTTGTGATTGTATTAATATTGTATTATATAGAAATATATAATACAAATACAGTTTATACAATTCAAAACTTTGGGGTCATTACGTTTTTTTATGTTTTTGAAAGAAGTCTCTTGGCTGCATTTATTTGATCAAAAACAGTAAAATCAGTAATATTGTGAGATATTATCATATTAAATAATGATATTCAGCAGCTCTTTTTCTAGAAATCATTCTAATATGCTGATTTTCTGCTCAAAAAACATTTCTTATTATTATCAGTGTTGAAAACACTGTGATACATTATTTAATGGATAGAAAGTTCAAAAGAACAGCATTTATTTGACTTAGAAATCTTTTGTAACGTTACGAATTTACTATTGATTTAAAGCATCCTGAATAAAAGTGTTAATTTCTTTCATAAATTACTTTTGAACAGTAATGTATAAAAGTTGTAAATTCCACAGGAATTCAAAATTTGATTTTGACTTAAATATTTTCTTTCCCTCAGAGCTTCAGGAAGCAGCTTTTCAGCTTACAACACCTGAAAAACTACGTCAGGTTTGTAGTTAAGATTTTTTTTTTTATCACCTGTCAATATGCTCTTGTAGAACAGGAGCCCTGACATCCTCTTCTCAATACAGGTACAGTGTGTTTGGCCTTGGCTCACGTGTGTACCCACAATTCTGTGCTTTTGCCCATGATGTGGATGACAAGCTTGCTGAGCTGGGGGCCAAGCGTCTGACAGCCACAGGGGAGGGAGATGAACTTAACGGGCAGGATGAGGCTTTCTCTGCCTGGGCTTGCACTGCTTTTAAGGTTGGTCAGGTTTACATAAGTCCCTCCATGCTTGGTTTAAATCTTATACAAATACAGCAATGAACAACAAATCAATGGCATATCTCTTTTTTTCAGGATGCATGTGAGGAGTTCAACATTAAAACACAGCTGAAGGGTGTTGAGCAACATTCGGATGGCTGGGACCCAAAGAGATACAGAGTGCAGCATGACAATTGCACTTTAGATCAAATTACAGGTACACCTCTAACTCTACTTGCCAACACACTAAGTTTAAATACATAGTCTTAACACAAGCTGAGGGTAATTGCAGCATGATTGGTCCATAGTCACATCTGCTCCCAATGAGCTTATTGATCACACATTTGGCAGGTTACATTCACTATAGCAGTTTGCAGTATGCTTCAGAGTTCCTCTAAAACCCTCCACCTTCCCCAGCTCCACCTGTATAGATCTGCTATGGGTTATTGATATATGCAATTTGTGCTGCAGCACTATGTCTTACTCACAGCAGCGTATCGGCATATGTGTTGGCAGTAGCAAGTTCCTGTACTTGTTGAGCAGCAGCAACCGTTGTCATGATTGAATTAGGTTTTATCTAAACTCACTAATCAGCAGGTTTTATATTATTTTCCCATTAATACAGTATTTACACAAATGTTTTTACAGCACTGTCTGCTCTTCACTCTAAAACGATGTTTCCTATGAGACTGAAAAGAAGGCAGAAACTGCAGAGCGCTCAGTCAAGGTTGGAATCTACAATTTCACTCAAAGCTTACAAAAATATGTTCTGAGAATGATTTGCTAAAATTCCCATTAAGGTATTGTAGTAACATTATAGTAATGTTATTTCTGAATGTTCTCTGAACAGTCAAACATCTAGTTTTTTAAATGTTTTAAAAACGTTTTTTTGTCTTGGTTAAATCAACGGTAAGGGAAATTTCCATCTTATCATTTTGCAATTATTATTATGGAACTGTTACTTCTGACTGTTATCTAAACATTCTTTAAAAAATGTTCCATGAACAATGTATAAATGTTTTTTTATTTTTTAATAGAATTCTATTACCGTTACTGGAAAAACATTTGTTTATAACTTTTTGAGAGAACCTGGTCAGAACGGTAGCTAAAGTTTTGAGAACGTTAGCTGGGCTTGTACACTTTTTGTTTTTGACAGTGCTGTTTTTTTTTTCTTTTCAGTCGTTCTACTATCCTGGTTGAGCTGATGACGGATGGAAACACAGAAGCCTTGAACTTTGCCCCTGGAGATCATGTAGGGATATTTCCTGAGAATTCTGCCGAATTGGTGGACGGTATTGTGAAGCGTCTGCCAGATGCCCCTCCTATTAATCAGAGCCTTCACATGGAGTCCCTCTCTGACTCTAGCCTGGGTAACAATCACTAACGTCAGCTATAATAAACTATATGCAAGTATAGTTGAGAAGGCCCCCAAAATCCAAGCTTACTTTTATGACTCTTTCCTGTGTTGTCCTCCAGAGGAAATGAGATGGCAGACAGATGAGCGTATCCCTGCTTGCACTCTGGTCCAGGCTCTTACATACTTCCTTGATATCACGACTCCACCATCGCAAAGCCTGCTGCGCAAACTCTCCACAGTGGCTGGTCAAGAAGAGGATCGCAAACGGCTTGAGGCACTTGCATCGGTAAAATAGCGTTACATTCTTTCTTTCTAAGAATTTAAATGGGACATTTATTTATGATTTTATTCTAAATTAACATATTACCAGTAGATTTACAGCGTTCTACCATTTCTCCATAGGATTTCCAGGAATATTCTACATGGAAAGATTTCTACAAGCCCACCTTCTTGGAGATGCTCGAAGAATTTCCCTCTCTAAAAGTCCCTACCGCCTTCCTTCTCAGCCAGCTTCCTCTGCTGAAGCCCCGTCTGTACTCTGTCAGCTCCTCATTGGACCGTCATCCGAACGAGCTGCACCTCACGGTGTCTGTGGTGGAGTTCCACACTCAGGGTATGATACTAAACATATAACAACATTTGATAATTCTTTTATAATCAAACACCATGTTTCACCAGACGTCAGGATAACATTCTGTTCTTTTTTACCGTAGATGGAGAGGGTCCAATGCATTTTGGCACCTGCAGCACATGGCTTAACACCATCAAAAGAGGACACACAGTTCCCTGCTTCATCCACCGGTACTGGTGATAGCTAGTTAAATGCAGAATATGAATATCTCATTTAAAGGCATTTTAGCATTCTGTACTTGACTTCTGAAAACTCAACTTGTTGACTGCTCATTATTTCAGCTCGGGTGGGTTCCATCTCCCAGAAGACCCCAGCACTCCACTTTTTCTGATAGGGGCCGGCAGTGGTATTGCTCCTTTCCGCAGCTTCTGGCAACAGCGCATTCACGACACCAAACAGACAGGTAATATATGTGAGCTCCTAATTTAAGGTCATGACGTACGGTCACGACACAAAAGCATATTATGATGACTTGTGCATTAAGAGACATCAAGGTTTCATCCAAACTGGTTATTACAATATCCTAGATTTTATTTGACCAGTGATACACTACTGTTCAAAAGTTTGGTGACAATAAGATTTTTTTAAAATACTTTATTCAGCAAGGATGATTTAAATTGATCAGAAGTGACAATAAAGATTTTAATTCAATTTCACATTTATAAAAAGTATCCACAAAAGCAATAATGTAATGTTTTCAAAATTGACAATAATAATAAATGTCTTACACTCCATATCAGCATATTACAATGATTTCTGAAGGATCATGTGACACTGAAGAGTGGCGCAATGATGCTGAAAATTCAGCTGTAACCTCACTGGAATAAATTACATTTAAAAATATATTCAAACAGAAAACAGTCATTTTAAATTGTAACAATATTATATAATATTACTGTTATTAATGTATTTTGGATTGAATAAATACAGCCTTGGTGAGCATAAGATACATTGCTGACCCCAAACTTGTAAACAGTACTGTTGTATTTTGTAGGTATGTAAATAGAAGAAAAATAGAAACAGTCTTTAGTTCTTATTTGTATTTTAAATCCTCAAAGTTTTTGCCCTAAATTAATTCCCTTATTTAATGGACTAATTTTTAGGTCTGCAGATGACTCCTATGACGCTGTTGTTTGGTTGCCGTGATTCACAAACAGACCATCTTTATAAAGTAGAAACACTGAAGTTGAGACTTGATGGCATTCTGGGCAATGTCAATACAGCTTATTCTCGCCAACCTGGTAAACAAAAGGTACGTCTTTAAAGTTCTGTTCATGCTGTAAACTATATTCAAAATAATATTTTATTTACTTTTGTATGTCAAAATTTAGTAAGGTCTGCCCTGTTCATCAGATGCACTTACACTGGCATCAGTTTGTGTGTTTTGTCTGTAACTGTAAGTTTGTGTTTTTTGGAACAGATGTATGTGCAGGATGTCTTGAGGGAGCAGCTGTCTGAAACGGCCTTGGAGGTTCTACACAAGAACGTAGGTCATCTGTATGTCTGCGGCGGCATGAGCATGGCCCGTGATGTTGCTACCACGTTGCAAAATATCCTGGCGAATAAAACAGGCATGACCATCACAGAAGCTGGAGAATATCTGGAGAGGCTGAAGGTGAGAGTCGCTGCTTCAATCCTCATGTCCATGTATGAACTGCAATGTGACCATTGAACTCACGCCATCATGATCTTTTTGTTGGCAGGTGGAGAAGAGATACCATGAAGACATTTTTGGAGCCTAATGGCAGAGATCTGCTGTATTATGTAAAGTAAATTCACAGTAAATTTCCACAAGCTGGGGTATAGGGAACTACATTTGACTAATGCAATTCTAATGTCTTCCACTATTTATGTTCATGAACAGTTTTAAACTGATGTAAATAAATATAGTATACACTATGAATAGAACTACGATATAGTTTTTCTTTTTTGACATAAAATGGGATTAATTATACATGTACCCTTATTAGTTTGTGGGCAAAGCGCTGTGATTTAAAATGCTCTTTTTTTTAAGAGGAAAATATATGGCTTTAGTTTATTGAGCACATTTCTTTTGTTTACATTTCATTTCTGAAAGACACCTCTGATATTTTCTAATGTTTTCTATGTAATGTATGACTTTTTCTTCAAATTAATTGTTCTAAGCAGGAGTAAGTCACCAGCATATGATAATTTATATCTGATAATTTATACTCTTTTTTTTTAATTTATAGTGAAATGGACTTAGGGCAACATAAAAATGGATGTAGAGGAAATGTGTGTATTTATGAAATGTAAAACAAAAAACAATAAATAAAATGTAAGATTTTTAAAAAATGTTTCAATGTTTCTTCATTCTGGGCGGGGGGGGGGGGGGGGGGGTATATGTGTATTAATGTGTTAAATGAATGTAATATTAATAATAATAGTAGTATTAATGTTGTGTTCCTAAACATAGACTATTGGCTATTAGACTTTGTCCTAAAGTATGCACCCATAGCAACAGTAACCAAGCAAAATGAAACATAGTTGAACATTCGGTAACACTTTATTGTAAAGTTCATTAATTAAACATTAACAAATGTATTAACTATCATGAACTAACCATGAGCAATACATTTGTTACTGTATTTACTAATCTTCGTTAACGTTAATGAAAATACAGTTGTTCATGTTCACAGTGCATTAACTAATGTTAACAAGATTTTAATAATGTATTAGTAAATGTTGAAATTAACATTAACAAAGAAGTGCAGCTCATTATTAGTTCATGTTAACTAATGAACATTATTGTAAAGTGTTACTGAATATTCTATATACTATTGAGGCATCATGATGAGTGGAATTAGAAAAGAGATTTAACTGAAGTGGTTTAGGATAAAGCGGAAGCAAACAAGTGGAAAGAGAGTCTAGAGAAGAATGACAGTGAGAGAGAAAGACAAAAAAACAGAACCAGTATTCTCTGAAAATGATTCCTGTCTGGCACAACCTCGCAAGAGAAACTTATTTAAAACCCAAATGGAGACAAAAAGAAACTAAGACCGTTGTGAAGGAACTGAACAGAAAAACAGGTCTGCAAGTTATTGGTGAAAAAACTGAGAAACAGCTTTGAGTAAGTATGGAGCAAAATGAAAAGAATCATAAGTATATATATATATCATGGTGAGATGCAGGAGATTCACTTACATCAAGCAGACTGGAGATCACTCTACAAGATTGAGTCCATTTCTTGCAAGGTAATATTTCACAAATTGAGGTGAAGTGTGTTCTCCACTATATTGCCTCAAGAGCTCAAAGACTCATATCAGATAATGTATTGAAGAACAATTATGTGGAGCTGAGATATGAGGTGTCACATGACCGTAATTGAACCGCAGGTCAGTTCAATGTGTGAGCAGCTTCACCCAACACTGACCGAGAGAGACAGAAAAGGCAGCAAGGGCCACAGGTAAGCAGGAATAAATGTTGATAGATGTCCTTAACTTTGTTCCTGAAGTAGTGCTTTCTTGTTACTTTAATCACTACATTTCAAGACCTACACTATAGTGTTATGTTTTGAAAACCACACTTCTCATGTTACAAGACCAACATTCCACTTTAGAAATATAGCAAAGCTATTAAACATGATATTTGTTTCTGATGCAGAAGTTGTTAGTTGTTTGGGTTTTTTTTAGTTAGCAAGCAATGTGTGTACGACAGACAGACGAATTCAGTAATTCAGCTATACGTATTAGTCTTGAAAGTAATATGAACAGCAGCTACACTAATCTTTCAGCATTTGCTTTCCTGTTTCAGTCTTGGGATGCTCATGCCAACAAGGTTACCAGAGACAGTATCAGCTCCGGTCCAGATGCAGTCCATCAGTACTGTGTCCTTAAATGTAAGAATTATGTAATGAAATGACTTCACACACTGGAGGTGACATCAGCCACATCAGTGTTATTAAGCAAAATAATATTCAGGAAATTTGAATGAAATGATCAAGTTACCAAAACGTTTGTAGGTAGTCTGTTACAGTGATCTTCAGAATAGAAACAAACACGCTTTGGAAAAGAGCACAATTACTTTTAAGTCATTTTTTTATTTTATTTACAAAGCATACAAAAAAAGAAAAGTGAATCAAGTCTGCAGCAGCATCACGTTCATATTTCACTCTATATGGGGTGGGAAAAAGGTAATAATTCAGTAAAATTCATAAAATACAGAAACTTTAAACAGAAACATGGGTTTATCATGTATACACCATAGTTTATCTACCCAACCCAATTCCCCATGGCCTACAGTTAAAGTAATCTGAGAAAGGTTCAATTTTAGCAACAACCTATGAAATTAAAAGTCTGAAAAACTAACCGCTGTATCTTTATTTCCTATGTGACTTCTTAGATGCTGTAGCCTCTCTACGACCTTGTTTTAAACCCTGTGTAAGAGACAAAAGAATTGAGATTTTTCTGATAATATAAAACCAGCTGCACAAAAGATGTTTGTGAACAGAAAAAAGAATAACTTTACCAAATAGTATCCCGTGTGATAGCCGCTCATGTACCAGGAAATAAGCATACTGCCCAAAGCCTCGTCATCCTCTAGAGAGTCTGGACTCATTGGTGGAGGCGGTGGGATCATCTGGACCCACAATTAATTCACATTTTCAACAATAAAAAAAAAAAGTTAATCTGCCCCATTAACAGCTGTAAATGTTTTTACAAGATCACTTTTCATGTAAGAATAAGTTCATAGATCTGAAAAGTCTCCAGCAGCTTCTTACCGGAGGACCGGGTGGAATCATGGGAGGCCATCCAGGGAAGAAATGTCCAGGACCTTCTGATCGCCTGCCATCCGTCTGGAGAGAACAGAGTGTTAAGGCCCAATTACACAGAGGATGACAACTACAATGATAACTAGAACTATAAAGTTTTAATAATCATTGTAATTCTATGAGAATAGGGAAGTCCACACTGCGACAACAACAATAATGAGGAACAATATAAATGGAATCACTGTCAGAAATATTTTTTCTAGCTGATGAAGGATAAAAATATTGACAATATTGACCAGTTAAATTTTAAAGAGACTTTAAAGCAGCGGACGCTTATACTAAACAGAACTTTATTGTTCTTGGTGTGAATGGGCCTTTAATCTTTTCTGTATATTAATTTGTGTTCTGAAGATGAATGACGGTCTTAAGGGTTTGGAACGACATGAGGGTAAGTAATGACAGAAATTTCGTTTTTGGATGAACTTACCTTTTATGTGCTTAAATTGCCCTTTATTTGGATGGAAAAATGTAATGGGAATTTAAGCGACACAATTATTGCGGCCATCTCGAACAATTGCAATGAGATCAAATGATAAACCGTGATCAGATGATTGATTAATCCACAGTCTGACTTTTTCCTCCATTTCTGTCACACCGATGGAGTTTGAGTTTCTTGCCACGGTTTCCTTTTGGCTTGCTTAAGGCAATTATTATCGACTTGATTGCACTGACACTATTGGATGAGAACCGAACAGAGCTGGATGATGACTTCACCGTTTTCTCCAGAGCTGCTTTATAGATTAACTGAAGCCCTTCAACAATTGACAAACTTTCAATAGTTCTTGGACTAAACTGAATCAACACTGAACTGATTTCAACTGAATAATGGCTGCTTTACAGCAGAACTGAATTGACTGTTCACAAAGACCCGCCCCCTTTAGTTACTGTTGCTACATCCGACATGTACTCACGCAGCGAAAAATACATCTTGGACACTGACAACGCGTCGACTGACAAGACAGAGCAGGCTACTTTTGATATGAAACAAATTTTGTAATTTTAAAAAAAATTAAACAATAACGTTTTGAGGCACTTTAATGTGTCGTGCCAGATCACCGAATCGCCTCAGTTCAAGCAGCTGGTGAACCGATCAACTCTTCCAACTAGTTCATTTATAGCATCAAACATGAATAAACATCGGAAGGAATGTCGTGTCAACCGTGGACGTCGAAACATACCATTTTTCAAGTACATTAATTTACTAATGTTAACTCTCCTGACTGCTTTGTCGGATAAAATGGCGGATTCGCTGTTATGATTGGTCAGAGTGCCTGTCAATCAAACTCCCGGCGAAGGGTCAATTCTGTTTGCATCAGTGAATAATTATTTTCCTTTTGATCACGGTAAAGCTGCTTTGAAACAATCTGTATTGTACAAAGCCATATATAAAACAAAGGTGATTTGACTTGATTAATCAATAAATCACAATCTATTTTTATCCTTCACCTTTTGGAAGTGGGATCCAGGTGGGGGTCCTGGTGGAAGTCCAGGAGGGAAACCAGGAATCCATGATGGAGGTCCCATGGGAGATCTGCCTTTAGATCTGTGCTTCTGATGACCGGACTGCTTTGGGGTTAAAGATCGATCACTCTCTGTTGAGGACTCAGTCTCTTTGACCTGCATTTAGACAAGTTAATAGAAAGATTAAACAACTGCACAATTAATCCCTCATATGACTATAGTCAGTGTTTAATTGACAGCCATGTCATACTCCACATACATCTGAAGTTTTCTGAGTGTCTTCATCCAAATCTGAAGCCTCTGTCAGAAGGTCACTGAGGTTCTGCTGCTCCTCATTCCCATATTCAGTGTAAAGAACCACACAGGTGCCTTTCTCCTGATCGATTGAGGAAATCGTAGCGGAGTATAAGTTGCCATCTTCTGACCAGAAAGCATAACAGGAATCCCCAACCTGCCACTGTGGAACACATTTCAGTTCAGCTGTATTATTTGGATAGTGATACTCCAAATCAACTCCAGCACTGACGCTGTTCGTCATTACCTCTTTATCAGGAGCTGCGTTACATCTTTTCCTGCTTTTACTCTTTTTATTGTTTTTCCGCTTCTTTCCGGGGTTATCTTTTTTGTGTGGGGTCTCATTGTCCTCTCCTTTCAACGCATTCTGGTGAATAAAAAAAGCAGGGTTACTGAAGAAAGTAAACTGAATTACATCAGCTGCATAGTCGCATCTCTTAAGCGTCATTACCTTGAACGACGCAACCGCTTTATCATATGCTTTAATCAAAGCTGTATCATCCCAAATGTCAGAATCATCACTCTGAAGAAAGAGAAGAGATCATGAACCATGGAACTCTTCTGCATGCTTTATGCTACATCTTTGTTGGACGTTGTTACTCCAACTAATTTTGAGACCAAAACCACAAAGTCAAAGAACCACAAAGTATATGGCAAGCAGTTTTGACTTTTATTCAGGATATGAACTTGTGATATCAACAATTACATTTTCACTAGATAAAATGTTAATTCTTGATATCAGGAATTAGATTTCCACTAGTAACAATGACAATTTTTGATATCAAGAACTATAGTTCCACTAGTAACTAAGTTCATTCTTAATATCAAGAATTATAGTTTATACTAGTGGAAATTGAATGGTTGATATCAAGAATTAACGTTGTTACTAGTGGAAATCTAATTCCTGATATCAGGAATTAACATTTTAACTAGTGAAAATGTAATTGTTGATATCACAAGTTCATATCCTGAAAATGAATAAAAGTCAAAACGGCTTGCCATACGAACTAGAATTATTGGACTTTATATGTGCAGCCAACAAAATGCTAGCTAACGAGCAAAAGAATCAGGTATTTTTAATACGAATCTAAAATACAACAGAGTCTGGCTAAATCTAACAACGTGGATTCTCTTTTAAATAGGTTAAATACTCACTTGACCCGTCCCACGACAAAATATGACATCTTCCGCACCATTTGCCATGAGAATTTTACATATAAAACCGTATTGCAAAATATTTTCCAAGTGCAACGTGCGCCACAGTTGTACGCCAGCAGCTGATGACGCTCTAATCACGCGACACTGAAGATAATCAATTCGTGAACGAAATTTTTCGTTCAGTCGGATGTTTTCAGAATGATTCGTTTAGGAGTCTCTTGTAAATCGTTTCATTCAGACTAATGAACCGAGCATTTGGCTGGTGGGTTCTTTAGTGCAAAAAATAACTTTTTTATATATAAATGTATACATTAATGCAATATTACGTTTCTAAATTACTTTGTTTGAGAACCGAATCACGGATAAAACGAACTGGGATACATGAAATTGCATTATATTACAGATGTCATAGACAAGTGCGTCGAATACAAAGTATAATACGTCATAAAAATATAACAGCTGAATTATTTTTTGAACCGGTTCTTTGAAACGAACTGTTCGCATGAACCGATTCGCGGAAATGAGTCAAGAGACACAACGGACTTACATGTTGCTTAGCAACTCGGATTGCCTCAGCGTGAAAAGTCCTGCCTCTGACATATATCTAGCTTTAAATATCTAAAGTTCACAATGCTGGATGCTGCTTTAAGTTCATACGGAGCCCAGGTTGTGCTGGCTACTTCAAGCGATGAGAATCATCCGCCGGAGAACATTATCGACGGGTCTGTATATCGCTAAAAGCTGGAAGAAAAGCCTGCTAACTTAGCTAATATACCACAACACTTCATACATGTGTTTTGATGTAACTGATGCATGTTATTGATTTCTATAGAAAAACAGAGACATTCTGGATTTCAACTGGCATGTTTCCACAAGAGTTTATCATCCGCTTTCCAGATAACATGAAGATTTTCACTGTCTCCATTCACAGTTACAACAGTAAATACATGAACACAAGCATCCTTACGCTAACTGTCTTCAATATGGTAATAATAACAGCATATTGTAACGTCTTCATATTTGTATTTTATTTCAGTTAAAAAGCTGAGAATAGAAAAGGGCACATCAGACGATACTGATAAATTTGAAGCGGTTGCAGACACAGGTGAGTGAGCTCTGAAAACATGTCATTTATTTTCCATCCTCTGATCTTGAGTGTCATTCACGGGAATGTTGTTTGTTTCAGAGTTTGAGCACACTGAGAGCAGCCTACAGGCTAATGATGTTTCTGTGAGTTATATTTAAAAGATTTTAATCTCCAGAGACCCTCAAAACTAAGATTTCACCATTATTATTTTTTTCTTTTCTCTCCAGGTGAACGTATCAAATACTACACATTTGCGGTTCCTCATATTGTCTGGATATGACCATTTTGTATCTGTACACAAAGTTAGTGTACAATCATGAGATGATCTCCATCCATGTCCTTTTGTAAACTCATGAAATATGTTTTTTTATTATTAATCAAAGTGGATCACTGTATTTTTCAACAAATAAACCTTTATCTAATTTCTGTTGTTTAATATTTAATCTCCAGTGTTAACTAAAATCATTAAAAGTGGTTTTCGGTCATTAAAATAAAGCTGAAATAAAATATAAATATTGTATTTAAAAAAAATAAAGCAACTAAAATTGAAATAAATAAGCTATGTAGAAATATTTAAAATCAAAATAGCAAAAGCACATAAAAGTTTTACTAAAACCTAAACAAAGTAAAATGAAAATGTAAAAAATGGACTCAAAATATGAATAAATACTTTAATAGTATATAATTAATACTAAAATTACACTGAAACTGATGGTCACACAGTACTGTATGGCGACTTTGATTTCCAGAGAGAACACTGAATTTAAGTCAATTGAAATAAAAAAATCAGTAGTGAAAAATAATTTTGTTAAATGGCAAAGACTTTAGACTTTTTAAACTATTGACAGTATACTAAGAATATGTTTACACAAGTTTTTCCACAGATCCGCACAAATTACTAAACGCTGTATTGTGCATGCCAGGACAGTAGCTGGCAAGGTTACTTTGTAAAGAGAAACTACATGTCTGCTTTCACAAATTCAAGCTTTTGTAGTTTAGCTTTTATTGTTCTCAAAAACGTGCACTTTGAAACCTCAAATATCAAGACAACACTCAATGATTGGCTTTACACATTTTACTGTTGTCAAACATACAAAGACAAAACAAGTCTATAAAGTTAGTGTGCACTCCCCAAAAGACAGAGGAAACCGATTTAATTCTAAATGTCTCATCTTAACAAAACCAGATTTACATTCTGAAGACACCAAAGCGAGTTTTCTGTGTGGGGGCGTTGAGAGCAGCACTCAGACTCAAGCCCAGGACAAGCCGAGTGTCGGCGGGGTCAATGATCCCATCATCCCACAATCTAGATAGAGGAAGTGAAAATTAGACATGACAAAGGGAGTGGTAGAAAAAAATGATTCATTTGCTCGTTTTTTGATATTGTACATACTCTACCATTCAAAGGTTTGGGACCAGTACGATTGTTTTGTTTGTTTTGGAAAGAAATAAATACTTCTATTGAGCAAGGATGCATTAAACTTATCAAAAGTGACAGTAAAAGATGTCCAAAGTTATTAAAAGTTACAAAAGATTTCTATTTCCCCGGGGCGCCACAGCAAAATGGCTGTCCACTGCTCCGGGTGTGTGTTCACGGTGTGTGCGCACTTGGATGGGTGAAGTGCAGAGCACAAATTCCAAATGTGGGACAACATACTTGACCACACGTTATGTTACTTTCACATTCACATTTTATTTCAAATAAATGCTTTCTAATACTATAAAACTTTCTATTCGTAATATATGTCTGATCTTTAAAAAAAATAAAAAATTACGGTTTCCATGAAAATATTAATTAGCGCTTAACTGCACTAACATTGTTGATAATAAGAAATGTTTCTTGAGCAGCAAATCAGCATATTAGAATGATTTCTGAAAGATCATGTGACACTGAAGACTGGAGTAATGATGCTGAAAATTCAGCTTTGACGTAAGAATACAACTACATTTTATAATAATAAATGAATATGAGTGAATGTATGTTAAATAAATGTATGTATGAATGTATGTATACAATAAAATATTGGTGAGCAGAAGACACTTTAATTCAAAACCATTAAAAAAAACTAAACTTTTAAACGGTAGTGTACACACAAGGCATTTTATGTAATACACAATCCAAACATACTATCTAGATGTCTATCTAGTTACCTGGCACTGGAATAATATGGGTTTCCTTCCTCCTCAAAGCGTTTGATAATTGGCTCTTTCATTGCCGCTTCCTGCTCTGTGGTAAACTGGAAAACAAACAAAGTTACTTGAGATACATAATCTATACAGTTGTTTTGAAACTCAGAAAACAAGCCATAGATGTATTAAGATTGATGAAGGATGAAATGAAATAAATTAGCTCAGTTTTTCTAACCTCTTTTCCTTCCCTGGCTTTTTGATCCTTTGTTATGGTTGCCAGCACAGTGGCTGCCTGCTCTCCTCCCATCACAGAGATGCGGGAATTAGGCCACATGTACAGGAACCTGGGGCTGCAAGGTGAGCATAGGGTCACTTTAACAAACGAGGTAGTTCACCGCGTGCTGTTCAACTAGGTTCTGACGTCAACTGTGGGAAGTAATGCTCGCCATTAATAACACTTACCTATAGGCTCTGCCACACATGCCATAGTTCCCCGCTCCATACGATCCTCCGATAATGACCGTAATCTTAGGCACATTGGCGCAGGCCACAGCGGTCACCATTTTAGCTCCATCTTTAGCAATACCTCCAGCTTCATACTCCCTGCCAACCATGAAGCCTGTTAAAAAGAGGAACATACAACATCAGAGTTAATAGCAGTAGTAATTCCAATAGGCATCCACATATGTTTCTATGTTGACTCGTTCAAAATAACAGCATTGTTGTAACATTAAATATACATTCAGATGAAGTATGCATACTGACCTGTAATATTTTGAAGAAAGAGGAGTGGAATGTTTCTCTGACAGCAAAGCTCAATGAAATGAGTTCCCTAATAAAAAAAAATATATTTCTGAAAACATGTTTCCAGAGATTTCTAGCAATCATTTGGAAGTATACATTGTCTATCCACTTTCATTGCAACCGTGGCTCATCTGTGAGGGCAGAGCCGCACCAAAATATTCATCCAAAACATAAACCTCTATACAAGCTGAATCAGTAATAAAGTGTAAATGTGTCCAACATTCTGCAACAAATATTCTTTGGATTTTCTAGATTATTTTATGTCATGAAGTGAGCAGAATATATATTAAAATTTAGCGCATGGCTTTGGCAGCCATTTCTGTCCCTCCATTGACAGCTACGCAACTACCACTTTGACACTTCACAAAGAGATCGTAAAACGAATCCATATGAATATGAGTTTAGTCCAAATTTTCTGAAGAGACACAATCACTTTATATGATGAACAGATTTAATTTAGGTTTTTATTCACATAAACATTATGCACAGTCTATAGTGCAAAAGACATTAGTCTCATGAACTTTCTGCATGGAAGGTCATAACAATGATCGGGAGATGCTCACCTTCTTTGCCGATTCTGAGAACAGAACACCATTATTGCCAATAATTCCCACAGGGTAGCCAAATATCCGTGCGAAACCTAGAAAGTAAATGAAGAAAGCCAGTACAAGGCAAGTAAGAAATCAATGCTGAAATTCAAAACCAAAAAGATGATTATTGAAAAACATCCACCTGTGACTAGTGTGTCTCCATAGAAGGCCTTGAATTCATCAAATTTACTGCCATCAACAATACGAGCGATAACCTGAAATTCATAATTTCCTTTCAGTTCTGTCTATTGAGGCAATATTTTAATAGGCTTGTATTCCAGTGATCGAGTTGTGACCAATACCTCTCGAATATCAAAGTTGCGTTTGAGGTTGTCCCCCACAATACCATATAGATCATCGGCAGGAAACAGAGGAGCCTCAGGAGGTTCCACAGTAACCTAATGAACATTGGGCAAGATAAAGAAGACCAGCATCAAGTCATGAAAACTCGGACAGATTGAACACCTCTCAGGAGTGCAGTTGTGTCCTCACATCAAGATTTTTCTTGTAGTTCAAGCCTCGTACGGCTTTCCGTGCAAGATGAAGGGCGTGATTATCATCCAGGGCATAATGATCAGTTACACCTGACTTTCTAAAGAGACACAAATGTTGAAAAAAAGCATAGGACCAATGAAGCTCGAAACAAGTGTGAGCATGCAAGTGTTTCTCTAACCTGCAGTGAAGGTCTGCACCTCCCAGGTCTTCAGCAGACACCTCTTCACCTGTAGCAGCTTTAACCTGTTAAATACAGAGATGGACATTTACCATTGCTAAACATTAGCAGCCAGTCATATTTCGCTCCTCAGGACATTAACAAGTACCAGTGGTGGTCCACCCAGAAAAATGGTCCCTTGTTTGGCCACTATGATGCTCTCGTCTGCCATCGCAGGCACATAAGCGCCCCCTGCAGTGCAGGAGCCCATCACAACAGCAATCTGAAACATAGGTAAAACTGATGCATCAGTTCCCTTTGAGATGGACGCGTGAAAGGAACAAACTGCCATTTGACATGTCAGTTACCAAACAACATTTTACATTTGCTTATGGCAATTCTGGTTATATATACACAATACTATTATATATAAATGGCTTATTTCAGTGGTTCCCAAACTGGGGTACGCATACCCACGTGCAGTGACAGAGGGGGTACACGAAACAAAATGCTGAGTACCAACGGCAGTCGTCGCAAATTATTCCGACATACCTCTGGGCAAGGAGGACTGGGCCAACCAAACCTGCCATCGAGCTAGATTACTGCCTCTGACGGTGTGGAGCGAAACGAAATAGAACCACAGGCTAATATGTAAATAGAAATTTCACATAAAAAAAGACCTGTGAAATTCCCTCCGAGGAAAGGCGCGCCTGGTTGAAGAAGATGCGTCCAAAGTGATCTCTGTCTGGGAACACATCTGCCTGTCTGGGTAAATTGGCTCCTCCAGAATCCACTAGAGAAAAGTAAAATAAAAAAATCAAGGCATTTATAAAAAATTAAAAATGAAAGCATTTATTGAAAAACGTTGTTTTATACAGAACATGAAACCTCTGCGTCTGAGAACTCACCCAGATATATGCATGGTAGATGGTTTTGCTGTGCGATCTCCTGGGCACGCAGGTGCTTCTTCACAGTAACCGGATAATAGGTTCCACCTTTGACAGTAGCATCATTCGCAACTATAATACACTCCACCCTGTGAGGTACACAGGCAGGATGTTATAAACCATAAGCACTTCCACAGTATTATCAATTCATACATAATAGCCCCTTTCCCCTTCACTGGTAAATTACCAGAAAATTACCATTTAGAGACCGTGTGTGTGAACAGGACCTTCCCAAAAATATCGGTAAATCTGTTCTAGCAATTTTCTGGTATAAGAAGCTGTAACATTACTAGTAAATTCCCAGTATGATGCGTATTCAGACAAAGAATAGTACTAAAAATATGATCACATCTATGTAAACGTGCTAGACTGACATCTAACCATTGTGCCGCATCTAACAGTCAAGACCCTGCATTCTGTTCCATTCACCAGCGCTGTGGCTCTGCAGTTACTTCTGCGACCTATAGCCTTGTAACTGTTAGTAACTACACAAAGTATTATGTGTCGTGTGTTTTTAAGGGCAAAAACACGTTCTCTGTGATCATCCCCTTATGCATATCAGATAGTGAAACTGAAGTGCGTCTCATCCATTTGGATGAAGAAAACAGTGCAGTGTTTAAAGGTAAATTCCAATGACTCCCATCAGAGTTTTCCTGTATTATGGCACCGATGTGTGAATGGTGTCTACCAGTAAAAGGACGGAACAAAGTTGCTAGTGTGAACAGCAGATGTGTATTTGCCAGAAAAGTCAATCTGGTAATTTTATGATAACTGACTGTGTTTAATGTGTGAAAAGGGATATTGATTGTACTGTGTTCCTCACCCTGAGACTCGACCGATACCAGTGATTATGCCTCCAGCAGGAACTTCCTCCTTACCATATAACTGATAACCAGCAAACTGGGAAAACTCAAGAAAGGGAGATCTGCATTCAGACAAACAAAAAACAAGTTGAGCTTGAAAATGGTCCGACTCTGAATGGACAACATTTTAATGATGACATTTTAGTTTTTGGTTTATAACACTGAGTTTGTTTTCACCCAGGATCCAACAGTCTGTCGATGCGTTCCCGAGGCAGGAGTTTTCCTCTGGATGTATGTAGGTTTCTCGCTTTTTCTCCACCTCCTTTAAAAGTGGCAATGTTGTGTAAACATCAGTGTGAGGAAAGCTGCCACAAACTACCCCTATGTAATGGCTTCATTGGCTGTGTTTAGTGCTATTAAAGTAAATACTTTAAACTTGCTCACCAAGTTTGATCCTCTCTGCTCGGTCCTTCAACTCCTTCACCAGTGCTTGCATTCGCTCATAATTTTCCTACGATGTGAAAGATTTCTGGTTGGTAAATTACCATATTCAGTGTTTATTATAGAAATAATGAGACCGTGACAGAAATATTAAATATGGTTTAATGTAATGTCACCAGACTCATCACCAAACTAACTTTTTATTTCTAGCATACTGTACATCACATATGTATCAAAAGAAGTAACTATATAGTTATATATTTATATTCATAAATGTGTTTTGAATACTTCTAACCATATCTTTTCTTTTTTCACGAGTCAATCAAACGGAATTTGTGTTAAAACCAGACCAATGGTCGTCCCATCTCATTGATTTCAAAGTAGTCAAGTAATAACTGTTTCCGTTATGAAAACTAAGTCTGGTAAACTTATGAGAAATATTTTGTCCCATACCTTACAAAAAAACCTGACCGGTTAGTGCAGGGTGCAAATAAAATATCCCTCGTCTATTGTATGTGTATTATATATGTACTATTTCATTGTCTCTGTAAATAATTGCACAAGGACAAGACATGCACTACTGCCGCAGCAGATTAATCCCCACTGCCGGCTGGCTGGAGTAACTTGAGTCCGAGGCTTCATGCGTGGCCTACCTGAAAGACCGGAGAATGAGAGTCGGGCTGCGAGCCCACTGTTGCAACTTTATCCGCATGGTATAACCTGCAAACAGCCACATTTACACTCCTGCGCCGAATGAGTGAAACCACTGGTCTAGCATAGTGCAGAATCATGATTCATCCTCTGACTGACGGGTCTAAGGACGAACTCAGCACGCAACGTCCTCTGACCTCACCGCTTGGGTCGGACAGCAAACGGTTAACGCTGAAGTTTTGCTCCCCTTTGCTCAGCCAATAAAAACTGGTGGAATAGGAACATCCCATTTTCCCTTGACAAGCGCTGCCAGCAGACATTCTCTGTATTATGCCTGTCATTTAAACATGTGGCCGAAACAATAATAGTATAGTACTGTGCCGATGAACAGCAATTTAAAACATTATTAGCAGTGATTGTGACTAGCAAGAATTATTGTTTAAGATAGGCCTGTATAATATTTACAATCTGCATTTTTACTTTTACTAACCTTTTGTAGTGAGAATCTAATCTAACATATACAGTCAGTGTGCTAACAATGTCAGTATTTGAGATATGACGTAGTATTTACTTTTACTACAATTAAGTTATCATAAACTAAATATGATTCGGATATTCATGATGTGCTAAAAAAAACTGTTCACCCCTTTCTTTCAGACACACACACCCTATTTAAGTGCACTGTATTTCCTGAGAAAGAACAAACATTTTAAAGTTTGAAGTGAATATCAATTTATTAACTTATAACTACTTCACTGCAGTAATATCCATACTGTGCCACAAATTGCCAATATAATTGACGATTGATAATGTTTAACTACTTATGAACATTCTTGAAAATAAATTCTCACTGGATAATTATATCAAGAATTATACTTATAATCCACAAAAGTGATTTTGCTCTCAGAACAAAAACAAAAGTAACATACAGTAACAATAAAAACAAACATTTGCATTAAACAAAGCAAGATCTTTAAACTCAATAGTAGTCAGTAAAAACCACACCGATAAAAGAAATGTGGCGCGATGTTCAGCATTAAATAGAAATAAATAACAGCTGTGACAAAACCTGCATCACTGCGTGTCTCATCACAAACAAAAAAAACAATTATGGTCTCATAACAAATTTACATAATCTATGTATGCAAGTTTTTCCTTCGTGAAGAAAATTTAAGTTGAGCAATTTTATTAAATTACTAACTAATCTCCAGTAGGTCTGCAATTAGCAGTGTAACAGCGTTACACATTGTTCCCTCTAGTGCAATGAACAGGAATAGCAGCAGTGGAAAAAAATGTTTCAAATAAGCATCAATCCGGATCCACGACTTCAGTGAAGATGTCATCCAGGAAGAACTGGGACACTTGAACAGGATCCTTATCATCCAAACTGGAGATTGGAGGGCTATTTTGAGAGAACTGCACGATAGAGGATTCATTAATGATAAAGACTAATAGCTTAATAACGTACATAATACAAAAATTTGACCATAGATCACAGCACGCACCTGATGGTCTGCCGGTGGTCTGGAGGCCGTGGTGGACACTCTAGCAGGGGACGAGGTAGGTGTGGAAGTGTTTGCATCAGTTACTGGTATACGATGAAGGACAACCTTTGGCGAGTATCCTGGCGGCATAGGTGGCTCCTCATCAGCATGCGATTCTAAACCAGGACTTCTGCTTCCATGCAAAGCTACAGATGCCTTGAGCATTACATTCCTGAGAGTAAAAACACATTTATGCAAATTAACTATGCAACTGAGTAGTTTTTTATTTTTCCTGTGAACTAAATATTGTGATTTCAACAGTTTTAAAATGATTACAAAAAGATACTAAGCGTCACTGGCATGGAATGGAACGCATTCTTACCCTTTGGAAGTGGTTTTCACAGTGACTGGTGTGCTGTGATACTTTGGCTGCAGGACACTTTGGGCAGAGCGGATTTCCTCAACAGATAACCTCTCTAGCTGTACCCTACACACATCTGAGATCTCTCCTGTGTGTTGCTTTGTTGGAGTTCCCATGGACTCCATTTTTGATGTCTGAGCTCGCTGGGGTGTCTTTTGCACATTGGGTTGATCTTTAAGGCGTCTTTCAGGTGATCTTAGTGTCATCTGAAACGTACCTGTTTGAGAGAGATTAATTAATAGTGAGAAAAAATGATTAATTTGGGAGAAAAAATGAGTTCAAATGAGGACAAAGACAAATAATACAGCGCATGATGAAGAATGACTGACTTCTTGCTGGTGATTTTTTTGCTTGTGATGCCGACAGACTCTCATTTGACTCCTCCATCTTTGGCATGTTAGAAATAGTGTCTAACTGATGTACCTATAAAACAGATGTTTGCATTGTCATCTGCACCTTGTTTAAATGTTCATATAACTGAAATGTTCAAATAACCTGTCCAGGTCACATTTTATTCCAAACTTTAACTAAACTAAATACTTATTTTGCATGAAGAAAATGTAATTATAATCTTAGGACCCTTAGCATTTTTAAGCCCATGATTAAGTTCATTTTAGTCCCCAAATATAAGGTGTTTGAATGGATATTTATTTAAAATTATTAAAATAAATTCATTTTGAATAAAGGCAGTACCATAAAACCCATTATGTATATAATTTCTATATTGTATCTAAAAAAAAATTTGTAACAAAAAATATTTTGCAATGCAAAAAAAAATATATATATATATAAAAAAATCATGAGTAGACTTATGCAAAAAAAAAAAAAAAAAAAAATCTCTCAATTGTTTTTTGTAAAATGGGATCTGGGCACTTTTCATGAGATTTACCCACAAAAAAATAATTTATTATGAACTTATTAAATACTTCTTAAAATGGCATACTTCATCTGAAATCTCAGAGGACATCTCCTCACTCTTTGGCCGACTGAGAGCCTGTTCCTCATCCTCATGAGGACTGCTTGAGACAAACACTTTTAGGTCTGTGCTGTTCTCTCCAATTTCTTCAGAAACAGGTACAAATGCATCTGACAGCAGCATGTGGGAAACTCCTTCACACCAGTTCTCAATCTCATCTGAGTCCATGGGCAGCATATTACTTTTGAGGGACCATTCCTCTGCTGGAGGGTCCAGGGACTGCTGAGGTGTAGCTGAAGATGTCGGTGTAGAGCCGGACTCACAGAAGTCGGTTTCTGAAGGATCATCTCTCTTTTTTGATAATTTAGGCTTTGGATGCAGTGTGCCTTGAGGAAAAGATCCAAGAATGACATGAAAAGCAAATCCATCAAAATCATCTGATCAAATATTGATTTTGACTAAAAAAAATACATAATGAACAAAATCATGGTAGTTTTTTTTCTGGATCTGTCACTCCCATTGAAAAGGTCAAAATTATTCATTTAATTTTCAAACTTCAACTGTTAATTTAGGGGAGTAAGATATGTTTCTCATTGTTTAAAATTATATTTTGCATTATATTTTTATTTTTATTCAGTGCACATTACCTCTCCTACAAGAAGGTGTTTTCCATTCCACTGACACAGACTGACTTGCAGTTGGCTCATCTGTTTCAGTATTTAGTGGTTTCTCAATATCTGTTGACTTCTCAACCTGTGGCAGTTATACAGATGCTCAGTAAATTACTTTTTCCTGAAATTTTTATTAAGGATAAAAAGTACTCAAGCGACCAATGACCTGTTAAACACATGAACATACTTTGATGTGCTCTGCAGTCCCATCCAATACAGGTACCAAAATATCAGAACACACCATGTGAGAAATCCCCCCGCAAGCCACCTCATTGTCCTCTGTGCCAACCGGCAGCAAGTCAGAACTATGACAGAAAGACCAAACCGTCAGTAGTCTCATCAAAATTTCAGTGCATTTCAGATCAGACAATTAAGTCACTCATACCATGTGAAAGTGTCAAAACTACATTGTGTTGACTTGGGTTCTGAGACGCATTCAGTTTCTGGGGAATTTAAAGTAGCATCAACCTCTGGTTTTGACATGAAGGTTGACGGAGATGCGGTTTGCGATTGCTCGCCACTCTTAGGGGAATCTCCAGCCTTCCTATTGGGAAACGGCATCTTCAGCAATAACTTGCCTTAAGAGCAGAAAATTCATCACATTGTTACAGAAACTAAGCAGTGTGTTACATTAGATACATTATTTTCATAATTTTTCACTACCTTTCCCCTGAGTGGGTC
The DNA here is from genome assembly GCA_038088235.1 of Zacco platypus. Classification (NCBI taxonomy): domain Eukaryota; kingdom Metazoa; phylum Chordata; class Actinopteri; order Cypriniformes; family Xenocyprididae; genus Zacco; species Zacco platypus. The sequence goes on along the minus strand of CM076082.1, from coordinate 18,987,510 downwards.
TTTTCCTTTTGGGTGATATTGATGGTCCTATATTTGATGATTGTGCCACAGCACATAACAGGTCTGCGTTATCTGGATCCTCTCTCATCTGTAGTATAGATTTAAAATAGAAGAATCATCAAATATTAATCAGGGGCATTAAAATGATGGCCAATTTGCTAAAGGATTTCATTTAACAATGCAATTAGTGTTTTTGGAGATTAAGTTAATTTTTGTAAATGTAAAGTAGGGGGAAATGAGAATGTACAATTAAATACCCAGTATCAACCAATACCAATAAATCAACTTCATTCAGATAACTAACCTGAGATTTTTCTGCCTCATGAGGGCTTTTCTTTCCAGTTGTCAGACATTCCTTGCTCAGATCATCTTGCGTGCCCTCACAGACAGGTATGAATATATCAGTCAGCAGCACGTGTGAAACATCCTCACGTGAATGTGTCTCCTGGTCTGCCTCTGCAGCGAGGACCTCCTGGCTTTCTTCACCCATCAGAAGACTGCTTTGGACAGGACTTCCACTCTCCATATGAACATTAGCTTCCATTTCAACAGAAACCGGCACCAATATATCGGACAACACCACGTGCGACACGTCCTCATTCACACCCTCTATTTTCAGTTCTATAGGTGATGATTCAGAGCTGTGACAAGAGTGTTAAAACAAAAATGAGTTCAGGACTGTTCACAGACCCAAGGACAATTATGACGATAGACATATCTTACAATTCTGATGGTTTCATAGAAGTGAATGGTGTCTGCTGCTTTGTGTTCATGACTCCTTCAGTGTCTTCAGCGTCTAACTCCTCCTTTGGAATATCAGAGAAATCTTCTCGCTGAGATCTCTGTTCCACTTTAACAGATTCCTCTTTAATCAAAGGTGCTGGTGAAATGATTTGAGTTGTGGCTGGTTCATTAGACCCAATATCAGTTTGCTCCTGTCTTGAGAAATCATCTTTAGTAGATGTTGTTTTGGGGATTTTAGGCTTCACTTGCAACCTGCCTTGAAAGATAACATGCAAATAAAATGTAAATTAAATTAAATTCTTAAATGTCACTATAAAACAAACAAAATATATTAACTTTAGTAGCAGTTTGGTATGGTTTGTCGTCAAATGATGACTACAACCATACCAACAATTTTTATTCTTATTATTTGGTAATTTTATGAAAGGTTAAAAAGGCCCAATGAAGGGAAATTAATATCCATACCTCTCCTTTGCGAAGGCAAAGTCTTCTCTTGAGAAACTGATGACACACTTGATGCCTCTCTGCAAGTATCTGGCTTTTTAGAAATATCTGCCATTTTTTCCTTCTGTGAACAGAAGAACTAATCAACTCATGTGATGTGCTCCTAATTAACTTAAATTAAGTTTGCATGGATTGATTTTCTTTTCTTTTCTTTTTTCAGAAATTTATTTATTGTTGTTGTTTGCAAATTGTGAAAGGTTTCTGGAGAGAAAGGATTGAAACTTTTCTTGCTTAAATAAAAACCGAAAACCACTTACTTGGTCATTTGCTGGAGACAGAGATCTCGCACCATCTGGAAGGCATACAGACAACTCCTCTGGTTTTTGGAGCTCACTATCATGAGGGCTTTCCTTCTTATTAAAAATATCTTCCATTTCTCCTGAGGAGAGTACAAAGGCATCAGCCAACACCCTGTGCACCTGTGAGGAAACACTTATGTGAATGATTGATTTATCTTAAATTATAATACAGCAAAACAATGCATGAATGCTCCGTTTCAACAGACAACAGCCTCTGACTCACTGGAGGATCAACAACCGAGTCCTGATCCATCTGGAGAACTGTTCTAAGAGGACTTTCCTTCACCTGACTCTCATCTCTCATTTCTTCAGAGCCTGGCACAATGGTAATTGATTTAACATCATCATATCCAGGATGGGCTCCCCGCTCATTGTCTTTATGGCTTAAGTGGATTTTAGGACTAACTGTTTCCTGTGCAGTAGTTTCCTGGTTGGACTCAATCTCAGCTTGGGATGTTAGCAGATGGGGTGCACAGTCATGCTGGCCATTTTTTGAAGGACCAATCCTCACACATGGCTTTAGTTTTGGCTTGACCTTTATCTTACCTTGATGGAGAGATCAGATAGGACATTATCATCTTGTCTACTTGAACATAACATTTCAATAATAACTGACATGATAAATAAAAGTTGAATGCAAGTTAATTTCCTACTTCTCCTTTGAGTGGGAGCTTTAGTTTCTGGAGATTTTGTCGGGATCTCTTCCAACTTTGGAGCATCTGTTGGCTTTTACCAAAAGGGAAAACACTTTAATTTTCAAAATTTGCTACAAAACATAATTACACTATAAATTATGGTAACAAAAGGGAGTACCACATCATACCATTGCAAAATTACACGAGAGCATCTCAGGTGGACTAATTAAAAAGTTCACATCTTTATGACTGCTTTCCTGTGAGGATGTCGATTGTGTACTGGCATCTTCTGCAGCATCCTTTGAAAGAGGAACCAGGGAATCGTCTACCACCTTGTGAGAAACACTTTTACACTGTTTTTTGGTCTCTTCTGACTCCATGTGCAGAGATACACTGGTAAAACAAGGTCATCAAGGATGAAAGGAATGGATGATTAAGGACCATTTCTTTACTGAGAAAAAAAAAGTTTAATTAAATCTGGACTGGAAAGGAAATTAACCTGGAAGTCTCTAATTTAAAGGAAAGAGATTGTGAACTGCCTGTAGATAGTGAGGGTGTCTGGACTTGTGCTGGCTTCAGTTCATAAGGGGGTATGTCCTGCTGGCCACAGTCAGCCTCAAGGAAGAGCTGAGAGGTTGGAATCTCATAAAGAGTCAAAATAAAGGTGGGCTCTGCCTCTGATTGGTCATCTATGACAAGGATAGAGAGGGAGAAAAAAAAAAAGTGAAAATGATGATACTATCATTCCATAGTACCATTCCGGTTTGTGGTCAGTAATTATAATTTTTTTAAAAATTAATAAATTAATACTTCTATTCAGCAAGGATACATTAATCCAAAGTGACAGTAAAGATGTAACGTTACAGAGATTTGTTAATACGCACAACTATTTTGAGTATTGATAATAATAATATGAAATGTTTGAGCACCAACTCAGCATATTAAAATGATTTCTGAAGGATCATGTGAAGCTCAAGACTGGAGCAATGAAAATTCAGCTTTACCATGCCAGGAATAAATGCCATTTCACAATAGAAAATGCAAATAAAGTTATTTTAAATAGCAATACTATTTCACAATATTACTGTTTTCACCGTATTTTTGAACACAAGTGCTTTCAAATTGTATATAAAACACTTAATGGGTTTGGACCAAAATACATGGCCGATTTGTTGGTAGAATTCAAACCAAATAGAGCTCTCAGATCAGAATAATCCAGCCAGTTAACACCAATATCTAATTTTTATCTATATCTATATTTATCTAATATATTTATCATTCTTTTATTAATTTTTTTTGTCTTACGAACATTTTCCTGAAAAGTACTATGAATTACCACTGTGTATGAAATGTGCTATATGGAAAAAAAAAAAAAAAAACTTGTCTTGCCATTTAAATGTAGTCTTAGTGAACATAACAGAACATTAAAAATATTGACCCCAAACTTTGAATGGTAATGATTGCATAGAACATTTGCAATATTGTAGAAATATTTATATTATACAGTGTATTTTCATTTTTCATGTATTCATGTCACCATTACCGGTTGCCCCCGTTTCCACTCCAGCTGAACCTGAGATTTCAGATTTTGCATTTTCATCTAGAGTGGCAATGCAACCCTGCCAGAAAACAGTAATTAGTTTAAAGGTGTTTGTTTCATTCAGCAAACACAGAATACACAAGGTGTAAAGTTTATTCGGATGATATACCTCAGGAGCTTCTGATCCCTCTTCTGTGCCGTCTTGCTTTTCTGAATCCTGCTCATCTGGTATTTGAACATTTTGAGCTGTAGACTCACTACACAGTATCCTAAAGAAACATTTAAACCGTCATTTAAATCAATTAAATCAATTAGAAAACTACAAGCATGGTACATACGTGTCCATATCACACATGTTGCTTGTATGTTCAGTGGAAGGATCATAAAAAGATGAAGCTGGACTGTGCGCTTCAAATGGTGCTGATGAAACATCATTGAGAACTGGGTCTATGAGAAACAAATGAAACAAAACAGAATTGTTTGTATGTAACCATGAAGATGGGTTCCTAGTCAGTTTAAACATCATGGATTAAATATTTTTTTTAAAGAGTAAGCAACTTAGTCAAAATTAAATCAAGCTTAATAAATATATAATTACTTAATAGAAGAAAAAAAAAAAATGTTAAAAACCTACCAATTTGTTCTTCGTTTCCTTTACCAGTGCAGTCCACAGAAACATCTGAAGTTTCTGTTGAGCCAAGTAACAGGATAGGAGATATGAGATCCTCATCCTGTTCACGTTCCTGCAAATCCACCTCAGATACCGCAAGCTTATCCTCTATGGAGAGTCATGTGTTAATCATTGACAATAACAAGTGACATTTAAAGCAACATTCTTAATCTGCACAACATAAATCTCACCATCATTTGGCTTGGAGGTCTGCTGAGGGTTGATCATGACCTGAGATGCCCACCCAAGATTGGCTGTGGGCTTAGAAAACTGACTGCGGTTCTCTGGAGCAACACTATCTTGAGCACAAACTGAGGAGCCATCTGTGGAACAGCTGTACAGATGACACCATAAAGCAAAGACATTTTTGAAGACATTAGACAAATCCTTTGTCAATTGGAATCATCTATTTATTTAACTGCCAGTGCACACCTGACTGGGACAATCCTCTTCACCTCTGTCTGAGGTTCCTCAATCATGGTGTCTGATGTGACATCAGACTCACTTGGCTCTGAATCATGTTCCTCTCGATCAGTTGTTTGATCTTCATTCTCAGAAATCTGAGATGGAGACTTTTCAAGCTCTGTTCTTCTTTCAGTCATATCTGTAAAAGTAATTTGTATTTTTATTTGCTGAAAACCAAGTTTATGCATTAATGGTTTTGATGTCTAAAACATGTTGCACCTCTATCTGATGCCGTGGTGTCAGGAACCTGAGGCGTAGGGAAAGAAGAAATCTCCTTCTCCACTGTCTTACTAGGTTTTGGAAAAGTTGCTGAAAGGGGAGGGAGGGAGGAAGGAAAGAAGGAAAGAAAGAAAGAATTATATACAGTAATAAAACAACTGAATGTAACAAAAAGCCATAATGCTTTAAATCTTACCAACTGATGCTAAGGAAGGAAGATCATCTATTGTAGATGCATCGTCCTCGACCTACAAAAAGACATTAAAGAAGAGAAAAGTCAGATATTGTGCATGTTTGGCTTTTCCATCACAATAACAGATCACACACAATAAACTCCTCCAGGACTGACATGATCGCCTCTGGAGGCTGTTGATTCCTCTGCAGTAGTTTGTGCTTTGATCCTTAGGTACTGCTGCACTTCTTCATGAGACACCAGCACAACTGGTCTTTTCAGTATTGTCTGACCTTGAGGGGAAATTGAAAGAAGCATTAGACCCATTTCAACTGTTATGTGTTGCACCCCAACAAAAGAGGCCGTCTGAAGATCAGTGTTTGAGATTAGACAAAGATCCCGGAAAAAGATCTTTGGTAATAACATTTATTCGTTTTCAAATATACAACAATTCAAAAGTTCAGTAAGTTTTTTTTTTTTTTTTTATAAGAAATTAACACTTTTAATCAGCAAGCATTACAATGTTACAAAGGTTACCCTTTATTTTAAGTCCTTTTAAGTGTCCTTGTTACAGTGTAATTACACATTTCAGTACCAAGTAAGATTAAATAACTACATGTATTTACTTATTGTACTTATGTATTTTACATATGGTTGAGATTAGGTTTGGTTTAGGGTTAGTTGCATGTAATTACGCATAGTTTACAGTTATTACTATAGTAACTACATGTAGCATGTCTAACAAGGACAATGTAAAATAAAGTGTTGCAAAGATTTCTATTACAAATAAATGCTGTTCTGGTTGCACTTTATTTCACAGTACGAGCACTTTCAATATACTTAGTGTACTTACCAAGAAAGTACCAAATAATATAAGGTAACTACATGAGTTAAAATTAGGGGGTAGGGGGGAACAACTGCTTTTAACACTGATAACAAGAAATGTTTCTTGAGCAGCAAATCAGTATATTAGAATGATTTCTGAAGGATCATGTGACACTGAAGACTGGAGTAAAGATGCTAAATAAAAAAAACCCCAAAAAAACAGCTTTGCCATCACAGAAAAAATTACATTTTAAAATATATTAATATAGAAAACACTTATTTTAAATTGTAATATGCATAACAAATGAGTACAAATTTCTACGATACACACAAAAAGCGCTCAGTTTGTTTAATTGGTCTTATTTAAAAACCATATGAAAGTAAACTTACCATTTATATCAGTTGAGGTCAAAAACTCCAAATGAGGCAAATTAAGACCCTAAACAAACAAACAAAACAGTAATCTGTACAGAGGTGTATTATATAAAATTAGTAGTTAAGTCTTTCCATTGATCTGTTTATGTTCAAACCCTGAACAATGATACAGTATTTTGAGATTTTATAAAAAAAAAAAAAAAAAAGTAGAATAATATTCCCAATAAAAATACTGTATAACGAGAACATCTTTGATTTTTATTGAAGTACAATGCATCAGATAATCATAGATTTTAAAGCATTGTAGAGCACAAAGAGGTTAAAATTCTACGAGCAAAAATGCACTCAACATGATTAGTGGCACTATGTCACGTAAATGCAGGCCAAACAGATCCATGTCACGTTACACAAATGTACAGCTTCTCATTTTTCTTTTAATTACTGTAGGAATGCATTACTGGGTAATCAATGCAATTAGACGAAACAATGTGAGTGACTTATTTTACCTCCTCCATGTGTTGATCAGTCTCCATCTCTTTAGGGTCTTGGATAACTACTTGATAAGGCATGGCAGTGCTGCTTATGTCCTCTGGTGAAGTATCTGACCCAGTCTGACACTGGTCCAACCTTTCCCCTTCTGAAGCAGTCAGATCGCGCATGACCTTTTCCACTCTCGTCTGCCGTCCAGGAGAACGTTTGGAAGAGCTTTGTGAAATCTCTGTAGCTGTGCTCTCTAGACTGCATGTCTCTCTGACACATTATGAGGTAATTGATTACAATTTTTAATTACAGGACTGCTAAAAGTAAAGCCCATACTCCAAACTTGGGAAATATTTTAGCATACCTTTGATTCTCTTCAGCACAGATGCCTGGCGTTGAGACTTCACTACAATCATCTAAAGCAGTCAGATTGCGCTTGACCTTTTCCGCTCTCGTCTGACGTCCAGGAGAATGAAGTGTGGTCTGAGAAGACTGTGGCTGGTCTTGGCTTTCAAATGAGCTGTGTGAATCTTTAAGCCTGTGATGTTGTGAGATTTTTTTTAATAAGCAATAAGAGATCACTGTGTAACAAGTAATGTGCTGAAAGAATGAAACTATTTACCTTGGAGGAGTTCTCTCCAGAACAACTACTGGCCGTTTTTGGAGCTGTTCCTCAGCAAGACAGATGCTGAACTATAAGAATTAAGCAATGAATAATGTTTCAGGATTAATGATGAATTCCAGTGATCACTAAAGAAAAGAACTTTGACCTTGTGTTTACTAACATTTACTGGTGTTGATCTCGCTTTATATTAAGCATCCTTAACTACTAAGTACTTGAATAAAAAAATAAATTAAACAAAATTCTTATTTTTTTGCATGTTTGTCACAAATGTTTCAGATCAAACAAATTTAAATATTAGTCAAAAGATAACTTATTATCTAGGGAAAACAAAATCCAAATTTACACGGCCCTGTGTGAAAAAGTGATCGCCCCTTAAACGTAATAACTGGATGGGTCACTCTTAGCAGCAACAACTGCAATCAAGCGTTTGCAGTAACTTGCAATGAGTCTTTTACAGCACTGTGGGGGAATTTAGGCCCACTCATCTTTGCAGAATTTCAGTCACATTGGAGGGTTTTTGAGCATTAACTACCTTTTTAAGGTCATGCCACAGTATCTCAATGGGATTTAGGTCAGGACTTTGACTAGGCCACTCCAAAGTCTTCATTTTGTTTTTCTTCAGCCATTCAGAGGTGGACTTGCTGGTGTGTTTTGGATCATTGTCCTGCTGCAGAATATAAATTGACTTCAGCTTGAGGTCACAAACAGATGGCCCTGTGTGATACACATTCTATGTCAGGATTTTTTGGTAGACAGCAGAATTCATGGTTCCATTTATCACAGCAAGTCTTCCAGGTCCTGAAGTAGCAAAACAGCCCCAGACCATCACACTACCAGCACAATATTTTACTGTTGGTATGACGTTCTTTTTCTGAAATGCAGTGTTACTTTTACACCAGATGTAATGGGACACACACCTTCCAAAAAGTTCAAATTTTGTCTCGTCAGTCCATTGAGTATTTTCTCAAATATCTTGGAGATCATCAAGATGTTTTCTGGCAAAAATGAGACTAGCCTTAATGTTTTTTTTGCTCAGTAGTGGTTTTCATCTTTGAACTCTGCCATGCAGGCCACTTTTGCCCAGTCTCTTTCTTACGGTGGAGTCATGAGGACTGACCTTAACTGAGGCAAGTGAGGCCTGCAGTTCTTTGGATATTGTTCTCGGTTCTTTTGTGACCTCTTGGATGAGTCGTCGCTGCGCTTTTGGGGTAATTTTGGTTGGCTGGCCACTCCTGGGAAGGTTCACCATGGTTTCATGTTTTGTGGACGTGGATAGTCCCAAACCGTTAGAAAAGGCTTTATAACCTTTTCCAGACTGATAGATCTCAATTTCTTTGAATCTCGGCATTATGTCTAGATTTTGAAGATCTTTTGGTCTACTTCACTTTGTCAGGCAGGTCCCATTTAAGTGGTTTCTTGATTGAGAACAAGTGTGGCAGTAATCAGGCCTGGGTGTGGCTAGAGAAATTGAACTCCGGTGTGATAAACCACAGTTATGTTTTAACAGGTGGGGCAAACACTTTTTCACACAGGGCCATGTAGGTTTGGATTTTGTTTTCCCTTAATAATAACAACCTTCATTTAAAAACTGAATTGTGTGTTTACTTGTGCCATCTCTGACTAATATTTAAATTTGTTTGATGATCTGAAACATTTAAGTGTGACAAACATGCAAAACAAAAGAAGAAATCAGGAAGGGGGCAAACACTTTTTCACACCACTGTATAGTGTTCATATTGTATTGGAAAACACTTTTGCTGCTATTGAGGTGGGATATGGGTAAAGTTTGGGACAGGTTTAGCAGTATGGGCAGGGTTAAGGGTGGGTTAAGGTGTATGGGATGGGTCAATAGTGTAATTATAAATATAATTACAGAAATTACAGATGTACATGTAGGTACTTTTTTTTAAATACAAGAACAATGTAAAAACATATGTACACAGTAAGTACATTGGATAAACTGATTAATTTAAATTTAAGTACATAGTAGTTAAGGCCACCTAATATAAAGTGGGTTCCTAGTGTATGCTTTTACACTTTATTTACTGTTTAAATTTGGCTTGTTTGGTAGATTTAACAGTGGCTTCATTCTGTTCTGTGTGCATAAAGTTTCAGTGTGGTAAATAAATCCATCTCCTTTCAGCTGCTCCTGGTAAGGGTCACCATAGCAGAATACCCCACACATTGAATTTGGCACAGGTTTGCAACCCAGCATTGAGAGTGCACTACCTCAAGCAAACCCATTGCTGACACGCGCACACACGCGCACACACACACACTCCTACTCGATTTAGCATATCCAATCCACCTAAACTGCAAGAATTTGGACTGTGGGAGAAACCGGAGCACCCGGAGGAAACCCACGCTGACATGGGGAGAACATGCAAACTCTGCATGTTTATGTAATTAAAGAAAATAAAAATTGAGAGATAAGAAGATATTTTGAGAAACATCTCAGTGTTTTTTGTCAATATAATTAGTCAATGGTAACCAAAACCATTTTGGATACCAAGATTCTTCAAAATATATTCTATTGGGTTTTCCAGAAGAAAGAATGTCATTCAGGTTTGGAATGACATGAAGGTGAGTAAATGAGAATTTCAATTTTTTTGAACTATCCCCTTTAAAACAGTGTTTTATCCTGGGTGGTCATATCCACCTTATTTTTCAACGTGGATGTAAGCCGTTTTCTGTGAATGTCCAAGACTTCCGATTTATTAGCCGCTATAGGGAAATAACAAGAATAACAAAGTGCAGTAAACAGTAAAACTAGTAGTCAGTAAGACCAGTGTGTTAATTTAGAAAATACATTTAAATAATATGGTAAAAAATACCAGTTTGCAATGTCAAGCAACATAACAAGCTGTTTTGTACAACTAAAAATAACTAGAAGCAGATGACACCAGAAGTCAGGCACATTACATTTACAAATTGGTACACCAATCTTACATGAAAAATAAGGTGAATATACAGTGGTAAACAAACTAATATGTGCCTTTTGCAAAAAGAGACTAGCAGGTGTGGAATCAAACTAAAATATGTGAAAACATACCGCATTCTCAGCTTCTTTGCAGCTTTCATCTTGAGGTTCTTCTAGCGTGTCTTGAATCTTTTCTGTTGCTTTTGGCTCAGAACATTTTTTGGCTTTTCTTTTTGCCAAATTGGGCAAAGGCCTCTTCGAACGTTTGGAAGAGCTTTGTGAAATCTCCTCCTGAGCCGTGCTCTCTAGACTGAGCTTCTCCCTGATACATGATGAGGAAAATTGATGAAGATTTGTAATTAGAGGACTGCTGAAAGAAAATCCCATACTCTGATCTTGGGAAGATAATTTTGCATACCCTTGATCCTCTTCAGCATCGGGGTCTGCTGTTAAGACTTTACTACCATCGGCACCCAGATCAGATCCAGTATACTCTATGTAAAACATAAAAATCAGATGAATTTTACAAAGCAAATGTCAATTTTTAGTGTGTACTTTAACATGGAGGGGAAAAAAAAAGACTCAACCTTCCGTTGACGTTTTGCTCTTTTTAGTCTTCCGTTTTCTTTTTGTGGTTTCTTCTTCCTTCACACTCTCTTTGGAGCGTTTGCGTTTTTTAGTTGGGCTGGGAGAGACCTCATTTTGCTGTTCATTCGCTGCACCCCTTTCTCCATCAGTAGGTTCTTCATTCTGTTCTGTCAAGTTAAATGAGTACATTTTAAATATGTACAATCCAGTCCTAAGGTATGGGGATAAGACTTTACATTAATTGGAACATAATTAATACTTTTTAACGGAAATCACAAAATATGCATTTCACGTAAATGCTGTTTTTTTAACAGTTCTATTGATCAAAGAATGCTGAAAAAAATATCGTGGCTCCCAGAAAAATAAAAAGTACAACCGTTTTCAACATTAATGATAATGTAAAATATTTTTTAGTAAATTAGAATGATTTCTGAAAGATTATGTGATTGAATATTTTTAGTACTCCAAAAAAATACAGATGGCTTCACAGTTGACACACAGTGAGTAAAAGCCACAAAACTGCGATTTGGATCTCAGAGGGCCTTTAACGTGAGCTAAGTATTGTCAATGTATGAAACAAAAACCTTTAAGTTTCTTTTTGTTCCTCTTTTTCTGGAGCTTTTCTTTGGCTTCTGTTTTTTCTTCCTGTCCCTCCTGTTCACCCTTTTTTGATTGTTTGCGTTTCTTTTTTGATACAGGGAGAAATGACTGATCTTCATTGTCTACGTCTACCAAGTCATTGTCCACACTCAGAAGGTCACCGTCTTCACCTTCGACTGAGCATTTCCCTGAAATGATATACAGATTGAACTGTCATTCAGTTGCATATTTATACAGAAAAAGATTATGGTCAGACACTCTGTGAGATTTAGACCATACTGCACTACAAATGACGGACAGCATGGACAAATCTGAATTGCAATTATGTGCAATAACGTGCAACGTTTTGTAATAAACACGTAGTGTGTAACCTTTTTTCGGTGTCTTGTTTTTCTTCCTTGGCTTGCGTGTTTTCTCACATGACAAAACATTTGGCTTTGTGTCTTTTGTGCGTTTACGCTTCTTGCTCGTGCTTGACGGCACATCAGCTTCATTCACATTACAGCTGACCTCGTTCTCCTTTTCTAAATCAAAAGAGACACTGTCCACACTGCACAATTCCTCATCATCATTAATGGAATCTTCAACCTCAAGCTGTTTGGCTTTTTTACCACCTGGGTGTAGAGAATGGGTTTAGAGTAAATAAAAAATAAATAAACAGTGCGACACACAAATATAGTGTGGTGCAGTGGGATCCAAAGATCTGAGACCCCCACACTTGAGCATATTACCTTTGCCTTTCTTTGCTTTACTGGATTTCACAACCAGTTTTATGGATTTGCCTTTTTGTTTGTCTTTAGCCAAGATCCTCTTCAGCAGGAAACTGAAAAACTCCCCATCATATGGCCGCTTGTTTGCTAAATAGATGTCAGACCAAGGAAGGTACAGACATTCTTAACAACACTAGACAGACAGACTTTTGTGCATGTATTTGAGTAAAAAGTACAAAAGACTCACTGAACGCTTTATCCACTCGCCATGCATTCGCTCTCTCCTCCTTCCTAAATTTACGCTATTAAAAAAAGAGAGAGACAAAAATACACAGACAGATAAATTCTCTAAAACCCCGTTTAAATGACGTCCAAGGTATTACACTTATACTCAGGGTTATGTCTGTGAGATGAGGATGTTTGTTGCAGTCAAGGCTAGTACCTTAATTTCTCCTCTGGTACGGTGAGTCAACAGCTGAGCAATCAAGGAGAAGTCTGTTCCCACCATACTGATGGCCAAATAGAACATATCTGTCTCTGAAACACACATACACTAAAATGTTAAAATGCTCTTAATGGGTTACTTCACATAACTGAATGCACCAATAACGTATTTATCAATGAACATTCAACCTACTTTCATGCTTGACATGAGCAGCAAACATCGAATTTCATAATCCTCCACAATGATTAGCCAGCAGACGTAACATTTAGTATTCATACCTCTGACAGACCAGCTCTTCACATAGGTATTTTTCCTGAAACTTGCATATGTTGTAGTAGAGCCTCGCTCAAACAGTGGATTGGCATTCTCAACAATTGTATCAGACGTCCTCTGAACGCGCACTGTCAAACTGAACACAACACTGTAATCAATCGGTAATTGCTGACAATTATGCACAATATATTCTGAAATATGCACTGAATGTGTAAAGTGAAAGTATATCTGTTAATAAGGATTGGATGGACTGAACATTTGAGAGTAGGGGAAATGAAAGCAAGCAATTCCACTTTCAACAAACAAACTAACTAACATCAATAAATACAAAATGAATGCTGTTGTGAAAGGCTTCTGGTTACAATTTATTTTGAGGCGTCTTAATTACAGTGTAATTATACATTTTAGTACTGAGTAATATCAAGATTTTGTTTAGGGTTAGTTGCATGTAATTATGGATAAATTACTGTTTTTACTACAGCAAATAGATGTAATGTGTAACTAAGACACTACAATGAAGGTTTACTAGTTTCCCATATCAAGGACTGGATTTTACCGATTCTTTCAGACCACCGTACCTTTCTTCATCTAAAATCAGTGAGCCATCCTCTGCCACCCTGACTTTGGGAACCAGCACAGCGTCATCAGCATCATCATTGTCATCATCTGTTTCTGCCATAGTTTTCTGCACACTGAGAGACAAAACACTGACATTATCTTGAAAGAGATGCAAATTAAAACTAAATATTTATAAATATCACCACAAAAAAAAAAAAAATACAATACAGGTTTCATTTCACTTACGTGATAAGCGGAGGCGCTGTGGTCTGCGCTTGAGTCTCCTCTGTGGAAAGGGAGGATCTGTTCATGTAATGAAGAGACAACCAATGACATTCAAGACATTTGAGATGTAAACACATACAATAATATCAATATCCATCATGCCCACATTTTTTAGCATTATAAGGATAAAGTTATCCTGTTCATTCATTGCATACAAGCAGAAAGAAGGCAAAAGGGTAAAAACACAAATAACTGGGTATATTATATTGGAGTAAACTTACTTCATAGGATTTGATTCTGGCAGGTAATAAATGAAGTCAGCTAAGGACATTTTATCACGATCCAGCTCAATGCTATGCTCTCGCTTACGCAGTCTACTCTTCTTCTCCTTTGAGATGTCAAAAACAAAAAATTTAAGAATGTAAGCATATAAGAAATTAATATTTTGACTTGTACTTGCTTCAAGGAAATTTGTTTAAGAGTTTTTGATGGATTTCTTATTTTCTAACTTTTGTGAAAAGCTTAAATGTGGAATTTCTCTGGTCCAAATGTGTTTATTGGCTTTACCATTCTTTGTTTCTTCCTCTCCAGCTTCATCAGTTCTTTCAATTTGAGGGCTCTCAAGATCCGCTGCTGGTCCGAGGACATTTTGTTCCAAAGGGGAGAGTCTGGTCCATCTACACGTGTCAGCTTCACATGCGGTGAGTGCGTGCATGAAGCTGGAGTGGCTCCCTCTTGGGCCTTAGAATCCTTGTTTGGCATTTTTGGGGGAGTTTGGTGGGGCTCTTGTTGAAACGGTGTAGATGACGGAGATTCTGGGCATTCAGACATGGATGGAAGACATGGTGAGGATGGAGGGCAGTTGGCTTCTGTAGTGGCATTTGAGAATGTAGAGTTTTGAGAATCATCTCTGCTGACAGCAACTGGGACGGGGGACTGAGGAAAGGACTTGGCTGACTGGACAGGGGATGATGTCTTTGATGGCCCTGATAGAAGTGAAGCAGTCTTTCCAGAAGATGGAGGAGGAGCAGAACGGACTTTGGGTCTGGCCAGGTTTGGTGTGATGGAGAATCTGCTCCTTCTCTGAAGTGCTGTAGTTGCAGGTGTGCTGGCACTAGATGGCGCTCCATCATTACTGTCAATGAACATAAAAACCCCAACTCTATGAGAAGCTTTTGAATCTCGACAGGTTTCACATCAGACTCAAGCATATCTGCAATTTAACTTCCATTTAGTGTACTTTAGCCAGTCATGTTAAGTCATAAATAAGACATTACAGAATAGGGAAAAATACCTCTTCCACTTCATATATTTACATTCTTGTGACAGTTTTTTCCTTCAAAGTAGCTAGTTAAAAAATATTATCTGAAATCTCAAAGTTCACATTCATGTGCAGCAACAACACAACAAGATAAATCTAGATTATGATAAGAAAAAAACAAAGATGAGTCAAAGACTATGATGAAACCATGAAGAAATAACCAGAACACAGAAGAATGAGGATAAAACACATCATCAGAAAAAACATTAACAGAATATGACAAACATCTGACAACATAATTTAGTACTGTAGATTCTTATTGTATTTAGTAATATATTTCATTAGTTTTTATGACATTTTTAGTTTCAGTTCAAGTTTTACTAAATTCTGTTTTTGTATTTCTTTTAGTCATTTCAATTAAACTTAAACTTAATTTCAGTTAAGGCAACATTTAAAATTCTCATTTAATTGTTCAAAGTTTTATAATTTAATTTAGATTTTATCTCAAAGCAACAGAAACTATGTTTAATGGACTTAGTCAACAATAACAACACTGTTATCAGACGGCACCATATCCATGCTAGAAAAGTCAGTATATAGAAATCATTCTGGATTCTGTACAGGTATTATTAAGCTAAAGTGCAAAACTAACAAAATTGCAACACTTGTTTATAGCAATTAAATAAAAGCCTTTAATATTCACTACACATATCAGTGGTTTTAATCACTACACATAATAGTAGGGTACAGCAAGAGTTTAAGCAGGCAAAATACACAATAATATTGTTACTTTTGAATGGTAGTTATGTATAATCATAAATGTTTAATTTGATGTTTACACTGTTTACAGGTAGAGGTTAACTTGTCATTGTTCAAATAAACCCCATAAAATAAATTATACATATATATATATATATATATATATATATATATACAAAAATGTATGTATGTGTGTGTTTTATAAGCAATTGCTACCTAAAAATTGTTCGAAAGCGAAAAAATATGTTTTTTGTAAATTCTGGGGGTGCTGTCAGGGGTGTGCTTACGTGTTAAGTGAAGCTTTCTCTGAGGGAGAGCCGGGGACATTTCCATCTCCTGTCGCCACAGCAGACTCTCTCACGTCCAGCTGAGACTGTGGAGGTGTTTGTTGGGGGTCGTCAACAGCTGTGGACCTCTCAGAGCTCTTGTCCTCTGCTGCGGGCGCCACACTTCGACCCCCGGGCCTGACATTAGGCTTAATACTAATTCTTGCTCTTCGCATCCTCGTCAGGTAACTGTGGTGAGATCAAGACATGTACACGGCTGCAGGTCATACACACACGTCCATATAAGGATGAGGAGTCACGTGACTGAGTTAAAGTTGCACTCAGTCACTGCGAGACTACATGATACAGATTACAAAACTGACTGATATCATCAATATCATGTTGGTCATCTTTCGCGTGGTTTCTTAGCTAGCTCGTGAATTATATAATGGACAGTACTGCCTAATTAATTTATTTCTAACCCGTGAGCTTATGTATTTTGCTCACAGAGTGAATTAGGAATTCAAATATAAAAGGGGCATCTCTGAATTGTTATAAATCTAAATGTTAGATTGGACACAGTCGACGAGCGCCTCAGACTCCAGCATGCCTCAGGGTGGTGTGTCCACACCTTGTTTTATACAGTCCACACAGTCCATTTCCCATTGCACTGCTGACAGAAATTTAGCGATAAAATTGCAAATGTGTAATGACAACAGAAAAGCAACACGCCTTACTTCAGTTCAAATCATTGTGTAACCCTGTCAATGTGACTGCCGCAGTTAAAGTGGTAAAATGCCGTTTCTGCCGGTCGCATGGCTCCCCTGCAGTAACTTTCCTTGCGCACCGGCCGGTGTGACTAACACGCCGCTCGAGACCGCTACTCATTCCGCGAAAGGCATTGTGGGTCTTTGTAGTTTTACAGTTACTCTTTTCACCCCGTTTCTCTCGCTAAAAACTACAATACCCAGCAGCTTCAGAAAGTCAGCTGTGACTGATAGTAGACACGTGGAGCAACACTCTGACTGAAGGCACCTCATTGGGCATATGCAATGCTATGAAATTAAAAATGCTGTAACATCTAATACATGTTACAGTGTTTGTTTCTTACTCTTATCATGTAGTTAACTTTATTTATTTATTTTTTTTCAAAAGATGATCATACCAGCATTGTCTTATCTTAAACGGCTGTTTGGACTAGCATACTACTTCCTCAGTTTGCAGTATGAGCACATTACGAAAAAATATCTATGAATGAAATCCAAATGAGCTACTAGATACCTATATTGTGCTTGTTAATCATGTTTTGAGCAGAAAATACTCTGCAATGGTGTTGTGAATTTGCATTTGGTTTGTCTTAAAGCATATTTAAAAACACCACGTATAGACTTATGAACAACATTAAAAGCTTGATTTTCACCACAGGGGGAATGTAAGTGTTTCTTGACCCTAGTGGATATACTTCATATTTACTTTTATAAAACTATGTCTGCTGATCCCATTCAGAGAATATATAGACCATTAGACTCCCCACATTTTAATATATACGAGACATGTGAGACTCAAATCAGTCAGTCATCACTTTAATGTGAAGTAGACCTAACTGGTCTTCCAGACTTGAATACAAACTTTGCAAAAGATAAATAGGACAATTCTGAATCTATTCCCACTAACTAAAATTCCAGTTTATTGCAGCGAGACTACATTTTTTAAACACCTTAGTTCAATAACATCCAAGGTAGTGATGGCATAGTGCATAACAGAGCAGATATTTATATATGTACACACAGATACAATTCACATAGTTCATTCTGACAAGGCTTCAACATACAGTATAATACACGCATTCCTTTTTTTAAAATCATTAATCCACTGAGATGAATGCATATCAGTTACACTGTTAAGCCTTACAATATCATGTTTGCCCACTTAAATTGTCTGGTCGAAAACGATTATATCCTCATCTATCAAAAAGGAAAACATGAAAAATAAAGAGCAGTAAAATCGATCAGACAGACACATCAATATACTTATATCAAGTATTACCTGAAACATTCTGAATGATCGTGTTTCACGCAAAACAATGTGCTTAATAAGCATCGCCTAAATTCATACAAGCAACATCCTCCAACACTATGGATAGAGATTATTTTTGAATGTGTTTATAGTTGCAATACCACTGACAACATGCCAGTGGTCACAATTAAAGATTACTCATTCAATTCAATGTCAAATCAAAACAAAAACAGAGAACTTTTAACCTGAAAACAGTACATACTGTATATATTAGTGAATGCAGCAAGCTCACAAATAACAGAACACTGGATACAGATCAAAGAAAATAACATCTCACAAGGGATTCAGTTCAAATACAGGTTGATTAGAGTCATTTGCTCTCTTATAATGAACAGGTCAGTACAGTATGTATCATGTGATTAGTACAGAGCAGATCATCAGATGTTGATTGCACAGTTATCATATCAAAGCGTCCCTACAGATATTATATACACTGTCTCTCTGCTGTCCATCATGTTGGTTTGTGTTTGGGCATGATGTCATATAATCCAGGATTGGATTTTTAAAGAGTCTGGGATCTTACTCAGTTTATATGCCAGTTCATAAAAACGTTTGTCAAAATTAGTGACCAATCATGCCCTAAAGCGTTTGATGAATGTGGAAAAGAAGACATATAATGTCAAAATAATACTGCAATGAAGAAAAAAAATAATCAAACAAGACATCAATGCCTTGTCTACTGGTGCAAAGATGACAAAATTGTTTTTGAGTGCTTTTAGTGGACGAAACAAAACCACTCTCGCCATGTTGTTCAGAGACAAACTGCACTGAAATTCATGTTTTAACAGGATACCAGCACTAGATGATGAAGGTTTATTTTCAGCCTGCTCACGTCCACCATGCAGATCCAATTCTGGTTTATGAAAAAAGGAGGGTTGCACACACTTCATTTGGCTGTCAGACATTGGCTGTGACATCAGAGCTAAGAGACCTGCTCTTGAACAGGATGCACGTTAGTGGGAAAGCTACAGAAAATGGTGCTCTGTAAAAAAAAAAAAAAAAAAAAAAAAAAAACTGTATCCATGAGCTCAACCAAAACATTATAAAGCTGTAAGAAGCATCTGGGATGGAATTGTTTTTGCATAATTTCTTGTTCAATGATTTTTGTTTGATCCATACTTGGACCCTATGGAGTCATCAAGGTAGCTGGCTATCATGCAAATGGGTTTCCAAATGGGTCTCTGAAAGGATCTAAGCCCACTGCATTTATGGGAGGAGCACTCTGTAAAGGTAAAGAAGAAATGTAAATGTCTTTGAAGTTCTCAGGAAAAAAAAGCAAACATTATTTGTTGTATGATAAAATGTTTCATAATAGCTTATGAGGATGCATATATACGTACAGTTGCAGGTACAGACGTGCCAAATAGATCTTTTCCAAAGGAGTTGTCAAATGGGTTCTGACCTCCAATCTTCAATGGCTCTGCAGTGACAAAATTTATTTACCATGTCAAAATGTTTAAAATAATACAATCAAGGGATTCCCCAACTTTTACCTATTTAAAGTTTTGATTCCCCAACTAAGATTTTAAGTTAATATTTCAATAATTTAACAACACATTCACATGTTTATGGTTCTCTGATGTTGGCTAATGGTCATATGACATAGGTAAACAGGTAAAGAAATAAAATATTTTTAATATTTAATTAATTTTATTATTATTATTATTATTATCTTTTTAAATAATTATTTACAGTATATCACTAAAATTATAGTTTTCATATTTTTGACTGTAATTATCAAAAAATAAAGTCAGAAATATGTTACTATTGTAATGAGTATATGATAATTAGAATAACAATTTTATTTTATACTACAAGCTATATTACTAATATTTATGCCCTTAAATTTTTACTTTTAAACATTTAACCCTCAAGCTTAGTTTAGTTGACAACAGGTTTATAAATGCTCCCATTACAAATCTGGTGAAACACTAAAAATGTATGTCCATAGAAATGTCAAAAAATATGAGAATGTGTAATGAAGTGATCCTGCTGGAATATGTTGTGTTGCTGAATGCACAATTATAAGTGACTCAGACTCACAGCAGATACAGAGATGGTGTTAATGAAATTCTGATATAAATGTTAAAGCGGGTAAGATTTTAATTACAAATACAGCAATATCTGCCCACCTTTCCTAGCTGGCACGTTTGGTGGCTTAGCTATCTGGAAATCCTTAAACATGTCCTTGATATCTCTCTTCTCCTTTTCTCCTAGAGGATCCAGGTCAACAAAAGCATTACTGTCCACCTTTGGAGCTTCATTGGTGGCTGCTGCTCGAGGTGGAACCAGTGGAGGGGGACTGGAGCTCTGCTGTCCATCAGGCACAAGGCTGGGTGGAAATACGCTGGTCTGAAAGGGGTTCACCAGGGTTGTATTAGGGGTCCAGGATCCATTGGATCCGTTGGAGACTTGGGTGGTGGTCCATGACGGAAAATGTTGGGTTGCGGTCGAGGTTCCAAAACCTCCAGGAGTAGTTCCCCAGGCAGGTCCAGGAGGAGTGGTGAAGATTGGTGCTTGAGTGAAGGGTTGAGAGGGTTGAGAGGCACTGGTGGTGCTGGGGAAGATGGAGGAGAGGGGCTGATTCCACAGAGCCGCTCCAGGAGTGGAAACTGCCGGTGGAGCTTGTAGGGACAACCCTTCTTTAAAGAAGGTATAGAGTTAAAAGGTTAGTTCACCCAAAAATGAAAATTCTGTCATTAATTACTCAACCTCATTTAATTCCAAACCCATAAGACTTTCAGTCATCTTCAGTGCGCAAATGAAGGTCTTTTGATGAAATCTGAGAGATTTTTGTCCCTCCATAGACAACAGCTGACACTCTGATGCTTCAAAAAGTTCATAAAGAGATTGTAAAACTATATGAATTAAGCGGTTTAGTCCAAATATTCTGAAGAGACTCTGAACCTGTTTATACCTGGTCACTTCAAGCGTTTTCTCTGATCGGATAGCTACCTGATTTATAAAAACGATTCCATTTACACTCGGCCACATAAATGTGTTTCTGCAAAACGGATATAAATCCGATCTTCAATTTTTGCGCTATATGCAGATTTCATGGAGTTCATGTCACCGAGTGCAACAAATATGAGCTGCATTTTATTGATCATCATAATTTCAAAATCAAAGACCGCAATAGGAGAGAGTGCGGCAACAGCACTGGTAAGATCATTTAGTCTGATTACTTTTAAAGAAGACGATTGTGTTTTGAGTGCCTGTGACTTACTTTCAGTTTGATTTGCGGCAGTTGTTGTCTCGCTGAAGAGATACTCAGCTGCTCATCTGTGGTGATCCGTGATGCAGTAGCGATGTCATATCTGAATATAACGTCATAAAGCCTATAACACACTCTCACGCGTTTATTTTTTTAGCATTTTTCGGAGGAGTTTGATGAACAGATTAAATTTAGGTTTTTATTCACATATAAACATTGATCAGCGACATAAACAGAAGCTCAACTGAACCTGTTTGATGCACGAGATCTAACCTCTTGCAAAGTGTCAGCTGTGGAGCTCTATGGAGGGACAGAAAGCTCTCGAATTTCACCAAAAAGATCTTCATGTGTGTGCCGAAGATGAACAAAAGTTTTACGGCTTTGGAAAAACATTTTTCCTGTCTCTTTAATTAAAAAGAAGGTTAAATATTAAAAAGCTGCACTTCTTCATAGGCCAGTAATTAAATGGAGCATGCAATCCTTTTGACACAAAGAGCTATTTTTTAATTTAAATTTGTAATTACTGTGGTAAACAGTATTCAAATCACCATATCAGCCACCCCTTTTGTGAATATTATCCTACTGTACATTATCCTTCAAATGTTTGAATGAAATTAATTCTTTTAAGTATGCATTAAATTGATGACATGTGACAATAAATACATTTATGATATTACAAAAGATTTTTATTTCAAATAAATGCTGTTCTTTGAACTTCAAAAGAAACAAAGATTCCTGAAAAAAATGCATTACAGTATACACAAAAATATTAAGCATTTTAAACTGTTTTCCATTTTGATAATAATAAGAAAGGATCATGTGACACTGAAGATTGGAGTAATGGCTGCTGAAAATTCAGATTTCCCATCACAGGAATAAATTTCACTTTAAAATATACTCCAATAAAAGCAATTTTAACACCAAAAACATTCTTACAAACTACAAACCTTTGAATGGTAGTGTATATGAAATGTAATTCAATATGCTCTATATTTATAATACACTATATAAAGGTAACATCACATAAAAGCTTTGGGATTGGAACTGCTCTACCCACAGGATAGCAGATCCAAAGTTTGCTTGACCGTGATTAACCTTAAACTTTCTGTGCATTCGGCACTTGCCAACTGCTCATTTTGGACCATGACGACGTCAACTTTCATCCAAAGTGACTTGAATTTCATTCAAGATGTACATTTTATCAAACTAGGAATCAAACCCATGATACTTCGACATTTCTAGCACCGTGCTCTACTGTTTGAGCTACAGGAACATATAAACAGAAGAATACTCATTCTAGACTCAAACTTTCATTTGAATAAGAATCACTGACATTTTGAAAAAGCATTTTATTGCAAGCTCCCAAATGTCAAGTTATTTATTTATTTGTTGTCTCGAGTGTCTTACCAAGAACTGTGAGTGTGTCAGTGGAGGAAGGGCTCCTGATGAACAGACTGCCAGGGCCATTCTCAGGTTGAGGAGGTGGTGATTCTGATTGGTTTGGTGAAACAAATAGATCCATCCCAGGCTTTTCATTTGAAGGGGACTATAAAAGAGATTAAAAATTGTTATAAAACAGATTCAATTCTCAGTGGGACCAACCTAATAAAAAAAATACAGAACATGGATTAAACAAGCATAATAAATTGTAACGTAAAGAAATATTATCAATACCACCAGAAATTAACCTTAGAAAAACTTATATATACTATATACTACCTTTCATAAGTTAGGGGTCAGTAAGATTTTTATTTTATTTATGTAGAAATTAATACATTTATTCAGCAAGGGCACATTAAATTGATCAAAAGTGACAATAAAGACATTTATAATGTTACAAAAGATTTCCATTTTAAATAAATGCTGTTCCTTTGAACTTTCTATTCATCAAAGAATCCTAGAGAAAAATGTATCAATTTGAAATGTTGAAATGTATCAATGTTGAAAACAGTTGTTTCTGTTGAAAAGAAATGTTTCTCAAGCAGCAAATCACTGAAGACTACAGTAATGATGCTGCAAATTCAGCATTACAGGAATAAATTACATTTGAAATATAAGAAAAGGAAAACATACATTTTAAATTGTAAAAAATATTTTTTTTACAATATTACTGTTTTTACTGTATTTCTGATCAAATAAATGAGCCTTGATGAACATACATTTTTTATATATTTTTATAATATATTTTTTATATATATTTTATATATACTGTATATGATTCACATATATGTATATATTTTCACATGTAGCCTAATATGATGGAAAAGACATTAGCAAATCAATCCTTACCTTACAAGTACATGTCACTGAAGCATTAAAAATTGAGGTAAACAACATTACCAGATCATGAAGTTGTGTTAGATACAAATAAGAAAGCAGTAAGATGAAAAGTAGATGTGAAAGAGGCCATTTAATTATCAATCTAAGAAGCATGAAAAAATACAGTTCTTAATGTAACCTCACCTTCACACTTCTCCTTCCCCTCCCGGCTTTCGTATTGAGTGGTGGAGGGCTTATAATAACCGAATCCTTGGTTTGATTGACAGTAGGCTCACCCATGCCTCCATTCTCATGCTTCACTCCATTCTGCACCGGCTGCATCTTCTCTGAATCTCCGACAAACGGATTAGGAGTCACTTTCCCATGTCCGTTCTGCTCTTGAACTGGGACAGTATTCTGAGTCCAGCTAGTGACTTCTGCAGCTCTGCCATCTAAAGGCCAGTGGCCATTACTGAGAGCCTGGATGACTGTCCTGTTGGAGAGTTGGTCAAATTGCTGGCCCAAGTAGTCAGAGTCACCATTCTTAGGGCCACCATTGAACAAGTTATTAGGGCTGTGGTTTTCTGTGGCAGGGTCGTCCCTGATTGATTGGTTGTCGCTTTTTGAAAATGGATCATCACTGAACGGGTCATGGATAGGGGCGGGGAAGAAGTTGAGCTGAGAAGAGAAGGGGTTCTCAGGCGAGAGGCTGGATGGGGCTCTGGGGACAGAAGATGAGGTGAAGGGGTTTCCTTTAACGCAGTTCTGATTGCTGTCTATCTCAGTGGACAGATCCATCAACAGGATGTCCTCGGACTCCTGAAGGAAGATTTGGATGATTGGGAGAGAAACAGAAAAAGAAGAATAAATAATAATTTGCCAATAAAACATGTACGCATTTTTGAAGGGTGTATAGATGAAGTCATGCATGAAGTACAATAAACTTGCTCCAGAAAGAAGCTGTGAAGTGTAATGAATCAGAAATCCAAACATGGGCATTCATGACATAAGTGTAGGGCTGCCAACCGTCTCCTATAATACAGGATTGTTCTGTCTTTAAAGGAAGCGTTAATAGTCCAGTCCTCTACTCCAGATCCTTCAAAAATCATTCGAATGTTCTGTGTATTTGATGCTCAAGAAACACTTATTTTTATTATCAATGTTGAAACCAGTTGTGCTGCTTAATACTTTTGTGGAAACAGTGACAGTTTTTTTTCAGGATTCTTTGACTAATAGAAAGTTCAAAAGAACAACATTTATTTGAAATCATTATAAATGACTTTACTGTAACTTTTGATCAATTCAATGTGTCTTTGCTGAATAAAACTATTATTAAGTAAAAATCGTACTGACCCCAAACTTTTGAATGGTAGTGCCAATGTTAAAAACTAGAAACGTTCTTCTGGTGGCCTTAGGGGAGTGTGTGTGTGTGTGTGGGAGGGGGAGTATGGTAGGGGGTCTGTGTTGCTGTGTTGAACTGTTCTGTTGCGGGTTCTTCATTTTGTAATGGTTGTAATAACTTTTATATGTCTGCAGAAAATTTAATAGAAAAACTTGGGAATAACAGAAAACAGTAGAAAACAAATTGCTACACAGACATACTAGCTAATAATGGTGAAATCTTATGACATTCAATTTCTTCAATTTTTTTTTGCTTTGCATTTTCGTTTGTCCCTTATAGTCCTGAAGTTGGCAGCCCTACTGAAGTATTTTTCCCCAATATACCATGCTTTCATCAACAATACATTGGTTGAATAATGGATGGATAAAAATGGATGGATAAACTTCACAGTGTAGGCACACATTACCTGAACTTATACTCTCACAGTCATTGCAATGTTTAGTTAGAAGAACAGAACAAAATCTGCATTAGCACCACTTGTAAAAAGTTCACCATGAAATTAAACAGCAAGCAGAGGATATAAAGACCGTATAGGGGAAGATTAATTATTTTTGTGTAAACTCATGTATTTTACATGTAACCAATTTAAAGCCTTAGTTCACCCAAAAATGACCCTCATGTCGTTCCAAACCTTCGTTCATCTTCGGAACACAAATTAAGATATTTTTCAAGGCTACCTAGAGGTTTTTTATCCCAACGTAATAACCACATTCAAGGTCCAGAAAAGTAGTAAAGACATCATTAAAAAAGTCAACATGACTACAGTGGTTCAACCATAATGTTATAATATTTTGTTACCAAACTATCTTAATTTGTGTTCTGAAGATGAATGAAGGTCTCACGGGTTTGGAACAACATAAGGGTGAGTAATTAATAACAGAAATTTCATTTTTGACTGAATTAACCGTTTAACACTTTCAAAGGCATTAGAATTCATAATACTGAGAAATAAACTGCCTCATATGGCTGTAAAGTGTCTTCAAACAACTGAGCCTTGTTGAGTATTTAGTGCTTGTTATTTTTGTTGGCCTTAGCCCAGGCCGTCTACTCCCCGTGACGACATTTTCTTCATTTGAGGTCAATCAAGCACTTGAGACTAAACAAGGACTATAGCAGGATATGAGAGTCTAAACGCTACTAGTCTCTTTCGAACGGCATAATGTCTCATTTGGATAATGTTGCTTTCGTCTGGTAAAAGAGCTGGTGTATAATAGATTTCTATGGAAATAACATTAATAATGTTAGTGTATCTTTCTTCTGTTAATAAAGTAGAGTGTCACTGTCAATACAAACCATTAATAAGGAAAATTGGAGGGAAAAAGTCTCGCATTCAGTGAATGTGTATATTTATACATCAATATGCATGACTCATTCTTGCCCAACAGTCTTACCGAGGGAGAGTTTAAGTCAGGTGGGGTCGACATGTCTCCAAACAAGTCCAGCTGTTCAACGCCCTGCAACAGAGTAGAAAAAGAAAAACAAGATTCAGACCTGATTATGGACACCAAACAGAGTCAGTCAGAGTAACCAAAACACCTAAGACAAGAGCCATTCATAATGAGGGCAGATGAATGGAGGAAATGAGCAGTGAAGAGAATGAGGAGAATTGTGTTTTTTTCCAAAGACTGTGAGTGAAAGGATTGGTGGGAGAATGTCCAGAGCTGCTATGTGATGCATCTCAGTTATTTCCTGTCTGCTAACTTCATTAGCTTTCACCCCCTGAGGAGACAAGTTTAGGTGCAGTGTGCAAATGGTGAACAACAACATGAAGACAACCCAGCAGGGGGCTTTAGGAACTGAGCCAGAGAGACACAACTCTACTGGCATATCCGGGAGTCTTCAGGTTAAGGCTAATTCACACGGCACCGACAGACGCAGACCAACGCCGACAGTCAGATTACAGAACGTCACTTCTCGGACATTCTAATTCTGATTCAGACTCCGACAGGGGTCAAAGTGTCTGTTGCCGTCTGTAGGTGCACTGTGAATTGACTAACAAAAGTCTATCACTCTTGTGTTGCAATATCAGGACCATTTGGTGAGTGCAAATCATACTCACTTTTCTGTCATTGTGTGAGCCTTCACTGCCATTCTGTTGAGGTAAGATTGACAGAAATTGAGATACAAGTTCCACAAGCAAACAAAAAAAAAAAACAGATGTTTAAATTAATGTCTCAATACTTACCTCCATCACTTTATTATTTTCATCCTGAAAATAAGACAATATATAATTACAAATAACAAAAATGGACAAAACTAATATATGATTAGAAATAAAAATTGACAAAATGTTACAAAAAGAGCGATATCTATCTATACACAAAGTGTTTGAGTAGTTCAGTTTGTGGTGATATACATACACTAACATTCAAAAGTTTGCGGTTGGTAAGATTTTTTAATGTTTTTGAAAGGAGGCTCACCAAGGCAGCATCTATTTGATCAAAGATACAGTAAAAACAGTAATAATGCAAGATATGCTGATTTGGTGATTTTTTCGTGGAAACTGATACGTTTGTTTTTCAGGATTCTTTGACGAATAGCATGTTAAAAAAAACAACATTTATTTGAATTAGAAATGTTTTGTAACATTATAAATGTTTTACAATGTAACTTGTGATAAATTTACTGCATCCTTGCCAAATAAATGTATTAATTTCTTTAAAACATTATACTGAACACAAACTTTTGAATGGTAATTTTACTATTTGAATGTAATTTCTTGCATTTTTAAAGAGCTACATTTGAAGTATGAGGATAAAAGTTTCTCACTTGCTCATACACAGTCTAGATTTATCTAAAAATATTTTTGAGGGGTCTCGCACCTTCTTTGAACCCTCTATTTCTTTTTTCTTCATATTGAAGATTAACTGGAAAAGATCCTTCAGGTCAATGACAAGAGGCTCTGCCTGAGTGGAAACACAAACAATGAGTTAAAAAAGCATTTTTCCAGCAGGTTTATGAGTGAATGTTTGTGAGCAGGGTGGAATGTGTTTTTGTGGATATGCCTTTAGAAAAACGCACTACTGGGAAATGAGTAACAGAGAAAGAGAGAACAAGTTTGTCTGTGTGTGCCTAAGGCATGAGCGTGTGAAGAAGGAAAGAGCTTTGCTCCATAAAATCTCACTGGACCTGCTGTGCAGTTTTAATGGCAAAGAACTGGTGCTGGCCCTCCGCACCGCACACATAGCCAAATGCTCTGTTGTCAGTGACGTCCCGTGCGATGAAGGAGATCTTATTTACTGCATGCTCTAGTATTGTTGCCTGGAGAAATCGAAACAAAGTAACAATGAATACTGTATATTGGGTATCAAATGACATCTGTTGAAGTGTATATTCTAGTCAGCATAAATAAAAGAGCGAGAGAGAGAGAGACAGACCCCTGTTTTCTCATCAGTAACAGTAATTCCTGCGAGAGAGATGTTCACCCAGACTCTCTGCTTGTGTTTGCCCTGAGAGCGAGCTGCCACTGCCTTGCCCTGTGATCGCAGAAAGAAAAGACAAATAAATGTTTACTGAGAATAAAAAACTAATTATTTTGACTTCTTGCATGTAGTCAGTATTGAGCTAAATAAATGTCTAGCAAACACCTAAATAAATTGTGTAGGAAACCGGGATCTTTCTGTCTCTTCTAATATCATAAATACTGAAGCAAAATTACTTCATACCAGTAATATTTATGCAAAAAATACCGGAAAATGCTGTGTTGCCTTAATTATTCTCTTTCTTGCAGAGACGTCTCTCCTCAAATCTAGCAATCTAAGGGTGTTTCCTTGACACAGTTTGCTCTCTGGAGATATTAAAGCACTATTTTCTATAAAGCTTTAAACCCAGATAACAAAAATATATTCTAAAATGTTTTGCTAAGGTTCCCTTTATTCCCTGATGTTACAGAAACATTATATCTGAATGTTCTCTGAACATTTTAAAACTCTTTTATCTGTTAAAAACTTTTCTTGCTTGGTTATAGGAGTGTTAAGTGAACAATCCATTTTGTCATTTTGCAAACATTATGAGGATGTTACTTTTGAATGCTCTCTAATCATTCAGAAACAATTAGCAACAGTTAAAATTTTTTAGACGAACATCAAACTACAATGTTTCAGAAAAAAACGTTCCATATATATTTTGTGCAAATATTTTGAGATAACCAGATACCTGTGAGCTAACATCATATTAACTTTACTGGAATAATGTTTGTTCATAACTTTGATATGACATTACTAGAACATTAGCCAAGGTGCTGATAAAGTTCCCTTCCCTGTTAGCTGCGAAACAACATGCATTGTGAATTGTTGTCCTATGTCTCTGCCGTTGGTTTAGGCTACTAGATGTCACAAGATATACTGCAGTAAAAAGCAAACAACTTTGACCTTGCACTGACCTTCAGTTTCATCATGGAGTCTTGGCTCATTTTATCTCCTCTCGCTTCAGGGACATCATCTACACCAATCAACTTGGCTTTGTAGCGAACTCCATTACCTTTGAACCTGGCAAGGAGGAACTCATCTGTTTTCTCAGGGCTCGCTGCAGCTGAGAAAGGGAGATAAAGAGAAAGATTTTAATCTAAAACATACAATGAAATATTGTGAGAATTAAAAGTATTTCATTTAAAGTGTTGCAAAGAAGAAATCATTCAATGCTAAATAATTAAACAGATTTGTAAAACTGCTGTGACACATATTCCCATGAATGCAATGTGAATGCAATGACCTCAAATACTTATGGAGAAACTGAGATAACATATAGACATAAAGACTTATATAGTTATGTTTTTAATGACTAATACTAATAACTAATAACTAAACTAATAACTAATATGTATGTATGTATATATATATTAGGGCTGTTAAATAATAATAGTAAAAGAATGATCTTTTTTCAGTCCTGCGTTAGGAAAAGAAAAATATTTGTGCATACATTTTAATATGCACAAATATAGACTTCCATTCAAATTTTTGGGCCCAGTTTAATAAATGAATACTTTTATTCAGAAAAGATGCATTAAAGTGACAGTAAAGACATTTAGAATGTTGCAAAAACTTTCTTTCAAATAAATCGTATTCTTTTGAACTTCAAAGAATCCTGAAAAAATACCCCAGATTTCTTGGCTAGTTTTAACCTTTTGAAAAGAGCTGAAAAAGCAGGTTCTTCACTCATACACGAAACCACTAATTAAGTGTCCTTTCTGTAGTGCAGGACAAGCCCCTGTCATTTAACCTTTTTTAAAATACTGCTCCATATAATTAACAGATTACAGTTTACAGCCGGCAAATGCAGCTCATCACAAATGCAGCTGTCATTCAAAACAAAAGCATTCTAAAATGGGAATGAATAGTGCAGAATCATTTACGGAATCCTTTATTCTTAGAGGAATGAGAAACGATTCAGAGACATAATTATGGGTGTTGCTGGGATTGATGCCATTCGGAAGGAACTGATGGTACCAGCTGTCTGTGATACAGAGTTATCTCTAGCAGCATTTCAGCTCTGAATCTCAGTCTGAATGTTGCTCAATCACTGGAAATGTCAGCAAGTTACCAAGGCTCTCATCAAAATGTGGGCAATTATTCAGTGACACAAAAATATCTGAAGGAGGCTGATTAAAATGAACACAAAGTGTGGTCAAATACGCAGAGCAAGTGGTTTGGATAGTGGGTGAGACGCACCAGATCTAAAAAGTCCCTTGTGTGATCCTGAAGACAAGGACTGAGAAGAACTAAGGTCAAGAATACATAATCAATAGAACTATAGACAGGTGTGTTACTTAATCAGAAACCATGGAAACAAACAAGGATCGCGAAAACAGACAAACAGGAACAGAACAGAACCAAACCAAAACGCAATGAAACTAAACATCTGTGTGACAATATGCTGATCCTGGTGTTTTATTGGTTCCTCCCAAGGCATGTTTTAACACACTAGTCTGGCCATGTCGTAGCCTTAAAATTGCGTTGTTTTGAAAATCAGATCTTCTCCCTAGGAAGCAACTAATCTCTTCTCTGTGAGCTCTTCATAGGATAACTCACTATCATTTTTCATTCTTCATGACTTTTGATTCTCTGGACATTTTTCCATTTATTTTGTCAGCCTGCCCCGTGTCTCACTTCAAAACCAACAGCTCCGCTGACTATGTGGCGATGTCCCCTTTTGGCCAGTGGCGCTGCTGAGATGG
The DNA here is from genome assembly GCA_038088235.1 of Zacco platypus. Taxonomy (NCBI): domain Eukaryota; kingdom Metazoa; phylum Chordata; class Actinopteri; order Cypriniformes; family Xenocyprididae; genus Zacco; species Zacco platypus. The sequence continues at coordinate 18,956,229 of CM076082.1, read as the reverse complement.
CAGAGGCGGAAAAAGAGGGAGTGAACCAGACACAGAGAAACAAAAAGAGACTGAGAGAGAACAGTCTGGCGGCGGCCCAGACCTCATGCCTTCTGTGGCCAAGCTGAGGGACAACATTGACATTCATCCCATGCAGGGACTCTACAGGCTTGAGGTTTCTGCTCTACAACCCCCTCCCAACATGAACATATAATACCCATAAATATGAGTGCTTGGTTTAGTTACCGTTTTCATAAAATGGCATGTGTAGACCTTTTTGTTCTGTTTTTTTAATAGGTTAAAATAAACAAAATATTAATAGCTTGAGTTAGCCAATTTTTACAGCATGATCTACAGTTCTGGGTGATATTTGAGATTTAAAAAAAAATGAATTGGTATGGTTGAACATTTATTTGCGCATGCTATTTTGTAATAAGCAATCTAACATTTAGATTGCTTTTGTCACAATTAACACTGCTGACTCAAAGTTCTTGTTTTTTTTAAACACTAATGATTAAATAACACTGTTATAGTCGCAATGAATTGGAAGAAGCTTCAGATATTTCCTTCTGTACTGTGACACATCTGAGTGTAACAGATTACCGAAAAAAAAGTAAGAATTCTAGGGTGGAGACTTGGTTCTAAGCACTTGTTGTTGATTGAATTTTGAGATGTGGGCATTGCACTCAAAAACGGAGACAGATTAGTGCAAGCATGGGTTATGTAGGTTAAATGATTGGAGAAGTCATACATTTGTCACCAGAGAGAAGTCTGTCGTTTCACTGAAAGATCAAGTTATGACATTTTCATTAAAAATTTAAAAAAAGAAGAAGAAGAAAAAGAAACATGCACAGATGAATCTTTCAAAATAAATCCACCCAGATAGAAAACAGGGTGAATTTAAATTTCATGCTAACTTTATATGTAATCTTTAAATATTTCCATTTTTATCTTTCATACTACTGTACATTATAATGTTGTGATGCTTAAATTCACTTATAGCATGTAAACTAATTTATCTATGAGTTTGAGAATCTATGAGCTTTATCTATTAATCTTTGTTTTATTTTTAATTTATTTAATTTTAATATCGGCTGACCACTATCGGCCAGAATTTTAATACCGATGCATCCATGGTTTAAGTTTAAGCACCAACACAGACATTTATAGGCTTATCTATAACTATTAAGTGATTTTTGTCCTTCTGGAAGTAAATACATACAGAACTCATGAGTGGTACATGCAAAGAAGTGAACAATTAGAGAAAAGCTCCATTTCTCACAAATGAGCCTGATCATGAAGGTAGGCCAAATCACTTAAAAGCCAAAAACATATACATCTACAAAAAAATTTTAAGATATGAAAGAAAAATGGGCCTATAGATGAACTGCAAAAACAATGTGGCTGAAAGATCAAATGTGATGTTGCAGCAATATATTTTTGTTTCTATGTCCAACACATGACTATGAAAGACCTCCTTCAACCCCAGATGCACCTCATCGCCCAAATCACTGTTGGCTTCTCCGCGTGAGACTGTGGGAATCATCTTGCTTGTTTTCATGCCTGTGGAAAAGGCTCATAAATAGACATGTTGGAGAGTGTCTTGCCGTCGCAGCTGGAAGGTTTTGTGGAAACAGCAACAGTACTGTAACGGAATCCATCACTAGTGCACTCTGTTGGTATGACTGAGCTAGGCCAGACAAACAATACCACTGTGCACCAGGTTCCAGCTTAGAAAAATAAATCCAGAGAAATATTGGGTCAAAGAGGCCCCTGGAGCTCTGGATGAAGGATTTTAGGTTTCTGCAGGTGGCTGTTCGCCAATTTTGCGCCGCGCTACACGACATGTCAAGGAACTTGATGAACTCAAACTGTCCTCTTGAGAGGAAACGGTGTCTTATTTTACCAAAAAGAACTTTCTTTGTCAGCTGTAATCACTGGGTCATATACATAATAACACAATCATAATTCTTCTACCACTGGCATTGACATCGCAGTTAGGTTTCAAACAAGCACAATGTTTCGAACTGTGCTTTATAGACTAAAGAAAAGGAAAGTAGAAAAGGAAAAGGTAATATATTTCAAATAAACTTGCACATCTGTAAATGCCCTAGATAAAGAAGTCAAAAAATCTAAATATATTAAAATATTTAAAAGCCAGAAGGCTGGAAGCAATATCCTATGAAACTAATAAAAGCCCACCCATGCTTAACATTCCACAACAAAGATTAATGACTGAAACTTTCCAAAGAAAGTGCACATTTACTGATAAACTGATGACATTAGGTTAAGACATAACTATTAAATCATTTTTGTCTGATTTCAACTGTACAGTCCGAGAACAACATGGCAAATCCTTTGGATTCCAGACTGAACCATAAATCATGGATGTAATCTCAGAATGGTTTTCTTAACCAGCACATAACTTCATGTAAATTCTGAGATCAAATCTCTGAACAAACTGCCTTTTCATTTGGGGGGGAGCAAGTACAATAGATTTATTTTAAAGCTTCAAAACTCTTATGAGGGCTTAGTTTTACTTCAGAATAGGTTCATTACATGTTTTTGTGGATCAAGGTTGGTTTTTGTAGGTGCTCTGGAGACGTGGACGCTGGGAGCAATTCACACTCACATTATACACAGCTAAACACTCACAGTAAATCTCAGTAGGATACTCACTATACCGCTAATGATGTGCTAGTAGACACAAGTAGGTCAGCAAAGACGTCTACTCAGTTTTTGTACTTTCTTATAACAATCCATTGCATGTTCTCTCATAATAGATACGTTTTACTGAGCAACCACCAATTAAGTAAAATATATATATATATATTGCAGACTTTCAAACAATGATTGGCAAAGCTGTGCTTGAAACCAAGGTCTGGCCAGTAAACTAACAAAGCAAGATATTGATGTGTGCAAAGTGTCACTGTCACATACCCTTCTTCTTTTCTTTTTTGGAGGGTGTCTTAAAAGGTGCCTGCTCGACCGGGGGTGTGCTGGGTTCCACTTCTGCAGACATGTTTGGAGGCCAGCCTTGTGCAAAACAAATGTGAAGACAGGATCTGTTGAAGCCCTCTTGCTCTCCTCTCTGCAGCGTGTGCACCACAGACTGACTCAGCAGTGGACCATGATCAACAGTGGCCGCACTGGATAGGAAGGAGACAGAGAGAGAAAGCAAAACAGGAAACAGATTTAGTAGAGGTTTACAAACTCACAAATCAATGAAAATGCAGTTATTGTAGCATTATTTAGCATATTTTTGTGTAGGCAATAGGACTCCAACAAAGTTCAATCAATTCAACCTTACACTTGGACAATATTTGTAAAAACAATAATAAAAAAAAACTTTTTTCTTAAACATTATTAATTTATTTCAACAAAACAAAAACTTATCCCATGATTTACTCACCGTCAAGGTGTGACTGAATCGGTAACACTTTACAATAATGTTCATTAGTTAAACATTAATTAATGTATTAACTATCATGAACTGACCATGAGCAATGAGCAATGTGAATGGGGGGGGGCACATTTTGAAGCAAAAAAATAAAAATGCATCTATCCATAATAAAAGTAATCCATACGGCTCCAGTGGGTTAATAAAGTGCTTTTGAAGCGTTTTTGTAAGATAAATATCCATATTTAAAACTTTACAAATTCAAATAACTAGCTTCCGGCAGAAGACTCTACACATACTGTGCAAGATGACTTGCGAGTAACCTCCTGTATGACGCAGGATGTAGAGGCACCTCTCATGTTTCCAACAAATGAATGTGCTGAGCAACAAACTCAAGCTCCTCTTCTCTTATATCAAAATTCTCCGACATTTCTCTTTAAAAATGATCCTTTTACACTTCTAATTCATGACCGGTGTTTTGTTTTGCTCTATCCTCTGCGCTTCATCTTTGTCTGCCGAAAGCTTGTTATTATAGTTAATAAATATATTAAATATAGATATTTTTCTTACAAAAACCCATCACTTTGCTTCATCGCTTTTGCATTTTTTTGGCCTCAAAATGTGGCCCCTCCCTCACAACCATTATAAAGCTTGGAGGAGCAAGGATATTTATAAATATATCTCTGATTGTGTTCATCTGAAAAAGATAGTCATATACACCTAGAGTGGCTTGAGGGTGAGTAAATAACGGGATAATTTTCATTTTTGGGTGAACTAACCCTTTAACTTCCACGTTTTCATATGTACAATTAGTCTCATGGACCTAAAGTACACATCACAGTAACGATTAGTTAATTTTGAATTGTACATAACCAAAAAATTACTTGAGGTTCAATGAGAGAGTCAGTTGTGAACTCATTAGCGGCTCTGAACGATTCAGAGTCTGATTCAAGCCTCTTATTCATCAGCGAGTTCGAGTCTGTTTTGGCTGACTTATTAAAAAACGCTGGTACGTGCTCTAATTATATGATATATGATGAAACCGCATATGGACTCACATATTAGTCACAGTGCTGAGACAAGCATTATAGCATGAAACACAAAAGCTGATGACGGATTCCATGTCAGGTGTTGGTGAACATTGTTAACCTCAAGGTGATCGTTTGCTCTCTAAACTCACACTCGTTACTTTTCCAATAATGTGCTAACCAGCTTCATCCCAGTGGACTGAATAAATAAACATGCAATACTATAAATCAAAGTAGTTGTGCTTAGATGGAAGCTGAATAAACATCCTGAACTCTGGACCATTTTGTGGTGGTGACTTCATTGTTCAGCCATAAATACTCTCCACTCGCAGCCTTTAACAACCCACGTGACGTTCATGTTTTGAGTTAATACAGATAACTCGCTCTCCAGACTTATCTGAGGTGATAGGTCACTGAGACATTTTTGCTTTCTCTAACCTGTCTTTTCTTGGCATATCTATTACAGGACCACAGAACCCTTAGCCTCTATCTCCCGCTGTCTCTGCATTGCAATTATCCTGCCCTGCACCCAAAGACAGGAAGTCAGAGCTTCCCTTCCATCTGGGATCTATTCAATCTCCACCTTCATACCACAGACTGGCTATTTTTGCACATTTGTTTTCAATCAAAAAAAAAAAAAAAAAAATCAAAGTCACTCTTACATGAAAATATTTGGCATGTTTTTACCCTCATCCGTTCACTGACTCAAGCTGCCTATAAATACATACACTCCAACATTTTTTTCCATGAAATATCCTTCCTCTAGAACATTCAATGCAACTTCGCAATTGCAAAACAACTTTATAGAAGGTAAACATGTTTGTTAATTTAAGAAAGCTGAAATATATATATATATATATATATATATATATATATATATATATATATATATACATACATATACATGTATATATATATATATATATTAGATTGAAAACTTAGGTTGAAACTGAAAACGTGAAACGTTGCTTAGCAGTTACTGTGGAAGTAAAATAATCTAGAACTGAACTAAAACTAAAATTGAAATAAAAAATAAATTAAACCTAAATAGTAATATTTGAAAAATAAAAACCAATAAAAATGACAAAAGTACATTACAAAAAAACTAAAAAAAAGAAAAAAAAAGAAGCTAAAATAAAAACTGGAAATATAAAAGTAAAAACTAATTCAAACTATTAATAAAGACTACAATAGTATATAAATAAGAATCAAATAAAACCATCAAAGACTCAAGTAAATTCACAGTTTTTAAAATAGGCTATATGTTCTTTTTCCTCTAGTCAAAGTTGTTATCTAGTCTGACTCAAAATGGTATGCTTTTGTTTCTCACCAGACATAAATAGTTCTTAACCCATAATCAGCTTCACCTCTCACACTGGCGACCCACGTGTGACCCCAGACTTCTACTGGTCATCTATAACTATAGAGAGCAAATTCTATTATAAGAGCAAAGAGTACCAGCTGCCTTCCCTGAACGACAGCTGTTGGCAACTCACGGTAGACAGAGCAACCTTGGCACAAAATATCCACAAATGCAGTGTCCTTTATAAACATGTGACTTCCCTTCCATGTAAAAAGGAAGGAGGGAACCAGAGGAAGAATGTGTCATGCTGCTGAGGAATTAAGATGTTCTGGACAGGAATAAAGTCTTGATATCTATCTAGCTGACACCCTCATCCTATTAAGTCTACAACAAGAGACTAAAGAAAACATAAATCTACTGCACTGTCAGAGAGCACATCTAAATAATAATTTAGATACCAGACTATGAGAATATCTGCGCAGTGCTAAAGAACAAAGATATCTTCAAAATGCCATTATCTTTGCATTATCATTTTACGAGTGCTATATTCCTGGAAGGATTTCTAAACCATTCAATAGTGAATTCATTTAGGTGTTCAAAGGTGAACAGTTACAGAATCTGACACTTTTGATATTCTGACATGGTGTATCCTATGAAATAACATGCAAGGGTTCTTTAAAGTAAACACAGTTCTGACTCTAAAATCTGACTGAATTATCTATCTTTAAACCCTTAGCATTCCTAAGGTCTCTTTTGAATGGTAATTGTACCACGGGGGGTACAGTGGAACGCTGACAGGTTAAAGCAACTGTGGAATGTCTATAAATGCACACCAGATTCTATATTAAAGTAGTAAGTTGCTACATAGCGGCAACAGTAAACAGCTTACAGTTAGGCCAATTCATTTCACTAACATTCAAGGCTGGATTCAGTTGATCAAAAATACAGTAATATTGTGAAAAATGTTAACAATTTAAAATAAATGTTTCTTAGTTGAATCTATTTTAATGTGTAATTTATTCCTGTGATGGCAAAGCTGAATTTTCAGCATCATTACTCCAGTCTTCAGTGTCACATGATCCTTCAGAAATCATTATAATATGCTGATTTGCTGCTCAAGAAACATTTCGTATTATAACCAACAATGTTGAAAACAACTGTGCTGCTCAATATTTTTGTGGAAACTTTGAAACTTTTTGGCTTTGAAATTTAATTGTTTCGTATATGTAAAATGACTTTGCTGTCTCTTTTGATCAATTTTATGCTTAGCATTCTTGCTAAAAAGTATTAATTCCTTCTAAAAAAAAATCTTACTGAAAATCTGACCGTTACCTTTGAACGGTGTATATTACTTGGGGTAAGATGAGTTTGAATAAAGTATAATTATTTATATGTGTATTTGCTTGATATTCAGCAGTGTTTTTAGTATGCCTGCATTGGCGCCGTTGTATGCGAACTGAGCTGAGCTGGACGATTACATCACTGTTTTTTCCAGTGCTGATATACATAACTAGACTAATAACTATTGATCTTTGCCACGGAATTAATCAATAATATATAGAATAAGCTGGACAGTGACACTATTTTCTTTGGGAGCTGATGACTGATTTACCAATTATTACTGTAAAGCTGCTTTGCCACAATTTGCATTGTAAAAAGCGCTATATAAGTAAAGGTGACTTGACTTGACTATTTATCTGTAGTCATAATAATGAAGACTTTTTAACAAATAAATTCATTGGAACACACAACGTCGTATTGCTTAATAAACCACACAATGTGAAAAGCTTTAAAAAGTAAAAGTTGCGGCTCATTTTTGGAGCCTGTCCAAGGTACGGAAATGCAGTGTACAGGAAGCATGTGTGAAAAATGTAAACATTTGCAGGAGTTAGTGGTTCAAAATAACATCCCTATACTCAGACCTCACACTAGTAGGGTGTTGTGCTAGAAAGAGGCATGTCTGCATAAGCAAACCTTCTAATGTGACACATCTGAAAAACAAATGTGACAAATTCGATCACAAAAACACATTATCCATAATCATTCCATAAACTATGGTGTAAATTCTTCAAAAAAAAATTCTCAGTTACAATGACTACACTGTATCAAGTACTGAACTGGACAGCTTTGTCTAAACAGACAATTCAGGCTCTTCTGCTGGCCAATAAAACTCAGTGAACTGTATATTCTGGCCAACCATATGGTCACCATATGAGGTATAAGTTGTCCTTATTTGTGCGTATATCGGGTCTTGTACCTTTAAAATATTTTTCACACTCTTGCTCACATGACTTTAGTGCTTCCCGGTCAAAGAAAACGTCAATATTTGCACTTTCTTGCTAGCCTGAGAAGCCCTCTTAGTCTCATTTTCTCCTCCCTGGCATCTCAGCGGGTTTTCAGTGCTTGGTCCAGGAGCCAGAGAGGACTAAGAACGGGTATATAAACACAATCTTTCCTTTTCCCTATTCCTGGCCCCAAGGCCGTCACTTAACATAAGCTATGGAGTATGTGTAAATATCCACATAAAAAAAAAGAAAGAAAGCCAAGACACATCCTCCCCAGCTCAATGCCAAGAATCTGAGGTAAACACACTGGACAGACAAAAACTCCAGGGGTGTGTTGTCAGATGTCAACAGGACACTGGATAACTAGAAGGAACACACAGGGTACCAGGAACAAAGACCTGATTGTACTTGTGCCACATGCAGGACCAATCGATGCATTTAATGGCCTCAGAACACCTCTGCGTTCAAGACTCTTTCTGAGGATAATGAACAGCCTGAGGATGGGGATCAGAGCAGAAGCTGGCCATAGAAAAAGCAGGATAAGGTGATAATGATATTGATTCTTGTAACATTTTGCAATTTAAATGTAACATGTGGCTAGCCAATTATTGTATGGCCCTCATGGCTTTGGATCGGCATGGTTGCTATGGCAACCGATGGCAGGTATGGGCAACTCTTTTCATAGTGCTGCACTCATAGGCTGGCTTTGCACAGCAAACACACAATCCATCATCCAAGACACATAATCAAACAAAATGAGGGCAAGGCACACAATACACACAAAGCCTCAGAAGAGGAAATGTTAAACAATTACAACTCACTTTTCAAAAAAGAAGAAACAATTACATCAAGAATTCAACGCAAAATCAACCCAGTCAATACTGAATATAATAATAATAATAAAAAAAAGAAATTAATACTTTTATTCAGCAAGTGCATTGACCAAAATGAAAGTAGAGACATTTATAAAGTTTACAAACGAGATAATTTCGAATAAATGCTGTCCTTTTGAACGTTCTATTCATCAAAGAATCCAGAAAAAATCACTTCCACAAATATATTAAGATGTTTTCAACATTCATAATGATGATAAATGTTTTTTGAGCATCAAATCAGTAATTTCCGAAGGATCATGTGACACTGAAGACTGGAGTAATGATGCTGAAAATTCTGCTCTGCCACCACAGGAATAAATTACATTTTAAAATATAGTACAATAAAAAAAATATATATTTTAAATTGTAATAATATTTCACAATATTGACATATTTACAGTATTTTTGATCAAATAAATGCAGCCTTGGTGAGCATACTGTAAGTGACTTTTCTAAAAACATTAAAAAATATATTTCTGACCCCAAACGTTTGAACGGTAATGTATAATATACATCCTAATTTATAAGCTAATTAATATATTCCATAGATGGTATAAATAATATATAGTATCATTAAACATTCAAAGTACTGCAGACAAGTTTAGCTTCATTTACATGTATTAATTTGGAATTATAAATCAGAATAATACAGAAGCCATTAATCCAAACATTAAAACAATAAAAGTAGTGCTACCATACCAAATTCCAATTGAGTACTATAGTGTACTATAATGTTAATGTACTACAGGCAACTACACTAACTTGTGCTTAGAATAGAGCTAGCACAGTAGAAGGAGACCAAAGCCACTGTTAAAATGTTATCCAATGAAATTCATATACATAATATAAAAATTAAAGGTAACACAATCTTACCTCATAGGAAATTATTATATAATTAATCTTCTCAGCGTGAGGTCTCACGATAAGTATAGAGGTTTTTAAACAAGAAAACATTTCAGAAGCACAGTTAACCATAATTTTAGCTCTCTGCTTGTGTGGTCGTTCAAGTGTTCCAGACCTGCTACAAAAGAGGTATTAAAATGTCTGGTGTACAAACACTGCCTAACCCATAACACCATAACAATATAACTGGGTTCATCTGGTGACACAACAAACTCTTTACGGAACACGTGTAAATCCAGTTTTCACACAGTAACTGTCTTCTACTCCAGGTAGGAGGCCAGTATGTGCTGTAAGCTGTTTGATTCAACCTTTCCTGAAACTATGATTAATGGAATGAAATGAGGACAAACAGTGCAGTAAGCCATGGGATTGCTCAAGAGCTACTAAATGAACAGACCAAATACTTGTGTTACACAAACCTTGGACACAATATTCTTACAGAGGATTAAATTATGTCATTTGTGAACCTATACTGTAAACAGAGGTTTAGAAAAGCCAAAATGGAGAGCTTCAGTAATGGTTCTGCAGCACAATGGCCAAATGATTTCCAAAATTTCTGTCCTGAACAAGATGGGCAAGAGAATTTGTCCCATCATGGGTCAAAGACTGGACAGTGTCAGTATAAAAGTTGATTCACTTGCATTCCATTCAGAAATTTGCACCTGATTTATCAGAGACTCTGATTAAGAAGGGATGTGCATTTTCATCCAGGAAAGATGTGTTTTATAGAAGAAAGTCATGCTGGTTTGGAACAACATCAGGGTGAATAAATGATTTCGGGAGAACTATCCCTTTAAGTGCACGTGTGGAGGTCAAGTGTTATCCAACAGATAATGTTGAAAAGCAAAGGCTTCCACATATGATTCAAAAACACCTTCTCTTTCTTTACCGGTATAAAGGAAAAATCCCAATTTAATCCCTTGTTTTTAGGAGGGGGGAAAGTGCAGTACAAACAAACACTTGGGCCAAAGGTCACTTACCTCAGCATGTGGCCACCACAGTGAAATACCATTCTATGCATAAAAAGGCAGCCATGACTTCTCTACTGACCTATATATGTCTACAATGAAATACAATAGCAGTCCCTTTTGTCTAATAAAAAGTCAGAGGCAGGAAAAGACAGCGGAGAAGAGTCCAAAGTGATGGAGAGTTGCCTTTGTTTTCTCTTTTTTGGACTACATTCTCCATTGAAATATGTTGGTCTTTTTATGTAGAGAGCGGGGGGGCTGGATAGCATTTGAAGAGATTTGAAGAGTTCAGAATGAGAGACAGAAGAGAAACTACATTGAGTGCCAACATCTGGTTCCAATAAAACAGCACACATTGTACCACCAAGAGAAAGAAGAATGTCTTGACGTGAGTCATACCCAGCATCATTTTAAAACAGTTAAACACAGTGTTGGCTCCTTGTCCTTGGTAAAGTAATTTACACATACTTAAGTAAAAGCACATTTGCTGTTTTCAATAAGATTGAAAGCATCTGTCCACGTCCAATGTGAGGAACAAAGACATTTTCCTTCAATGTTTCAAATAGGTTTTTATTTTTGACTACATCAAAGTGCACTCTCTAAAAATGGTTACATGTTCCCTCGACATTTCCAGCTTTGTAAGAGGAAGAGGAACATATTTACTGTGGCATTTCCTCCTCCAAACGTATGGGGGATGGTGAAGCAAAACGGGATGAAAATGGAATACAGGGAATAGAAAGCTACTGTTACTGTAGGTCTTACAGTTAGAGTTGTACTGAAATTGTCCTCTTATCACTCTTACTCTAATGCCAATCACACTTTAAGGCTTAGCTTTTTTGCACTGGCGTTAAAATCAACCAGGACTTAATGACACACATTCCCTTTCACTGAGATCATAGTTACAACCAAATGTAAACTGAGTCACCAAAGTTCACAAGCCACTTAAAACAGCTTAGCAATCCAACATCTTGTTTATAGCAAATAATAAGCACTATTTTTTATTTATAACACATATGAAGCCTCGGGCCTGTTGGGAAGTCTAAAAAGTTAAGATTCAGAAATGATGCACTTTGAAGGATAAAACACAAATGGTTTCTCATTGTACAGAAATGCCTTTGGACTTCAGACATGAAGACAAGTAGCCTTATTTAATCCTTCAAAAACACAGATTATGCTGTTGCATGTGTCACTTTATGCCGTATTATATCTAGGTAACCTACAATGCCTTTGAATGTGGTGTCAGTATGAAGCTGCTTGATAACGGATGTGGTCACTATTGGTGAATGCAAACATCTGTAAATTTAGGTCATATCAGCAGCCAACATCAGTGTCGTATCAACCTTTTTTCACGTAATTTTTTTTAAGGGAATCATTTAAAATCAACAGGTTCTATTGGCAAACGCAAAAAAAGATTTGATACAGACATGAATTAGAGATATATTCCTCATTTCTGTAAGACTAGTAAATAGACGTATATAGGCGGTCAATGAAATCTGTAACACCTTATTTAAACACGTCAAAATGTCACATTTGTCTGGTCAGGGCTAAGCATTAGCACGCGTTACTGCGATGTTTCCAATGTTTACGTGGGAAATTTATAAATATAGCCTATTGCGAAAGACAGTATGAGGACTTTAGACAGTAAAAGAGCTCCTGCTGCAGTGAATGAAAACATTGTAGCCTATTATTACAAAATAATAATACATTAAAATAAACCCCCGACTTATTTATTTTTCCGTTTACTCGTTTGTTTAAAGCACAACATCCATAAGCTGGCAAAAATCGCCAGGTTTTCTGATATAGAAGGCTACTAATTCATTTAAGGGACAACGTTATCCTCAATACTCACATGAAGACACTGAGCGGATCCTGGAGCTCGCATACTCCGAACCAGCAGAGAAAACGCGGCTTGACAAAAGAGTCGACGCGTGTCCGGTACTGCGGTATATTCCCGGGATGTGGCTCTGAGATGTTGACGGCGAAGGTCTTATCCCTGGGATGTTGGCAGCTCTGAGGAATGCGCTCTGATGTTACTGCAGATTCAGTAACTCCCCCTCAAAGTGAAATTTAACCCTCTGAAGACCAGACGACGGTTCTCCTCAAATTCACTGCGTCTACTGCATCACACAACACATAATCCTGTCATCCAGTGGCTGTTTTTATTGGGAATTTTGCTAGCCTGTGCACTTTTCCCCTATATCCACATGACATAAGTAGTGACAATCATATTTCACTAAGATATTACGCTGTTTCCAGTCAAAGAAATTGTGCAATACTTTACCGTCAGCAAGCTGAACATGCTGTACAGTCAACAAAACTCTCTGCAGTAACCTTTAAACTGTTTAACTGTTAATATAATGAGTAATTTGTTCATTTGTATGTACTATTATTGATTTTCAGAGAATTTGTTTCTTTAATTTTGTAATTGTCTTTCTAGTTGTGCTATGTGTTTTAGACATACGCTCAGAATAAGAATATTGGAAATTGTTATTAGAATATTATTAGTATTATATTTGAAATGTAATATTATTGATCATAAATTAATTGCTCAATGGGTTAAGGTGAAGCAGCTGAAAACGTGGGTATTGTAAAAGCCCAAGATATCACTCTGGTCCCTCCTTCAATTAAAGTTTATGGGATTTTTACCCTTGTTTAATCTATGATGGTTAGTGGGGGATGCCAAAGCCAACCTGTAGAGCAAATGACAATGTGTCTTTAACAGAGAAGACTGAGACAGAAAATGAGTGATATAGTGTGTGTGAGAGAGAAGGAAAGCAAGGGAGTTATTTTCTCAGTTGATTGACAGTTAATTGATCACTATTTTTAGAGCAGGTTTCGCATTGTTTGAGAGAACATTGCCCTTGTTTTAAAATGGGATCTTGTTGTCAACAATGATATTTACACTGAGGCGTGAAGATTAATTTTACATGTCTAGTTGTTCAGTCTGTTTACAGTATCTAAGTTTCAAGCTTTTTATTCACTCTCTCGTCTCTTGAAGAACCTCAGGTCAGGAAACTGTTAAGATGTGGCCCTAAGGAGAGCACTGCTGCAGCTGAAGGCAATGTTTTTTGTTCCCTGACGTCAGTGTATGAATGAACAGCATGTACAGTACTACGATGAAAAGCAATTTCTGTGTTCCAGTGTATTTCAGAAGAGGAAATAGTTGTTTTGTAATCTCTGGCTCCAATAAAACACATTATAAAGCTAAATGTGAACATTGAGAGGAAAATATTTATTAAACCTTGGTGTACAACAGGATATATTGTACAGCCCATACATAAAAATGCTCACATTGCACATTCACACAACAAATTTTGCTAATAGATAAACTGTGACACAGGATAGATACAAAAAGGTGAAAAGGATATGAGTGGTTGTCTCGATGCCCTTGAAATGACAGACAGTTCCTCCTTCCGTCCCACTCACTTCCCTTTTTTTCTGCCGACTCATCAAACATGTGGAAAAAGTGTCGCATTCATAAAATTTTTGCAAAAATGCATCACAAAAGAGGCATTTAGTATCTTTTTTGCTCCACTATTTTTGTTGAGCGCAAAACTGTCATTATTTCTGCTTGGAGCCAAAATAAAGCAAACTCCATTACCTAAAAGAACTATACGGTCCGTCTCCAACTAAACTGTCCATCAATAGATGGTGTGTTGAGAAAAGACGACACCAGTCCTGAGATATATCGTGCCATTCTATTAGCGTTAAAATAAACATAGGAAAATAAAAAAGGTCTTGTAAACAAAGCAGGTTTAATCCACACCAGACGTGTCTTCAAACCCTAAAGCTAGCATCTTCTAAACCCCTGCTTACGGCAGTCTTTATTTGGACCAATATGAAGCTTAGTTACCATAGTGATGGGTCCATAACAGGGCTGAATGCCCAGAGCTTGTTTTACTATTTGACTTTTCAAATAATGCCAGACATATGAAGGTGTTTTTCTCTGGATAGTATGTCTGAAAAACAGATTTAGAAAGGAAGTGAGGACGGATAAATGAAGGAGGGATGGAAAATTCTTTATAGGAAAGTAGGGGGTGTAGATCTTCCGCCCTGAAATGTGCTTGACTCCTCTAAGGCCACTGGAAGCCATTCATTTGGCTCCCCGAGTTCAGTGGTCAAATGACGTTACCTCATATTTTACAGGAACCCCTTCAATGGGTTGGGGTTTTCCAATAAAGACCGCATTCATTGGCTCTGAAGCTCTTGCATTTATAAGAGGAAGAATCCAGTCAATTGTATGTGTGTCGAACGGTCCGACACTGGCGTGTCTTTGTTGCTAAAGTGTATTGTTTAGGGTGATTATGAATGAAGTAAAACATCAAAGACATTCCCTTCACATAGGATTCCCAGTGCTGCCTTATCACAAGTCAACTCATATATTAATGTTTATCCACAATAATATTCCAAAGCTAAGGTTTTTCAAGTGAGTCCAAGTTATTTCATATCTCTGCTATAATCAGAAGAAACATTCTTTCAATAGTTTACATAGCAGATGCTCCTATGCAAAGCGACCAATGAATGAGGAACATCACAATTTTTATACACTAGAGCTGAGATTACTCATAGTACCGCAATGCCAATGGTTTCAATAGTAAGCTAGAGTACTACAGAAGCTAGAGCAGAAGTAAAAATGCAGAGAACATTTAAAATAAATATATACAAAAAGAAAACGAGATGTATTTATGGTAAATGCCTTTGTGGTGAAGCTCTTTAAGAATCAGATAATAATAAATCGTCCTCGCATTTAGAGCTGCAATGGGTTCTTCTCGCTCAGTATTTTGCTTTTCCCAGAATGCTGCTGATACTTAAATTCCAAGAGCCGGTGAGACACAGACATGTGCCAAGTTTACACTGTCAGAGTGTGTGTAGGAGGGCGGCAGCTCATCATGAAGAGAGCGTTACATCTAAACGCTTGAATCTGACAGAAAACTGCAGTTCAAATGAGAACAATTCATGAAACAGTCCCAAAACTACATGTCAAAGATCATGAACGGTTTCTGTTTCTGAGTCTTGCGTGAAAATGATAAATCAAGTTACAATAAATAATCAGAAAATTCTGATAAGCAGTTTTGCTTTTCTTTCTCCATAGATTTTTCTTACCACTTCCAAAGCAAAAACAGGTTATCGTCCATAAATGGACCCCAGATGTATTTCTCCCACAATGCTCATGGTTTTTACAACGACAGTCTGGAATGTATTATATCCCATTCACAGCAGGAAAAGTAGAAAAGAGAGAGAGAGAATGACAGGGAGAGCATTCCCGGAATGTAGGAGTCACATCTTTTCCCGAAATTCTCTCAAATGAGATTCCGTAACAGATACCTAGAAGTGTTTTCAAACATAGAACAGTAAACATTTTTTTTCCAGTAAATCCTGACATTGTTGTGCTTGCATGTGAGTTTGTCAGTATTCTTGTGTTTGTTTACCATAGTCTTTCTAAAAAGTCACCTCACAAGTGGACACTGAAGGACCCCACAGCTCGTGCCAAACTGCTGAGGAATGCCTCAGTTGGTGACAGACTTTACATTACAATATCCCTTCACAAACACAAGCAGAACAGTTCTTTCCAGCCCATGAGAGGCTCCCTATTTCTACAAGTGTCTTTGAGCGTTCTTAAAGTCACTTAGTGTTTTCCTTTCCCTGTCAGTGGAGGAAGCTAGTGGTCTTTCTCCTTTGAAGTGAGAGGCCAGTCGCTCTGAGAATCCTGGCTCCTGCAGTCTTACACAGCGAGCACAAAGGACTTTAAGCATTTATGTGTTTTTGTGGGTGAGAGTGTGTTCAAATCTAGAAGAGACAATGCTGCTCAAACATGAGCAAAGTACCTTTTTACACCAACTGGCTGTATTAGCGTATTAGGTAGGGAAGCCTGGCTTGCTGCCCGAGGTACAACAGAGGCTGCCTTGTCGAATGCTGAATAAAATGTACAACAGTGTGCTGTACCCCTCTCCTTCTTGTCCAGTAAAACATTTCTGTGCTTGATGGAGAAAAAAATTCTTACAGACCCACATATGGAACATATTAGTTTGCTGAGAGAAGACTAAAGTCAAGAGAAATGCTATTGTGGAACTGTAGGGCACCAATCCACAGAGAGATATTAAAAACCTGGGGATGTAATGGTAGGTACGACAAAATTTACGTGCACTGTAAAATGACTTCATCTTTGTGTAGTAACATAAGTAAGTTAGGTAGATACTGTGTATAGTTATATTGACTTTCTGAGCAACAGTAAAACAATGAGCGATCCAAAAGAAATCCAAATATGAATAAAAATACCCAAACACTACAAAGGATTTCTTGTTTAATTTTGTGTCGAGGTTACGCTCTGTGTTTAGTATAGTGTAGACGAGGCTCGATTTAGTAAACACCTTCCGTGTGCTCTTGAGATCTCTTGAGAAATCTTAATTTACTCATTACTATGGCGTTTCAAACCCGCATGACTTTCTTACTTCTGTGGAACTTAAAAGAAGATATTTTGAGTTTTGGTTCCTGTTGACTTATTTGGTGAAAAATACATTGGGAATCAATGGGAACCAAAACCTTTTGGTTACCAACACTCTTCAAAATATCTTCCTTTATGTTCCACTTTCATAAAGGTTTGTACTGATGTGAATGTGAATAAATGATGACAGAATTTTCATTTTTGGGTGAACTATCCCAAGAGCGTAATCTGTTCTGATATGGTGATTACAGTCAGCCATAGATACAGTATGTAGGCCTCAAGTTTTTCAAATGCGAATTTAAGCTACAGATAGAGAAGCCAGAACGATGTAGTGCACCTTTAAGGCAGCAATAAGGAGGTTAAAAATTTAGTAATTACTAAAGTGAAAATGAATAAAACATCTCCTGTGAAAGTACTCAGACAAATGGCAAATCTGAACAAGATAAAGTGTCATCTTGTTTTCAGGTGTTTGAGAAAATGTGGCAAGAGATTTGTAATGCTTTCTTTGTAGCACCACTGAGAGCAGCTTCAGCGCCAACATTACCATCTGATTTGGCCAAGAAGCTTTTCAGAATAGAAGAGCCACCCGGAGAGTTGTTGAGCTCTTTGAGACAGATTTACCACCTGAGAACGTCCACTACAGCCAGTTTTACAGAAAAGCTCGCCACATCATTTAAAACCCCATTTACTAAATTTATAGTGTTTCACATCAAATCCCAGATACATTTTTCTCTAAAAATTCCCATAGATTCATTAGATTCTCTAATTTTAGATTGTAAGTGGAACAATGTACAATGCAAACCGTAACATTATCATAAATAAAGAAATCAAGTTATCTCAACTTACCAATACTTAAAATACCATATTTTGGCATCATACATATTTGAGAACTTCTGTTACGCAGCAGTTCTGACAAACACATCATGAAAAAAGTACCCTGAGAATGTTAAATTAATAGGTAGATGCTAAAATACGTATACGCCTTTTCTTAATCACATTATATGTTTTATTTTAATGTTATTTGCATGGTATTTTCAATATTTAAAAGCTGTGTTTTCCTCACGCAGTGGCTTTGGCAGATCGTTATTTCAAGTTAATTCAAAAGCAAGTTTTGTTAGGCACCACTACTCAATTAAATTGAGGGAAATGGTTTCCTCAAATCATTTGAGTAGTCTCAACTTATTAGGGTTTACTGTTAGCCAGTCATTATCACAAAATAAACCCTGATTGGTTTGTTTTGTGATTATGATCCGCTGACTTACATCATACATTATTTGACTTAAATCATATATTTTCAATGTATGATAAGTACAATGGACATGCAATGTTGATGAAACTCTTGCACTCTTGCGAAAAATGTTACTTGTCCATTATGAATACACTGTAAGCCATATATATAGTCATATATATCTGGGGGTTTTTTTATATTCTATTCTGAAATGGAACAAATGGGAAATTTCATGGGAACAAATGCTGTATTTGACTCTGGTGTATAGTGGCTTTCTGCCCTGGAACACTTCAGCAATTCAAAGTCTGTTTGTTGGTAGACTTAGAGTGACATTAAACAGTGCATTGACAATGCTAGGACTCTTCCAACACCATAAGCGGCCTGAGTGCATTCAAAGCAGAAATTCTCATCAAACCCCCCACTTATGTAGTGTTACTGTGCTGCTTTCAGAAGGATAATACTCAGGTTGGGAAAAACAGCACTAATTTATAGTGTGAAAAGAAAGTGCATTTCTTTATCCTTTTCTCTTGGTGGTCACAATAATTATAGCTTTAAATGCTCCAAGAGGGATTTATGACACTCATTTTCTTCATGTTTTCTCTATGTTTATGACACTCCCTTTCTCCATGTTTTGTATATAATTTTGTCTTTAAGTATTACATAGTATGATATGATGGAAGCAGGTCATTTTAGGGCAGAATTTTTTTTTTAAAAAAAGTTGAGTTCAACATGATATTTAGAAGTTTGTCTAAAAAAGCATACACTAAAAAAAAAAAAAAAAAAAAAAAAAATATATATATATATATATATATATATATATATATATATATATATATATATATATATTTTTTTTTTTTCTTTTTTTTTTTTTTTGAGATTACATTGTCACTTTTGGGAAAAAAATGACGAATGTCCCCAGAAAATGAAATCACATGCACACAAGTTCCTGAAAGCGTCTGACCTCTGATGAAATGCAACCATCTTTTTTGTCCAATCAGCTCTTTTTTCTTCTGAATCCCTGAAAGAAATGTCTGTTTTTGTAGTGACTCAGTTAGAATGTACAATCTAAATGTTAAGAGGAAAAGGAAAACATGTAGGAAAAGCTGGAAGCTGGTGAAAGGGAAAATGTTTCTTCAGGATGCATGTGCTATGGTTTCTTGGCACATCACAGGTTGCGTTTAGTGCTCCTCTGACAACATCACACAACCCCACTGAACTTAAGAAGTAGAACACAGGAAATCTCCCCTAAAACCTCCTGCTTCAAACATATGCCTTACAGTTGGAGTAGATGCTGTATTAACAGACCAGACAGTGTAATCCCAGTTAAAGATTGTTGTTTTGACTGCACTGAAAAGAGTGCATTGGTACTCATTTCTCAAATAATAGATTTTAGAGGGTATTCCTCTTTGAGTATTGACCTGAAGGGAGCTATAGTCTTGGTAGCTTGTCACCCTCTGTCTATATATACCCCTGTGTTTCCTCTGTTCATTGTTAGTTGTTGTCCTTCCATGGTTGTTGTGTATATTTTCCTCTCTGTTTCATTGTGTTACTTGGTTGTTATCTTCTTCATTTGTATCACTGAAGTCAACCTGCATTTAGATCCATCTATCTAGTCTGCCTTCACAAACACAAACAACATCATTATAATGCTCGAAGTGTAGGCCTATACATACTGTACCTATTCTGTATGTCTGTGTAGCTTCTGCTTTAGAGTAAAAGAAATATAAAGGTAATTGTGACTTTATATCTCACAATTGCAATAATCTCACAATTATTTCTAGTAATTTCATAATTATCTCTCAATGTTTATATCCCATGATCTCTCAACTTTACATCACATGATTGTGACTTTTGCTATTTTATACTTAATCTCACAATTACTTTAATTTTTGAATGCAAAGTACAGTTTTTAATGTTTTTCAAAGAAATCTCACCAAGACTGCAATTACTGTTATATTACTGTATATGACCAAAAATTGTGAAATATTATTACACATATATAATTTTATAATTTTTTTTTATTTATTCCTGTGACGGTAAAGCTGAATTTTATAGCATCATTACTGCAGTCTTCAGTGTCACGTGATCCTTCAGAAATCATTGTAATATGCTGATTTGCTGCTCAAGTATTGCACTTCAATGGTTTAAACCCTATTTCACAGGTAGGCCTTTCAGAGTTGTCTGGGGAGGGGAGATATCCAAAGCTCATCAACTGATCACTGGGGTTCCTCAGGGTTCAGTTCTTGGACCCCTCCTGTTCTCCATATACACCACATCACTGGGTCCCACCATTGCTATGCTGATGACACACAGCTCTACCCTTCATTCCAACCAGATGATTCTACAGTAGCTGTATGGATCTCAAGCTGTCGGGCGGACATCTTGACATGGATGGAAGAACAACACCTGCAGCTCAACCTGGCAAAGACTGAGCTTCTCGTATTCCCTGCCAATCGGACTCTACAACACGATTTCAACATCCAGCTGGGTACATTAGCAATCATCAATCAAATTTGGCCCGAATTGTTGGAGTAATCTTTGATGACCAACTGACCTTCAGAGACCACATCTCAAAGACACCTCGGTCATGCAGATTTGCACTACACAACATCAGGAAAATCAGGCCTTTTCCAACTGAGCATGCAACACAACTTCTCGTCCAGGCCCTGGTCATTTCTAGGCTTGATTACTGCAATGCTCTTCTGGCTGGACTGCCGTCAAGTGCAATCAAACCTCTTCAAATGATCCAGAATACTGCAGCACGTCTTGTCTTCAACGAGCCCAAAGAGCCCACGTCACGCCTCTCTTCGTCTCTCTGCACTGGCTACCACTTGCTGCTCCCATCAAGTTCAAGGCATTGACACTTGCTTACAGATCCACCTCAGGGTCCGCACCCTCCTCCCTCCACTCACTTTTATGAGTCTACGTCTCCACCAGAAGCCTGCGATCACTAAAGGAGCGAAGGCTTGTGGTACCATCACAGAGAGGCACAAAATCACTCTCCTGATCTCCCTACCTTCAGCAGGAATGCAGAATCCCTGGCAACATTCAAAAGACAGCTGAAAACTCATCTCTTTCGTGAGCACTTTGCCCCATCTTAAAAAACAAACAAAACTATTCTATCCTATCCTCTAATCTCTCCCTATTCTAGCTTATGCTTTTCTGAGCAATGTATCTTGTATTGTAAGAACTTCCTGTGTCTATTTGCCTCTTCATGATGAATCACTTGTTGTATTCCTCACTTGTAAGTCGCTTTAGATAAAAGCATCTGCCAAATGAATAAATGAATAAATGTCAAGAAACATTTATTATCAATGATGAGTATTCTAACCCCAAAAATTTGAGCAGCAGAGGGGGCAAGACCAGAGAGTTCAGAAGTGCTGACTAAGCATGTGAGTAATGTGGGTGGTCCCCCACAAACCCTGTTTTCTCTCTCTCTCTCTCTCTCTCTCTCTCTCTCACACACACACACACACACACACACACTCACGTTGGGTGTACAAACTGTATATTCTATCCCCTAACCCTACTCCTACCCCTAACCTTACCCATCATCACAGAAAAGTTTTACAGTTTTACATTTTCAAAAAACATCACTTAATATGATTTATAAGCTGTTTTCCACATGGGGACCAAAAAATGTCCCCACAAGGTGAAGGATTTCGGATATTGCCATCATTAAAAGGACATTTTTGTCCCCGTAACATAGGGTTTACCTAAACCAGACACACAAACAGAGTGTCCGCACTGCCCATCCCATTCAACAGGCTGAATTCACGCAGGTCTGACAGCAATAACTGCGAGCATGTGAGCCTTACGCAGCTGTGGGGGGGCCAGCTGGCCAATGTAAAACAGCATGATGGATCCTCAGGCCTACAGAGAGGCATCTGGGAGCTATTAAGACTTGTCAAAAACAATAATGGTGTTTGACTAACAGAGAATAATTAAACTATATGCATTCTCAACAAATACATCATTTAGATTGTTTCCTTCTTATTTTAAAAGTTATTAAAATATTATTATACGTGACAAAATAAGCAGTTTAGAAAAAGTGATGAAAAACAATAATGGTTGAAGGGAAATTCACTGCCTGTCCCGATATGATTTACATCTCTTTTCAGCGCACTCATCTGCTCACGTCTTGTACTACATGCGTCCATTGTTTTTTTTATATATGCAGTCAACTATTGTTTATATTCAGGGTGAAAACGAACTGCATCAGATGAAATGACCATAAACAGTGTCCTTCTTTAATTTACTTAAATAGGCCTATTGTAAAAAATAGTCGTTATACAAAGCTCTTGAATAGGATGAGAAACAGTAGGGGATGAAGAAGTCAAGTTACTGTTTTTGTAACATATCACGACTATCAATGTGTTATTTATAATACAATACCAAAGAAGATAATAATTTGCAAATGCAAGAATGGTCTATCATTTCAGCCCATCATTACAGAGAATGGAGAACAACTGCTGATCAGTGATATGGATGTAGCGACATCTTGCGGTGAAAGCGCGAAGGCTGTGATTGAGAGAAGGATAGTTTGAGCTTCATTGCACCTGACTAGCAACTTTTGAGATGTTTGCGGCTGTGATAAACAGCTATCGGCATGCATATTTCAAGCTTTACATTCAAACAGTTCATTAGTAATAATTCAAATCTCCGTGGAAACAGTTGTATCAAGAAGATGTCCAATATATGCATTTTATAAGTGGTCTTACCAAAGAATTGGGCCTAGCTAAAGGTAAGTGAACTTTTGTTTACTTTGGCTCACGTCCACCGCAGATTAGTCTACATCGTCTGCCTCAGTTATTTATTTATTTATTTTTTATACGAAACGTTTCCATGACGAAATGTAAATTTGGTGGCATAATTACCTTGCAAACGCAGTTTTATCAGTGATTGTCAGTTTCTAATGCAAACTGTATTATCGCTGATAAAACTGTGTTTACAAGGTTTTACAATGGCTTTTTAAAACACTATTCAACATAAATTCACCGTGCTGAAAAAACTCATTCAGGTGATATTTGTGTTTTTGAACATGGCTGTTCAAGCTCGTTTCTAGCTGGCTTAAACTGATCCAGGCTGGCCAGTTATTATTGGACCAAGCCAGCAGGTCATACCAGCTTAAAGACTTAGTTAACCCAAAAATGAAATTTCTGTCATTAATTATTCACCTTCATGTCTTTCCAAACCTGTAAGACCTTTATTTATTTTCAGAACACAAATTTAAGATATTTTTGAAATCCAAAAGGTTTCTAAACCACTCATATAGGCAGCAATGTCATTGCAACTTTCAAAACCCAGAAAGGTAGTAAAGACATCATTAAAATAGTCCATGTAACTACAGTGATTCAACATGAATGTTATGAAGTGATGAGAATACTTTTTGTGCACAAAAACAAAGCAAAAATAGCGACTTTACGCAACAATTTCTTTTCTTCCCTGCCAGTCTCCTACACTGTTTATGTTGTAAACACAGTGCAGCGCTTCCTGGTTCTACGAAAGAACACCGGCTCAGTATTGGCTGACGCTGCTGACACAGGAGGCGTTCTGATGTAGAACCTGGAAGCGCTGCACTGTGTTTACAACACAAACAGTGTTGGAGACTGGCAGAGAAGAAAAGAAATTGAGTAAAGTTGTTTTTGCACACAAAAGCATTCTCGTCACTTCATAACATTAAGGTTGAACTACTGTAGTCAAATGGAAAATTCAAATGATGTCTTTACTACCTTACTGGGCCTTGAAAGTTGCAATGGTGTTGCTGCCTATATGTGGTTCAGAAACCTCTCAGATTTCATCAAAAATATCTTATTTTGTGTTCCGAAGATGAACAATGGTCTTACGGTATGATAGAATGTTATTTTTGGGTGAACTAACCCTTTAAAGTGGTCAAGCTGGTTTTTGGAGCGAGGTGCTGGAAACACCAGGGGCCTCATTTATAAAAAAATCCGTAGATTTCATCCTACAAGTGTACGTACCCACAAAAACTAGATTCTGCGTACGTCCTTATGTGCATCTCCACCCTGTCTCTTCCCCGAAATCACCATATATGGAGCTTACAGCGCCTAGTTTTCCTATGCATAACCTCATTTCCATAGCATTTCCATGCATCCATGTGACACCTTTAACACCGTCAAAAGTACAGGACATTGGGAAAATTACATACGGACTATAAATGCCATTTGTGCCACACATTACATTGCTAAAAATCATCCAATATCCTTGTTGTTTTAGAATAAATATATCAAAATATCCATAAAACCAAAATTGTAGCTATAAAATACTTCTCAGATAAAGTTTTTTAGAATAAAGTTGATTCATTAATTTCCACTGTCCAAATAGTATTTAATTGTTTTAAAAAATTCAAATCAAATCGAATTTATGCAGTTTTGAACATATCTTTTAGGATGTTTAGGCTATTTATCCACTATCTAAATCCATATAATTTTTGTGTATCTTCTGCGTAATGACTTTATGTAATTTTAGGGCTTATCGCCATTAATAAAAGTGGAATATTAATGTAAATGTGTATATCAAAATGAAAACAGTTTAAAATCCTTCTGTTTACTTCATTACTTTTCTCAATAAAAGTGATCGTGCGCATGGGTCAGAGTTTGCGTGCAGGTGCGCCTCAAGTTTGTTTTTATAAATACCATCTTTTGCGTAAGAGGTGGCGTACACAACGGTTATAAATGAGGCTGTGTATGTTTTATTTTTGGTCGTTTCTTAAAACACTTCTACTACTGCACCGTCTCATAGATTAAATTTGGAACATATAGGGTATAGCACATTGTTAAAATGTTTAAATGTAAACCAGTGCTTGTAGTGCTTCAGTTGGACTAATATTTGTGGATGAAAGTTTTCAGTTCAGAGAAAATTGTTTCAGTCAGCTGCCAATAGATGGCAGTATTGCCCTCCGTCTTCCACAGGGTGACAGGTTCTACGAAATATAGCGAACATTATCACAATTAAATAATGTTTCCTTTCTGTTTACCTTCGAAGTAATGAAAAGAAATAACGCTATAGTGACAATTCAAGTGAAAAAAAGCAAAATCATCACGTTCAACGCATTTATCGTATAAATGATGTCATAAGTAGCTGTTGTAAATTAAATGAATAAATGAAAAACGTTTCTTGGAAATTGAATGCACGGAACACCATGGCTGTAACTTGGTTCTTGAGGAAGTAAACTTGAAATGCTGCTCATTTGTCCGACAAACTGCTCATGTCTCCTACCAGGACAGAGAGAGACGCCTGTCCCTTTGACTGACGTTCTCATCCGCCAATCAATTGAATGGATGTGTGCCGAACGTCCAATCACAGCAGACATGGGGCGGGGCTTTCTCGGAATAGCCTCTTCACTATTACGTCATGCGCGAACAGCTGGTCCGTTGCAAGAGCTGAAAATGTGGACAAGCGTTGCGATATAAAAATCGCGTCCGTGCCGTCTGGGCGTAAACAGTCAGTTTATCACGATGTGGTGGCTGGAAGGGTTTAGGTCGGGGATGGGCCGCCTGGAGATCCTGTTGCTTGTTTACACCTTCCTCTGCTCTCTCGGAGGTGAGTGGTTCAGTGAGGGTTGAAGTGAGATCTCTATCTTGATGCAGTGGAGCTGTCCTTTGTGCTGGTGCTGAAGTACTTCAGCACTGAATTGCTTGACCGTAGCCTATATCGTATTCAATGCTTGTACACTTTGGCCACACAGCAGGCTGAATGCGTTTCTTCTTCGCGCTGGTGTCTTATTGATGTTTTCATGTTGTCTTAGGCACATCGCCGAGACTACAGTGTGTGCTACATTCTTCAGGAGCTTCGCGCGAGAAGTGGATGCTTCTTATGTCTAGCAAGACTTATATCGGGTTATAATCTTGGGCTAAACTGAGAGCAAAGTGATTATGTGTTATGTTTCGTATCGAAACACACTTTATTGGCTTCAATCCCTAGTGTATGCTGGCTTATATTGTTTTATTTTCTTGTAGCCAGTAAGCAGTTTTAGTTTAGCGTGATTCCCATAGTGTCAAGCATCACTTGCCTTCGGGAGATATGGAGGCCAATTATCCAATTATTGCTTTTTAATGTCAGCGTGCAAGTCTCGAGACTTACCTCTAGTCTTGACAAGTTGTTTCTTGTTTATGTCGAGATGTATTGGTAGATCGCATCGATAGGGAAGTTGCCAGAGCAAGACAATACCTGCGCGTGATGGACGCTGTGCTGCTTCAGCTCCGACACGGACTTCACATCTCTGGCTGTGCTTAAGAATACCAGGCTCTGTGGTCTCGTTTGTCTTTTGTTGTCTATTTTTACTCCATTCCGTTACACTTGAATAATTTTATGACTATGAACAGTAGCACACATCACAAACTTAAGTAGTCTAATATTATTAGATATTTGCTGGTTCATTTTGGAAACCTTATTGTTGTTCGTCTGAAAAAGGATATTGGTGAACATTGCTTGTATTTATATTTATATATGCACTGTTAAATGTTTTCATTATTATTATTATTTAATTTCTAATTTAAATAAATTTTTAATTTAATTTTTATTATTAAGACGATTTCTGTAATTTTTACTTGAGTTTTTTCATTACTAGCCTAATTAAAAGGACGAATAAATCTTTTAACACCACTTAAAGGTAGAAATTAACCTTATTTTTGAGACTATATATATATATATATATATATATATATATATATATATATATATAAAAGGAAATTTTGACCTTTATACAGAAATTCTTGAATATGTTGATTTTGCGCACTTTTATTTTGTTCAAAACTGCACTGCATGCTACCAGGAGGGTTGTCTGTTATAGGGTAAATGTTTTCCATTTCCAGTGAATACCTTTTTCGTATTTTCTGTCTACTTTACTTACTGCAGACGAGATTCATAATGCATGAGCAATTCATAAACATCACTTGATGAACAGGGCACCAAACACGTTGCAGTGAGCTCCGCCAGTCACAGGACTTGGCTGCGCACTCGCATTGATCACAGTATTGACAAGCCGCAGGAACGGAGTGATGCTCTGAGGCTAGCACAAAGGAGCAAGACCAATGAGCCATCCAGTCTCATGGGAGAACAATACAGAGCAGACCAAAGAAAACAGTTCAATGTGACAGACGTAGACAAAGAGCGGGGCTCAGTGAGTGAGAGAAGAGACTTTCAGCTTACCGATTGTGCCTCTGTCTTAGTTGTTCGGTCTGGAATCGCTCACACCTCTTAATGTTTTGACATAGTTCGATCTGACCCTCTGTCCTATATTTATCTGTTGCAGTCGAGACATGTTTTGCTTGTACAAAAGAATTAGATACAATGGCAAATACATATAAATAAATTATCTATCTATCTATCTATCTATCTATCTATCTATCTATCTATCTATCTATCTATCTATCTATCTATCTATCTATCTATCTATCTATCTATCTATCTATCTATCTGTCTATCTATCTGTCTATCTGTTTATCTATCTATCTATCTATCTATCTATCTATCTATCTATCTATCTATCTATCTATCTATCTATCTATCTATCTATCCATCCATCCATCTGTTTATCTATCTATCTATCTGTCTGCCTGTCTGCCTGTCTGTCCTGTGTGTTTGTCTGTGTGACAAACCTTGTAGTGTTTTGAATGTGATAGTAGTGACTTTTATGTTAAAACGAGGCATGCTTGTGAGATCCCATTATGCTGAGACACGACCCGTGAAGGGAAGCTTTGCACTGACTGGTAGTACATTACTTAACACTCACATTTACTGTGTAAGTAGGTGGCGCGTTATTATTGAGCTGAACTCGGTTAAACGTACGAGGATGACAGCTGTTGTTGAGGCAGCGGTGGCTCATCTGTACCAGCAGTTGTAGTTTAGATCTTGAGTGATCAGTGAAGATTTATTCCTATTATGAGACCAATAGCTTAATTGTGACGCCAGTTCGTTGGCCAAACTGTTTATTTTAGGTTGGGAAATTCCTATTAAGAATTATGAGTAATATAGAGTGGAAACAACATCTGTGGCTAATGTTGTTTGAAGAGACTTCCGTGTTTTGTGTTATACCTTATAGTCATACATAATTATGAAGCCGCTGGGTTTTTAATTTATATTAGTGTCCTTAACTACTATGTACTAACATTTAAATTACCTGCATATAATTAACTGTAAATAATTATATATATATATATATATATATATATATATATATATGATTCCTTTCTGTAATTACATCTATAATTACAGTGTTGACTCTTCATTTACCCATTAACCCACCCTTAAACCAAAAGGCCACCAAACGTGGCCCTGACCTTGCTTGTGTTCCTCCTCAGAAGCAGCAAACGTGTTTTACTATACAACATGATCACAATAGGTATATTTTTTGATGTAAGTACATAGTAGTTAAAGCGACCTAATATAAAGTTTGACCTTTAAAGGTATTCTAAAGAAAAACTTTAACTGACATAAGGATGGGAATTTATGTACTTGACAAATTGGACAATTGTTATGTTCCTTATATAGCAATTTGCTAGTAACATATTTTTGAAGCACACAATATCAAAATTCAAAACTTCTTATATAGTTTTTATTGCATTGTTTTCAAGGAGCCTGTTTGACTATAGATTGTTGCTTTAAAAACACTTTGATTTGCCATGATGCTAAAATGGGAATAAAAATAAAAAACAACATTTCCAAATTCACTAGAGGTATGAATTTGTGCCTTTTATGTCTTTTCAAGTAACCACAGACCTTATTTCACTCATAAATCAAAAGCGCTGTTCTGCAATCCCATTAAAAATTCCTGAGGGAACCCATTGCTATCCTACCACTATACTATACTTCTCAAATACACAGCATCTCTTCTGTGCCTTTGTGTGAGGCCTTACATTATATTGATAAACCTTTTCAATGAATGTGAAATAATGCTCCACAAAGTCTCCACATCCTCGCTTTAGTGACACTCCAGTATAATACAGCATAAACTTTGGTTTCATCAGCTGTCCCCTTGCAGCAACGCATATCACCTTTACTTGCGAGCAAGTCCGAAATCAATTAAAACGCTGCAAGATGAACGGCGCCACAACAAACCCGCAGGGAGATTTAGGGCTTCATTACTTTGCTCAGTTCGCTGAATGCGCGTCACTGCTCTCTGATTGATGCGACGCCATCGCATAATTCAATATGCGCCGCACCAAGCTGCTAATCTCAAAGTCTCCGGTAACTAATGGAAGTCTGCTTTTGTGATGTCTAAATTGTTGTGCACTGTCAAAAAGTTCTTCAGATGGTTGAGTCATGTGTGCATCTGAACTGTGGGAAGATCTTACAGTCAGTGAAAAAGAAATAAAGATGAGGCTAAAAAGCATTTATAAATAATATATGGAGCCCTGGATAAAATCTTAAAGTTTTTACAGATGGAAACCTTCTAGCTTCTCTCTCCGTTCCTTAAGATCTTATGTTTGGGGCATCCTTGTGGCCACTTCCTTTTATTGAGAATAATAATTCATAATGTCCTTAGGTCTTTTGCCTTTTATGTAACAAATTCTTTTCAAATTCTTCTTGCTTTGCCAGAAAAATAGCTATAAGAACAACAGTAATCTCCTAACTTCTAATGTAGGGGCACAAAAATCAAAGTTATTAAGGGAGAATATGCAGTTGGTAATTGACACAACCAGATAAACAACAAAAATGCTTTCTTAAAAAATGCCATAGAAAGATTTATGAAAATGGTCACAGTCACACATGATGGGTGATTTCACTCTTTCTTACATCTTGTAATTATTTCAGTATTGTTGAGAACTGCAGTGATAACTAATATGTTTTGTGCTCAACACAGCATACAAAAAGCAGAAATGATTTACAACAAGTTGAAGTTGAACATGAAGTTACAACAGAATATCTTGACTCAAATGTGCTTTACCAGTAGAGAGGCCTGTTATAAGAATAGGGAGCTATTTCTACATGATCTGACCCTTAAAAATGAATTGCGTTGTTGTCACCTGATGGTGTAATGTCAGTTTAAATATTTCATATTTTGGTCTTTAACGAAACAAGTTACTATATGAAATTGCCAATTGACAATGCCAAAACCTATTTTGTTCATTAATTCACCCATCACAAAAGTCTAATCATATGATATAAGCATCAATAAACAAAGATATTTCTTGTGTTAAATACTCAAAACCAGCAGAAAATGTGCTGTATTCATGTCACTAAGTTATAATATAGATTCATTTTTAGCTCTTTCTGCTCTCTCTCTTTTTTTTTTTTGCTCATAACTTTAGTCAGTGCCAGCTACATGCCAATAAGGTGCGGAACAAATCCTGGTACTAAAACAGAGACATTTTCCAGGGTCACTAAAACACTTTTAGAGCACAGAATCAAGAATTCACTTTCCAATACTACTTGTAAGGATGAGTCATTAAGAATAAATCATTGTTTGATTATTCAGGACACATTTTTTTCTCTTTTCCCAGTTTGTTTTAGAAACCTAAGAAATAGCTGACAGCTCTAAAGGTCAGTCAGTAAAAATAATGTTCAGCAATTTTGAAAATAAAGTAGTGCACAAAACATCATAAAAAAAGCTTTCACCAAGTGGATGAAATTATGTTATACAAGTAGTGCAGCCATTGACAAACTTTAATTGCCAATGACCTTTCAGCAATTTACTCTGCCAACCTTGCATGTGTACATTACTATATATATATATATATATATATATATATATATATAATGCGCAGAGAGGGGGAAAAAATGCTCACTGCTATGACTGTCAGGAAATACTGCGGGTAATTGATGAAGCAAAGATGTTCTCTGTTTTAGCCTATTCATGAAGATGACAGTTTTACGACTTTGACTTTATTATATCTGCATCAAACGCCCTGTTTGTCATTTATTACTGCTAAGCTATCTTTACCATGAATCACTTTAAGGATAACAAAAAACCAGCGAAAACCAAAATATATAATAAAGCCGTCCATTAACTGACACTTATGGAGCTTGTGCAAGTGACAGCTTATTCTAAACGCTTTTGAGCATAACACCAACATAAAACGTATTGAGTAGAGCGGAGGATGGCATTATCAGATTGCATTTGTTTTGAGTGCCACCTTCTGATCCAGCGGATTTATTCAATTTACACCCGCAATACTCTTTTCGCTGTGTTTGGAATGAGGAGACACACAGTGCGATGTACACTACACCGAGGCTTGTGTTGTACTCCAGAGGGCTGGTCTGTCATCCTCTGCTTCTCTCTGTGTGATTTTGGCATTAGGGCCACTTTGCTAATTGCACTCGGCTCTGCACATCCGTTCCCTTACTGAGTCACCAACTGCTACCAGGGGAAAAGAGCTCTCTATCCCTCATCAGGATCTCTTATGCCTTCTTTTTTATAGTCACACTCTTGCTCCCCATGACGCTATCCTCAAATTCACGCGACTCGCTGTGAAAGGTTACCGCGACACATTTCTCTCATCCTCAAGCAAACATTAATTAGCGGAACCGTTTGAAGAGGAAAGTTCTCGTTTCAATTCGAAAGACTCTGTTCTTGATTATGGAATGTGTTGAGTTCAGTTGGTTAGAGGAAAAAAAAAAGAAGCTAAGGAGCGTGTCAATGAGAAATAAAACTTCAAAAAAGGAGCAACCTCGGCGTCCGTTTTCAGGACTGCCCGCTCCTTAAGGTCTCTCCAGCACTGGAAAGCTTCTCCAATATTACCGCGGGTCCAACCTCTCGACTGATCGTCACCTTTCTTTTTAAAGTTATATTCCCTGACCTTTTACTCTTTTGAATTTTCTCTGCCTTCTGTCTCTTTCTATGGACTTTCTGCTAATGTCTGTCTCATGCACTGAGATTTTTCTCATCCCCCATCATGAGCGTATGCGTTCCTTACTGCTGATTGAAGTGTCTCCTGATGCTTGGTCCGATCCACTTTTTAACAGCGTTTTTCAAAAATAGCTTACGGCACCTTTAATAATGACTGGGAATATAGGGATAAGGGATTTATATAGGGATGAATTGATCAAAAACAGAATAAATCGCATAACATCACATTTGGCAACAGTGCAAGTTTAGTTAAATTGAAATTGATTGTGTTTGAATAACAATAAAGTCATGGTTTTTATTGATACAAAAAGAATCATGGGCATCAAAAATGCATTTATCAAAATGTTAACAGATTAAATGCATAGCAACTGGAATAGAACACTAATAACTAATAACGATTGATCACCTCTCTTTTCTTTTTGCAAGATATGCTTTTCTTGCTGCCGGATCATGTTTAATCACACTCCCTGTGAGTTCTCTGTCCCACTTTATATTAAGTGTCTTTAATTACCATTTACTAACATTTAAATAAATCATTTGATACAACGCACTTATTGTGTAAATACACGTTTTACATTGTAGACCTACAAGTTATATTTAAAAAAAAAAAGCCTGCGTAATTACATCTAGTAATTAATTTCTCTAAAAATTTCTATAATTACACTGTTGACCCTTCACTTACCCCTTAATCCCGTAACCCACCCTTAAACCTACGCATGCCACCAAACATGTCCTAACTTTACCCGTATCGCACCTCAATAGCAGCAAAAATGTTTTGCAAAATAACATGAACAAGTGCATCAATTTTTATTTGAGTACATACTTAAAACTGACGTTTTATTAGAACATTAATAAAAAATAAAATAATAATAGAGAATATTTGCTTAAATTTATTATTTATTTATTATTTCATATACGGAGATTCATTGCAGACGCACCACCTGACTTCCTGGTTGCGCCGCCTGACTTTTGTAACTAATTTTACATTGAACTGGCTTCTTCTTGCATGCCTGTATTTACTTTTGCCTATGTTTTCAAGTTCATATATAATTTTTAAAGTCACATTTATTTATAAAGAACTTTGTACATAACAGATTGTTGTGTTGATTAAGTTCCATTGTAAAGATAATCATTTATTAAATTAGTTCATTTCATCTATAAAGCAGTTCTGCAAAAAAAAAAAAAAATGTCATTGTCCAGCTCAGTTCATTTCTCGTACAACAGTGTAAGTACAGTCAGATCAATAATATTGTTGAATTTTAGGTGTCACCAACTAAGCAAGCCAGAGGTGACAGTGGCAAGGAACCAAATTTTTCCTTTGGAGACAGAACTGAGAAAAAAAAAAAAAAATACGTTGGGAGGAAGCAGGCTCCCAGGCAACCAGTCCTCTTCTGGCCAATGAATAAACACGGTGTCATTATCAGACTGCATATTAAATACAATAGCTTTTAAATACAACAGAATACAAAAATACAATAATTCTATCAAAAGAAGTTTATGATAAAATAGCATTTCACTTTTACATTGGTTGTACCACATGGAAAGTGTACCAACCTACCCATACTAAAGTAGGTATTTTTATCAGTATTTGAGAGAGATATACAAACCTTTTTTCCTCTGGATGCTGCATTATCATGCTTATTGTTATTACTTTGTCAATTCATAATAAAAGACCCACGTTTACAGTTGGGCCAATTATCTCAACAGCTTTAAAACTACTGATTTAATCTTTAGTAGATTTATTAATATGAAAGGTTTAAAACATAAAATTATGCCATAATATTTAATTTTGAATTTTAAATTGTTTTCATAGTCTGTTCATTTAAGCGGACAGTTGCACCACCTGACATTTTGGGGGTTTAAGATACCAAAACATAAAATAATATTTATTGTTTGAATGTACTAATAATGATTTCAGACAAAATTATGCACGTCATGTCATTGCCCCAAGCGGGTTTGCCTTTCTTTTGTATAGAAAATTCAGTGCATACTGAAATTTCTGATTTGCGTAAGCTGGCTTTTTGTGATTTTTTTTTTTTTTTTTTCGTTCTTCATGTTTCAGATGAGAAGGATTGATGGGAATTAGGAGAGATCAGGGCCATTAGGAGCACTAATCCACATGTAATCCAGCACCAGCCTAACTAAAGTTTCCTCTGGGATATTGTGCTACTCTTGGTGGTCTGCATAAGAGAGAAGGACATGGTGACAGACTGTGTGTGAACATTAAAGAGAGATGGTTCACCAAAAAAAGAAAATTCTGTCATCATTTACTCACCCTCATGCCATTCTAAACCTGTATGACTTTTTCTTCTGTGAAAAACTTGAAAATAATATACCACCTACTGCACTAATCCAACTCTAAACCTTGATAGTGTTAATAAAAGCAAACGTGAGATAGAAACACATTTACTGAAGCAATCGTTCTATTTTAACTGGTTCTGAGCTCTTATATCTGCATCACAAGTGCAGTTCTGTACCAGGTGAACCATTGAGCAAGTTTACTAGTCTGAAAAATCATACTTATGGAGCTGGTTATGTAATGCAAACATTAGTTTAGAAATTATGCACTATGGTAAAGTGGGGTCATAACATAGTATTGTGCAAGAAGCCACATTAAATTTTTAATCAATTATTTGCCCCTGCAATTGTGTGAGAAGTTGTTGGTGTTTTACTGACACTGGTGTTCATTTCAGTTGGAAACTCCAGTGAATTCTGTTTTTGGAGTTTTGCAAAAATGTATGGAGTGATGCGTTTTTCCAATGAGCCAAGTTTAAAACCAGGTCCTGTCATTTTTTCCATTAGGATGTCTATGAACCGTACTGTATATTTTCTCTGAAATAGCTAGAGAGGAAGCAAGGGGGAGTGTAAATATGAATGCTGAGAAAGTGACAAGGACAGGAGAGAGGAATGGAGAGAGAAGAAAGCGAGAGCGTGAGCCTGACAGCTGCTTTGCCTGTGGCCATCCAGAGCGGCTGGTGTGCTGAGGAGCCTGTTTGCGCAACTGAGGCCTGTCTGATAAAATTGCGGACGGGTAGTCTGGATGCTGAGAGGAGGGGAACGAGTCACAAAGAGAAAGAAGAAGCAGAGAACTTTTCTGCTGTGTCTGCTAGCGCAGTAACAATGTCATCCATCATTCCTCTTATTATCATTAATTATTATCAACGCACCAGAGGCCCATTTACATCAAGCTCACAGAGAGGGGATTCCTACACATTCACAGAGCTGCTGCAGCCTGTCTGTGTGTCTCTGTGTGTGGGCGAGTGAGCGTCTTTTTTGTGTCTGCCAAGGGTATTGAGCTTATTTCCAACAGGCCTAGTCAGGGCAGTGACATCTCTGAGGGTGGTATTTTCGGCTTTTTCTTTCTTGATTGCTTATGCAATGCCCAAGTGTTACAGGGATTTTCTGCTGCTTTCCTTTAAAAGGTCATAATGGCTGCAATGGCCCAAAAAGGGCCTCCTGAATTGACCTTGAAAATGGGCGGACAAGAAATATAAATACACATTTTATTGCTGCCATTGTCATGATTACAGATCTGTCTTTTTACAGGCATTGCTGGTATTTATTTACTTCTTGTACACTACTGTTCAAAAGTTTGAGGTCTGTTATTTTTTATTTAATTTTTTTTTTTTTAACTCACCAAAGCTGCATTTATTTGATCAAAATATTGTGAAATGTTATTCTTTTTTCTATTTGAATATAGTTTAAAATGCAATTTATTCCTGTGATAGCAAAGCTGAATTTTCTGCAGCCACTACAGTCTTCAGTGTCACATGATCATTCAGAAGTCATTCTAATATTAATATTTGGTATAGAATTAATCAATTGTTTCAGTGTTTTATTGCAGCAGTTTTATTTTTTTTTCTATTCATGAGTTTTAGCACTAGGATGAAAAATATTACAGACAATTAAATTAAGATTTGTAGTTCAGTAAAAGTAGATTGGTACATGCAGATCTGCAATATAAATGTGTTTTATTGCAGTAATATAGTACAAGTCATAATGACTACAGATTTGATATTTGCATATACCTCCATTTTGGGAAGCTTTTGAGTATATTAAAATATAGTTCTTTTATATTCCTGCGGGAAAAAGAGCCTAAAGTGGTTAGCTGGCTGAGACAGCCCTGCTAAACTGGTTAGGATTGTTTGTTTTAATGGGTTTAGAAGGATTTCAGGCCCCTTTAATCTGTTCACTATGGAAGACAGCTAGTTAAACCAGCTTTGCCAGGCTGGGCAACCATCTATAGACCAGCTTAACAGCAACTTAGCCATGCTGAGAGACCAGCTAAGACTAGCAAACCACCTTAAGCTGATTCTCTTCAAGTCATTAATTCACTTTTGCTAAAGGCATTTCTGTTTTTTGTAATACTCTTTTTGATAGGAGGTACAGGTATGCCTTTTAAAAACAGTAAAAGTACAAGATACAAGTGGGTCTTCTTTGATCTTTGATACAAGATCAAAGGTCTTATTCGCCATGTCAGGTTTTAAACATTTGTACCACACATATCCTCCAAGATATATATTCTGTGTGCCTGAAAGCAGAGCCAATCACACTTCCAAACCTGTGCTGTCTGTTTGCACTGCTGCCGTGGGTCTTTATTCAGCAGAAGATGCTTTGAATGATTCATGACCTAAGTAGGCTACTGGGGGCATCTGGGCATGAGGAAACTCCCCTTAGGAGGTCTGTCTGTGTCAAAGGAAGGCAAAAGAGGAAATCAATAGGGGAAGATTTCTTCAGACTCTGAGCATAAGGGCATCGGCTGCATCAGAGAGCGACTCTAAATCACTCCATCGCTGCAGTGCACAGTGGTTATTGGTTATGAGATACTAGCGTATATTCATATTTGTTAGTTTTCCCTTTTATTGTGTTAAATAAATATTCCAGGTTCATTAGAAGTTAGGCTCAGTTGAGACTCCAGCACTCGTGACATAATGTTGATTCATTCATAAGCATTAAAATATTGCTTCGAAAGTATAACAACAAGATGTAAATGTGCGTTAAAGGGATAGTTCACTCCAAAATGAAGGTGTGTATGACTATTTTCTTTCAGATGAATAAAATCGGGGTTAAATTAAAATACATCCTGGCTCTTCCAAGCTTTATAATGGAAGTGAAGGGTTTTGAAGCCCAAAAAAGTACATCCATCCATCATAAAAGCTATCCATACTGCTCCAGTGGTTAATAAAGGCCTTCTGAAGTGAGGTGATGGGTTTTAGTAAGAAAAATATCCATATTTAAAACTTTATGAACTATAGTAACTAGCTTCGGACAGATGGTCGTACACATCGTAGGATGTACAGTAAGAGTGGCGTAAGCTTAGACGCCTCTCGCGATTCAAACAAATGGCGCTTGGCAACACACTCAATCTCTTCTGTTATATCAAAATCCTCCAATATTTCTCGATAAAAATTCTCGTTTTAGACTTCTAACTCGTGACTAATGATCTGTCTGTGCTTCCACATTTGTCATTGCGTCAGGTCAGAGGTTACTCTTTAGCCATAAATCGATGCGTACGGCCGTCTAACAGAAGCTTATCATAGTTTATAAAGTTTTAAATATGGATATTTTTCTTACAAAAACCCATCACTTCAGAAGGCCTTTATTAACCCCCTGGAGCCATATGGATTACTATTATGATGGATGGATACGCCTATTTGGGCTTTAAAATCTCACTCCCCCTACACTACTATTATCAACCTTGGAAGAGCCAGGATATTTTTTAATATAACTCCAGGTGTGTTTGTCTGAAAGACGTGTCAGTCATATACACCTATGTTTTTGTTATAGTCAACATTATGCCACAAATGCTGTCAAGTGACCTAAACTTGTACTGAAATATTCCTTTACACGTTCAGTTTACCACATTTATATTTCAAATACATTTTAAATATTGAATGATTGAAGTGCGTGGGAATTTTTGCATACTTTGCTAGTCCCACAATCTTCAATCAGTCAATATGACCTGCACTCAGCACACACTCAGAGCCGTGCGACCCAGCAGGCAAACAGTTCTCCAATCTCTATAGCCTCTCTGAGTGCCCTCTCAATTGTTCATACCTGATCCTACGTCTCCATTTTCACCCTTGCTAACATTAATATTAAAACCTCACATCTTCTTTATTACAGTCTTTCACCTTTCAGCAAGGCCACACCGAACTCTCATTGCAGCCCTGCCAAGAAGCTGAAATTGGCTCTCGGTCTTTGCCCTCGGTCCTGTCAGGTGCAATATGCCAAACGCCAGAGACAAGGCTTCATTTTTGGCAGCAGTAAATGGGCCTGGCCGGCCTGGTCTTTTTATAGGTTTGACAGATTAAGAGTGAACATTAAAGATTTTTTTTAACCTGTGAGCTAACACTCGAAATAATGCTACAATGCTTGTTTAGAATGCAATTAGCATACCTCGGCTGAGAGGAAGTGTGCTGCTGAGAGCCGGTGTGCTATTTTGGATTGATGCAGTGCCATTTTCATGCTGGTGGCCTTTTTGTGTAATATATTTGTTCTTTAATGGATTACAGTTGTTTGAGTTAGCCATTCGTATGATAATGTAATGACGTTTGCATGTTTTTTAAGCTGGAATATGTTTCAAATCATTACTTAAACTAAGATGAAAAATACACACACATTTTTAATAGTATTAATCTAATTATATATCAGGCTACAGAATCTCTGTTACAGCAGTTGGCCCAACAACATGGACAAAGACCTTCCTCATGCTGCTGGAGATCAATGTGACCCTTGGGCTACTAATCTGCAGACAGCATATCACTGGGCTCTGCAGCAATTCTGTGAGTTTCTTTCTACCCCAGCAGCTTGAGAGCGCGTTAGAAAGGCCGTCATAACACCTCTGACAGATCTGAGCCATAGAGACTGATGGGCTTCTCGAGTCATTCAGCTGAAAGCTACTGGATAATAACCCAAAGAAACGTCCCTCGTAGTCTTCTAATTGCATTTCTGAAATGTTATAAATGCTTAATGACCTGCTCTGAACCCTAATAAAATCCTGTGCTGACCTCCCTCCTGGGAGCTACTTAATTGGATTACTTTTTACCCCCATCATCTGCTTCTCATTTCTGTGGAAAACCCTTGTCCTTGATTATCTCACATCTTATCTTTTACTCTGCTACATCGTAATTTTATTTTAAGACGAGATTGCTCATCTTTTTTTGCTGGTTATTGGCAAGTTCATCTGCATAGCTCTACATCGGAGTGGAGAAAAATATCACATCACAAGGGCCAAAAACAAGACAGATCTTATTATTTGCAAGTATTTTTACAAAACATTTGGATACACGCTAAAACAGTATTGAAATTTTCATAGAATCTAAAACGTATTTATATCTGCACAGCAGAAATGTAAAAATCATTATGGATTCTCTATTATATGTATATATGTTGTCCAGTTAAGTTTTATAGATATTTTTGTTGGTTAAAAAACTATAAACCTATTAATCCAATTAATACAATATTTGATTAGCTTAAAAGGAAAAAAAAATTGTATGTCTCTTAAAGTTGTTTGTACATAAAATATGTATGTTTTAGAAGTTGTTAAAACATTAATAATGCATGTTACTGTATCTATCCATATAGACTAGTAAAAAAGTTACAACGTTTGGGGTCAGTAAGATATCGAAGATACTGAAGACTGGAGTAATGGCTGCTGAAAATTCAGCTTTGCCATCACAGGAATAATTTACATATTTTGAACCAGAAAACAGTTGTTTTAAAGGGCCCCTATAATTCTCACTTTCAAGTTCATATTAATGTATATGGGGTCTACTAGAATATGTTCACATCATTTAATGTTTATAAACAAAAGTTTTTTTTTTTTTAACTATTCATTATTATTTACATTATTTGCAGTACCTGTTTTCACCCTCTTTCTGAACATTCAGTTTTTTGTTTTACTTTCGGTTTCTTTAAAAATCGTCTTCCGGAAACCTCAGTCTGTGTTGATTGGTCAGCTTACAGGGTTTTTACAAACAGTGCTTACTGTTAACTCTCTTTGGAGTGGACTTTAACTTTTTCATGCTCAAACAGAAACATTACAGTAAAGAAAGTTGAAAATGTAAAAAAAAAAAAAAGCATTTCTTTATAATATAATAATATTTCACACTATTACTATTTGATTATATAAATGCAGCCTTGGTGAACATAAGAGACTTTATAGAAAAGACTTTAGAGAAAAACATGACAAAAAAGTTGCACCGACCCCAAACTTTTGAATGGTAGTGTATGTGCTAGAACCATACTTTATAGATCAATGCAGATGATTGCCACATTGATTGGTCACATTGGGAAAAATGGCATGAGATTTTGAAGGAAATTGAGCCCATGTTGAGTCATTGGCCAGTCTGAAAAGTCAAACACTGGTAAGAAGCCTTCCTTCCCCCTCTTTCTGATGGTTGCAGTCCACGTTTTCAGATGCACACCTGGAGTATTAAAGCCAATTGTGCCATAAAGTTTATTTACAGAGCACTGGGTTAACTCCGGTCATAAACGGCAAATCAAATTTACCCTTGGTTTTACACCAGCTTTGAGAGTACTTATCGACGTGTGCTCTCTGCCTCCGCGTTGCAAAGGTGTGTCTTAATGAATCACTGCTATTAAGCATAAAACACCACCCTGTGCTGATCTGTGCATTTAAGGTCTTAAAAGATGTCCTGCCATGAGTACAAATCGATATGTCCTCACCTTCAGTTTTAAATTGTTGCATGTACAGTATTCTGTCTTTGCTTCCCATCTGGTTTTGATTATTTAAGAACAGCTGGCTTGGGATAAGTATCTTCTTTGTCTTAACACAAAGAAAGAATTTGAAGTCAGTTAGAAAGATGATGTTCTTCATTGAATTAGACATATACTGAAACTGATATTGGCTTGATAGTATATTTAAAATAATAATAATAATAATAATAATAATAAAAAACTGCAGCTGCCTGTCAAAACATAAAAAAGACTGATGTGGTTATATGAAAATATGAATCTGACATCTTTAAAATCATGACTTTTTTTTCCTGCTTCTATAAGCACCGACTTGTCTCGAAATCTTATCTAGAAAATACATATACAGCACTTTTCCATCTTGTCGACGACTCCATGTTTTCCTGTGCCTTTATCTTTCCTTTTCGCTCAGTCTCTCTCTTTCTCTTATTTTACTCTGGCCATATATCTACATCCATTCAGGTTGCCATGCAACACAAAAGCACGGATTGTTCCTGTATGTATACGGCTTTAAGAAACGGGCAATGGAGTGGAAATGCAGAGACTTCAAGCTACTCTGATATGAATATTGAGTTTTTTTTCTGTTAGGCCAGCTAACTGAACAATGATGAAGTCACAAACAACTGCGTGGGTGCCAAGCATCGCCTTAGTGTTTTTATATTCTTGGCATATGTTTTCTTACTACACTGATACAGTACAATCTGCTTTGTTTTACATTACATAAATTATTATGTGTTGTACACAGTTCTAATATAAACAGAGGTTTTCTCTGATATTTGGTTGTGATTTCTCCTTGCCAACTTTTTAAACTTTTGAAGTAAAATCTAGCTGGCTGATATGGCTGAGGTTTTGCTTAAATGGAAAGCACACATCCTTCAGAGCCTTCGTAGAATCAGTAAGAAAAGATCGAAAATCGCAAACCAATCAGTAATGTGTTACTATGCGTAGCATCATAATTTTGGTTTTACTTTATTATTATTTTTCTATAATATTATATATAATATATATGTATAATAATGTGTTCTATATATTATTTTTTCTATAATTATGTAGTAAAATATTAATTTAATTTTGTTAATGAGTTTATAATAAATAAAATGACTCCTACTACTTTTAATAAAATAATATTTATCTGTGTATTATAATAATGTAATAATATGATGATAATGTTTAATAATGTTTAAATGTATTATAATTTAAAACATTCTAAATATTAAATATTGGTTGTAAAAATTGTACATTTAAGATTATAAATTATAAATGTAAATATATGAGTATATAAATTTAAATTGCCACAAAAATGAAAAATGTTGTGTTGCAAGAAATCTGACTACTGCCCCAACTGCATGTGCATGTAAAAAAACCCTACTGTTATATACTTCAAATTAATGTTCTTGTATGTTTTAATATGATAAACCTTTGATTTTAATTGCCTAGATGAAATTGCATTTTAGTGAAGCATCTGGCTGAAAATGAGATAAGGATGCAGTTTTATCCTCATTTAAAGATGAGATCTTTGAAGTCTGAGGTCGGAACCAAATATAGAGCTTGTTGCTGAACAAATACAAAGTGAGTTTTTGCTCAATGCCAGGATGTGCTTTTGAAAAAGAAAAAACTCTCTAAACAAGTCGTCTCCAAACCATGATAAAGAATTCAGACGCTGCAAGCTTATCGTCTGAACTACTTTAAAACTTTGCTTGTCACTTGCAGCTAGTAGCTCTCAACTGTTCATCCCGGTCATTATTAATGATTACTTTTCATATGCAGCGCCTGATGAATTTGCATATGCTTTGGAAATTCTCCTGGCAGTCACAAACAACTCTTTGTTCCATCATTTTACATAGTTATTTTTTCCCCCTCAATTTATGTTTATTTATTTATTTTGATTATTTATTTATTCGATTTAGTTTACTCTAGGATGCAGTCCCAGAGAGAGACAGTTTTTGTCAGTTTTTGTTGTCATTTTATAATGAGCGCAAACACTGTTGCTGCCTTCACATTAAATAGAACTGTTTGAATAATTCAAATGGCATATGAAGGTAGCACTGATTTATAGGCCATTATACAATGTACACACTGAAGCATGCTTACCCGGCAGAGTTTCTAGTACGGAGAGCCAGGTGCTGGCCTCGTGTCGTCCAATCAGAGGGCTACAGGGGGACAACGCAGTATCTTCCCCAAGTGTAGCGAGTGTTTCTGGGGAAATGGTAACAAGAATCTGCCAAAGGACAAGGGCTGCTATTCGACATGTGTTGGCAAGGTCATTGTCTCTCAGGGAAAACGCTGGTACATGCCTGGAATACGAGACAAGCTCGTGCCAGGGTGGAAATGATGTAAAGTAGCTTTTCTGGCTTCACTGCATAACAGGAACATTTGCACTGCCTGACCAGGGATGGCACGTGGACTTTCATCCAGGTCCCACAGTTCCCCCTACTGTTTTGCTAAATCCGTGTGTGCTCTCTGACCTAGTTTGAAACTCTTAACTTGCCTTGATTCATCCCTGCTCTCAGTGTGAGCTCTACTTGCTACCGGTTTGTTTATCGTCAAAAAGAGTACTTTTTTTTTGTTTTTTTGAAGCAGTGAG
Source organism: Zacco platypus (assembly GCA_038088235.1). Classification (NCBI taxonomy): domain Eukaryota; kingdom Metazoa; phylum Chordata; class Actinopteri; order Cypriniformes; family Xenocyprididae; genus Zacco; species Zacco platypus. Next base: position 18,912,706 of record CM076082.1, on the reverse strand, counting down.
AAATAATTACTGATTTGACAATGTCGCTTCCCTTCTTTTACACAGTGAGAATAAGCTGTTGTTATTTAGGGAAACATTTTCTACCTGATCTGGGCTGCATTTCGCAAAAGCATCGTAAGTCTTTAAAGTCCTAAAGTTGATTGTAGAGACCATTGGTGGCACTTGTTCTACGAACAACTTTGCTTTTGGGAAGTTATCTGATCTTTAAAAATTATTTTCATTGGTGTTGTCTTATTGTTTTAGTTTTATTAAATGATTTTTAAAATTCAATATGACTAAAACCATGTGATGTTCCCACATAAATCGCATTTTTAGGTTACCTGACAAAACATTTTTTGTAAAATTAATGACGTTCATCTGGCATGCAAAAATATCCTTGTGAATTAATATGCCCTATGAAGTTATTTACAATTTTTTTGTTGTTGTTGTTTTAAGCAGCTTAGTTCTATCATTCCAGTTAGATAGAAAATACACTAAGTGGAAGATATCACAGTGTGGAGGAGGCGATATTTGCATGATCGATGAGTTTAAATGGAAAAAGACTTCTTTGTAGACTTCTTCTTTATAACCTCAGGTTTTCAAATCGAGAGTTTATTGGCACATTATTCAGAGGGCTTGCTGCATTACTGTCATGATTTTAAAAGAATGGTTCCCCCAAAAAAGAAATTCTGTCATTATTTACCCACCTATGTGCCAAACCTGTATAAATTCTTACTTTTCTTCCAATGAAGGCACTGTCAAGCTTCAAAAATGGAAAACAACAACAATATACTCAGTTGTCACTCTCAAATCTCATTAGTGTAATTTCATTATGCATTATTCAAATCTGAAATCAGGAGGATGACAGAATTTTCAACTTTGGGTAAACAGTTCCTTTTAAAGGGTTAGTTCACCAAAAAATAAAATTTCCGTCGTTAATTACTCACCCTCATGTCGTTCCACATCCGTAATACCTTTGTTCATCTTACACAAATTAAGATGGCAAAAATTTAACTCATACTGTGTAAGAGACAAACTCGTGAAAATTGTCTTTATAAAGAATTTATTTCTTGCAAGAAAGGTCAGACAGTCGTACAGCAACACAGGTTTCTACAGAGTGTGACCAAGAAGGTTGGGCTCCTTCAGCTTTTATACCCCTCCGCAACCCTTCAAGGTTACATCTCTTAACATCAGTACTTTTCCACACATGGTAAAAAGAAAAGACACTGTACCGTGACATAAGGCCTATACCTAATACAAGATGACCTTTTTAGGCCTTACACACTAGATTTAGGACAGGATGACCCCCAGGTCATGAGCAGGCTCCCTTCAGCCCTGCAGTTGCTTTCCTTCATCCCAAATGTGTGTTCACAGCAGATAGAAAAGCATACATTAACTCATAGCAAACCCCTTATTATTAAAATTTCCTCCATAAGAGGTATATGACTCATCCATAGACAGCAATATAATCAACACTTTCAAGCTCCAGAAAGGTATTAAAGACATTGTTAAAACAGTCGACATGTCTGCACTGGTTCAACCTTAATTTTATGAAGCGATGTGAATAATTTTTGTGCGAAACAAAAATAATCTCTTATCTTCCCTGTCATTAACCTTATTTGACTCAGTAAGCACAGTGGCCTTCAGTGTTTACGTACAAATACTGGCTCAGTATTGACAAAAGCTGCACACATGATCAGCAGGATACATGCGAGTGAAGCTGACGCAGAAGCCGGCCAATAATGAGTCGGCATTCTGATGTAGAACATGGAAGTGTTGGACGTAAATAACATATGAGAATGACACAGAAGAGAAGATGTTATTGAATAAAGTCGCTATTTTTGTTTTGTTTTAGTGCGCAAGAAGTATTCTCGTCACTTCATAAAATTAAGGTTGAACCACTGCAGTCACTTCAACTGTTTTACGTGTTGATCATGTCGCTGTCTATGGACGAATCATATACCTCTTGGATTCATTAATGACAGAAATTTCATTTTTGGGTGCACTAACCATTTAATGTGATGAATAGGGTATGTTCAATGAGATAATGAAATACAACTTTATTACTGAACAATACTGACAGATTATGGGTCTATGCATTATTAAATCCTATTCGTTCAAACACATTAATTTCGGAACAAAACAGCTGGGTGTCTTTATGAAAAGGTAATTTAATCAATCATTGAACTGATTCGTTCAAAAACACTGATTCAATCAAAAATGAAACGTGTAACTGTCTATATTGTAACGTGTGTAATGTTTCAATGCCAATATTGACAGATCCACATTTGCGTAACTGATTCATTCGAACACTGATTCATTTAGGAACAAAACAGTGCATTTGACTTGAAGCGGCGCTACACTGATCGATTGAATCGACTAGTCGCTTGAAATAGGCTTATAGAGGGCACAACAGAATAAGAAATCTTTGAATTCCACATTTACTCTCTGTATCTGTTGTGATCGTGTCTGTTTGTCTGTTTATTCTGTTACCCTGTCCTGTCATTTGTCACATGTTCCTTGTTTTTTAGTTTCGTTCTGTCATGTGATCTTTGTTTTGCCCTGCCATGTGCTCGTCTCATTATTAGTTCATTTGTCTCGTTATCTGTCATGTCTGTCACCTGGCCCTGCTCGTATTCCTCTGTATATCTGCCCTCTGTTTCAGTCCAGTCCTTGTCCGCTGTTAACGTTTCATGTTGGTGTTTATTCCTGTGTTCCTGTCCTGATTCAAGTGTTCATTAAACTGTTGTACATTTATCGTCCTTCTCCGCGTCCTTGATCCGGCACAACACGGTACAGTATCAAACAGTTAATGACAAATAAATGCATTCTCCGAGAACGCTCCACAAGATATGTTTGATTATACCATCTGAATGTTCATTATTGATCAGGTGAATGCACGGTTCGGGTTTATTTGTTCATTAATGACGTCCTCAGTGACTAGTCGACTCATCTTTAATCACATAAATGTTGACTTTAAAAAATCTGAAGTCGTTCAACCCCTAGTCTGCACAGCGCCACTTCAAGTCGAACACACCCTCTGTCTTTATGAGTGAGCCATTGAATCATTCATTCAACCAATTTGTTCAAAAATATTGCTTTGAGTTTGGAACTATGTATGATGTTAGAACAATGTAGACAAAATAATTAAAATGTAATTTACTAACTAATAGCCTTTCTTAATAATATATTAATATATTTTAAATAACAAATATAATTTAATAAATAATTATGGTGTAGAAATAGTACATGATGTTTACAGTTCCTTTCATGAAGTGATACTAGATACGGTCAGCTACATGCAATATCTTTGTTCTTGGACATTTTGCTCATCAATAACAAAACCACAACACAACATACTGGCTTGGTGTATCTTCATGTTTGGCTGTTATTATAGTAACCCGCAACCACAGTCATAAATCCTCATGAAGGTGAATATCGATTTGAAGGAGAGATGGAGTGAGACTGATGGTCGTTCTCATGTCAAAGCCCTTGGCTGGGCTCTGCAAGCAGTGCAATAACACGAATGGTCCAGTTTATCAAACCACCCTCCCCCTTCATATCATGGCCTGTTTATCACCTTGGCCAGCCTCATAAAGACAGAGCTTCATTCACTCTTTCCTGAGCCTGCTCAGTTCAGTGACCTCCAGCTCTCAGCGACAGTCACGTGCACTTATAGTCTCATTTGAATTGGAGTTATTTGAACAGTATAGCCAATCGATGGATGTTATCGCATATGCACACTTAGACATGGCCTTTTATGGCAGTGAAAATAGCACACCTTACTCATTGTCATGTGGAATAAACACATTTCAACAAAAAAAAAAAATCATATTTTAATGGATTTTGTTAAATAACCTGTGAGTAACATCTAAATTATGATTTTACTCAAGTTAAAACTATTCAATCTGACTGAATTCACCTAAATACATTAGTGTGCACCAATAAAAATATTTTTTCGACCAATTGGATCAGGTAGAAATAGTTCTTTCAGAAAAACACACATTGTATGGTTTCACTAATTACCAGCCTATTTTGGTTTTCTATGTTTCTATGTGTCAACTAGCATCTGACTAGATGGCTGACTTTTATATGAGATAAGAATATACCAACACTAGAGAATTTCTGTCTATAGACAACATTTGGTCTGTTTAAGGTTTGATATAATATACTACATTTTATTTGGGTCAAGCAATCCATCTCGAAAGTTTCCAATTCAGGGTGTCTAGCAGTGGTGCAAAAAATCAATTCCTTTTTTTTTTTTTTTAAGAAGTCAATTCCACCATCCATTTCAGGATATTTGTTTGATAATTGAATGGCCATGGACTATTTCCCCACCAAATGGAGGAAGCACTCACCACTAAGTAACCATATAGAGAAGGACAGTCTGTTTGGTTTCTTGTCCATGAAAGCAGATATGTCTGCATTGGATGATAAGGATATATTAAACCATAGCAACATATTCCAGGAAAGATTCCCAGCACAGAGACATTACTGACTTATTTTATGTGATATCTTAGACACTAAAAATTGAACTACAGGGGAAATGATTTATTTGTCTACACCACCAATTTTAGACAGGCTTGACCTTTTTTATCTAAAGGCATAAATGATTTTTGAACTTTCATAGATTTTATGACTTTAGTATTATTCTTAAGAATAATAAATAAAGATAAAGAATATTCATGAATAAGTATGTACAGCCTTTTCGCAAAATATACAAACTGTATCCTTTTTTTTTTTTTTTAAATGATGTATTTAATCAGTAAGACATTCCATTGTCTCACTTCTAATTTTTATTAATTTTTTTTGCTAGGTATGTATGCTGTATATTGACAGATTAATTTAAGTCCAAATCCGATTGAAGATTAAACAGGTGTGCAGTTCTCATTTCCATAAATCAATAGGAAACTGTTAAAAATGCATGATCACATTGATCAATAGCAGGAGATGAGAAGAGTTCTCATGCAGGAAGCATCATCAATACCCAAGACTTACCAGTTTAATTCAAGAACATGTATGAACACAAATCAAATGGGGTCACTCATTATATTCTCATTTACGCAAAGCCTTATTGGCATTTTAAATATAATACAATAGTGCATATGTTTTGCGACCTGGAAGTAATTGCTGATTGCGAATGGTTATGGCTGGATGAGTCGGTGGCACAATTGTGATTAACGACTATGTCTTTGTAACCTATACAAGGCATACAGATAACCATTCAACACTGCGCAAACCAGCCAAACTAAGGCATTTGCTTAGATTTTTTGAATCAAGTGCATGAATACATGTGTGGGTGAACGTTGTCCGCACAGCACTATATGTTATGTGATTTCAGCTCCTCTGCAGATTCAGATGCTCTGAATGGCCACTCCAAGTTTGAGTGCTGTTTCATTGAGGCATTACATTTTAAAAGCTGCATTTCCTTTGGATACAGGGTCAGTTCTGAGGACTGATGTTTTTTTTTTTATGTTAGAATTGAGACTTGATTTTTGCAGTTAAAATGTGAGCTTTTAATTTCACATTTACATGGGTTGTAATTAAAGAAAACTGCTTGAACACAATGGCCAATCAAAAGTTTTTAAGAATCTGCTAAATAGCGCTCAAAATGTTAGCGGGAAATGTTGGTATTGTGACATTTTCTAAAATGTCAGTGCCTACTTGGTACCGAAGTTGGTACTTTTGACAACCCTAAAGTACATACTGTACAGTCTAAAGTGTATTATCTAAAACCAAATAACAGCAACTGAATGCAAATCACATGCAATTGTTTCTACAGAATGAAGCAAAATAAAATGTCAAAATGTTCTAAAATGTCAGAAACAGGCAGGGTAAAAAAACATAAAGCTGTTTTTGCAAGTTTTAAAAAGGAAAAGATTTGCACTTGTACATTGAGGCCACATTAATTTAGGTTTAGCAGATGGGTGCTCAGTCAGAAGGCTAAACATTAGCTGCCTCCACAAATATCAATCTATCCTATAACACTGCTGCGCCATAATTATACGCTCTGAGTGAGCACGGCACTATTTTTGGGGTGAGCTAATAAGTAGCACATTAGTAATGATCCATTTACTATCAGACAAGCAAATGTTACTGCGCTAATAGTCGTTAGCACGTAGCTGTAATGTAAAGTCGTTTTTAAATGTTGTTGCTCTGTGATCAGTGTGAAGAACGGAATGTACAGAATAGGTATTTTTATTGTACTGTAGCATCATCAGTCCTATGATGTCGAAAATATGAGGCTCACATATTACAAAATGTACAGATGTAACTTATGAAAAATACTGCTGTCGAAATAAATTAATTGAAAGTTTAATTTTATAGCATTAATGAATAACTTTGATTAAATGTACAATAGTATTAAACATGCTGTCATGGCAGTACCGTGGTATTTTTTTAAATACACAGCTGTTCAAAAGTTTGGGCTAAAAGATAACAGTAAAACAGTAATATTCTGAAATATTATTACTATTTAAAATAACGGATTCTTATGATCATATTATTTTCTTATTATTTCTTCTTATTATCAATGTTGATAATAAATCCAAATATTAATAAAATATAATAAATTCTGTTCTTTTGAACCTTCTATTCATCAAAAAATCCTGAAAAAAAAATCATGGTTTCCACAAAAATATTTTGTGGAAACCATGATTTTTTTTTCAGGATTTTTTGATGAATAGAAGGTTCAAAAGAACAGAATTTATTTAGAACTAAAAATCTTGTCTTTGCTGTCACTTTTGATCAATTTATTGCGTCCTTGCCTAATAAAAGTATTAATTTCTTTATATATAGAATATCTTTCTGACCCCAAACCTAAACAGTATTGTACCTAGAAATATTTCAAAGTACCATTATATTACAACTATACTGTAATCTGATTTTAACAGAAAAGCTGAACAACATAAATACAAGGCATGATGTGTTATTCCTTTCAGAGTAAAACACACATTTCTCCTCTATTAGACCAGTCATGCCCTTTAAGGCTGAAAGTTGTGTGTGTGGAAGAGTGTTAGCCCACCAGGGTTGCTCCCTTATTCAACATGTGACATTTGTCATTTTGACATGTGGTGATGCCCTTTGGAATTGTGCCATTTTTACCTTCTAGAAGATCTTCATATCCTGCTGACCCCCTTCTGCCACCCAGTAAGACACAAACAAACTGCAACAGTTAGGCTCGGTCCCTATTGTATTCACTCATCCCCTGGGTTTCTGCACAGGAACGTACAGACTGAGAGGTTATGGTAATCCCAAGTTACAGGGACCAGTTGCCTTTTCAAGGTTAGTGTGTGAAACTCGGCATGTCACGTTTGCTCAGGCAAGTGAGAAAGGCAAATGCAAGAAAAAGAGAAGACTTTTGTCTTTTAACCAACCCTGTGCAGTCTTAAAATTCAGGGTCTTAATAACATCCTTGGTCTCTTTTCATTTGCATTAACCTTAAAAGAATGCATAATAATTAACAATTAAACAGGCTGTTATTCACACATGACATTATCTCTAAAATTTGCGGTGACCATGAATTCAACTTTAATTACTAGCCTGTTTTTTTTTCCCTCTCCAGATGTATTTTCTTCAATTCATGGGTCTCTGAAAGGATGCGAAATGGAAGACCATACTGCTTAAATTCATTCTAATCTCTTAAATGTATCTCTCGGTTTTACAAGCACACATTGTTCAGTTTGGATCAATGAAACCGCTGCACATATTAAACCAGAGGAGTCATGGATACATTAAGGAAATAATGGCTGGAGAGTTGTTAACAGCGGTTAGTTATATCACCCTTCACCCAGTTGCTAGGAAGCTAATTTTAGGTGATTAATCAATTCAGAGAGCATAGAAATGCAATTAGGAGTCTCTTTTGTTTTAAGAGGACGACCTTGTGATGAAAGTTTACAGGCAAACCAGTCTCAGGGGATGGTATTAGACTTAACATAGTCTAATCTTGAGCAAAGTCATGGCGTGTATTTTATAAATCTATGTGTGTATGTGTAAGTCTGTGTGTTTTTAGGGCTTTTAGTTTGGTTTAAATGATATTACAATGTGTTTAAGAAAATTTAATTGTATGTATAAATAAAACAAAATAAATCGCATATTCTTTTCTTTTAGACCATTCACACAGAAAGCATTTTATTCCACTACACTTTTTTTACATCGTTTTTTTTCTATGTAAACATATGCTAGACGGATATGCGCTGCGCTCTTGTCTTTAACAGCGTCTCGTGCTTGACACATCGCTCTAAAAATGTGGTGCTCAAGTTAAAACAAGTTTACAAAGTTTTAGATTACAACAGTTTTATGTATAGATTTTGCTGGTTTTGGCACAATAATGTGTTCATTGCCTTTATTTAATCACATTAATGTCATACTAGGAAAATCCACACTTCATATGTATTGGTATATTAGTACATAAGACATATTTTATTCAATATATACATGTATAATGGAATTGGTTTGAGTATTTTAAACTTGCTGTTTGTAGTTGAATAATGCAGCCTGTTTCAATGCTGTTACATGGTTTGTTTTGAGATTGCATATGGGTTTGTTCTCTAGGGACATACAGTAATATTTATTTTTTGTGAATGCCTTTAAAAGTCTTAAATTTGATTTGAAAAATTTGCAGATATCCCTTTGGCTTAATTGCCCAAAATAATTCTTGTTTACATCCCTGATTAAATCCTACTGGATGACGTCACTACTTCCCACAGGGTCTTGTTTTGTGGTTCTCAAGGGGTCCTAAATTTTGCAGCACATTATTGCAATTTTCTTCTCCCTTGTATGTGCCTGATGTTGATAGTAGGATTTGTTTTTCCTTTCTGAGGTCTTAGATTGATGAGTGCTAAGATAAGTATTGAGAGAGTGGGAGAGAGACAGATGCCGAGACAAAGACGGAGACAGAGAGCGTTTGGCAGGCCTGTTTGTTTGCCCTTGCCCGAGCCAAGCCTGGTGTTTACAGCCACTGCTGATCCACTCCACAGCACTGCATAGATGAGCGATATGAGACTCATTAGCCCTGATTGCATTTATCCACTTCTGTGCTCCACTGGCCGGTGACAGCTGAGGCTGGTGATTGATAGAAATACAACAGGGGTCAAACGCAGAGAAATTAGACCCTGTTGAGTGGAGGATTTAAGTATTTTTTTCAGTACATATTGTGTGTTTGTTAGCAGAATCTTGTGTTTAATGCTTCTTAAAGTAAACATGAAATCAAAATTCACCCTGTTTGCTTAGTACTTGCGCTGTACGTAATTAATCAGTGCTTGTTATTCTGAAAAAGAATTTGTAATATTTCATCAAAATGTATGAACTTGATAATTTACATTTATTTTCCTCTTTGAATATACTGTTTCACTTGGAAATCCTTGTCACACAGAGGTGAAATGGGTTGTGAATGTAGTTCACAATGACTTTAAAGACAAGGGGGTGAATTCACTAAATAATAATGCTGTTATGCATTATTAATGCTGTTCTTTTGAACTTTATGTAATCCTCATAAAGAGGTATCATGGTTTCCACAAAAATATTAAGCAGCACAACTGTTTTCAACATAATAATATGTATTTCTTGAGCACCAAATCAGCATATTAGAATGATTTCTGAAGGATCATGTGACACTGAAGACTGGAGTAATGATGCTGAAAATTCAGCTTTGCCATCATAAATCACATTTTAAAATGTATTAACGGTTATGGAAAACAGCTATTTAAAATTGTAATAATAATTTACAATATTAATGCATATAAGTAAATGCAACCTTAGTGAGCATGAGGGATTTGTTTCAAAAACATTTTTAAAAAATACCTCCCGCAAACTTTGAACGATTTTTGATTTGACTGTTAATCTGAATTCTGTTTTTATGTCTTTGTGCAAAATCTCTTACAACAACAAAGCAAAAGTAATCATGTATGAAACTCAATTAAAACTCCAGATGCGTATTGCATTATCTTGCAAACGCTGCTGCAATACCTCATGGCTTTCAACCATCTTGACGAGGCTCCAGTATTCAAGCTCTGGGCTGGAAACACATCCTTTCATGTCAGTCTGGATCAGTCATCGCTGCATGTGAAACCTCAGCTGAATGTTGTTATGTCAGGCTGAATGTAAAGGGCAAGTGACAGAGCCGTGGTAGAGAGCTCCAAGGCAGCAGTCTGCGCTTTTATCAGGGATAGAGACCCAGAAACACATGCGTGGAAGGAGAAAAGAACTGCACTCTGTTCGCTGCCATTAATTATGGAGTAGACAGCGATGGTGTGCACAGACAGACTGTGTTTTATGCAGGTAGAATGAGTTGTCAGTCTCGGGGCGGCACATAACCGAGACCATTGGCAGCACTGGCAATTCCCAAGATTTCATAAAAAAAGCACTTTCCGTTGACTTTAACAAGGAGGTTATATAGCAAGTAGAAAATTGCTGTCGAGGTGCAAAGTATCAGGACTGCATGATCAGGGTTCACCAAGGGCAATGTGACTGATGCTTACGGGATGGCTTCTATTGCTCTGTCTCACCTTGTGCTCTCTCTGGCACATTCTCTCATTTGGCCTTTAACGAGAGACTGTGCACTTTTGAAAGTACATGCCGGTCTTCAATACGATAGCCTTCTATTTTGACAACGGCTAGCTTTTTAGCTTTGATCATGTAGGTGACCTGTGTCTGACCCATGACAATTGTAGTAATTTTCCTGAGAGGAACACCCTTTATATCCCAGCAGGCTTTTTTCTTTTTCACCCCGTGTTGACTGAAAGTAAGTAACGTTGTTCCAAAATCCAATGAGCAGCTGTCTTTTAAGGCAGCATCCTCCTAGCGATCATGGATCATGGTTTGGAGTGCTCTACATAGGCACTGTGCTCCATTCAGTGGCACTTACTGTTGCAAGAGCACATAAATTGACATGACACACAAACAATTTAATATGATTGGTTGTTTTTATGATTATTAGTAGGGATGAACAATATATTGGCAGTCATACTGGTGTTGGAAACAAATGTCAACAAATTGTTGCCAAATTATTAAGGGACCACATATTATTTCCCACTGGTCTCCATGTTATTAAACACATACATACACACACACATTCACACAAACATAGGTTTGTTTTGCTATCAAAATGAGGCCATTCCATAGGCGTAATGGTTTTTATACTGTACAAACTGTACATTCTGTCCCCCTACACTAACCCTACTCCTCATTCTGCATTTTTACATTTTAATAAAACATTGTTTAGTATGTTTTTAAAGCTATTTTAAATATGAGCACTCTTGAAATGTTTTCATGTTTATGTCGTAATACCAGTGTAATACACATGTCATTATACAAATTTGTGTGTATATCTTTAGTTTACTCAGAACAGATTCTTTTTAATGAATTTAAAATGAGATTTCCACTGTATTTGATACTTGCTTCCATTTGAAGCTCATAGATAGTAGTTCTGGTGATCAACTTAATCAATAGAAATATTTATATAGAAATATTTATTGGTTAGTCCAAAAATTCCACATCAGTTTTTGTAGATACTTTAAATTGTAAGTATATTTGAAATCAACATTTCTTTCCTTTCATCTACCATGTTGCCATGTTACTGATCATCTCACAGTGAATTCTGCGGTAGCATTCCGCTCAAAGGATACATGCTGCTTTAGGACTTGGATACAATATTGTTAGCTCCGATGCCTTAAAATATGGCTTATTTTGGCAATTTTGGGGCAGTTTTGGAGTGTGTGTGACGTTTTTCAGTGAGTCTCACTGTTTCTCTGTGGACATGAACTGGCACTTAAAATGAATCTCTCACATTGGTGGCCTGTGGTCATTTCCTTTTGATCTGTGTCTTGAAATATTTCTTTTCTGTCCAACCACGGGCTAAAATAGCCACCATGTGTCATCACGATGTATGTGGGTGCTAATTCACAGCTATTAAAACATTTCAAGTAGGGCGATTTCACACAGGCAGATTTTGAGGCCTAAGCTTGCGATATTTTCTTAACCACCGCCTCTGGGATGTGCTGAAATACTAGCGGCCTAGGTAATGATGTTGCCAGAGCAGATTACACCAGGCTTTGCTTGGAGTGTCTCTGTGAGCATCTCTTTGAAGGTTGTAATCCGTGGATTTGGGCACGGATGTGGGAGATGAACGGAGAGAACGCAAATCGAACTCGGAGAAGAGCATCTACCAGGTCAACCTGCCTTGAGAGCTTAGTCTGGGAGATGCAGACATCGCTTGGAGGAAGAATGTCAGCTTGATAGCCACAAATGTGCGTATTTGTTTGATGCAATTTATAAACCTGATTGCCTAAAGCCTGAAGCAAAAAGAGCAGTTTTGAAAGCTCTTTATATAAAGAAAATGGAGGGCTGGTGTTATTTTTTGGCACTAGTGTGAACTGAGTGTTTTTATGAGTGATTCTATATTTTATCTAGAATCGTTGAGGTCTTTATCTTTATGAGCTCCATGTTCAATTGGTTCTTATAAGGCAAACTATTATAAAGGCAAAAAAACTCAAAATTAAATTTATTTTCAATTGTAATTTATTCCTGTGATGGAAAAGCTGAATTTTTAGCATCATTACTCTTCAGTGTTCAGTGTCACATGATCCTTCAGAAATCATTTTAATTGGCTGATTTCTAGCTCAAGAAATATTTTGTATTGTTATCAATGTTGAAAACAGTTGTGCTGCTTAATATTTTTGTGGTATTTATTTTTCAGGATTCTTTGATAAATAGAAAGCCTGAAAAAGCAAAAGTCCGAAAGAGCGGCATTTATTTGAAATGGAAAACTTTTGTGGCATTATAAATTTTATTAATGTTACTTTTGATCATTTTAATGCATCATTGGTGAATAAAACTCTTAATTTCTTTAAAAAAATCTTACTTACTCAACCATCATAGACAGATTGAATCGAGAACAGCATTGCAAATTAAGGTTTTTCCCAGTTCAGCTCAATAAATACAGCCTACATGTATTCATCCATTCTGCTGTAAAATAGCTCTGACTTCATATGTGACTGTAGCTAAAAACGAACATTACATTATATTGTGTCAGTTGTCCTTTGATCATCTTTACATACTTCACTTTGCATGCATAAGTCATATTTCTCTTTCTGTATCTGTATGCTTTTCCACTCTTGTTCCTCCATTACACATGCACATCGCCTGTCCCATATGTTCCCTTAAAACACTCTCTCCCCATCTAGTCTCTCTGCTCTAAAAGCAACATAGGCAGTACTGCAGATTCAGGGGTCGGATCACTTCCCTCTGGAGATATGATCCAATGGTAATTTTATGATGCACATGTCACAAGTCATCTCTTCATCACAGCATTCTAGCATGATGAAAACTGACGGAACAGCTTCTGTCTTGATATGCTTCTCAAGAGATGAAGGAAATTAACACACCAAAACTGTATAACCTTGGGGAGAAGAATGACGTAGACGCACATATATAGTAGTCTGTCTATGCGTGAGTGGTGTGCGAATGTGTGCGCCCGCTAACAGCTCGGTTTCTTCTGGATTTGTTCCCAGTGTGCTTGTCCTTAGCAGGCATTTGTTTTGTTTTTTTGAGAACTCCACAAGCTTTCTGTAAAACTCCCCTGCTGCTTGGACACACTCCCTCCATACTACCCTGATAGCACAAATGCACCCTCATGTCTGCAGAGATCACCTCCGCTGATGTAGTGAAGCTTCTGGGAGAAACGGTTGGTTGTAGGCATATGTGCAGGGAGTTTTCAGAATGATGTGGTAAATTTGCATTCAGTTTTGTGAGAGACCAGGTGTAACTGAAAATGAAAATTAAACAAATTATTTATGATAGATTTATTCTCAGTGGTACTGAATCACAATATATTCACTTGTGAAGACACTTTTTAATCTTTTTTTCTATATAGGGTTTTCTGATGATCAGTAATATTTACAAGCTTTAACCAAAATTCTTAATTTTTGGAGAATTGTCTAACGTAAATAATTAACTAAATTCTGTTCAAATAAACGTGAATAACTATAGTCGTATGTGCTGTCCATCTCACATGTTCTCGGACCAGCTTTGTTCAGTGGACAGCTAATGTATGGTGCTCCATAGGAACAGTTGCTAATATGGAATCTATGGATTGGATACATATAAGTTCTGACACAAAGGTAAAAAGATCTTTGCTGAAAGACCTCTATATTTTAGACAAAGCAAACATGAATGCGTGCCTGTGTGTTGGAGGAGACATATAAAGCAATCTGACCTCAATATCTCTGCACCTTATGTGTAGAAACAATGACAGTAGGGAATATGGGGCGCTACATATGTGAGAGAGAGACATCATTAATTATTGATTCCCGTCACTGCTGGAGAGGTAACGTGACTGCAAGAAAAAAAGCGATATTAATTTTAATGCTCCTCAATCTGAAGCTTAGATTGAAAGACGGGAACCTGTATTGAGCGGCAGTAAACTTTGTTGTGTGGGGAATATTGACATGAAATGTAATAAAAGGGTTTGTGATTTATTACTCGTCTGGTCCATTCCAAATCATCTTTTGTGGCCTGTGCAGTGGCAAAAAGGAAAAAGACTCACGGAGACATGAATGGTTTCTCCGTTCTCCAAAAACACTTGCTTTTCCCTTTTTTTTCCTTTTAATTAGTGCCCATTTTTAACTGTTGTATTTCAAGGATACCTCATAGTTATTTAAATACTGATTAGAAACAGTGAGATGCCGGTAATAACAGGCATTAAAGCAGGATTTGTACTCTGTGAGAACAGCAAGAACGAAATGTATACTGGAAGGACAGAACAGCAGTTATAGATATAGACAAGCATTCAGTGTTATATATATATATACATAGGAGAAGAACCCCTCCTTAAAGGGTTAGTTTATCCAAAAATGAAATTTTTGTCATTATTTACTCACCCTCAAAAGAGGAAGAGCTTCGTTCATCTTCGGAACACAAATTAAGATATTTTTGATGAAATCTGTGTTGTTTTTTTTCTCACTTAGAAACCAAAGAAATTACCCCATTCAAGCACCAGAAAAGTACTAAAGACATCATGAATGTTATGAAGCGATGTGAACTACTTTTTGTGCCCAAAAACAAAACATAATGGCATAACTATAACAATTATTTCTTCTCTCCCCTGTCATTCTGCTACACAGAAGAATTGGTTGAATAAAGTTGTTATTTTTGTTTTGTTTTTGCTCACAAAAAGTTACATAGCATTAAGTTTGAACCACTGTCATTACTACCTCTCTGGAGCTTGAATGTAGTAATTTTGTTGCTTTCTCTGGCAAATAAAAAACTTCTTATTTCATCAAAAATGTCTCAATTTGTTTTTCAAAGATGAACAAAGGTCTTGTGGGTTTGGAACGACATGAGGGTAATTAATGACAGAAATTAAATTTTTTTTAGTGAACTAACCCTTTAACATGAATGCAATAGCTATGCTAATGTCAAACTAAATCATAAAACACTGAGACATTTTGCAGTGGATAAATATTGTTCCCCTAGTGGCGGGCAGTTTTTACTGCATACTAAATCATGTCTGCTGATAGCGTTGTTTATTTGCACATGATGTCTGCACTGGTTTAAAAAATGAACTGATTTTTAAAAAATGAAAATTCTGATATTATTTAACCTTCAGGTCATTCCAAGCCTTTCTATTGTGGCACATAACATAAGATATTTTGAAGAATGTTTTTGGTTATCATTGACTTGTATTGACAAAAAGAAGAAGAAGAAAACATTTCTCAAACGCTTTTTTTTCTAATCACTTTTCCCTGATGTGAGGGTGAGTTTATTTTTTGGATGAACTATATCTAATAAAATGTTTGTTTCTGTGAGGCAGTAGTGCATTGTAAATTTCAATAGGCAAATAGCATTTTTTTTTTTTTTTTTTTTTTTTTTTTTTAAGTGTGAATAAGGCACAGTCTTTAAAGTCAGCATTAAACGAAGTGTGGTCATTATTTCTTCCCTATTATTATGTATATCCAAGTGATTTTGTCCATGAGGAATTGATTGGATCATTGTGGTTTGGTATTTCTGTGACTCATGTGAGTGACAGCTTGATCCCGCCCAGTGAACACGTCATCAGAGAAGAGCTGTCGCTGCAAGAGGGAGGGAAGTTATTTTGATTAAAGGTTACGAGGGTTATAAATTAAAAAAATAATGTGTATGGATAAATCATTTATTATAAATACAGCAGTTGTCCAATTTGATTTCATGGTGACTTTAATCCTGACTTTAATACACAAACCATAGCACAACACTGCATAGATTTCACCCGTGTAAGCTGTTTGTGGGTGGTTAAACGTGAGCTGTTCATTGAATTCAGCCCTCAGTGTACAGGTGTAATTTCAGAACCCTAGTATCCTGCGCTTTTCAAAGCACAAGGATATCCTTGGCTTGGTATGTCAAGACAAGAGGACGTATATTTTGACACACCTGCGTTGCATCAGCCCATGTAACAGTCAAACAACATGACATTGCCTCCTCTTCTGATTGACATGAGGGGTAATCAGCCTGTCCACTTCTGTCTGGACCACCGTTAGGGTTTCTATCTGACAGAAATGCTTGTTTGAGAAAGTAAATAACTTTTGTGAATGCAGTTTTCTGTATAATTTTAAGTGTCTTTTTACTGTACGATCATTGAATAATTTTGCAACTTAGGCGTGTTAATATATATAAGCTAGTGAGGCAGTTGTTATAAATGCTACATTTTAGCCCAGGATGGACATGGTTGCAGTTCATATAGTACCAAATGGTGTGGGTCCATCCACTATATTTCACTCGGTAATTTTATTCGCACTGTAAGTGATTGCGCGTGAAGCCCATCAGTGGGATGTGCGCTGCTGTCTGAGCTAACAGATGAAGAGGCCATACTGGCGTCATACCTCTGAGAGTCCATCAGCTTAATAAAAGTGTCAAGGCGGTTGATTTGTTATGTCTGTTAATAACAGAAGCAAAGGGTTCGACGGGAAAGAGATTAAACAGACGGCTAGAAATGACATACAGGTGCTGTCATTCGTCTTCACTCATCCAGCTTGCCTGCCTTATACATTTCTTCTCATTTTCTCTGTGTCACACACAAACTCAAATCTCCAGAGATATTTACACTGCAGTGCTGCTCCTGAGCTTTGAGAATGTGCATTTCAGATCTCCTCAGTCAGGGAGCTTTAGGTTGTGCGGTGTGTGTGTGTTGCCCGACTGAATCTGAACAAAGCATTGAGAGTGACAACCGCATTAATTTTTAATTCCCTGCATTATGTTTCTGAATGTGTATGACTGGTGGTGAGGAAGCTACTTTAAAATGCTACTCATAATTTTAATATACTTAAAACTACTGTAGCAATTATATTCTGTTATGTTCTGTTTTGGCTTAGTTTCATTGGGATTTCTGTTCTGATCCTGTTCATTTGACCTAGTTTTCTAGTGTGCTTGATTATGATTCCGTTCACTTGTCGTTCAATTAATTAACACATTTAGTCTGTGTATATATACTTGCTGTTTTGTTCAGTTCTTTGTCTGGTCTCGTTGATGCTTAGTGGTTTCTCCTGCCTGTTTTGTGAATTATTGAATTAAAGACAGTTTCCCATAAGTTTATTTATAATGCTGCAAAATATTATTTATTTATTTATAATGTTACAAAAGATTTTTGTTTCAATTTTTGTCATTTTCTTTCTATTCATGAAATAATCCTGAAAAAAATTATCATGGTTTCCAAAATAATATTAAGCAGTGCAACTGTTTTCAATATTGATAATAATAAGAAATGTTTCAGCAGCAAATCTGCATATTAGAATGATTTCTGAAGGAACACTGAAGACTGGAGCAATGATGCGGAAATTTCAGCTTTGATCACAGGAATGAATTACATTTTACAATGTATCAAAATATAAAAGTTATTTTATATTGTAATAATATTTCACACTAGTTTTTACTTCATTATTTTATGAAATAATGCAGCTTTGGTGAGCATGAGAGACTTTTTTTCAAAAATAGCATTATTGTGGAAACAGTGATAATTTATTCTGGATTCTTTGATGAATAGATCATCGTAAAAATTTTTTTATGAGAGTACATAGTTAACGTCACAAATTAATTTTTCTTTACTTCATATGATAGAGGCATCTAAAATGATCAAAATATTTAAGACATCTTTAACTTAATACTAACATTTTAGAACAATAATTAAAAAAAAAATAGAAAAAGAAAAGTAATAATGTTTTTTTCATTGCAGTTGCACCACTTGACATTTGCAACTAATTTTACACTGGACAGACTTCTACTTGGATGCCTGCATTAGCTTTTGCATATGCTAGCATACATAGATTTTTTTTAATACAATAAAGAAGTTTGTGATAAAATAGCATTGTCATAGCTTTACATTGGTTATACCACCTGACAGGGAAAGTATACCAACCTACTGTACCCATATTTGAAAGCAGCTATTTTTATCAGTATTTGAGAAAAATCTCAAAACCATTAGGATTTCTGACAATGCAGCCATAGGAAGCCACGGCTCATTAAGGCAGATTGAAAATGTCATTTTGCTGCTTCCTCCCTGGCCTTGTATTGAAGGATTGCAACAAAATTAATTTTGCATAGAGTCTAGGCTTTTGAATTGAAGCCAAAGCATGCATGACCCACGGCAAGTATGATTAAATCACTGGTGGGGCTTTCAGAAGGAAGGTCAACCAAACCGCATTAAGACTGATTCCTCCAACCCTCTTCCCACCCAGCTTCTCCCTCATCCAGCCGATTGCCATCTTTTATCTAAATAACTCTCTCCTTGTTCCATTCCCTAGATTGCCTGTTTGTAACTGACTATTTCACCCGGACGCCTCGCAAGCTCAATGCCTACCGCTCTTTTGCCAGCGTGGAGCTGTTCCACTTCAACGTGCCTGAAGACACAGTGGTGGCTGTTTGGAACCTCATCACCTTCAAGGAGCAAGGGGGCACCTTCGGAGACAGCTGCCCAGACCGCAACGTGACAGTGTGAGTTGGCTAAATTTCCAGGTTACATCCATTGGTGCTGGGGGCAGACAAGGACAACAGCGTGATGAGGTCAGATATGTCCAATCAGCATTTCAGATGAGGAGAAGGGATATGTAAAAGCCAAATGTCACATGCATGATTATAATGACCTTTCTAATGCTCATGCTGAAGAGCACTCGCTGTTTGTCCCGATAAAAGAGCTTTAAATCTAAGTCCAAGGATCATTTCCCAGATGCTGATAATTTTCTGTGCTCTCCATATAAAAAAAGGCATATATCAAGTGTGGTGCTGGCAGATTTCACATCGTAACTACACACTGGAGATCCATAAGCATAAAATACCAAGTGACACATATAAGATTTAAAATCCAACTCTCATTTTTACTAATTTTCACAGGGTCACATTCAGTAGAATTGAGTTCTAATCCGTATTAAATAGCCTCTAAAATTAGGATGGCCCTATAGTTTTATTAGTCATAAAAGACATTGAGTCCTTTGGTTCTCAGTTCAAGGTTACAAAGCAAAAAATTACCATTTTTGGTTTGAAGAGGGTATGGGATAAAAAAAAAAATTGTGACTGTGAAGCGGTGTAATTTTATTAATGCACTTATTTTAATTTGGCTTTTTTTTATCAGGCAAACTTATCAAAGTTTGTAAAATTATAACTTTACACAGAAAAGGTTAGTGAATGATTTTCACACTAAAATCATTTGACTTGTGGCCACACTGTTGAAAAAAGTGAGAATTTTAGTGTCTACCTTTGTAAGTGCCTTACTTTAGCAGAGATTTTTAACAGAAAAGGACGGACAAGTTGAACATTTCTTTTCGGGGTATTCAATATTATGCTGTTGATTGATCTTGTATTGGACTCCTTGAAACCCTGACACTTTTTCAACGTTACAAAAAACCATTGCCCCATTTCCACGCTTCCTAGATACAGATGAAGCCAGAAATGAAGTGTGAAAACACCCACTCTTGTACATTTTCCTCCATTGAACTCTCAGGTACTTCATAAGATGTACTTTTAGCCTTTATTCTTCTCTGTCCAATTCTTTCGAGTCATCCTTGAGTGATCCCAGTGCACTTTTATAGCCAGCACACAGTGTGCTAGCACAAGAGCTGTTGTTAAAGTTAGTCTTGGCCCTTGGGTAATGAAAATGGAGAATATTATTCACTGAATACTCAAGTCTTCAAATCCCAATACACTGGCTGTCATTAAAGTTCCATCAAAACACTGACCTTGTTATTGCCTGTCACTGAATGTACATCATAAGTGGTGAGGAAGAAACTCCTGGCTGTCTTTAATGTGTGACATTATAAAGAGGAGGAGAGGCTGTCCTTGAGTCAATCTTACAGTACTGGTTTCTTCTGACAAATAGCCGCATCACAAAGGTTTGCTATTTATGCATTCAGCAAGTATTGAAATTCGAACATTGGCGTCTGTTTTATTTGTTTGCCGCTGCTACTTCTTTGACCTTCAAATTAGCATTAAAAGTAGCATTAACGGTAGCACTAAGCTCAGGTTATGATGTTTTAAAAGCACTCCATGTATGCTTTTGGGCCATTTTATTTCTTTGATGGCAGATTTCTTTCAGACTGCACATATAGAAGAACCCACTTATGCCTCCTGTTTTATGTCTCCAGGGGTATATATAACATTGTGAATAAACCTGTCTGGTGGCCTTAAGGGAAAGCTACATGAGAAAGTTACGGTATAAACAGTGATCTTTGTGTTAACTTTGGAAGGCTGTATTTTAAACTCATAATGTCAGTCATAACTCCAGGGGAACATATTGCCTTTCATAATTACAGTAAGTACGCCCATGTTCTAGTTTGAGCGATAATGAAATATGTGTCTTCAGGGCCTATCAAGTAATATAAATGCCCTGCATGTGATTTAAATATAGTTTTTTTTTCCTTGCTTTTGACAGAATTGTGCTCTATCTTGAGTAAAATAGTTGTAGTAAATCCAGTAATACAGTAAATCTCATGAACAGACTGGGTAAAATACCATAAATTATAACTCGGATAGATAGATAGATAGATAGATAGATAGATAGATAGATAGATAGATAGATAGATAGATAGATAGATAGATAGATAGATCTGTTGTTGTGCAGCGCATTTGAGGGGTTGAAACATCTGTCTGACAGATGAGATGGCATAAGGTAAAGCTGTTTTTGATGTAATTTTTCAAACATGAATATATAAGATTGTCATTTAATGTACTGGAACAGCATACTGATACAAGTTTTCTATTTGCTGCTCTTGCTGCATTTAAAATGATAAACACTTCAATATCAGTTTGACTGACCCAGCTAAAAAACAATCCAACAAATGGGACATGGATACAGATATAAGTATGGAGATGATGGATGAATATAGATATAAAGATGGATGCATGGATAGATATATAGATGGATGGATGGATAGATAGATGGATTCTCCATAGATTGCACTGTTTGTGCATACAGAACATTTACCACACAAAGTTTTGTCTTGAGGCCCCCAGGTCTTCTTGCTGTTTTCGTAATGAACAAGGCAGGGCTCCATTCTGTCGATTCAGCTGTCAGATAGCAGGCAGGGGGTGCCATAGAAAGATGGTAATTAAAACAGGCTGTACTCAGTGCCAGGGGAGAGATAAAGCAAGAGGATAAGATAAAGAAATGGGAGAAAGCAGGACGACTATGTCTAGTGGATAACAGCCCTGCGCTACAGGCCGTAGATCAATATCATGCTGCCGGACAGACCATGACAACTCTAATTGCAGCCCATACAAACCAGTAGGCCTAGGCAGAAACAGAGCTCCTGAGGTCTTCCCTGCAGTCCCTTTTCGCTGGATCATCCTTCAAACATCAAGCTAAACCTTTTGGGAAGCCTTCTAATGTGAAACTGACACACCACATCAGATAATCAATGTTCAGCATAGGTTTTAGGGATAAGTGATGCAATGTTCGCAGTCACATTATAATTGAGGTCACAGCTGCAATTCTCCAGTCTGTCTCTGACCTCTTGGCTGAAGCCTGAAGACTTTGCGTTGTCTTTCCCTCATCAATATTAAGACTGCCAGTCTCATGCACATTAATAATCTTAAGTTTTAATTCATCTCGCATGCTCACAGAGGGACCGGGGACTCAATGTATGAGACAGCAAAACAATGATGGAAATCACCTCACCTCAATTAGACTTCAGCACTCAATCTGCATTTCATGCTTGTTTGTTTAGACAAATACAAGAACAAGAACAGCAAGATTTATGCCACTCATTTGCATAATACGGGATCTAGGGGATGAGACTGTCAACAGACCTAATCAAGACATAAACTATGAGATGGGTAACAAAAACACAAAGGCTGCATGTCAACTTTTTTAATTTTAACCTCAAAGTTTACCACAGATTGCATACAGAACAAAGTCTATTTTGAGCTTGTGATCTTAGCAAGTCTTTCAGCAAGATTCCAGCAGCAACAATGAAGTAATGTCTTGATTTCTGGAGTGTATTAATGTCAATGTTTTAGACCCGCCTCCCAGCAGTAACTAAATGTAATAACATGGCTCATTTGAATCGCTCTGTTCTTCTGCTGTCCATGGTGCTGAACACAACTCTGATTACTCTGAACATTGTGCAATTCTTGTGAGAATGTATCTGAAAACTTTCTTATGGGTGATATATATACAGTGGGTACGGAAAGTATTCAGACACCCTTACATTTTTCACTCTTTGTTATATTGCAGCCATTTGCTAAAATAATTTAAGTTATTTTTTTTTCCTCATGAATGTACACACAGCACCCCATATTGACAGAAAAACACAGAATTCTTGACATTTTTGCAGATTTATGAAAAAAGAAAAACTGAAATATCCTAAGTATTCAGACCCTTTGCTGTGACACTCATATATTTAACTGTCCATTTCTTCTGATCATCCTTGAGATGGTTCTACACCTTCATTTGAGTCCAGCTGTGTTTGATTATACTGATTGGACTTGATTAGGAAAGCCACACACCTGTCTATATAAGACCTTACAGCTCACAGTGCATGTCAGAGCAAATGAGAATCATGAGGTTAAAGGAACTGCCTGAAGAGCTCAGAGACAGAATTGTGGCAAGGCACAGATCTGCCCAAGGTTACAAAAAAATTTCTGCTGCGCTTAAGGTTCCTAAGAGCACAGTGGCCTCCATAATCCTTAAATGGAAGACATTTGGGACGACCAGAACCCTTTCTAGAGCTGGCCGTCCGGCCAAACTGAGCTATCGGGGGAGAAGAGCCTTTGTGAGAGAGGTAAAGAAGAACCCATAGATTACTGTGGCTGAGCTCCAGAGATGCAGTCGGGAGATGGGAGAAAGTTGTAGAAAGTCAACCATCACTGCAGCCCTCTACCAGTCTGGGCTTTATGGCAGAGTGGCCTGACGGAAGCCTCTCCTCAGTACAAGACACATGAAAGCCTGCATGGAGTTTGCTAAAAAACACCTGAAGGACTCCAAGATGGTGAGAAATAAGATTCTCTGGTCTAATGAGACCAAGATAGAACTTTTTGGCCTCAGTTCTAAGCGGTATGTGTGGAGAAAACCAGGCACTGCTCATCACCTGTCCAATACAGTCCCAACAGTGAAGCATGGTGGCGGCAGCATCATGCTGTGGGTGTGTTTTTCAGCTGCAGGGACAAAACGACTGGTTGCAATTGAGGGAAAGATGAATGCGGCCAAGTAAAGGGATATCCTGGACGAAAACCTTCTCCGGAGTGCTCAGGACCTCAGACTGGACCGAAGGTTTACCTTCCAACAAGACAATGACCCTAAGCACACAGCTAAAATAACGAAGGACTGGCTTCACAACAACTCAACTATTCTTGAATGGCCCAGACAGAGCCCTGACCCAATTCAGCATCTTTGGAGATACCTAAAAATGGCTGTCCACCAACGTTTACCATCCAACCTGACAGAACTGAAGATGATCTGCAAGGAGGAATGGCAGAGGATCCCAAAATCCAGGTGTGAAAAACTTGTTGCATCTTTCCCAAAAAGACTCATGGCTGTATTAGATCAAAAGGGTACTTCTACTAAATACTGAGCAAAGGGTCTGAATACTTAGGGCCATGTGATATATTCAGTTTTATATATATATATATATATATATATATATATATATATACACACACACAAAGCCTGTGAAACTAGTTCTTAAAAAAGAAACATGCAACATTTTCAAGGTTATCCAATATATATGTACTACTGTATTATGAATAGTACTCGGCTCACATTCCTTTTTTCACCTGTACTGTATATAGTATAGAAATAAGTATATTCAGACATAGAGATTCATTTCTGGTCATGAAGTCTCTCCTAATGAGCTGATGACCTGATTCAGGTGAGTTTAATTTGGGAGACATACAAAATGTGCACTGTTCCCATTTTAGATATCTCCTTTATCACATACATCCGTTTCAGGTCTTGGAGTCTCGAATCACAAGCTGATATTATGAAACAGATGCATTTGATCGCAGCCATGTTCAAATATATAGATAAACAATAAATTCACTTCAAAAACCCTTTTTGTTATGTCTGTTGAATGCTTTAGCTTTTATCATTGAATTACATTACAAAACTATGTAGTGTCGTCGTAATTACAAGGTTTTTTTTTTTTCAAATAACTTAAAGATCCTTGAATATTAAATGCTGTAAAACAGTACACAATAAAGTAAACAAATGTTTAAACAAAATAAAGTCCAGAAGAGCACAACTTTTCAATCAATATCTTTTCTGGGCTGGCATATTTTATTCCAGATTAAAATGTAAAATTCATAAGTGTAAGCAAACTTGTGAAAAAAATATTAAGTCTTTAAGTATTTAAGCATTTGGTCTAGTTTGAGACACTATAGTGAATACAAAAATCTGAATAGCTGTTTGAATTAACAAGTAACCACTGTTTGACTTCCTGTTTTCTTTGTGACAAGTAAGTATCAGAAATTGACAAACTAAAGGGCTTTGCAAAGGGTCAGTTCAGATAAAGTACATAGACTTTTTCACTGTATTTTGAAATGCCTACGATAACAATACTGTACATATTAATTACCAAAATATACTTACCTTCTTCTAGGAACTCAGAAAATATTGATTTATGTAATTTTTTGCTTTGAAATTGCATTGCATATCATGTAATTTATTTGATTACATTTGCTAAATAGATTGACAGCCCAAGTGACAATTAATTTCATTCTTATCTTTATCTCACAGCTTTTGTGAGTGCTCATTTGTTTTTGTTTTTTTGTTTGTTTGTTTGTTTTTTGCAGCCAACTAGCCTTGAGTTAATTACCAAGCCTTGTTTTCACCTTGTTTCAAACTCTCTCCAGTCTAATTGACAACTAGGGATTCATGTGACCTTAAATGGTGGGAGGAAATGCACTGACTACCAGAGCATGTTGACCTGATTATGATGATCTGTTTGATAAAGACCCATTTTACATACAGCTCTATATTGCTTTTATGAGCCTGGCAGTAATATGCTAGGACTGCATGTTCTGCAAAGGATAATAAAGCCAGGCCTTTGAAGCAACAAATTACATACTATATGGCATGTCATCATTTACATGGCATGTATTTTGAAACTTGTGTGAGCTTAAGTATTTGAACTGTTTAAATAAGAGCATTAAGGATGCATGGTTGCTTCAACTGGTGCATTCATTCGATTTCTATTTACATGTTGAGTTAATTAGAAAAACAGGCATCATTGGTATATGGCCAAGTCCTGTGTCATTATATTTCACAATACTCATAATCCACAGACTTTCAAGGCTGGTAGACCCTGTCAGGAATTTACTTGGCAATAACAAAAGCTTTCTCTCTCATTTTCACTTTCATTTAAGATCAAAATAACCACCAGAAAATTAATAATATGATTAGTAAGACTTTACAATAAGGTTCAGTTAGTGAATTAGTTAAATGATTAGTTCACTTTATAATGAAAATTACCCCAAGATTTATTCACCCTCAAGCCATCCTAGGTGCATATGACTTTCTTCTTTCTGATGAACACAATCGGAGTTATATTAATAAATCTTATTAAATAAATAATTAATCCTGATGCATCAAAGCTTAATAATGGAAGTGAATGGGGCCAACTGGGTTTGAAGCTTAAGAGAGTGCATCCATCCATCCTTCCATCATAAACGTACCCCACACGGCTCCGGAGGGGTTTAATAAAGGCCTTCTGAAGCGAAGCAATACATTTGTGTATGAAAAATAAAATAAAAAGTTAGAAAGTAAAATTTCTAGCTTCCACCAGACTGCTTTCTGTATTGAACTTACGTTGAAAGTGCAACTGACATTGCATCACTCAGGCTTTTTCTGTCAGTTTCTTTAAAAACGCAATTCTTTTGAAGACAGAAGGTGTAGGACATAGCGTACGCGTTTCGAACTCCAAGAGGCGTTACACTTTCATCATAAGTTCAATATGGAAGACGGTCTGGTGGAAGCTAGATATTTTACTTCAATATGTTTTTTTTTCTTATACAAATGCATCGCTTCACTTAGTAACCCCTCGGAGCTGTGTGGAGTACGTTTATGATGGAGCTTCAAACTTGTTGGCCCCATTCACTGCATTATAAAGTTTTGACGTGTCAGGATATATATTAATATAACTCCGATTGTGTTCATCAGAAAGAAGAAAGTCGTACACGCAGGATGGCTTGAGGGTGAGTAAATCTTGGGGTAATTTTCATTTTAAAGTGAACTAATCCTTTAATGTATTAGAATCATAAACTAACAATAATTATTTACTGCTAACAATTTTTTTTAAGATGTATAATTGAAAAATAAATTACTTAATGTATGAAAATTGATTTATGAAAATGATTTATGTATTATGAAATAGTAAGCCTGGAGCTGCCACTTCCAGTCTCGAAGGAAAAGGTTCATGGCGCAGTGGAAAACACAGCCCAGATAAAATCATTACCCAGTGCTGAAAACATCTGTCTTACAGTGCAGAACACAAGCTTGTGCTTTAACAGCATTAGTCTGGCCAGTGTCGTCACATTCATGTGAGCAGTATGGGGTATCCATCTTACAGTAAGACCCTGGAGGATGAGACATCTTTTAGATGCCCTAGCTCAGAGTATAAGAAGGGCAGAAATGACTTACCTAATAACCTTGCATAGCTCCAGCAGCAATATTTTGAGTTATTACCTGTCAAAGATCCAGGACCTCTGGGTTAGCATGACCATCTCTGAGGACTGCATGACTGTTTCAGGAAGGAGAAACACACAAAGAAACCTGTGTACAGCCAAAGACATTATAAGGCTACTCAAAGAAAAATATGAGAATTGTAATTGTCATTTCTTAATTGTCAAACTAAAATAAGTTTTTGAAAGATTTTTCACTAACAGGTTTCATCCATTCGAGGAGCTGAACTTGTTGCAGCCTGTGGAAATGACCAAGATGGCCTCCTTAATGAGACTTATATAGACAAGAAGTCAAGGTCATCTTGACCATTTTTCATCTGATTTATTTTCCTATTAGCGTCCTTTCTATTATATAATTTAATGTTTATTATTATTATTATTATTATACTGTATATCATCATCATCATCATTATTACCTGTAAGGGCCTTTTCTATGATATCATTTCATGCTTTGTATTGTTTTTGCATGGTGGACCACAAGATTTTCAAGGCCTTTTCTTCATTATGACATCAGGACAGTTCTCTAAGTGTTGTGCAATGGCATTTTCTGTCAGTGACACAGTGCACAGTGACTGAGGTAAAAAAAAAAATACATATTTGAACATTAAACATGTTAAATAGTGATGTATACAATATCAGTTTGCATCATATACACCAGTCTGAATCATTACATGACTTCATTACACACATATGATTGTGCTGTCTTTTGCCTCGTCTCACAAAGCCATTCTACCTCTGAAAATGAAAAAAAGAAAGAAAGAAAGAAACAGAATAAAAGAGTAATTGATAGTCTTTGTTGTGAAACCCTTCACACAGGTTTTTCTCCCTCAAAGATTGTCAGGGTTATGTCTGACAAACTACAGGAGACACAAAACAATGCATTGAGCAAAAATAATTGCACACATTGAAGCCTTTTAGAAAAAGTGTCATGGCATGATTTGTTGCAGGCTCCTATTGTCTGGCTGTGACTGTATCTTGACTGACAGGCTGGAGACTGAGGGAAGATTTTTACTTTCATGGCCTTGTGCACCCATGTTGAAATGAAGAAAAGTGCTGTGCGGTTTTGTGTTGAAAATGAGTCTGATGTGAGTGAATGATTTTCGTCTCTTTCATCCCTCGTCCCTCCTTTACTTGTAATTGCAGCCTAGTCGGGCCGTTGTTCCAAGTCAGTGCCTCCTAAATTTGCAAGCATTGCTCAAAACATTAACGGTGGAGTTAAATGTTGGAATATTTGTTTACGATTCACTTCATGCATAATTTACTGTTAGTCACAATGCTCCATTTCCTTTCTTTTGAGTGAATGAGAAATTTTTGCATCTTCTGCACTCTAATTGATTCACAGTGACTTCAGTGTGCTTTCTCTGGTTCTCTATTCTCTTGAAAATTCTGTCATCATTTACTTGCCCTCAAGTTCTTCCAAACCTCTATTAATTTCTTTCTTCTGCTGAAGAATATGGGTTACCAAACAGTTGATGGGCCCCATTGATGTCCATCGATTTTAGTATATTATGAAAGTCAATTGGGTCCAAACAACTGTTTGGTTTACCCATATTCTTCAAAATATCTTAATTTGTGTTCAGCAGAAGAAAGAAATTAATAGAGGTTTGGAACAATTAAAGGGTGAGTAAATGATGACCATTTTCATTTTTGGTTGAACTATCCCTTTAAAATGAACATGCTTGTATGTTTTCCTTTATCTTGCATTTGAAGTCTGGCTATACTTCCCATTGACTTTTGAGCTTTTAATTTCTTGAACATATTTTTAGATTTTGTTGAGCAACAAAATATCATTTATTTATGTATTTGTTAGTTAGTTAGTTAGTTAATTAGTACACATGAAGCAGTTTTCCAATTTGAGGACATCCTTGGACCCCCCCCCCCCAGATTTGGCTAAATATGCCAAGTAAATACCAAGTAAATGCACGAGTTTGTCTGTCATACTGGAGAACTTCCACGTTTTCTGTCATATTTATACAGAGTTAATGATATTTTCTGTCCTCTGCCCCTATTTAGAAAACTTTCTGAATTTTTACATTAAGATATTATTTAGTGTTTATTAATTAATTTCCTTTTGGGTTGATGTTGGCTGGTCTCTTCACTCTAGTTGATTTCAGGTTTTGCTATCCTTGTGGGGACATTTGATAATTCTATGTTTATGAAAACATTAAGGTTAATTAATTTCTGCACTAAACAGTTTATTTTTTGAGCATCCCAGATGCTCTGAACACAATCTCATCCAGTGGTGTGAATTGGGGATTACTTGTTTGACAGACTCATGTTTGAAAACAGTTCTGTTTTTTGCCAGTTTTAATAGGAAATTCAAGCCTCATTTGCATCACAGTGGAGCGTAAACAATGACTGTCTTATTTTTTGGTCACCTCCAAGGAAATGGCCACAGCTTGTTTTGAAATGTAACCTTCTCTTTGCTTTACAGGTACTTCAGGTCAGGAGCTCCACCTGTAATCAACCCCCTCCAGACACGTTTTCCAAAGGACACCATCGTACCAGGCTCCTTCGCTGTCACTTTGACATGGACGCTGCCCAACCGCACCACAGGAGTTTTCAATGTCACCAGCCCCCTCCCTGGAGACTGGTTCCTGGCTGCACACTTACCAAAGGATGAAGGGAAGATCTCTGTGAAGGTGGGTATAAACATCAAGGATAAAGCAGTCAGTGGTCACAGGCCCAAAAATTAGACAATCATTTCTGCTATTAACAAGAGCTGAGCTTGTTGATGATGAAAAGAGCCTTATGCTTATGGTTGTGCACGTACGTTCCTCTCGGCATTTATGCATTTATAATTGAAGCTGCTCACTTCCGCACAGTCAGTGGGTGGCCTTCGTGGGTAGTAATTTAAAAGTGAGTGCTGTGAGTTCAGAACTTCTTTTTTATAAATGAGATTATATGTGCATTTCCTGTCAGAGTGCTCATTATTTCGCTTGGGTTGTAATCTCAAAGACAATGGCATTTTTTGTATAGTGTCCTGAATATTAATTTATATAGATTGCATTATGTTAGAAGTGCATTGCTTTTTTTTAATGATTAATTTTCTTATTGTTCACAAAACCACAGACTTTCTAAGTTTATAGAAGCATATTTCCACCTCTGAGTAAAGAATAGAAAGCGTAATTGTGAGATAATTCTTTGAATAAGAAAATCATACTGTGAGATATAAAGTCACATTGTGAGATATAAAGTTGCAATTGCGAGATTTAAATTAGTCATGCTGTGACAAAGTCACATTGTGATATGTAAAATTACATTACAACGTATAAAGTTACAAATGGGATATATATAAAGTATCAGTTACGAGAAATAAAGTCGTAATATTATTTTTATTCGGACTGCCATACTCAAAGCAATTTTCATATACAGGCAAAAGTTCAAAGTTCAGAGAGCTGCCGTTCTTTTAAATGCAGTTTAAATTAAAAAAGCAATTCATATTATAACACAAGGGGTCTATCATGCATCGTAAGAAATGTGTAAATAATAGCATGCCAGCAGTGGCTAAATTACGGTCTAATAATGCTTTCTAGCAGTAAACACAAATGTACAGCAGGCTGTAGTGTTCTTATTAGGAGCATTACTGTCCAGAGGGAACATTTAAATGGGGGAAAATCAGCCAGTGGATAGAGTTTAAAGGGCTCATGCTGCTGGCGCACAGATGTGACTGAGTTCACGTACATGCTTACATATACAGATTTTAGATTCTCTAAAAGAAACTGCATTTGATGGCCAGGACAGTTTCATAAATATATGAAATAGTTAGCACAACAATGTCATGTGGGACACGTTTATTTATTATAATTTTACACCAGTTTCTGGTTCTTCTTAAAAATATAGTGGATCATGGTTTTCTTTTTAGACGTAAGGTATTGAAAGACTTAAATATGAGATATAATGAAAGTGTGTAATGGTTCCCTATAATCATTTTTTTCCATTGTGGGATGTTCCACAGAAATGAACAAGACCAGTTTAAGTTGTTATTTTTTGCATGTTTGTATCATTATTTTTTAAAAGGAGGCTGTCCAAATAATTTTGCCCCCAGTGTATATTATACATGCCACATGATCTTTTGTTCCTAGAAAAAAATGGATATGCCAAGATTCATTTTATGTTTGCCTTACAGAGTTATAACTGGATACATTCCACTGGTTTATATTTGCATGCAGATATGGAGAACTCGTTTTCTCTGTTTCATTGAGACTCACATCTGCTTTAATTGCGCTGCCATGCATAATTTAGCCAATATCTGACAGTTCAGTAAAATGGAAGAAAGTGCTATTACACTCTGGAAAATAGGCCTGAAATATGATTATGTGCTTGCTTTAATTGTATTAGAAAACAACAATAGGCAAAGTGTGTTTTTGGCCTCCAGCATGTACATCTCTAAAATGTGCAAGTAAAACTTATAAATGAAATTTAGGTTTTAAAGGAATAATTCAGCCATAAATGGAAATTGCTGTAAATTGAATCACCCTCTAAACGCTTATGGTTTTCTTTTCCTTTGGAACACAAGTTGAAAGTTCATGAGAAATGTCTATTTTGTGAACCGTTAACTCTTTTGAATCTGATCTTTTCTAGGAATCAGATTCAGTTTGATTCGTTCATAGATCAGACTGATCGGTTTCTTGCTGATTCAATGATTCAGTTAGTATTTATTTTTCAGTTAGTATTTATATTTTATGGTGCATTTGTAGCTTTAAAGTTTTAATCCCCACAATTGACGCAAACAATTTGATTGACAGGCGATCTAACCAATCATAACCCCAAATCCGCCATTTTATCTGACAAAGCAGTCAGGGGAGTTAGTAGATTAACGTTGGTGAACTTGAACTTGAAAAATTATGTGTATTCACGTCTTTCTGCACTTGAAACAACATTCCTTCTGATGTCCATTCATGTTCATTTAATGCTATAAATGAACTCGAATGAAGAGATGGTTGGTTCACGAGCCGCCAATATTTTTTTGTATTACAGGTTTTCTAAATAGTTATGTTTAAATATGGAAATGATGCAGTATATAATCAAATATCCGCTAATTTGCATATTTCAAGAACCGAAATCTGAACACTGGATTAAGTCAGGCTCAAAATGATTTTATTTTGTTAACATATTGGGCTCAAATGTTTTTACTTGGGTAGTTTTGGGTATCTCTATTTATTACTTCATAATTCATAAAATCAACAGGCATAAAAAAATCCATTTTCACCATGTTTTGGGAATAAAATGTTATAAAGTTCAAGCTATGAATGATATATAAACAAACCCCTCTGTAAAAACCTTCAGAATGTAGTTATGAATAAAAATGGACAGTTTGGTTTGTGTAAGTGCAACTGAAGTGGAGATTTTAGGCTTAGAGAATAAAAGAAAATTCATTTTAAGAAAACAGTCAATGTAGAACACCTGAAACATCAAAACTGATAACTAAATAACAGCAGGTCTGAACAGTCACACACACAACACACAAACAGACAGAGACACCCACGGAAAGCTAAATCGAGAAGTGTCAAAGTACGCCATGTGATGCATCTAAACGAATCACGTTGTCAGAAATTGACACTAGCCAGATACTACCCATTATACTTTCACGATTGGTTGCTGGTATAAAGGAGATGGCTATATTTGGATCCAAAAACCTTGTGCAGGAGTGAGTGAGCTTTACAACCGTACCAGTAATGATATGGTGCAGACTACAAAAGCGGTTGGACATGTAACTTGGTAAGATGGAAATAGACAAACTGTGGTAAAATAAACAACTAATTGTGTATTTTGGACGTTTTCTTTTCAGTAGTCTGAAGGAAGACGTGTTATGGAAGCAAAAAAGCCCAAAATCTCAAAATTGACCAGTGCATGGTAAAACAATGTTTTTACCTGCAATGTCTCACCTTAAAGAATAGCCAGCACAAGAATTGAAACTTGTTTTTTCATGTTCATTGAAGAAAGAAAATCATATTGGTTTGGAACAACCCAAGGGTGAGTCGGGTGAACTAATCCTTTTTAAGTGGCCTCCCTGGTAAATAAGATTTTAAACAACAACTTTACAGTGCATCGCATCTAAATGAATCTCACATTGGAGTAAACTCATCACGTTAATTGGAATTCTCACGTTCATTACCTCAATCTTCACCCACAATCTTAAAAACTCTGCTGAGCTTTGTCCTTCGCTGCTCTCACTTATCTCAGAGCCACCAGGCCTGCACTTCAGCCTTTCTCTTTAATTAACTGCTGCAGGTTTGGTGGTGGTGGAGGCCATTCTCCAGGATTAAGAGCAATAATTCTACTCTGTGTACTTCGCTTTAAGGGCACCGTTTTCCTCTGAGCCCACAGGGTCATACTGCCAGCCAATTAGACATAGACAAAGCTTGGAACGACGAAGGCTTTCGCCTTTCTGTTGGCGTAGGGAATGACAGCACCTGTGGAGCAGAAAAGCTCATGGCCGAACTTACTGGGACGGAGTAATTGGAGGAAGTGTGGAAAGCGAGACCGTGCTTTCCCTGAGGAATACATTTTTTATTTATTAGTCCGTGTAGTTTAAATGGGGGTTATGTTGTATAGGACTGCTCAAATTTATTCTGTGGCCATCTTGGTAATGTTGGCGCTCACCTCATCTTCTGTGTGTACAGTGTGCAATAAGCTCCTGTTTACTTAAATAGTTTTGGAGATTTCAGTTTTCTCTATTGTTTAAATCAATTTGCTAAATTCACAATAAAAACAGTATTTCTCAGGATGGCATTTTAGAGTAAACAAACTCTATTTAAAAGATGATTGGTGCTTTTAACTGAAAGGTGGAGCTTTAATTTCTACGGAAGCCATATTGAACACTGCATTTTTCCTTTATCATTTTTCTGATGGGTGGTCCATCTCCCTCAATACAATATTTCTGAATTTCACAAGGGAAGTTGGCAAAAAATAATGATAATCAAAATCATCAATTATACAGAAATGCAACTGAAAAATGACTGCTAATAATAATAATAATAATATAATAACTGTAAATTAATAATAATAACTATAATTGTTATTATTTCTCAATCTCAAAATAATAATAATTAATTAATTATTAATTATTATTATGTATTTGGGGGAAGTGAATGAACAGAGCTCTCTTCCACTGTCCCCATTACCCACAACTTAGGTGCCCTTGAGCAAGGCACTCAACCCCCAATCGCTCCCTGTGTGACGACGTTGCTGCCAATTGGTGGTTCAGAAACCCTCAGATTTCATCAAAAATATCTTAATTTGTATTCCAAAGCTGAACGAAGGTCTTACTGGTTGAGGATGACTTGAGGGTGAGTATGTAATGACAGAAATTACATATTTGGGTACACTAACCCTTTAAAGGTAGGGTTGGCAGTGTTTTATAAACACTTTTTCTTATCCTGGTGGAAACTCTCATCCTGATCAATCCTGAAATCAATGATAGAAGTGTTAGGCTATGCAGAGTTGTAGACAGACAGTCACCGAGCACCACAAACAAGCCACCCTCCTGAACCAAAACAACACGCTTATGCTGCGTTCACGCCATGTTGTAACTGTATGAGATGGCAACCCATGACATTCTACCCAAAGATGTTCTACCATCCTCAGACTCAGATTTATGCATTTCTATGTCAACACTATCAATTCCGAAATTAATCTGCAACAGTAAAGTTGTACAAGTCAGATTACTATAAGTTGTTTACATTCATTATTATTGTAATGTTATGTGCTTTGAAACACGATGTAGTTTAACTCCGTCTCTCATCTCGTGATGCTTTGCAGTCTCTGCTGTGTGCATTCGTGTGTTTCGGTGGAGGCGTGGATTTGGAGAGTGCTCTGAAGGCATCTTATGCTTTCAAAGCTAGCTCGCTATTGCTAGCCTTTCTGAAATTGCCTATCCTACCCTTAATGCTTGCCATGTACAGCACAAGTTATTGTTAAATTCTTAAAATCCAATCTTGAAATTCACATCATGATCGTAAACTGCTACGACCCCGTACAAGCCTGTTACTGACTGTCAAGTAACAGCTTGCAGGATCGCAGCTTCGTGGACACATGGTGCACAGAGGTGAATCCCAGCAGAGCAAAGCTGCAGCGGCCCTCAGCAAAGTGCAAGTCTGTTCTCTCTGCTGATGAGCTCCACAGTGTCTGTGAGGCTAATCAGGGAGCAGCCGGACCCTGCTCTACAGGCGCAGTCACAGGAGCAGATGGCCAAATGTAGAGCGAGAGAGGGAGGAAAGGAAGGAAGAAAAGGGGGGTGAGTAAGAGTCAAGCACGCAGTAAAGATCAGCCGGCCGTCTCTGCTGCATGAAGCTGCCACAGTGGATAAGCAGCGACCAGAAGCGGAGCATCCTGACAGTTTGCCTTGCACTAACTAAACTCTTGGAGTAAATCAATAAACTAATTGGAAACTGTCAGCACTTGGAGATATGTTATCGTTCAGTGCATCTTTGTTGTTTTGGGCTAAGGTCTACACAAGTAGGGAGGGGGGCTGTCAGTTTTGTGACTGTTTATCTTTGTATTGATTTTTTAGAGATAGTGAACAAACCAAAACATATTCTAGATTTTCTGTGTTATTAAGGTGCGCCTGGTCAGTTGAAGCCAATATTCATGTTTAATGAAATGCCACAATTCCCTCTTTATATAAACAGATATACAAACAGATTGTTTTAAAGCAGCTTCATAATAATAAACAGAAAATAATGATCAATGATGCCGACTTATTTAGATATATGACTCAACTTCTACTACAAAGCAGCTGTACAGAAGACAATAGGGTTACACTTTATTTTACAGTGCTGTAGTTACGTTGTAATTACTAAAATAAGTATTGAGTACTATTAATTGACTACATGTACTTGCTATAGAGTTACAGTTAGGGTTAGGGTTTGGTTTAGGGTTAGTTACTTGTAATTATGCATAATTTACTGTTATTACTATATTAAGTACATGTAGTAAAGTGTAACTATGGCACTGTAAAATAAAGTGTTACCAACAATAGTGCCATTATTCAGCAAAGTTCACAAATTATGAAACAAGTTCAGGTAGACTAGAAGTAATACTGTTGCTCTATCAAAATATTATAAAATATTAATAAAATAAATGTTCTTATATTATTTAAACTAATATCTATTAGTTTACATCCTAGCCAGCTTGACACACCAGCTCTGTCTCAACCAATGGCATGAGTTTGGGGGTTTGTCCAACCAACAGAAAATGTTTGAAATGTGTTTGATGTTACAAATTTGTTTGAGACCAGCAATCAGTTTTGATATTATTTCTGTGACAACAGTGGTTAAAAATTACATTTCTTTAATGTTGTCACATTTTCTGTAAACAGATAAACAGCGTTACTCTTCTGAATATCCTGTCCTTTGATGAATCATTTTTTTATCCAGTTATAGGGCTGTCACAATATTAGATTATTATCATGGCTAAAAGAATTCAAGTAATTAAACTATTATTGTAATATCTATAGAAATATTTTTGCTTTGTTTATTTTGTTTCTTCATTCTTTTATCCAATGAATCACACTGCAGGGAGGTGGTGAGAGAGCGTTTGTAACCATAATTGTACAAAAGCAGAAATGACTGTCGATCAGCTCTTCCTGCAGACTGGGGGCTTTTTTTTTTTTTACAGAATCCAAAAAACTCCCACACGGATGAGCTAGCTAATTTTGTGCGCGAGTTGAGTGTCTTGCTTTCATCTCCTGTCATCTTCTTCAACATGATTTCGAACAGCAGGAGTAGCTACACACTGCTTCATATTTTTACTTTTTATGACGAGTGGCAACCAGTGATAAGGTGCAATATGCCACCTATATTACTAAATTGAAGTGCAAACCAGATTACTGGTGCAAGATTAGTTAAATTATCATATATGTATTAACACAATATCAATATTCCTTTTTTTTTTTTTTTTTTGTATATCATGGTTTTATTCTATACTGGTATATTGTGACACGTCTAATATACAGTGGAAAGGGATTGCCACCCAACTGTTGATGGAAGTAGGAAAGCAGAACTTTTCTGTCATCTCTGATTTATTTCTGGACTTGGGAACTAAAGCACAGAACAGAAGTGGAGAATTGTGGGAGATGTGTTGGGGAACACCAGACTTTACCAGTAATGAGACTGTGGATCCCTGCAGTTCTGTTCCTTGACAAATGATAAATGTTTTTCATACCATGCCGAAAAGCTACGCTCAAATACCTTAGTGCCTTATATGCTGCGTGTTCATGCACAAATACATTTTTTTTCAGGTACAATCATATACAGAGAAGAGGAATTTTTTTGAGAAAGGAGGATTTTTTGTATTTATTTATTGACTTGGTGGCAGTTGCATTACCAGACACATGTTCGAGTCAACCACGATCCACCATAAATAATAAAGAAATCTTTTTCTCATTGGCCATATGGACTCCTCCTCCTCGTTCTGCATGAGCAGAATGTCAGAGATATTATCCCTCGCACAGCTGGAGACCGCATTAGACATGCAAAATGCCAACAACAGTCCGCTATCAATTCTGTGTACTGTTTGGTGCTCTGCACGCTTGCTCAGAGGGCTCTAATTATTTCACTAGTTGCTCAAAGTTGCCAAATTTGTGCTGTGAAAAGGAAAGCAATTATTTGCATCTTTTTCTCTCTCTCTTCCTTTTGTCTGCGCTGTGTGTCTGCATTGGCACATGAGTTGCTAACATCCCCCCTAATCAAATCAGATCAATGAAGAATTGTAAGGAGGCAGAGGCGTCACGAGTTGACAAATCTTGCATGTCAGACACAATGCAAAAATCACGGGGTGGATGGAAGCAGGGCGGGGGTACAGAAGAAAGGCCGTGTCTGCCACCACCAGCACCAGCTGTGCCTGCTTTATGTATGCAGCCATGGACAAACAACAGATGGGGCTCCTTCTT
This sequence comes from Zacco platypus, assembly GCA_038088235.1. Lineage (NCBI taxonomy): Eukaryota > Metazoa > Chordata > Actinopteri > Cypriniformes > Xenocyprididae > Zacco > Zacco platypus. The sequence goes on along the minus strand of CM076082.1, from coordinate 18,874,701 downwards.
CAGTTTGTTGTTTAATGGTTGCTGTTTAGCTTTTCCATCCTTATTATCCCACCTACAATTCCAATCTGCCATTTTAAGCTAAGAACTGATGTTTCCATTTACGTGCATGCACTGTGTAGTTGCAACATTACGTTTTACGTAAAACATTGAATCCTTGGCAGAAGGAAACTAATACTTAATAAACCTAATACTCACTGATTGAAATACTCGCTTACTGCTTTCTACTTCCCTCTGGCAGGCAGGCATAGATTTTAAGAACAGTTTTCTCCCTGAGGCAATCTATTCAGTTCATTATTTTATATTGGATTTTTCATATTTACACTACTAATGAAAAGTTTGGGGTCAATATGATTTCTTTTATTAAGCAAGGATGCATTAAATTGATCAAAAGTGACCGTAAATACGTTTATAATGTTAGAAATCTTCTATTTCAAATAAATGCAGTTCTTTTGAACTTTATAAATATCAAAGAATCAAATACAAATACAAACCACTTTACAAAAAATGTTTATCACGGTTTCCACAAAAATAATTAGCAGCAAAACTGTTTTCATAAGAATAAAGAATAATGTTCTTGAGCACCAAATCAGCATAATGATTTATCATGTGACACTAATGACTGGAGTAATGGCTGCCTCAGCTTTTGTCATCACAATTAAATTATGTATTAAGATAAAAAAGGATCATTTAGATTGTTTTGATAACACTAGCATAGCAATTGCTGAAAGAGTATGGCAATATAGAATATTTAACAACCCCCCCCCCCCCCCCAAAAAAAATACACACAAAAAAACATTATATAACACTTAATTTTAGCATCAACCCTCCCTTTTGATTTCCATGACAAAGCATGCTGGGAAATAGCCCAGTTTCAGGTAAAATTAAGTTTGTCTAAATTACAAGAAACAACTTCATAGAACTCAAAACAATAAAACAATTCAGATTACTTAAAATGTGTCAGTTTTGTGAACTCAAAAGAAAAAGAAAGTTCTAAATACTCATAAAAGTTCATTTGATTGAACTACTTTGTTTGCTCTACTCAAACCAATTATTTTGAACATTAGAGTTTACAGTATGAGCATAAGAGACTTATTTCAGAAACATTAGACCCCAGTCCGAGGTAGTATATTTTGATCGACTTTTGTGTAAAAATGTCTTAATTTTGGCTGGTAAAAATGTTTTGGTTTTGTCTTTTAGGTATTATAGTGCCGTCATGTATACAGTATATGAATTGTATTCTACAGCAATAGTAAGAGTAGAATGCCAGCATGCCATTCTAAACATAACCATGGGCAACTGAAAAATCTTTTGCTTTTTGTAATAAGAAAAAGAAAAGGATCATCGAAGCCATCAATGAATTGCTCTTTGCATGTCCATATAAATGTCTAATTTATTACCTAGGAGACATTGAGACTGTCTTAGTACTGGTGTATAGCTGCAGAACAGTTCATGCTGAAATGAATGAGTCTCCTAATCAAGCTAAGAGTGAATTAGACCTTGATAATACACCAGAGATAATGAGCGACACCTGCCCAGTGGTGCAAATCCACCAAATAGACTTTAATGAAATGAGAATGTGTTCTGCCACCATTACAACAAATGCCTCTTGTGTGTCAAGGCTACCGAACCGAAGGCTCTGAGACATTAGGAGATTAGGTGCATTATGCATTAGAGCAAATGATGAAAAATATGTGTTTTTGATTAGCGGCTTCTTCTGAAATATTGATATTGATGTTTACTGTCATAATGAAAGCTGCAAATAAAAAATGGTGGATGATTTGCTGCTTTCCGAATGGGACGTCGTCAGTGCACTGGCTAGGGAGCCGGCTACTTCTATGGTGTCCCGTTGTCAAAATCGCTCGAGTGCAATGAAACGTACAATCCCTTGAAAATTACCAAAATGCTTCGACTGCTCATTATATTCACTTACCAGAAATGTCTCCCAAGAGTAATTATATAAAGACAAAATCTTATTTTTCTGTTTTTAAGAGATTTTGTTTGTAGTTGTCTATCATCTCTAATGTGCATGAGAGAATATAACCCTGCAAAGTTTTATGATTAAGAGTAGTCGGCCCTTTTTTATTTAAACATTCATTTATGTATTTTTTCTGCAATTTTATTCTACTGAGATACTAATAATTTTATTGTAAGCATTTTGTGCCTTCATATATTAATGCACAGTGGCTAAAAGTGATGTCCGGCCTGTAGGAAAATTTGCATCTTCACCCTTTATTCAAATACTTTATTTTTGACAAATTGTTAAAGATTTTGTTAGCAAATTGCATAGGTGTGCTTGGAGTCAATTACTTTATTCATGATAACGCAATGAAACATGACAAATTGTGCGGTCATAATCTTTGGCCGGGCTGTCATACAAAGAAACTATGAACACATGGAAAAACAAGAGCGAAACAATGAAACATTAATGTTGTATAGTCAATGTATGCTTTTTCCTATGAGCATTCTTTGCATAGTAAAATAAAACCTGTAGCTGTAGTGCCAAATGCCAAAAATTTTGTCAGATAAATACCTTAATCACATGATCTTGAGCAATACAAGATCCTTCAGAAACCATTCTAATATGCTGATTTGGTGCTCAATGAACATTTCTTATTATTATCAATGTCAAAGTCAACTTATCTGGTCACATGGCATTGGATAAAAACAAACAAACAACAAAAAAATAAAAAACAATAGTGACACCTGTAGTAAGTAGACAGTCACAAGAATTAAATGAGTAAACTGTACAAAATGACAAGACCATAGTACCACAAAGTACAAACAATAAAAATATAATTAATAGTTATCAATGTTAAAAATAGTGCTTCTTACTATTTTTGGGGAATTTTGGGGATTTTTTTTAGGATTCTTTGATAAATAGAAAGTTTAGGTAAAAGTGTAAAAGCCATTACCTTCATTTTTGATCAATTTAATGCATCCTTGCTCAATTAAAAAGTGTGCATGCATCTGTTTTGTAGGACAAATGCTTATGTATGTTTATTTCTCTGCGGTTTTCAACAGCTACTGTACAATGATTACTGTATGGATGATGATATGTAATATAGTGATGTAACCAGCTTTTAATGCACAATGTGTTGTCATGTCCCAGTGTTCAGTGGATGAAAGCCTTTGTTAATTTCACAATTATATGTTGATATACATGACACAAATTCACATCCTGGGGAATTTTAAAAAGTGAAATGAAGCACAGACAATTTTTTTGAGGCTTTCTTAAAGATATTTATTCTCATGTCTTTATAAATGAAGGGATATCTAATTATATGATGACTATTGAGGCAGTGAAACCCACAGCATAATTAATCACACACCACTGCAAGCCAATTATCTCTTTCCTTTGCCCCGCCCCTCTCTTCAGTATTGGAAGTTGCCGTCACCACTGACGACTGTCTCGGTTATTGTTCAACTGCATTGAACTGACAGATGCGACAGCAAACTCTTTCTCCCCACCTTATGAAGTAATAACATGGCTGACTGACCTCAACAGGAAGCCAGCAGTGATATGCGGTTGACATTCGACAGTGCTGTGGGTAGAATAAACCAGTGAAAATGATCCCACGTCTCTGGCTGTTGTCCAGTACAAATGACGGAAAAAGAGGAATGTGCACTCTGGAAAGATAATGTATTCTTTTAGCATGATTCCTAGATATTCAATACCTGTATGTTTGGTGTGATTGTGTTTCTCTGTGTGAAGATGATAAGAAAAGAGGTTGGCCGAGTGGAGAGGAGGGGCTGTACTATGCCATTCGACATTGATGAATGTGTTTAGGGTAAGAGTACCTGCTTGAAAGAAGACAAGGTTTCCATGATGAAACGCTGCATTGTAATTTGCCAGTGTGTGCCATAATAAATAAAAGCTCTTGGATTCTCCCACCTCCTCTCCGTCTTTAATCCCTCCACCTCCCTTTTTCCACACCTCAAGTCTTCATGCAATTGCACTGTGAAAAATGGCCTGTGAATCTGTACAACTCATCAGATCTTTAATTAGAGCACACGCCACAACATCTGCTATATGCTGAAATCAGTGTGGTTTTTACAGCTACGAATCTCTTTATAGTACTACCAACAGGTGAAAACAAAACAGTTGTGTTTTTAGTATTGCCGGTTGTAAAGCTGTACATACATTGTAGATATTTTAGTGACATTCAATTTACACTACTGTTCAAATGTTTGGGGTCGACAAGATTTATGTAACGTTTTTGAAAGAAGTCTCTTATCAACACGAGGCAGCATTTGTTTGATCAGAAATACTGTAAAAACAGTAATATTGTGCATTATTATTATAACTTATAGTAACTGTTTTTCTGTATTTTAAAATATAATTTGATGGCAAAGTCAACAGCCATTACTCCAGTCTTCATTGTCACATGATCCTTCGGAAATCAATCTAATATGACAGAGTTTATTTGAAATATAAATGTCTTTACTGTCACTTGAATTAATGTGTCCTTGCTAAATAAAATTATTTATTTAAAAAACAAAACCAAAAAAAAACATACTGACCCATTTTTTTATGGTAATATTTGCTGGATTTTAATTTGTTGTTTACACAGGTGCTGGATTTAAAGCACAACACCTTACACTTTCAACAAGCAACCAACCGACTTTTTTTTTTTTGCTTGTTTTATGTCTGGCATAATTGGAATCAGCAAAATAAATGCCTCAGAATTCCCCTGTGCTCCATATTATTATTATTTTTTCTTTATATTCTCAAATGAAAGTGTTCCTGCCACTTTAAGATGAATCACTTATGTTGTGTTCCTCACTTTGAAGTCGCTTTGCATAAAAGTGTCTGCTATATTAAGAAGTGCAAAAAAGGAGAATTCATAGAATGCAGGCTATTGGTTGGAGACTCCACTTGTTTGGAATCAGTAAAAATGGCAGACAGTTCAAAATCTTTTCTGAATTATTCACCAAGTGGAGAAACGACAATAGTGTTTGATCTTTTTCTCTAGAGTCTGAGGTGGGAGTTGTTGTGCAGTTGGGCATGAGAAATATCACACAGCAAATCATCAGAAGCGATGCAAATGCAATGGCAGTTTCCCTCCATTTGAAGTGATCATAAGGCTCTCTCAGTGGGAGTTGCCCTCCTTCCACGAGCATTTCCATATCATGATATGCATGTATACATGTGTTTTGTTGTGATACTGTATTTCATGGCTCAGTTTATTTGAAGATGGATACTGAATGGATTTAGCCTATAACTAATCCATTTCCTGTTTATTTCACTATTTTTGTGCAGGGTCTTCACGAGGAATGTCAGTACCTCTTTCAACCTCAACTCATTGTTCAGAGGCTCATTGGGATTTCAGTGCTGTATCCTGGCTACTTCATTGACCAGATGATTCCTCTTCACAATAGATCTGTACTCTACAAGTGAGTGACTAATTTTAAGGGAAAAAATATATTTTTGATCAAATAAATGCAGCCTTAGTGAGCAGAATAAGCAGCATCAACAAATCTTAGTGACCCTAAACCTCTTGAAAGGTGGTGCAATAACCCTCATGTTATTCTAAACGTATGAATAAAACTACTCTTTTAAGATGTGAACATTACTCTATTGGTGCTTTTGCAGACTTCCACACATCTTTCCTTATCAGATACACAAACGCTCACACCAAGCATGTCTCTCACCTTCTCTCTGCCTCTTTTTGCTCTCAACACTTTATCATTCCACTCACATCCTTCTCTCAAGCTTCCCTCCATTTCAGGCTTCTACTCTCATTAGGTTCAGATATTAAAGCTCTCCTCTCAATTAGCAAATAAAGTCTTTCTAAATGAAAAAGAGAAAAATGGAGGGAGAGGTGATGGAATGCATCCATAAACAACAGGTACACAGAAAAAACCTTGAGGACTGAATATTATGGAGATGGGCTTTTTTGAATCATTAAAAGCTGGTTTTCTATGAACATTTAAGAAGGACTATAAATTACATATTGTGAGACTTAAACATTAGCTGTTTAATGGATGTCTGGATATCATTGTACACTATTTTATAGTATATAGAGTGTCTGCCTCATGAAATAACTTAATATGTATAAAGAAATAGGAATCCTCTTATATGTAATAAAATCCAGTGGACAATGCTTAATATGGACATTAAACATAACTCTTGTTATTGAGACTGGCAAAGATTAAATTAAGTTTGTATAAGATTTTGTGTTATTCAAACTAGGACATACTATTTAATCAGTTGTGAAATACAAAACAATGCTGCATAAAATTGGAAGAAGGGATAAATTAGCCATGCAATAAATTATTTTTTAAAGATTTTAATTTCAAGGCAACTTTCAAAGACCAAGTTCATGTTCCAAGACACACACTTTTTTTTTTTTTTCTCAGAGTAATCCAGCGGATCTGTAAACAAATTGTGTTCTGTTTGATTGAGCAGTCGGTGTGCTGTCATGTCATGTCGTTAATTACCAAAAACCAACAGACAAAGCCACTTACGTCATGGACAAAAATGTAGATATTAATTATTTATTCTAATTTCACAGTTGTTTTCCATCTCTGTTCAATTGAAAAGGGCAACTTGCATTAGCTTCGGGATTAGTTGTTAGTGATGTAGAAAATTAAGACCAAGAGATATCACTTCACTGTTTTATGCATTTTCAACAAGTTTGTTGAAATGTGCTGAAGTTTAAAGTTCTCCTGAGAGTACCAAAACACATTCCCTTTCAAATGTTTCCTTGGCATTTCATTAAGCGTACTAATTTTGTTCAGTGCAGTCTCTGTATCTCATGAGACAATGTCCGCTACAGTCAGAGTAGCTTTCAAGCAGATGTCCTCTACATTTCTCTTCCTTGTACCTGGCAGAGTGTTCATCCCAAACTACATCTCTCGGGTGAAGGTACAGCTTGTGGACTGCAATACAAAGAACAGGAGCGGGGAGAGCTGTCCGGTTCTGCTGAAGATTCGCTCGAGGGCCCCGCCGGTGCATAACTCCAGCGCTATGGACTGCAGAGAAAACGTTCCCTGTGAGCTAGAGGTCCCACTGCCATCCTGGGAGCAGTGGTACTATATTTTGGTGGAGCGTTACCTCAGTAGCTCAGATGTCTACTTTCGTATTGGCGTTCAGGTTAAAGGTAAGAACTTGTTTGAAGAATCCATATTATGCCCTTTTACAAAGAATTGATTTTGTTTTTCGGGATCTACTATTAGGTTTTTATCCTTGAATGTTCAAAAACATATTGTTTTTCACATATTTAATATTGTTGCAGCACCTCTCTTCCTAGTCTGTTAGTAACGCTCTGTTCAGTTCTTGTCTCTATGAAGCACCTTCTTCTGAAAAGTGCAATGTGCTCTGATTGATCATGCTTGTGATTGGTCAACCACGTATTGTGACACGTACATTCCAAGAAGCACTCAAGACTGCAATCAAGGTTTTTCAGGGAGTTTAAAAACAGTACGCACTGATATAGCAAATAACTCCCTTTGGAATAGACTTTGTACTTATGTAAAAAAGCATAATAGATCCTTTTTAACTTTGAAGTTTTTGTTGGATTAATTATGGTTAGAACCTCAAATGAAACATAATTGTGCAATCATAGTGTCTAATTATTCCATCCTCCACAAGAATCAGGGTGTATCTTTCTTTCTTTCTCGTTCTTTGTCGCTGTCTAGGACTTTGCAAAGCCTGTATCTCTGTATTAACATACAATGGCTCCAAAAAGTTTCTGGAAACTTTGTGAATCCTTGTCAGATTTCATTGCTTAGATGATAAAATATCTGTGCAATGAAATTTTGAGCCATTCGTTTTTTTTTTCTGCTTCTCTTCGCTTCCAAGCAAAGTAACCACAGGTGACAACAAAAAAAAGTATTCAAAAACTTTTGTCCTCATTTTGAAAATTGGTCCTAAATATAAGATATATATATATATATATATTGATCCTAAATATAAGATTTAATATTATTTTATTAGTTATATTTATGAAATGTTTGCCATCAAAAGAATAAATAAAAGAATACAATTTAAGTCTTATTGACCCCAATTTTTGAACAATAGTGTAAATTTCACTTGGTTTGGGATGATATAATTGATGCATTGATATTTAATTACCAGCATCTATTAATCTGAAACTGATGGAATTTAGGGGCAGGAATCCTTGTTGTAATGAACTCACAATACAGTGCAATCAATATTCTGGATTCTGACAGGTCATTAAACATGGGCTTTCCACAGGTAACATGAATTCACACTACAAATATGACCTGGTACCATATTTTTTGGGAAGTTTTGGGGGGCATGTTACTGGATGCTATTGCTAATACATTCTCTGATTCATTGCTTTCAGTTGCAACAATTCCAGCAGATTCTGTTGGAAATGTTTTAGTCCAGCACAAATTAGAGGGCAACAGCTTGATGGTTCGATCCAGGCCTCATTAATTCTTTATTGGGATTCATCAGTACAAATGTTACAGGCATATGGCTCCAAGTCATTGTTTGGTTTCAGCATTGCGATGAATTGCATTTGAGCATATCTGGAATGTATTCAGACTTCACTGCTAGAAGGGTTTTTACAAAGGCAGGTGTTCTCATGGCCCAGGTGGAGTTAGGAAATTAAAGTGTGTTTAGAGAGACAGGCTTTGTTATGAATCTCTGTGACAAATTTGAACCTCGGTGGGCTCAGATGAAGACTGTCATGGAATGGAGCCTCCACCTTTTTTTCTGCCTGATATTACAATGAAGTGTTGATGAATTCCATACTTTTCCGTGTCTTGCGTTGTCATGATAAATATGGCAATTGGGCTGCTCGCAAAGTGTGAAATAGATGGGGGACTCAATTCAGTCACATGGACCGTATCCTTGCAGCATCGGGAAGTTGAACGCTCACCTTAAAAGACTCGCTTTGAGGCAAATTTACTCTTTCTGCTTAAATTTGTACATTATGTTTCAAATTGCAGAGTTGTTGTTTATAGTACACTGATGATCCAAAACAAGACCAGTTACAGGTGAAGTGTATATCGTTGATCATCTCCTAACAAGGCCACATATTAAGGTCTGGGTATATTAGATGGTAAACAAGCAATCAGTTCTTGCAATCAACGTGTTGGATACAGGAGAAATAGTCAGGAATAAAGATCTGAAGGGACAAATTGTTATGGCAAGGCATCTGGGCAAGGCTTGTGGGTTGCTCATGGGCAGCAGCGGTGAGAATTTCCACTGGTCCAAGGAGGGACAAATCACAAACCGGCAACAGGGTGTTGGGCATCCAAGGCTCATTGATGCACGAGGACAATGAAGACTTTCCTGTCCGGTCCAAGTTAACGGTGTGTCACAACAGCACACGGTGCATCACTGTGTATGGGGCTGTGTAGCTACAGACCAATCTGAGTGTCTAATGATGACTCTGTCCATCATAAAAAGTGCCTACAATGGGCACATGAGCATTGGAACTGAACTTGGAGCAACGGAAAATGGTCCCATTTTCTTTTACAACACATTGACGGCCATGTACATGTGTGCCTTTTACCTGGGGGAAGTGATGGCACCAGGATGCACTGTTGGAAGAAGCCAGTGGAGGGAGTGTGATGTCCTGGGTAATATCCTGCTGGGAAACCCTGGATCCGGCCATTGTTGCTGACCAGATACACCCCTTAATGACAATGGTGTTCCTTGGTGGAAGTGGCCTCTTTCAGCAGGATAATGCACCACACTGCACTCATTGTTCAGATTTGAGGAATATGATGAAGAGGACCAACAACATATTAGGCAGGTGGTCATTATGTTTTGGCTCATCCGTATATATTCATATTACCTGCTTTTGCCATAATGTCTGATTGGATCTCAATGTTTTAGATCATTAAAATTTTGTTAATTACCATACACATCTTAAATTTATTTTCCTGTTAAAATACCTCTATTTTACAAGGTCAGAATTTTCTCTCCTACTCACAGGAGTGACACTGTTAGCAAAAATCCCCCACACTGCTTCTATCAAATCTGCCTTGTTCTTTCATTTTGTCTGAGGTCCCTCTGTTCGTCTGTTCCCCCATTTTTCCTCCACGTCCTGCGGTGCAGAAGAATCCCTGCCTTTGTTACAGCCTTGATGCCAAGGGATGTTGGCGCTGATGGCTTGGTAAGAGGGGATGAAGAGGAGGGCCATTGATGTTCAATGAGGCTGAACAGTCTCAGACCAGCTTAGATAAAGCACTCACAGGGGGAAACAATTGGCCATGATGAGACTGTGTACCTGCGGAGAGCATTATCTGTGTGCGTGAGGAGCGGAAAAAGGAAAAGCCTGTCTAGCAAGGAGTTATTGCAGTGCTGTTCTGTCACATTCAAGGCAGAGAGTCAATTTCATCAATTCAGACTATTTGCTGCATTTATAAAGCAGGAACAAAATCTTTTTTGCTCAATGAATTTGGGCTGTCAAAAGATTAAAACCTTACAATAAATGAAAAATATCATGATTTTAGCTTCTTTCTTTTTTTTTTTGCAGATTATTTGCAAGTAATCTCACATTTTCTCATTTCCTTTTTAATGCATTCATTTCTGTTTTTATGAAATAAATCAACATAATAAGTACCAAAGATTTTTACTACTAGCCTACAGCAGTTCATGGAAGGTTTTTGCATTAACAGTGCTTTTGCTCCTAGGTGATATTTCATATTTGTTGTTGATGATTAAATTTTTCCATCCAAAGACTGCAGATGAATATACATTTGTTAAAAGTAAAACGATAGTCAGTGCATGTAAAGTAAGACACTTTCTGATATTTTGTCACTGGCTTTGTTTTTAAAACATGATCCAAATGGAGTCATTAATGTCATTTCATACTAATTTCAGATAAATTTAATGCAGATTTATAGTAATGGAAGCATACATGTAATGATGGGTGATGAATCTTAAGTGACTCGCTATGGGCCTACCTTTGTTCACCCACTATTAGTACCACTTATTATATAACGTGGCTAATCCAGTGACCCAAGAGCACTGCTATCAAGGGAACTGTTAGACATAATCTAACACTGTCATTCATTTCCCCTCTGTGCTATTTTTCACCATTTGTGCTGGTCCATACCCTATATCATATGACCTTGTAGTATCACCTGTGTCTGAAGATTTTGGTCAGCGCTTCTGTCAGCCTTAATTCAATTATTCTGAACCCAGCTCCCCCTTACCTTGATCAATTTCACTGAACAGCAGATACTGGCCGGTTGCCATCTCTCTCCCATCTTCCAAGCCGGCCTGACTCTTCATGTCCTTCCTTTGCTGTCTCTCTACACTATTCAGTTCTCTTGATGTCCTTAATGGAGAGAACAAACCATTTATAAGTTTAATAAGAACCGCCTAGGAGTTGCTGTGTGCATAGAATCCATTTCCTCTCAGCTATTTTCACAACAAACTTGTTTATTAATGGTGGAACAAATGTGAAAGTAGCAGAAAAACTAAAATGATTAAAATTCAGATCTTATATGATGCTCTGATGTATTAAACTACTGCTATGTGGCATAGCCTAAAAGATTATGAAATTAACAATGGATTTGTTTCAGTTGGCATTTAATATTATTCTTATCATGGCTTTGAAATATCATAATGGTTCGGTCTTCTCTGCATGAGATACAATGAATCTTCTGTATCTTCATCATCCAGAGTGAAACATTTCCAGAATAAAACAAACACAATTAGACCAAACAAAAACAGAGAGAGGTTAGACAGTGAATCTCAAGTTGAGTATTGTTCCATAGTTTTTTGTTTGTTATTTTTTAGATAATGTCGTGGCCTTGTACATCTGCTAATTAAAGTTCAAATTTATGGACGTCATCTCTTAGATCAGGGGTGTCAAACATGATACATGGTGGAGTCAAACTGCAGGATGCTTATCATTCTCATTCACTCATTTCAGTAATAAACATTCATTCATACTCTTGTAAATTAGATTCCATGAATTCCATGCTCAGTTTTATTTGACCACCAAGTTCTGGCTTGTTGAATAAACTGCAGTCTTTCAAGATTTTTCTTTAATCTAAGACTAGTGATAAGTTGTTACATAAAATACCATGACTAAAGTGCCCTTGACCAAGACACCTAACCCCTAATTGCTCCCCTTGTAAGTCGCTTTGGATAAAAGCGTCTGCCAAATGAATAAATGTAAATGTAAAAACATATATTGGTCTAATTTGAATCTGATTAGATTGATTACCCCTTGGCTAAATGCTGGTTAGACATTTTTTAAGACTTAAAGGGTTTATTCCAAACCCATAAGACTTTTGTTCATCTTCAGAACACAAATGAAGAAGGTATTTTTAATGAAACCTGAAAGATTTCTGTCTTTCCATTGACAGTCTTTGCATCTACCACTTTCAGAAAAACTAATCCATATAAGCAGTTTAGCCCAAATTTTCTGAAGAGACTCGACTGCTTTATATGATAAACATATTTAATTTAGGCTTTTATTCACATATAAACATTGATCAGCGAACATAAACCCAACCGAACCTGCTTTATGCCGGAGAATAAACCTCTTGTTGAAGCTCAAATGTGCTCTGTAACACATGAGAATGGACCTCAGTAGTTCTCGTGCATGTCAAACAAACATGCTTGAGCTTCCGTTTACCACAACTGATTTGTGAGTTGATGAATGTTTATGTAAATTAAGGCTAAATTAAATCTGAAAAAAAATGTGGGTGGATTTTTATCATTGTTGGGTGATTGTGTCCACACACTGCTAAGACACGTTTATATGCAAACACCATGTAAAAGTGAATTTTGCAGTCATAATTGGACAGTACATTTATACAACCTTCTAACTAAACACCAACACTATGTACAAAATGGCTCCTAGTCATACATTAAAACTATATTTTACTACTCTAAGGTACTACTCTAAGGTGCAATTTTCCGGAGAAGATTGTCCTTTTAATTGTACTGCTCCAGCTGTTGTACCCCAGTACAATTTTGCTGGCAGTAAAACCTGATTTTACATAGTAGTGCAGCTCATGGCACTGCAGTTTGAGCCTGATATTTTCTGTTCTTTTTTTGTTGCCATTGGTAACACCAAATGGCCATATTGATAGTATCATTAATTGTGCTAATCACTCATGAGCTCCAGGCTTCAGGGAGTCCTCTTTGTTTGAGAGACATCCACAGAGCCAAATATAAAAGGATCCCAGTCGTGGGATTTCAAAAGCAGTTTCAAAACAGTACGCTACAAATTTTAGCCCCTGAACCGCACTTCATCACACAGTTGTAATTGAAACGTCAAAACAAAGGGTTTGAGGCTTGAGCCACACATGTTGGAGAGCCACATTGCAAATGATAGATTTGAAATTTTGCTTGATTTTTCTGGTGCTCATTGGCCTAAAACACAATAAAAGGACCCTTAATTGAGACTGATGTGTTCTTATCACCATTAATAATGAGTTTCAGTGTCTTAACATGGTGATATGACCGTTAATAGATCTAAACCCTCCAGAGCTCCAAGGACTGAAATGAGCTAATTCAACACCGAATGAAATAACTACATTCTCTACAGAGGCATATTTCTCTTCAGTAATGGCATCAGCACAAATGTGATTGGGAACCGTAACACAAAATGGAGAACAAATAAGGTAGTTAAACATAATTGCGTTTGCGAAGAGCCTCATTGTTATTGCTATTGATTGTTTAGCTGGTCTCATGAATATCTGGTATTTTCTTTTGAGTTTAACTTGGTTATGGTTTAATACCCTTAGCTGTAAAGTAAATTTTTTTGAATAAAAAACATTGGGCTTGACCATAGAGCTCAAGTGTGCTATTATAATATACAGTTATATTTTCTAAATAATGAATAAAAAGTGCATGAGTATGACCAATATTGAAAAGCTTTCTCATTTTGAGAATATTGACGCTGTGACCTTCTAACACAGCATCTGAAATGCAAACTATAGTGTAATTTGCCCACTAGTATCCATGACTTCGCAATGTCCAACCTTCATGGGGCCATAAACCAATTTCACACAGTGAATTGCATTTTTATTGACTTTTACATTTTCTACAACTGGCATGAGAAGCAAAATGTTCCAAATTCAGGGGTTAATGGGTTAAATTGGATCTGTCTTTAATGTCTAAATGTGTTTGAAGGGCAAAGCAGGACACAGGTGTCTGTGAGCTATCAGCATCTGTACCAAACTGGCAGGTGTCAACTTGGTTACCAGTCTTTGCGGACAGCTCTCTTGGAGACAATGGGTTAGAAAAAGCTAAACTGCAAGATCCAGCACCTGTGGATAGAGACAAAGAGCTGCTTATCCTTCTTGTTGACACACTGATGGGAGATAAGGGCAGGAGATAATGAGGGGAGACATGTTTAAAGCGCACTGCTGCTTTTAATATGTGAGCTTTTACGGACACTTTCCCTCAGACCTCTGCTGTGATTGAGGCTAAATGGACTGAATTAAAACAAATTTTGAAACAGGTTGCCAAAGTTAACATTCCAGAAAAGTTCGCTCCGGCTGGTAAACCGTTTTGAATTACCGTTGGTTCATGGCAATTGACCCTTCGCCGGCAGTTTGACAGGCGATCTAACCAATCATAACCCCCAATCCACCATTTTGTCCGACAAAGCAGTCAGGGGAGTTAGTAGATTAATGTTTGTGAACTTGAACTTGAAAAATTGTGTGTACTCATGTCTTTCTGCACTTGAAACAACATTCCTTCTGATGTCCATTCATGTTTATTTGATGCTGTAAATGAACTAGTATGAAGAGATGAGTGGTTTAAGGAGCTACAGCGATCTGTCACGACACATTAAAGAGCCACTATATGGTATTTATTGTTTTCTTAAAAAAATTACAATATTTTAAATATGAAACTGTTTCATATCAAAAGTAACCTGCTCTGTATTGTCTGTCGATGTGTTGTCAGTGTCCTCTTTGCTCTGTGATGTATTTTCACGCGTGAGAACATGATGTGTGGTGCAAGAGCGCATGGCTTGTCGGATATAGCAACAGTAACTAAAGGGGGCGAGTCTTTATGAAAGGGTCTGTTACATCATAGATAGCTGTGCTCTAAGGCTCCGCCTCTGGAAATCTTCTCCGGTTGATTTCTTCTGCTGAGTCCGTCGAGGTCAGACATATACAAACAAAAATATGATAACACCCCAGAGAGCCGTTTTATAGTCGAAAATGAA
Organism: Zacco platypus; assembly: GCA_038088235.1. Classification (NCBI taxonomy): domain Eukaryota; kingdom Metazoa; phylum Chordata; class Actinopteri; order Cypriniformes; family Xenocyprididae; genus Zacco; species Zacco platypus. The sequence continues at coordinate 18,859,573 of CM076082.1, read as the reverse complement.
GTTGTAATACTTATTGAAAGAGTCCCTGTTACTGTTTTTTCTTGTTCCCTCCTTTTAAACTATTGTAAGTGCTATATTAATAAATGTGTCGTGACTTTACTGGAGGGCTGAATTGCAGAGCTGGTGCAAGCATATGTTCATCGCTATGATCAGATGCTTTCTTAACTGCTGTTTTCTCACCGCTGTCATTTTTGTTGTGTGATTATTTTGTTATTAAAATGAAAATGTGCAGCACATGTTTACATATTTATCTGGATGTTCACTAACAGCATACTGCTGCTCATGTATATCGAACTTCTTTAACACTTAAGCGAAGAATAAAAGGAACTTGGTCTTGACAATATCAGGGAATTTAGTGTAGACCAACCCTGAGAGTCCTCTCGATTACACCTTAAAACTGGAGATTTTTTTATCAAGAAAAAATACACTCATTGTCTAGACTTGGCAAGACTTGCATTGCGCTCTTGTTGTGATTTGTTATCGGCTGATTCTGCAGTATGGTAAGCATTCATTGTTGAATGTGAAATGCAAATGTTTTTCACAAATGTTTAATTTCAGTTGATGTTCTTCTGGGTTACTGCTGATGGCTTCTCAGTGTTTGTTTGCGTCGCTATTGTTGCAGAGTTGAGTCCCGTAGGGCCACTGTAGGAAATTCGGGGAATCTTAATCCCAGCTGCTAAGATATAATGCAGATGAAACAGAAAAATCAGTGTCTGTTTGTCATTAGGGCACAATGTTAGACATTAGTAAATTAATGCCTATTCAAAACAATTAATGTAAACTAATTTTCTTTGGCTATGAGAAACGCATACAAATGAAAATGCAAAAATGGTCGTATTCATATGTTAATTTTGCAACTCCATTAATTTTGTATTCTTTAATTTATTATTATTCTAATAAACACTGGGGTTTGTTTTCTTCATTTTACAGCGACTCTACCATTATGCGGTGATGTGTGTGAAAGCATTGCCATCAACGCCTTTGTGATTTAATGTTTTATTGTATATTTTTCTCACGGACACAACAATCATAAAAGCCTGCAATCACAATTTCTTCAAGCCATTCATGTGGATTGCTTAAAATCATTTTCATAATTAGATGGCATCCCATTGAATAATTAAAATGTTTAATTCTGTTTATTATTATTTAAATTATGGCAAAAAAGCTTATTCATCTCCATCAGCAGCACAACAGTTTGAGTTGTTAATACCTAAGAGAACATTATTTGCACATCACTGGACTGTTACGCTTCATTTAAGAAAGGAAAGCCAATGTGTTAAGTGCATAGTAAAAGTTTTAGCAATGCATTTAAATGTGCATGATGAAAACTTGTATTGGTGGAGGGTGACAAAAAAGAACAAAACAAGAGATAACATACTTTAATATGATGTCCCAGTGGTTAATAAGCTAAATGAATTTATTTTCAGCATGAAACCATTAGGATAAATAAGAGATAATGAAACTTAAACCAAACATTATCATCTGCACTTTAAAAAAAATAACAAAAGACAAGCTTGTTTGTCATTTTTTTTATCCTTATGTTAATGAAGCAAAAGGCACTTGGTCAGTAGGCCGATATGTTGATATGGCTTCAGATAACTGGTTTAATTACTCAGTCAATTAGTGAAGTGAAGCAGGACATTGGTGCAGTAGTAACACAAGACATTAGTTTCAGTAAACTAATTACCTGCTGTATGCTCAACACGGCGGGGAAAACAAGCTATAACGAATCCATCAGTGGATATTACAGAACTTAATGCGGCAGGTAGGGGAAGGCCAGAATAAACGCTGCACTTTTCCTATAAAATCAATTGCATTGATGGAAATGTCTCCATTTTATGACTGTTGCTGCTTATTTTAGACATTATTTGCTCTTAGAGTTATTACTCTCATTCTTTCTTTTATCTTATTAAAAGCATAACCATAAACAGGCCACCTGATAAGGGCTAAAAAGCAACATAAACCAATCTAAAATAGTTAGTGATGTGCCTCTTAAATAGAATTAGATAGCAAAGTTGTTTTTATGCCATTACTGTGCCTCGTAATATGACGTCATGCCAGTGCAATTTGTACTCATCACTTTTATGTTTTGTCTTTTTAAACATTCAGATCATATAGTTTGGCATCTAAGGTTTACTTGTTTGTTGGTTTTGCTGTGTTTCTTTATTCTATGGTCTGTTAACATGCAGTTATGCAAAACGTGGATAAGTTTTAGATTTTACCCCATCATCTGACACAGTGATATTTTTTCCCCCTTTTTCCTCTGTGAAAGTGTATGTGTTTTGGAAAGAAGTCTCTTATGCTCATCAAGGCTGCGTTTATTTGATTAAAAAATACATTAAAAAACAGTAGTGTCATGAAATATTATTACAATTCAAAATAACTGTTTCTTATTTGAATATATTTTAAAATGCAATTTATTCCTGTGATGGCAAAGCTGAATTTTCAGCATCATTACTCCAGTCTTCAGTGTCACATGATCCTTCAGAAATCATTATAATATGCTGATTTTGGCGTTAAGAAATATTTTTTATTATTATTATCAATGTTGAAAATAGTTGTGCTGCTTAATATTTTGTGGAAACTCCTTAATATATATATTGTTTCAAGATTCTTTGATGAAAAGAAAGTTCTAAAGAACTGCATTAATTTAAAATAGATTTTTTTTTGTCTTTACTCTGGCTTTTGATATGTTTTATGTATTAATTTCTTTAAAAAAAAAAAAAATCGGACACCAAACCGTGTGCATATGTATATGTGCAGTTTCGGCGGTCTAACATTAGTGATTCATTACTAGTTTATAGAAATGTTTGAAATATTAGAAGTGTTTGAAAGCGCCATGAGCTGCTTTTCCACAAAGAAGGTCTGATGTTTCCCCTCCTTTCTCTCTTTTTCTTCTGAATTCAGAAATGAAGTATGTCATAGAAATTTTACTTCAGTGTGACTGGAACAGAAATTCCCAGAATCTCATGATTGGTCACGATAAATCCGTCAAGTGTCACTTTGTTCAAATTTGCACAGAACGTCTTGCAGCAATGTGCTTTCTAGTTTCCACAAAAGAAAACTTGAACGAATTTCATTGTGACACAGTGGTGTCCCGAGAAAAAGAAAATGGGAATGCATGCCTTGTTTTTTCAAACAACTTACATTCAAAGGAAATAAAGCGATTATAGTTCATGCCATGCTAACGTGAAAGTTTAGCTTGTATGTTTGTTCACTTTAAATGGCATTTTATGTTCTGCAGAATACTGAACACATCTTTAAATAGCCAGGTAATTTAAAGAACCAACATGCATGGGGGGAAAAAAAATCATGACCACCATAAAAATTTTGGCCCACACCTATTTTTCATTGTTCCTCGATACAGGCTCATTTCACTGGAGTCCAGAATAAAGCGGCTGCAATTCATAAAAAGGTTGCTTATCACAGCTTGTGTGCTGCTGCAAGACTTTAATATTCCAAAAATATAACTAATTAATGTGCCTTTCTTTTTTGTTCTTTTTCTTTTCTTTTTCTTTTCTTTTCTTTTCTTTTCAAATGATTAAATTAATTTCACTATTCTTCACTGAAGTAATGGTAATGTAGATTAGTCTGACTTGACCGACAGAACAGCAAACACATACAAATCAGTTAGAACAAGAGCCACTCAGTCCTTAATTAAATATTCATTGGCCGGGGTGCTGAAAAATAAAATTACACATGCCATGAACACAAAAAATAGGGGCATTCCAATTTGAGGAGGGCAGAAAAGTTGATGATAAAAGAAAGCACATGTGTTTTAGACTGATAAGACTGTTTGACACTGGCCCTCCTGCCATTTATTGTTATGGCTGTACAAGGGTGAGAATTAAAAAGAGAAAAGAAAGAAATTTTAATGGGTAAAAAAGGAAAAGAAAAGAAGTTTAACCTGAAACAACAGAATCTCTGCAGGAGTCCGCGTCTCAGCTGGGAAAAAAAAAAAAAAAAACTTCCCTGTGCTTGTTGACCCGTCGTTATCGGCTCTCTGTGGAATCAAAGAACCAATTAAAAAGGATTTAGAGTGTGCTTCATTTTCCACTTATGTTTGTGAGCAGCAGAAAAAAAACATTGTGCACATCGTACTGAAGCAGGCGGGGAGAGCGGCAGATGCAGATTGCCAGAAGACTGCCTAGCAAACAAAAAAATAGTTGAGTTTTGTTGTAAATATTCCATGAGTAATCTTGTGTCAAATAGCAGATGAAGGGGATTCATCTTCCCAAAATATTCTTGGTTTACTTTTATCTTTTTGCCTCTTTGTGTCTGAACACCTCATGCATTAAACTTTAAAGCCACTCTGTGCAGACAGGCATCCTGCATTAGCCTGCAAAGATATTTAATAATAACCCCATCCATCTTGCGAGATAGAAGATGACCTTGTTTAACATCGTTCTGAGATAACGGTCAGATGTTGGGAAGAGCTTTTCATCCCCTCAGACAATAAAGCCTGGACAGAGATGATTGCATTTTTTCGGTACGGCACAGGAATCCCTGTAAGTACTGTTGTCAGGAAGATGTCTACAGCGAGAGGAATTGTGTCGGCTACAGAAGGACAGAGGACCTGCCTGCGCCTCTGTGTCTTGGTGGATCACATCAGTGCCTTTGCTAATGTTCTAGGAGTCAGGAGATGGTGAAAGGAGCAATTTCTCTATGGATGTACACAGTGTGTGTCCCAGAAAGCTTGAAAGCGTGTTTTCTCAACCTTTACATTTCTCTGCCTGCAACTAATTCCCTTGAGGATTCGAGTTTCCAGAATGCGTTAATATGCATTTCATTAATTACACGGCTGTCTGGGATGCTCGATTCTGATTGGACAGTCCTGGCAGTCATTATGTCACAATGTCTCTTGTATCATGTTAGAAATGAATAATCTAAGATTATAAAATAAATATCTAAAATTAATAGTGAAACATAATGATAGTGAAGAATAATTATACTTTACATTTTTCCGCATTTGAAATATTTACATTTACGAATTTGCCAGACATTTTCATTCAAAGTGATTGCATACATTTCATCAGTTCATGCATTTCCTGGGAATCGAACCTGTGACCTTGGCGTTGCTAGAATCATGCTGTATACTGTTTGAGCTTCAGGAGGGCAAAAACTGTAAAGATATTCATGTAAACATATATATTAAAATCATGATTTATTCTGTAGAATAACAAAAGCTTGGTGGTAGAAAAATTGATGTTTATGTCGAAATTGCTGCCAGCACTTGTAGTTTATCATTTTCAAAGTGCGTTGCTGACAGTGACAGATGCAGACAAGTTATTATAGGATGAAACACCTGCACTTTCTTTACTACAGTTTTTTTTCCCCTTTGGATTAATGATCACATTGTTTTTCAGATGTATAAAGGTAGTTCTCTTGTGTAGTATTGACAATCTTCCTCTTTTGTTAAAGGGTTAGTTCACCCAAAAATGTCGTTTCAAACCCTCAAGACCTTTGTTCATCTTCGGAACACAAATTAAGATTTTTTTTTTTCCTAAGGGTTTTTTTTAATCCCCCATACAAAGCAACCTAATTACCGTCATTCAAGGAACCAGAAAAGTAGTAAACGCATCGTTATAGTCAACATGACTGCAGTGGTTCAACATTAATGTTACAAAGCGACACAAATACTTTTTTTGCGCAAAAACAAAACACAAATAATTAAATAATTACATTTATTAAATAATTTCTTCTCTCCCCTGTCAGACTCGTCATCACACTTACATCGTGGTGGTCATGTGAACAGTGTCAGCCAATACTGTTCTAAGAAATAATGTTACCCATCAAATTTTGCTACCAACACTGTATTTGTATTGTTGTAAGGGTAGGTTTAGGTTTGGGGTTGGTGTAGACATTAATAAATTCTCAAATTACATTAATGTCACGCTGAAAGCATAATCTGATAGGTAGCCGTTTTATTGTCAAATTTTGCTCACTTCGGACATAAACATGGAAGCACTAAAATGCGTTATTTGGCGGCCTTAGTAATCTTCTGGAGAACTGAGGAGTTTGAGGTTAGTGAAATACTTTTGTGCTAAGATTTCAATGAATTTCTGAATCAAGTTGGCTACACAAGGGTGTGTTTTTATCTAAACTCCCACTCATGACAGAAAAAGCAAAGGTCTTGCAAAAAGCAAACGCTTGTGCTTGTTGCTCACTGGTTGCATTTTTAACCACTTTTTGCTTTTAGTGAGTGTGAATAGAATGCACATTAGAGATCACAGTGGGCCTGACGTGTGTCCCACAGAGGACAAGAGCTTCTGTGAGCTCAAGACCTTGCTGTTACCTATAGAAGAGTTTGTAGAGGGCAGAACACTTCCACTCTCTGCTGTAGAATGAAAACTATGATGACTGGAGCTGAGGTTGAATGGTATGAATATGGTAGATAGTTGCTCTATTCCTCTCAGTTGTTTTCTTCAAAATAGACAGAGTGGCGAGGTACACCTTTTGATCTTGATTGTCATGTTCTGTTTGTTACTGCCTTACTTTCATCAGTAGATCGTGTTTTAATTTGGAAATAAAAGGAGAACTTTTTTTTTTATTTGTTATACATGTACAATGGCTTGAGGTTTCAGACACGTTCTTTCCCAATACACCTGGTAACTCAGACATCTTTAAATTGTGAAGTGTCCTTTGAAGTGCAAGTGTCTGATGTTGTACAATAGGTATTATCAGCGGAATAAGGGAAGTATTGTTCTCTTTCTCAACAGAAGACTGAAGCCCATTGTACAGCTGGAAAGGTACACTGGGCTTCCTCAAAAGGATTCCTAGTGCAACCCTGGGGCAAGGGCTTTTCAAATCCTTTACTCTTAAAGAATATGGAAAAGTCATGTTGAAAGTCAGCTTCTTATTCGTCATACATGCCAAAGGCAGTCTTTACATGACATGACCAGACTTTCCAGATACATATATATATATATATATAATTTGTGATAATATATAATATGTAATTTATTCCCTTGTTGACATCGCTGAATTTTCAGCAGTCATTATTCTAGTCTCCAGTGTCACGTGATCCTTCAAAAATCATTCGGATATGATGAATTGAAAGTTCAAAAGAACAGGGCTTTGTCCATTTCTTTGGTGTTGAGCCTGAGTTTCCCTTCTTTCTTTAACACAGTTTTGTGTCTGATGTGCCTGCCAAATTTGTACGGTGTCAAACAAGAAATGTTCTGTTCTGTCTGTCTTTTTATTGATCTTTCCTCTATAAGATTGTGCTATTTTCCTCAGCATCAAAGTCAAATGTTCTCAATATGTGATGATGTCAGAGAATTTTTAGTCTATGCGTGCTCATCTGAGACAACTTGCGCCTGAGAAATTTTGAAATGATAAATTGCAGTAATTAATAATTACAATAGAATGTGATAGATCATGATGATGAAATCAGGAATAAAGATAAGAACATCTGCTATCTCTGAAAACTGCCATTTCATCAATATTTCAGCTTTTCTTTCTACCAATGAAGGCTACTGTGAATGGGGTTCATTCATCTGCTCATTTTCTGACTTTTCAAAATCTTGGGAAATTTGTCAGCTGGAGTCTGTATTATTCAACTGTATCATTACACAGTTTGTTGATACATTCAGTTTGTTTTTTGCCTCATACTCATATATATTTGTTGAAAGCTCAATTAGTTTTAGATAGAAAAGAAATTTACATTTGAACACAGTTAAGGAGTCCTCATGTTTTGAAGTACAGTTTGTCCTTACTGTATCAGTGTTGAGGAATGAATAGCACTCAAGTAAAAGTAGCACCTTTTAATTATATGCAGTAGAGAGAGGCATCTGTTCAAGCCTCCTGTTCAATATGCTCTCTTAAACCTTTCCCTTCACGCAGAAGAGTTACCATAGCAATACAGCAGGAGTTATATCCTCTCTCCTCTCTGTTTTACTTGACCTCCACCAGAGGCCGTCTCAAAAGAGCACCTAGACCGCCTCTGATTCTGAAGAGAGACCTTGCATAATTTCTACTGTAGTACAGTCTTGTGTATCGTAGACTCATGACTGGGGGTGTGACTTGCCCTCGCAGGAGTCTGGGGGAGGAATCTGCTTGAGGAACGTGCACAACCTCCCACATCACATCTGTCTACTCCTCTCATTCATCTCCTCACACCACTGTGGGAGTTTAATGAAAGTCTCAGCTTGTGCTCAACTCTGGAAAAGATCTGACCTTTTCCATTATTTCAGAATCAGCATAGTTTTAAAACGGATATTATGCTGTACTTGTGATTTTCACAGTAATTATACACAGTGGGTGCAGCATTCAGTAAGAGACAAAAAGACAGGTTGAGAGATCAATGGATGGGTGGATGCATGGACGGATAAATGGAAGGGTGGAGAGATGGATGATAGATGTTGGATGGACAGATAGATGGATGGACAGTTCATAGATAAATAGAGACGCATACCCGAAATTTGTGCTCTGCATTTATCCCATCCGAGTGCGCACACACAGCAGTGAGTAGTGAACAAGTGCACACACACACACACACACACACACACAGTGAACACACACCCGGAGCTATTGCTACAGCGCCCGGGGAGCAATTAGGGGTTAGGTGTCTTGCTCAAGGGCACCTTAGTCATGGTATCGAAGGTGGAGAGAGTGGTGTTTATTCACAATACCCACCTTCAATTCCTGCCGGCTTGGGAATCGAACCAGCAACCTTCACGTTACAAGCCTGACTCCCTCACCATTTACTACCCCATGGATGGATGGATAGATGGATTTATTGGCAAACAGATGGATGGATGGATAGATATTTTTGGAGTTTTGAAAGTATGTAATTTTGCACATCACTAATGGATGGATAGGAATATGAAAGAAAGGAAAGAGTGCCCAGTAGCCCAGCAACCTCAGTAACAAATATAGCCTTGTTACTCTCAGTGAGATTATTCACTGTTTTCACATTGCATTTGAATCAATAATGAGCCCAGCACTTTCATTACAAAACACTGGATGCACACCAGGCTTTATTGGTGCCCCATGCTGTAAGCGAGACAAAGAGGAAGAAAAAGAGAAACAATAACATGGTGGACAAACATCCATGGCAGAAATGACCATTCCTTCCATCAGAAACGCACAGATAATGAAGTCATTTCAGTAACTCAGCATGAGAGACGAGTTGCACTCTTACTCTGCGTACAGCATGATGTTATCTTTTTTGTTTTTCACTTGATTTGTTTTTTCATCATTGCTACACAAACCCTTCAACCTTTTGTATGCTTTTACAATTGACTTTTATTGCCTCATCACATGAAGGATGGAGCAAAGAATTCATCCTAGAATTAATCTATGTATTATCTAATACGCACCATTCACTGAACATTAAGCCTTTGTCTTGAACTTAAAGAAATCAGCACATGAAACAAGCACATGTATTATCTGAGGTGAGTGTAATGAATTCATAGTTACATAACAGTACAAGCTTATTCTCTCAGGCTCCACGTCTCACACATTTCAAATAATTTGTGCAACATTTGATCATATATGTTAGCAGTGTCATTATAGTGGTACTTAACTAAACTGCGGCTGCATTAGCCGTGAGCACTAGTTAAGAAGTGAAACTTTGATCTAAGTTGGTCTCAGAGAGCCAGTCTCAGGCCCTAGAAGGCAGATTTGCATGCATTTACATCACCAGAGACTGGGTTCACGAAACGGTCGGAAGCCAATCTTGTTCTGAACTTGCGAGCTGAAGTTTGTTCCCAGAAAGCCTGCAAGTGTGATATTAGGCCTTGGTGGTCCAAAGATAACGCCTCAAGGAAAAGCATTCTAGATGCCGCTTGTTCGTTTCGCGTTTGGTTGTGATTCTGACATTGAGTGAGAAATGAACAAACACTCACTGACAACCACGATCGAAGAACATGATGAAGTTTGTTTGCAGAAATCTGATGGCAGTGTGTTGTTGCAAAAGGTCTGCGCTGGCTTCAGTGTCAAGGGTTTATGGGTCTCCAGGAGTGGATTTCATGAAAAATATATACTGTTTGTACTTTTTCTGAGGAATTATTTTCCTCTGCTTGGCGATGTCATTTCAGTCTGTCAGTATCAAAAACCTTTCAACTGTTGTGAGATGTTTTGAGACACTCAAGAGAGTGTATTATTGCAGATGAGTTCAGCTTAATCTGAATATCCAGTGGGAGGTGAGGAACTTTTTTCCCATAGTGTTTAAAAGAACCTGTGCAAATGAGCACTGAATGTAGCATCCCTTGACAAGCACATCACATGGCTTTTGAATATTTTTGGTGTTAACAGAGCTGTTGATAAAAGCAGCCTGTACATAACAGCCCATATGTATAGGCTATGTGTGTTTTGGCTAGCATGGCTGTAGCTGACATGGACTGCATTTGACCCTAAAATACACCTTCCATTTTTTTCAGAGCATATTGATACAGTATGAAAGAAATGCCTTTTTACATCACAGTTCAGCTTTTGCTTCAATTCAACTGATTTAATGATATTCCTGATTTGTTACTAATTCCATGACTTATTCACATTTGGTTATTTGCCAATATGCATTTTTGCAAACAATACTCTGAATCATGAGAACTAATTTTGACGTATAACAGTGTATGCCAAATATTTCAGTGATTAGGGTAATCTTACCCAATTATGCTGTCTTGCTTATTTTTTTATGGTATATTTAAGTTTATCTACACTGTCATTCAAAAGTTTGGGGTTAGTATTTTTTTTTAAATAGAATATAATAATATATTTTAAAATAATTAATAGTTTTATTCACCAAGGATGCTTTATATCAAAAACCTTGTTTTTCCAAAAATGCTACTTTTTAGGAAATGGAAAAAACAAAACAAAAAAACATGGTATTTTGTAAAGAATTGAACACTGTGAGCATGTAAGACAAACTGCTGCTGCACAAATAGCATATATAAAATTACCTAAAGCGGTGCTATACAGGTGGAGCTGGGGAAGGTGGAGGATTTCAGAGGAACTTTGAAAGTGTGCTACAGACTATAGTGCTATAGTGAACGCTAACCAGCTTTATAAATGTTGAGCAGCAAGCTCATTGGCTGCAGATGTGACAGGAACCAATCAGCTTGTGCCATGTAGCCCTGTAATTAGCAATGTAAAAGTCATCAGGTTGCATTAAGGACCCATCAGCCTGCACCTTCTAGAATTTCTTGACTTGGTATATTAAAATTTTCCCAAAATCAAGCTCTATATTCTATATATATATATATATATATATATATATATATATATATATATATGATTTTGGTAAAAAATTTAGTATACCAAGCTCTGTCATGAAATTCTAGATGGTACAGGCAGATGGGTCCTTAATGCAACCTGATGACCTGATATATATACACATATACATATTATTTTGCATGAATGTTTCGCTAATAATTCTTACATATTCGGGTCTTTAGCGACTCAGATCTGTATCTAACATGGAGGATTTATACCTCCCTTATAAAACCATATAAAAAATATACTTAAACTCTGCTGATATTAGACTCATTTTCAACATTTTCAAAATCAATATTTTGATCACTGACAGTTTCACCAGATCCACCATCAAGTGACAGTCACACTAATATTTGTAGTGAATGAGGTCCTGGGTTGACAAAGACCTGTGGTATGCATATAAGGGTTAAAATTGTAATAATATTTCACAATATTATTATTTTTATTGTAATTTTCATCAAAGAAATGCGGAGGTCTTACCACCTAACCTAAGTTGTGTGTTTCATTTGCTGTCTCTTGACATCTGTGGGGTTTTTTTTTCCCTCCAGTGGTGAACATGATCATCATTTTCTTGTTAACACATGTCATTGACATCTCATAAATCATCTATAGTTTAATTGGTGTGCAACTTCTGTAAAATAACCTAATGCAAATCCATCACAATCCAAAAAGTTTTCAAAATTTGTCTTCCTTAAAATAACATCAGGGAGCACTGGAATGTGTTATTTCCAGAAATATATACTGCACGAATACAAAGTATACAGAGAATTATATATTTTCATGTGAAACTCTTGCCAGGAAAGTCAATCTGATGTTGTTTTGCACTGATTGGATGTTTGGTTGCTAGGTAACCATCTCTTGACAAAGAAATCTCTGACACTTTCCCTTTATATTGTTCCACATGTCCAAATCTATATCTATATAGACAACAATAGGTTGGAGAATAAGTCAGGAATTCTAAATGGAGCTCTAACATGTCATTTTCACAATTTGAGCTGTACGTATACAGTGAACCTTTCGCTACAGGGCCTGTGGCCAAACAGGTGCTGAATATAGAGCATATGACACATCCTCATTCTGAACCAGACAGCATTTTCAAGTGCGAGCCCTCAAAGATGTCCTCAGCTCGCTAATTGTGATCTTTTGTCCATCATTGCTTTTGTCAGCAAGAATTATAATGACATTTCATGGCAAAATAGATGTAATTACAGAGGCGCAAAAAGGGTTGATTTGATCAGATGGCGAGGGCTTATGAACACCGCAGGATTTGCGTACTAATCAAGCCTTGAGCATGCCAGGATTTGTTGAGAGGTTTCTCACAAGTTCACCCTCTAAGGACAATAAATGTACACACACAAAACCACTCATAAGTTTGGGGTCTGTACTTTTTTTTTTTTTATGACTTTGAAAGAAGTCTCATATGCTCACGAAGGCTGCATGTAATTCATCAAAATACTGTAAAATGTTAAAATTGTTGAATATTACAATTTACAAAAAACAATTTTTCTATTTCAATATATATTAAAATGTTACTTTGATGGCAAAGATAAATTTTCAGCAGCATTACTCCAGTCCTCCAGATCCTTCAGAAATCATTCTAACATGCTGATCTGGTGTTAGGAAACATTTCCTTTTTATTACTATCAATATTAAAAACAGTTGTGCTGCTTAATGTTTTGGTGGAAATATTCTGCTTTCCTGTGATGTAAAATATTTGGGTCACCAGAATTCAGGTAGAGCTTTTCAATGCCTGACATTTAATTACCCTGCCCACCCACATCTTCTTTAGAGTATGGTGAGCTTTCTCATCAGGACCGTTTTTGGATTGTGGATGTGTGAAAAAAAGCTTAATCTAAAGTCATGCCTATTGGAAACATTCTTTCATCACTGGCTCAAGGATCGGAAGTAAAATGAGCCGGAAAGAGAAGTGGGAGGGTAAGGGACGCAAATGATAACACAGCAAACAGAGCTGTGGGGGGAAAGCGACCTGGCATTTTAATAATGAAACCGTTTCCACCTGTTTCACTGGGTTTTGTAATAATCGTGGGTGCGAAGAGAAATATGACTGTAAGACTCCTGAGTCCTCAGTAGCGTAACTGAACGTTCACACCCTGAGGCAATCAGGAAACAATGAGATGTGTGGAAAATTTCCTTATTGTCCTCATCAGTGCCAATTAGTTATCTCAATTCTTCAGCATTGCTTTGCAAATTTACATTTAATCAAAATGTGTTCTGTAATCCCGTCTAATTTACAAAGTGTCATGTTACGACAAAGCCCGCAATTAAAAGACGTTAAGAACAATCATGACCTCGTTTTTATGAGTTTTGGGACACACTGTTTTTGTGGTGCAAAGAATGTGTCACTTTTTGAATGAAGACTTCAAACTCCAAATACAGGGGTTTTGAAGTGTTTTGTGTGTGTGGCTTTAAAGTTGCATAGAGCTTAGAGACCTATAAAAGGAAATATGATGAAATGGGCCGTTCCCTTGGTCGTTCTGTGGTCCTACTGTACATAAAACACAACACACACCACACTTAGATCATTTCATACTACATAGACACTTTCAGCAGTCATTTGTCATGTCATCTTGATGCAGACATCTAAGCATATGCATGAAACTGGAAAAAAGTATGTCTCCGCTGAAATGCTAGTTAGATCTAGCACAAAGAAAAGGGAATGACAGGAAGATGCTTTTAGCCTCATAGTAACCTGAGTGGAGGGTTTGAGCTGTCAGCTTCAGTCAAGGGATTCGTCAGAGTTCAAGACATCTTTATTTCATTCTTATTTCATATCTCTCGTAACTAGCTTCACCTTCAAGTTCCTCAGCGGAAAACGTGCGCCGTCCCAATTTTAAACCTCTCCTTTGATCTTTTCTCTGCAGACTGTTCCAAGCCCAGTGTCTCCAAGGGCTCCTCAGCTATGAACATGCCCCAGTCATTTGGCACTGCGATGGGTTTCTCTCTGTCAGAGACCCTGCCTGCTGCCAGCCTGCCTAACGTACCCCAGAATGGTTCGGATCAAGGATCTCTATTGAACGCTGAGGACAGCATCACTTACTTAGCACCCACAGCCGACACAAATAAATGCTGGCCCATCCGGCCAACGCTGCGAAATGAACTGGACACATTTTCGGTTCATTTTTACATCTTCTTTGGACCCAACATCTCTATCCCTCCTGACCGGGCAGCGATATTTGCCATCAACCTAATGCCGGTGCTGGATAGTGGAGGTGTCCTAAACATGGAGCTCAAACTCAATGTGGTGAGTCGAGATGATTTAAGGCTTCCCAAATAAGTTGTTGCTATCAAGTACAAAAAATTAAATACTAAAAATGATAATCAAATTGTAAAATATAATCCTTTAGATATTCTTTAAAACTGTAAACACAAAGTGGTGTTTGGCTCTTACATGCTGTCCATATACCCATAACCTTGGTGTTGCTAGCACAATTTGATCTACAGGAATACTGTGCATACACTCTTTTACATTCTTACTTTTTCCCTTTTTTACCTGAATATAAACTTTCAAACAGCATTATTATTATTATTTTACCTTCTGAAATGTCTGCTTCATGTTAGAATGGATTACCTTGTACCAGCCACCATAATTCTTGGCAGAGCGAATGCATTCGTAATCAGTAATACCCTTTAATCTCTGAGTGTATTACACATACTAGCCTAAAATCCATCAAAAAAGCATGATAGCTCCACTCAAAATGGCAGAATAGCAGAGCTTTTGCTTTATGTATTATTTATTGTCCTAAATCTTTCTTTTTCATTAACATAAATTTCTACAATTATCACTAACATCATACTGAAACACTGTGTGTGTGTGTGTATGTATGTATGTATGTATATATATATATATATATATATATATATATATATATATATATACATACATACACATACACACACACACACACACACACACACACACATACATGCATACATAACTGAAGTGTAGTGTTTCAGTATGATGTTAGTGATAATTGTAGAAATTTATGTTAATGAAAAAGAAAAATTTAGGACAATAAATAAAACATAAAGCAAAAGCTCTGCCATTTTGAATGGAGCTATCATGCTTTTTTGATGGATTTTAGGCTATATATGTATGTATATATTGCTTCTGTTGAATTTAATATATTTAATGCGATGTTCTTCCATCTGCTGGAAAGATCAGATGGTGAAATACCCATTGGGACACCGGTACCCAAATACCTTTGATGGAGTCACCCAGGCACTTCTAAGGTGTTTGAAGGATTATGAATAATTCAGGTCTTTACATTTCTTCTGAAACTCAGAGTCCATATGGCATTTAACTGACTTGGGGTTACACCTTAGAAGCTCTTCAGCTAAATTATTGTGGGTGGCAGAGACTCATTCCACCGTAGCCTGATTAATATCAAATGTTAGTAAGTGTCAGCCTGTTCTCTCAGCATGAGAGGTGTAAAACTAAAAGGGGGTTGGTTGCAAATGTCACCATGCTTTTTCGTCTCAGGTGCTTGGTGAAAAGTGTTGACTTCTAGTTGTTGATAATGCACATTTGCCTCCATTTCTGTATCACCAAAAACTCCTTATAAGTTTCTATGCCACGTCTTCACTTCTAAACAAACAGAATACGAACATGGACCTATTCATTAGTTTATATGCCATGCCTCCAGTGAAACATTAAAGTGTGTTGAAGGCCACAGCTCTCTCAGCAGCCTCCATCTCTCTCGGATTTTATTGCTGCATTAATGGATGTTTCCTTGAATGGCAAGGAACAGGAAAAGGAGAGAAGAATGAGCTCTCAAGTGGCAAAGGTTACTTTAAAAAGCCACATATGAGGCTTTCAGCAGCTGAAAAGTGTGATGTTTGGCAGTGAGAGTGAATGCAGTGAGATGGCTGAGCGGTTATGACTGTATTTCTGAGGAGGGAGGGGATGATAGCTGGTGATGAAACTTGGTAACAGGTTTCTTGACAGCTTAAATGTCTGCGAGTGCATTGGTGTGAGGAGTCATCACATAATGGCCCCATTTCTGTTTCCCAGAGCAGGTGATTCTGATCAAAAATTCAATCTCTGAAAGCATAATACAGGGCATATACTTTGACGTGTTAAAAATTTCAGTTCAAACAACTAAACAATTCAAAATCTTTACTGTCTTGATGTAATGTTCTCTGTACAATACAAGTTAAGCTTTGTTGACAGTGTTTGTTCATTACTACAAAAACATCTTTTTAAAGGATTAGTTCACTTCAGAATTCAAATTCCCTGATAATTTACTCACCCCCATGTCATCCACGATTAATGTCTCTCTTTGATCGTTTAGATTTTTGTGGAAAACATTCCAGGATTGTTCTCATAGTGGACTTCAATGCCTACCAAGGGTTGAAGGTCCAAATTGCAGTTTCAATGCAGCTTCAAAAGGGTCTACTCGATCCCTGGCGAGGAATAAGGGTCTTAGTGAAACAATTGGTTATTATCAAAAAAAAAAAAAAAAAATTTATATATATATAAATATATATATATATATATATATATATATATATATATATATATATATGTAATATTTTTTTTTTTTATACCACAAATGCTCGTCTGTAGTACTGAGTACTGAGCAAGTGTTTACAAAGTGAACGTGCAAAGAATAAGTCAAATGGCCTTTACAAAAAAAAGGGTAAACCAACGATGTCGGACGATTTTGAACTTGGAGGAGAAAATGGGATGCAGTTTTTCGCCCTATCACGGTACTTCCACCTACATCACGAATGGCCTATCCAATGTGGTTACATGGCGCATTGCAGAGATAATGCAAGATGAACATTTGTGGTTAAAAAGTACATACACATATTTTTTTTAGAAAATGACCAATTGTTTCGCTAGACAAGGCCCTTATGCCTCGACTGAGTGTAGACCCTTTTGAAGCTCCAATTTGGACCTTCAACCGTTGGTAGGCATTGAAGTCCACTATATCCCTTTTTATGTAAATTTTTTCCAAACATATTTTATTTTGAAGGGGTTACATATCTGTCCACTGCAGTGAAGACCATGCATCAACGGTATAAAAATTGATTTAATAGAACTCATGCTTGTTCTAACAAAACATGTTTTTAAAACATTTACTAAGAGCAAATGTATGTATACAAATAAGAAGGCTTCAGATGTAAAAGTCATCTGACATTTTTATTTGAAATAAACCGTGTTATCTGACTCCTATGTATAGATTTCTATATAAGTACTAGTAATTCTGAATTTGACTTAGCAGGTTTGAAGTGAAAGAATTTGATGAACGTATAGTATGTGCGGAAAGCATTCACTCACTATCATTATCTCTGACAGATGTGGCTTTTAGAGGCTTTTGTATCAGCAGTCTTGGAATGTTAAATAACAACATTAGAGAGGATAGTTGAAAAACATAACATTCTATGTCTCTAAACTCATTTTATTCATTTAAAAATGGCCAGCTTCTATTTAAAACTATTAAAAAGAGTATTTTATTATATGCCTACATTGTTATATGACCTAATAAACAAATATAGACTGAAATAAACTATAAAATCTGAAGACTATTTAATATTGCTGTTTAATAAAAACTATTCAAGTGTAAATTATATCATAATTTTAACTAAAACATACAAATAAGGAATAACCTATACAGAATATAAGCCCAAAAGGCATAACATACCCTTTGGTGCATGATGTCCACTGGAGTGGACAGGTGTATTTTCTGTCACAAAAAAATAAAATGTACAAGAAAAATATTGTTAGAATTTGATAAAAGTATTTCTTACATCCTATTTAGCTGAAAATATTTTTGTATCTGTCTGGTTTTCTGAGAATAAAGAAAAACTTATTCCTGAGATACTTGGTGCATTTCCTCTTCCCTCTGACTGTTTGATTATATGATGTAATATCTCAAATCAGCAAAGAGATACAAAGACACTAATTAATTGTAATTAGACGAGGCTTTGGGTATTCAACACTTGGTGGTTGGGACATGGTACTAAAGCCTAAATGGTTCAAAATGGCTTCCAAATTTCTGTCCACCGTAGTGGACACCATGCATGAAAGGGTTAAGGAGAAAAATCCTGGAATGTTTTCCTCATAAACCATAATTTCTTTTTGACTGAAGAAAGAAAGACTTCTTGGATGACATGGAAGTGAGCAAATTATCAGGATATTATTTCTGAAGTGAACTAATCCTTTAAGATGTATCTTATGCTCATGTTTTCTGTTTTCCTATATTTTAAAATGTAATTTATTCCTGTGATGTCAAAGCTGAAGCTTTTCAGCAGCCGTTACTCTAGTCTTCAGTGTCACATTATCCTTCAGAAATCATTCTAATATGCTGATTTGTGTCAGCCTTGAGGTTGTGAATCATGCGATGAAGGAGTAGAGAAACAAAATAGTCTTCATTATAATCCACTAACTAAAACACTGGAGATCACTGGAGAATAATCTAACACAACCACTTAGGATAGACGAGACTGTACTATAGAACACTGCAAACTGAGGGCTTAAATACACTGGGGATGACTGTCTGAAACACAACAGGTGTAAACTAATTAGGAACCATGGAAACTAGAAAATCAGGCAGGCGAAACGGGAACAGTGCACAGAGAAAACAAAGCCAAAACACATTACTCAGGTAATGAGTAAGGTTACGTGACTCAGGTAATTTAATACTTCATATTGATACACCATGATACACTTCAGGATTCTTTGATGAGTAGAAAGTTACAGCATTTATTTAAAGTAGACATCTTTTGTAAAGGTCTTTACTGTCACTTTGGTCAAATGGATTGACCTTGCTGAATAAAACTTTTAAAAATCACATTCACAATGTAAACGTACATATTCTTATTGTCTTGTGGCTATACAATTCAAATGGCAAGTATTTTAACATTTATGGATTGGACCCATCCACTTCCTATGTACCTCAGTCCAGTCCTCAGTCAGTATACATCCAGTTCCTCTCGTAGGGGAATTTTACAGTTAAAGACCCAAAGACCAGATATGATGAAAAAAGACCCAGAGTCAAGAGTTTAAAAAAAATAAATTGAAGACAGTTTTACTGAAGAATAGTTTGCCGTTTCATAAGCAGAAGTCAGCTTCAACACTCACAAGGAGTTTGTTGGCCTCTCTGCGAACATTCACACTTCCACAACAGTTATACTCTAACAGAGTACACTTACTAAGTCATTAGTTCAGGTTGAATGATTCTGATTGGTTAAGAAATAGATAAACTTGTAAGAAAATGTTTTACAAATGGACTGATAGGCAGAAGCACATCTTCAATGATTATCCGGACGACACCAAGACCATGGTTTAGGCACAAAGTGGCCTAGGTCACATATATGTGTTTCTGAGCGCCAGGTTCTGCAACAACAAATGCTAGTGCACAGATACATAGTTTCTTCAAGGTTGAAGTTGGCTAAATAGTTCAAGTTAACATTTACAGTAAGAGGTATAGACACTCTAGTGATTGAAGATGGAAAAGTAAAATAAATGCTTTCAAATAATTTAATATTTAGATGGATAAATATTGATTAATAACTTGATTATAAATCACTCAAAAGAGATATATATTGGAGCGGCCCCTTCAGACTCAATATATATTTAATAGATTTTTGTAGTAATCAACCTTAAGCCACAAATGCTATCAACTGACCTTAACTGAATCTGGAATATTCCTTGAACTTTCAGGTCAGGAACTTTACATCACACAAAATTCTGTCTATTGTTGATTGTTGAAGTATAACTGAAAAAAAAAATAATTAAAAAAATTAGTGAGCTGCTCATTAAGTTTATTTTGACTTTCACTGCTCCACCATCTCAACTAAAATGGTCTGGATTATGGAGAAGAAGATTCAATTTGTCCAATCAGCACTTTGGAAGGGTGGTATTTTTGTCTTTTATTGGCCAGCCAGGGTATTTTAAAAATTTTTTGTTTGTTTTTGTTTTTTAAAAAAAAAGGTATATTACAGACTAGCCCCATGAGTGGGTGTGATGGTCGTAAAGTAAATGATTTCCGTTTTGTAGCCATATGCTGCCATCAGGGAAATATATTGATAAGACAGCTAGATGATGGATGTGTGCTCCATTGATGTAACTCAGGTTTATGAGCACCAGGCTTAATAGGAGCCATTCCTGTTTCTACCGGCTGGATCCTAGCCTCTCCAGGACTCAGGGCAAGTCATCAGAAAGTTGGACAGAGCAGACAATGGGAAAGTGAATTGTAGTACAAAATATATTACGGAGGAGCAGTTCCTGACTGAGTTTTCCTAGAATCTTCTAAAACAGAACTCAGTAGGGGGGAGATAACGTGACTGCACTGTCAGAAAGGCACATAAGAGGTAACGTCCTCAGGTTTGCATTGTTTCTCTTGGTTTGTTAAAAAGGGTCCATCCGATCAGTCCTCGATTCACCTCGATGCCCTTCAGTTTCCACTCCCAACTGCATCATTAAGAAAAAAACATGCACTCACCATGACACATAACTGAAAGAGAAGAACGAAACAAGAATGCTTCATGAGTCACCACATGTGGGATTTGAACTAACAGCCTCCTGACCTCCAGCACAGATCTTTAACAACCTCATCACACTGCCCAAAGAGACATAGCACATTGAGTCAGCACAGCTCAGGATAGCTGCTGTGACAGCATGGCTTTGTATACAAAAATCTATTCAGTTATATTTCATCATAGTGTTTTCAATGTCTTGAGACTCCAGGTCTTGGAGGCTCGACTAATGAGCTGATGATCTGAATCAGTTGTGTTTGATCAAGGAGACATGGAAAACATGCAGTGTGAGGGGGGGCTCCAGGAATGTGGTTGGGAACCCCTGATTTAGACTACGCAAAGAACATGGAGCGTAGGAGCTCTGTAACCGTTCATTTTAATAGGACAAAAATTGTTCTGATACGTTGGCTGAAAATTATAAATGGGGTATTTTATTTCTCATAACCCAAAACACATGAAATGGCTTTTGAAATGGTTAACACTTGGTTAACAATGAATTCTGGGTATTCATAAACTGGCATTTCACATTGTACATTTCTATCCCCATTTCTAAATTAAAAGTGTAATTTAGAATGCAGATACCCTGAGGTTAAGTAAAGTATGAAAGCCCTAAAGGGACCAAAATAATGATTTTTAATTTTTTTAATAAAGTAAAAGCTCCTGTCATTTTTTAAAATGTCTTTTTACCATTAGGTACAAAATTGCACAAGACAGATACCTTCTAGGTTTGGTAGTGCAAGGACAGACCAAATTATTGCTGTGACACATGTGCAGTATGGTTTAAATTCTGATCTCTATGAGTTTTAGTTAAAATTCGACAGTTTAGAGATGGAGATTTTATTTATTTATTTATTTTTTTACTGTTAGTGGTTCATTACAATCATCATGAAAAGAGAAATCATAAAAGGGGGGTTGAACGATAAATATAAATACAATAAAAAAAAGTGAATTTTTGAACTGAGGTACTACAGGATTACAGTGGAATATCCTAAATTTGATCTGGAGATTATTCAGGACCACTCTAGTGAGCCAAATATCACAACAGCTCTCTAAACAGTTCTAGTGGCTCCCATTGGGCAGGAGAACAATAATAAGAGTGCTAGCGAATACAATAGATGTCATAGCAGCTTTGGTGCTTGACCCCTAATGATGAAATAATGGTTTGTCCTCATGTCAGGATTCACTGCGGAGTGGCAGCTTTGAAAAAAAATCTCAAAAATAGGAATTGGCTTTTAATGAAATGAGAGTGACAATTACTCAGGGGACCAAAGATATCTGCAGAGGCGCAAGTTGCATTACTGGCTTGTTTGATGAAATGTCTCAATTTTAAAAACTGATATAATAGCACTGATGCCCTGTATTGCTGAGATAATGATTTTAGATACAATGTGCCTGAAGGCACTGCATGGAGATTTCCCAAGCCGCAGTGTGTCTGATGTTAGGCAAGCCTCTAGCCAATAATATGTTGAATATATGGTCACTCAAATGCTATTTGAATCACATGCTACATTCAGACTTTAATTTCATGAATAGACTCAAATATTTACAACACCAAGATCTGTTAGAACTGCTATTACATTTCTATATAATAAACAGGAATATGATGAAACAAGACAGAGCTGTTATTAAGTGGTATGAATAGAACTTTGATTAATGACATTGCATATAACTTGTAATTTGTGTTACGTTTGTCATCACATTTGATCACATTGCTAGAGAGGGAGTTTTCTAGCCTACTTTCTCTTTTTATGTATCTAACATACCGCTCAAACGTTTGGGGTTGGTAACAAGTTTCGGTTACACTTTATTTTAAGGTGTCAGTATTACAGTGTAATTATACATTTAAGTATTGAGTAATAATAATTTACTACATGTAGGATGAGGGTTTGGTTTAGGGTTAATTGCATGTAATTATGCATAATTACTAGTTACTACTATAGTAAATACATGTAACGTGTAAAAATGACACTGTAAAATAAAGTGTTACCCAAGTTTCTTATGCTCTCCGAGGCTACATTTATTTTTTTATCAAAAATACGGTTAAAATAACAATTTTCCATTGATGGCATGATGGCAAAACTGTTCAGTCTTTCAGATCCTCCAGAAATCATTCTAATATGCGGATTTGGAGCTCAAATAACAATTATTATTATCAATGTTGAAAACAATTGTGCTGCCTAATATTTTTATGGAAACCGTGATACATATTTCAGGATTCTTTGATAAGTAGAAAGAAAAAAAAATGTTGTAACAATGTGAAAGTCACTTTTGATCAATTATACTGACTTACTGCCGACATATGTTTGAACGGTAGTATATGTAAAATAGCATAAGCATAAATAGTTTATTTACTCTCTCTCTGAATTTTTAGACCCGCTTAATTGTAAATGACTTAACCTGCTGCTTTGGCAGTTTCTCTGACATACACATGCACTCAGAGTCCCATCAGCTCATGAGTTTGTCCTCAAGCAGACATGTACGCCTGACAGGAAGCCAAGAGGGGAGAATTAAGCCAGGCTGTTGAGCTAATGAGCTGCAGTACAGGCCAGAGGATGCGGGATAAGTGTGTGTGTGTGTGTGTGTGTGTGTGTGTGTGTGTGTGTGCGTGTGTGTGTTTGTTGTGTTTAAGGAAGCCTACCCTCCATGAAGGTGAGTCTATGTATCTGTGTGACAGGGCAGTGCCTCCTCAAAAATTGGATAGGAAAATAATCCATATTACAAATTGAAAATTACAAAAAAAAAAAAAAACATATTACATTGCGCTATGATTAAATATGACTGGATATGATTGGTTCGTGTGATAAATCCCACCTCTTGTTTTTGTGTGCGTTTGTAAATCGGTCTGAATGAACTAAATTATGGCGTTAATGAAGGAAGGCTAATTAAAAAAAAAAAAAAAAAAAAAAAAAACCCTGATTTTTCAGAACAGCACTACATGCCACTGCTCTATGTGTGTATGTGTGTACGTGTGTGTGTGTGTGTGTGTGTGTGTGTGTGTGTGTGTGTGTGTCTGTTGAATTGTTCCCCTCTCTGGCTGCTCTGGACAGTTTGAGGTCAAGTCAGATTCAGGTCTCCCGTCAGGTCTTAAGTGATTTCTGCAGGAACCAAGTGCTCGTTGCTCCCGAGGTAATTACGTCCTTCAGGTTTGAAGGCAGCTAGTGAATGTACCGGGTCCCTCAAAAGACATTTTAAAAACAAAGGTTGATGGACGAAAAATGTCAGCCTTAGGAGGACAAACAAAACAACACCTTTGTAATTAGTAGGCATGGTTAAAGTATTGCAGAAATATTTCAAAATAAACCAAATTAGATTGAATTTATTTATTTATGCATAAGGACTGTTGTAGGGTTTCATATTTCCTGTATAATAATAATGTTAATAATAATTACAAAAAGAACCATAACAACACTGATATTAATATTATTATTGTTATTGTAAATAACTAACTCTATTCTGAATAGGTTATCAGATTATGCCTATGTGCAAAGTTATCGAGTGACATGCGCACATACAAGTCTTTTTTATACCAACACTTTTTTTTTAAATTCTTGAATATAGTGTACATAGCTTTGCAATAATTAATTAAAGATTCATTTGTAGTTTCTGTCCCTTTTCCTCAATAAACTGCAAAAGTAAGTGGGAAGTTTCCAAGTTCAAGTAATGGGTTACGAGTGGTCAGACGCTCTTATTAATTTACAAACATTGTCACTCACTGCTTAGATAACAACGCTTTTGGAATTCTTACCGTAGAGATTAAGTACTTATGTGCGACTAATGTCTTATAGTGCTTTGGGAACCCAGCCTGATTCTAATGGCACTCCAGTTGAAAGACTTTGCAGTTAAAAGACTTTTTTTTCCTTTTATACCCCATTGACTGAAGATGAAAAGTCTAAAAAAGTTCAGAGTACTGTCACATGAAAAGATTTGAAACAGATCTAAATAACTGGACCCCATCAGCTTTATAGGAGAGCAGAGACACAGAGTGTTTTTTGTTTGTTTGTTTTTATCTGATTTACCTCGATTTTCCTCCCATCTAGGTGTCATTCTTCCTTCCTTGCTCTTCAACTTAACTTATTAAGATGTCTGTGCCTCTCTTAATTATATGTAATTCAGCTATTTTACTCCGACAGCATATAATGGTTTCAGTTTGGCCAACGTTTGAGCACAGTCAGTAGAATAAAATGTGCTACTTAATTTTATATTTATATTTATGGATTCGTTTTACTGATATTTAAGCATTATCACAAGAGCAGTGTGCTGATATTTGGGAAGACAACATGATTGTGCGTGTGATACTTTCTCTATACAGCACTTCAATAAATAAAAATGTTAACTTACATTTTAGATGCAGTATTCCTAGTTACTTTTGTCCCCAGAGTCCCCAGAAATATTAAATCCAGCCCCAGAAGCTGGATCTTGTCAAAAGAAATGTGTTTTGTCTGGTATGCAAACCAGCAAAACCTGTCAACAGAAAGTCTTGTCTGGTACCTCAAGACCCTATTAACAGCCTTCTATCAGCCTTTGACTGAGAAAGCCAGAGAAGAGCAGAAGCAGAAGGTGAAGTCAGGATAATAAAATAACAGAGTTTATTGAATAATCTTAGTTGCACATGTTTCAATGCTCAGACTTTGTCTAGATGTTACATCTGACTAGTACAAAAGTGTTATTATACCAAGGGAAAAACAATGGAAAATTCCTGCTTCACAGCATCATCCTGTGATGTTAAAAACCTTGAAGTGGAAACATTCTTTTTATCTCATACTCTTGAAAACAAACCTCCCTTCAAACAAGAAGGAGCAAGGAAATAAGTAAAATGTAAAAGTCAAAATATAAAATGACATAAATATAATGATTAAATGATAAATGATGTCAATCAAATAAGAATAATGATATGAATAAATGATAATTCAAATGACATCTATAGTAGTTTCTTAGTTGTTATTGAAAACCCTTAGATCCTTCATTTGGACTGTTTTTTCTCTGCCAACAAAAATAGTCCCAAACAAAGCAAAAAGCAGTAGTGGTGTTTCATTGCTCACTGGATCAGCATTTTTGAAGGAATCAGTGAGTCACTCATAAGGATGTGTTCCATTTCTAATTTTTGAGCAAGTCTGTTGACAACTTCTGAAATTTGTGATCAAAATGTCATATCTTGATCTTTTGATAAGATTTTCTCTGGTGGTGTATGCCAGACTTCTCCAATCAGTCCGCTTAAACCACCACCCTTTCTTACAATCGACTGCAAGCTGGCCTTCAGATCTGCCTCCTTCTGATCCACAACCAATGAACTGAACCAAGTCTCCATCCTACTGTTCTTTTACATTTACATTTTAGTCATTTAGCAGACGCTTTTATCCAAAGCGACTTACAAGTGAGGCAATTAGGGGTTAGGTGCCTTGCTCAAGGGCACTTTAGTCATGGTATCGAAGGTGGAGAGAGTGCTGTTTATTCACAATCCCTACTTTCACTTCCTGCCGGCATGGGAATCGAACTAGCAACCTTCAGGTTAAAAGCCCGACTCCCTCACCATTAGGCCACGACTACCTTTCTTTCTCGATTATCCACTTACACTAATATGTAACAATACGGAAGAATCTGTCGCTACTTCCGTATCATTACAACTTTAATAGTAGTCAGGTAGTGTTCTGGGGAAAGATACAGAGGAATTTAAGTTGTCTTTCATTGCTCTCTTTGCCAAGTATGTTTCCAAACAGCCACACACGTTACACTGAACAGCACTAGTCCATTGTATCCTAGTTTTTGGCGAAATATTCATTCCTAAGAGCAAATGCTGCTCATGTTCTCCTTCTGTTACAATCAATTCTTTTCACTCATCAGGTGTTGCCCTGTCTAATGAATGCAAAAACTGCAGTACATTTGGCTTTTACATTTGACAGCAGATCTGTCAACCATCTTGTCATCAGTACATTTTGAAATGCATGAAGGAAACTTTTGTGGGCTGTTAATTTTTAAACTATCTTGAATGACAGCCAAGAGCTGCCCTGAGTGAACCCAGCTGGTCATCCGTCATTGTTAAAAACTTACATCCCTGATTGGGGTCTGGTCTGAGGCCAGCTCAACACAGGTGCTTGGCACAGCATTGACGTTAAAGCATTCAATGCTTAATATAAAGCAAAAGAGGAAAGCCAGGAAATTTCATTTGCTGTTGTACTCGAAAAAAGCCTGTGTTTGAGACACTGTTAGTTCATTCACATGTCACAGACAGTGGCTTTTGTTTTTCATCATCTGCCAGACTTTATACAGGAAGAGGAATATTTGCAATGATGGATGACTAAAGCTTGCTAGATATTACAAATGTGAATAGAATAGAATTTCTCAGGGTATGGTTATTTTTATATTTTAATATTATTTATATTGGCCGGGGTTAAAAACATTTAAAGAAACATACAATGGGGCTAAAGGCGCACCCTAAGAAAAATTTCCTTTTCACTACTCCCATAGTGTGTGGTTGCAGAAAAAAATATACATGTTTTTATTGAACATTGATGGAGCAACAGATTTTGATTGAAAATAAATCATAAAAGTGGTTTGTTTGTTTGAAAATCTTATGAATGTATGAAGCGGCAAAGGTAAGATTTTTACCCCACACATGGGGTATACCCAGCGTATTGATACAAATACTTTAGCTAAAATGATATGTTAATACTTGTATAATATGAACAAGTTAATACTTGTTCAAAACAATCACTTTAGCAAAGTTTGTACTATTTTTGGTTTATTTTGATAAATATAAGAATTTTTTCATTTTTGTTTTAATAAATATATAGTCATTAAAATAATTAAAAATTTATTTAAAAATAAAGTAAAGATTCTGAAGGCATTGGATGAGATCCCATAATAATTTAATATAGATTTACAGTAGTAACAAATACATATATTTTATTATATGATATGATCATTTTTAAATGTTTTTTGATGGTTTCATTATAAATATGGCGAAAAGTCAGCCTGCTATTTATTATCATGTTAATTATTGTGCCTTTTGTTCCAACAGCAGGGGCACTTTTTACCCCAAATACTATACTTGCATATTCTTCTATTACTGAGAAACTGTTGTTTTAATTACCTTGAACAAAACTGAAAATCATTAACAAGACCTTCAAAATATAGACAATAATATTATCGATTCTCATTTGCTATATAAATCTACAACATTTGAAAAAAAAAAAAAAACAATAAGTATCAGATCAAATTAGCACAGAATTGGTTGTTAAGAAAGGTTGTGGCATCAAATGCGCCTTTTACCCCGGTGCAACTTTAGCCCCATTGTACCCCTTTTGTTTGATAAATTCCATTTGTTGACACTGAAATTATGGTAACACTTTACAATAAGGTTCATTAGTTAACTTCATTAGTTAACATGAACTAATAATGAACTGCACTTTGCACTTTGTTCATGTTAATTCCAACATTTACTAATACATTATTAAAATCTTGTTAACATTAGTTAATGCACTGTGAACTAACATGAACAAACAATGAACAACTGTATTCTCATTAACTAACGTTAACGAAGATTAGTAAATACAGTAACAAATGTATTGCTCATGGTTAGTTCATGATTAACTAATGTTTAACTAATGAGCCTTATTGTGAAGTGTTACCGAAATTATACTCTTCCCCTACAAATACGAACACAGCTATTTACTTTGACTTTGCAACGTAATTAAAATCACTTTTTTTCAAACTTTAATACACTAGCACTATTATTATACCAAGATCAAGACATGTCATTGAATTATTAACCAATATCATAGGCTGTCCGACTGCTTTCTGTCGTAAAATGTAATGAACAACTCTGATTAGTTTGAGAATATGATACTTTGCTTCAAAGTGTTTTTTTTCCTCTCTCTCCCCCATAGTTTGTGCATGTGACAGAGATCACTAATTTGCCTCATGTCCAGGATTCGCTTCTTCATCAAGCCTCTGTGTATTATTTATGAACAGGGTGAAAGGCAAGGGCGAACGTCTTTATTTCCAGACGACTGTGGATAGAGGGCTCGCGGGGGGAGATGATTGGCCTTTCGCTCATCTACAAAGAGCCTCTTTTCCTTTGATATTCCTATGAAATTATCACATCTCGAACGGTTATATCACAGCCTTCTCCTTTGCCCGCCAAACCCTCTTTTGACCTGCTTTGTGTCACCGGCTTGTTAATTAACTATGATGTTCACTTATCTTCAACAAGATTCTTACTTTGTCTCTTTTTTTTCCTCCAGTCTTCAGTAAGAGGAGAGAATATTACAATATTTGGCTGCCTGAATCATGGGATGCCGCTGTCTCTTCACGACAACACGTCAGTCTCATGTGAATCTGGTAGGACAGTCTACTGTCTGAGTTATCCTCATATGTCCATTCTGTGAAAAAGTTTGCAATATGCTAAAATACTGTGATAAATCTTGTTAAACTTGACTTAACTGTAATTTACCGTACAATATACAGTGAAAAATGATTCAATTAGTACATTTATTGGAAAGAATAAAAGAAGTCCCTGTGTGGCTGTGACAAATCAAATGTATTTTATTCAAATATTCGTTTCTTCTTATATTTGTTGTCAGTTATGTGCCATAGTCTGTTTTATGTTATATTTAAATTGTTTGGTAAATGTTGATTGCCTTATTTTAGTGACTTGTTTTGTTTTTTGGGCGATAATTCTGTCTACTTTTTTATATATTTATTTTTGATTTTCTCTAATTGATGTGGCCTTTTTTGTACTACATATACAGTATTATTATGGTGATTGTCAGCATGATTCAAGTATTTTAAATAGTAGTTCAAATAGGTTCATAAATTAACAATATTCTAGTTGAATGAATATGAATTGAATATATAGTAATGAACTGTAAAACATACATACTCTGGTAATGCCTAAAAAACTGTTGCTGTATTTTTATGCTATGAACATTTGGCAACCAAAGAGTAGGGAACTTTTACATTTATTTCTGGTTGTCTTTTAAATTGCTTTAGGCCAAGGCCCTTCGCTATAATGTTTATGAAGACATCTCTGAATTTATACCATTGCATGAAGTTCACTATGGCTTTGGTCCAAAATCATAGCACTAAAAATAATGTAGTGCCTTTTTAAGAAACAATTCAGGTGAAGCAAAGAAAGATGTCACCATTTATATGCAAATGCCACATAAATTGCATCACATAGTTGCAGGTGGGATGTGGTAAACTTGCTTCTACCACATGAATTTTATTTTATGGCTCATAACATAAGTTTTAAGCACATCACTCATCTTTACACTTACTAGAGATTTCTTTAGAACTCTCACAATAATAACTGTGAGTTCAGTCATAACCAATAGTGGAATTTGATTGCATTTGTCTTGTCCTTTCCTCTTCAGAATCAGTTTCAGGATTTCATCTCTCCATTAACACCACCACAAATATCACCAAGCTGAGGATACCCTACCCACAGACGGGCACGTGGTACCTGAGCCTGCGCTCTCTGTGTGCCACCGAACACGGGTGAGGACATTTGCATCTCTTCAAATCTAGAACTGTGTTTTTGCACTAAATTATCAGACCTCAGTTTAGCAGTCCAATTTTTTTCGAAGGTGAGAAAAGGATGAAAAATATTCATAGCACTCCATATATCTAACATTTAGCACATCCAGTAGTACCAGCATGAAGCATCGTTTTTGCAACTCTGAAATACTTTTAAAGCTGTTCATAAATTCACTTTTATGTTGACATAGTTTCCTATAACCTTACTTTATCTCATTCAAAATGAAAATTAGTTCTGATCGAGACAGTTTAGATAAAGTTAGTTTTAACTTCAATTTGTATCCCAGGGATAGCTCAACTTAAAAAAGAAGTTTCTGTCATCATTTACTCACCAAACCTTTTTTTTCCATCCATGGAACACAAAATAAGTTATTTACAAGGCTGTGCTGCTCACTATTTTCTAAGAAAGTACAATGAATGGGACTGAGGAGTTCAACCTCAAAAACAAACAAACAAACAAACAAAAAAAAGGCCTCAAAAAGGACTATAATTCTTCTGAAGTCATACTATAGCGACGAGTGAGAAACACAACACAGGAGATAGCATCTCTAATTTTGCTCTATTTCTCACACAAAGCTTGAAAGCTTTTGCAATCCCCTTTCATTGTAATTGCAGGGGAAAAAAAACTTTTTCAGTATTCACAGAATGTTCATAGAAATTTGAGACTGTATTCATTCCTTGGAAGCATTCCTAAAAGCTTATATTTTACTTCTTTCTTATTATCTCCACATTCTTCTGTAGGTTTGAGCTGTGTACTAATGTAACAGCTGAGGTGTATCTTCGCTCTTACCTGACCCCCTGCATCAATGACTGCGGCACCTATGGCCAGTGCAAACTCCTGCGCACCAACAACTACCTGTATGCTGCATGCGAGTGTAAAGCAGGTGAGCACTCATACACTCTTATATAAAATGAGTGGGGTAAATGAGTCATTACTTTGAGAAAATCATTTTAATGCTCTGTCTTTGAATTTCCTGGTGTGTGTACTAAATTGAAGTTTCAGATGTACATGATAATGTTTATTACATGCTGGGAATTTGCAAAGACCTGGCAATATTTTCATCAATATTCAAAACTATAATATTGCACTTTCTTCACACTAATGTTCAAACGTTTGGGGTCAGTAAGATTTTTTAATGGTTTTGAAAGTCTCTGAATGCTCACCAAAGCTGTAATTATTTAATCAAATAAAAACAGTAATATTGTTAAATATTATTACAATATAAAATAACTGTTTATTTTATTATATTTAAAAATGTATTCATGTGACACCTTCAGTGTCACATGATCCTTCAGAAATCATTCTAATATGCCGATTTGGTGCTCACAAAGATGCATTTCTTCTTATTATAAATGTTGAAAACAGTTGTGCCACTTAATATTTTTGTTTAAATATTGATGCATTTTTTTTCAGGATTCTTTGATGAATAGAAAGTACAAAAGAACATTATTTAAAGTAGAAATCGATTTTTGATCAATTTAATGTGTCTTTGCTGAATAAAATTCATTTCTTTCAACAGCAACAACAACGAAAATCTTACTGACCCTAAAGTTTTGAAACTTTGAAATTTTTGGTTGCACAGAAATAATCGAGCGCACATGTACCTATTGTCACAAATTGTTGTACCTTCTCAGATTTTCAGTTTTGGCTTGGTTGTATAGCTTTTTGTTCTTTACAAATATAGATTTGCATTTCTTTCTTTCTTTTTTAAATTTGTAGTAGCCTTCAAAAAAATAAAATAAAAAAGAATCAATTCATAATATACTTGCCAGTGTAGACCTAGCAATCATGTGTCACAAAAAGGCATTGAAATCCCCCATAGTAGTGGCTCGCAGGATAATTTTAGGTTGTTACTCATGTAATGTGACACATGTGCTTGAAAACTCCTTGACATATCAGCTTTAAGGAAAATAAAGGAGCAGGAATTCTGTGTCACTTAACAAAGTGAACATGTCTGCCCTTTTCCCCAGGGAGATTTCACCCTAGCGGTTAATATGATGATAATCACTGTAATATTTTATAATTTCATTTAATATCTTTCTCCTCTACTGTCAGATGCCAATCAAAGTTAATTGGCATGTTAAATGGTTCAATTACACATGTGCCAATCATGTCGCTCAATAACGATGAGATCACAAATCAAGTGATTTTTAATTAGAGGACATTTGATGATCCTGAGAAATATGCTAATCACAACCTCTCAATTACAGCGCCATTATGAAGCTCTGGTGCCTCGTTTCCCCTTTCCCTCTGGATTCCTACCCATAGTTTCTTTTGTCATTAGCATAGACAAATTTACCCTTTTAATGAATGTTTTCTGGCAAACAGCTTAGTGCTGTGATACAGCACGCATGCAAAGCTCTTCTCTGTTTTCGAGTGTCTGGTAAAGCTCAATTGACCGTCTTTGTCGATACTCAGCGAGACTTCAATCACTACATGCCTTTGAGGATTTTTGTTTGTGGTGTGGCTAATTAAGGCTTCGTAATCAGAGAGATTCGTGATATGTTTTCTGGCATTTTCTATGAGAGGTTAGAGGTGCAGTGCATCTATTTCCTTCATGCTGTTTATATAACAGTAGGCTGCCCCAATCCAATCTATATTTATGAAGCTGTTTACAACAGCTGACAGATGAGGAACAGAATGTGTGTGTGAACCAGGGAGAAAGTACATGTGTATTTCTGTTATGTTTTGTTCCCCTCTTTGTTAGTTGTGCATGCCTTGCCTATGTGTGTGATTTGTTTGTTTGTTTTTTTAGCTTAATTTGCTTTGGGGATCTGGACAATAGTATATTTTACACATACTACCGTTCAAAAGTTTTTTTAAATGTTCAGGAAAGAAGATTCTTATACTCACCATTTGAGCATAAGCATATGCTGCATTTATTTGATCAAAAATATAGCAACCTGATGAAATATTACATTTTAAAATGGCTGTTTTCTATTTTAATCTATTGTAAATTTATTCCTGTAATGCAAAGCTGAATTTTCAGCCTCATTACTCCAGAGTTCTGTCGCATTATCCTTCAGAAATCATTCAATGCTGAATATTTCTTATTATTAATGTTGAAAACAGCTGTGCTGCTTAATATTTTTGTGGAAATGTATTACATTTGTTCCCAGGAATCTTTGATGAATTGAAGGAACAGTATTTATTTGAAATGGAAATCTTTTGCAACAGCTTTTGAACAATTTATTGAATCTTTGCTGGATAAAATGAATTCATTTCTTTTGTTAGTTAAAAAAAAGTCTTACAAACCCCAAACTTTTAAACAGTAAATGTACTTACTTTTAAAAGGATAGTGCATCCAAAAAATGAAAATTCTTTCTTCATTTACTCACTTTCATGTCATTCCAATCTGTCTGTCTGACTTTATTTCTTCTGCTGAGCATGAAATATTTGAAGATGCATGTTTTTCATGATCTTTTCCGTGTAATTACAATGAACAGGTACTGTGAAGCGTTCAAGATTTACGCTTAAAACTGTCTCTTTTGCTGTATCTTGTAGTATGCCCATGTTGAGTCCAGTGTAGAGTGGTCTGTAACGCATATGTGTTTTTCCAGGTTGGGATGGCTGGGGTTGCACGGACAACACAGAGGCGTACTCGTATGGGTTCCAGCTGCTCTCGACTCTCCTTCTGTGCCTCAGCAACCTGATGTTCGTCCCACCCGTGACCATCGCCATCCGCAGTCATTACCTGCTGGAGGCATCTGTCTATATTTTCACCATGTTCTTTTCCACTGTGAGTTTGAAAACCTGGTTTAAACCAATCAAAAACATTCCAAAAAGTAGGCATTTCCAAAGCTAGCTGCATGCTGACATTATCTTCTAAAATGAAACAAAGATATACAGCTTCAAGTATAATATATTTTAAAAGAATATTCATAACTCTTAATTCTGATTGGATGATCTACGGTTGAAGTCACTGTAACCTGAAAATGAACATAACTGACCAGTAAGATTATAGGACTGGAACTAACTGTTGGTGGAATAATTTATGTTTTATGCTAGATTTGCATTATTGTGCTCCAGCTTTGAACAAAACAAGCCTAAATAATGTAATAAGTGCTTGAAGAAATGCTGGCTTACTCACATACACATCATGAGCCTTAGTTCAGCATATCAGTGGCAGCTGAAATAAGATTACATTTAAGAACCAGTGACATGTCAGAGTGTCATATTTTATTCATGCTTCCGCTGACCTTTTGTTTTCATCTTTCACCCCTGAACAGTTTTATCATGCCTGTGACCAGCCAGGCATTGTGGTCTTCTGCATCATGGAGTACGATGTGCTGCAGTTCTGTGACTTCCTCGGCTCACTCATGTCTGTTTGGGTCACTGTCATCGCCATGGCCAGACTCAAATCCATTATCAAACAGGTACAAATCACTCAGACGCAAAATTTAGAATGCATTCAATTACCATAAACCTTGAGGTTCTTCGCCCTGTGCTCACAATCGTAATGATGCTGAAAATTCCGCTTTTCCATAACAGTAATAATTAACATTTCACAGTATTTCACAGTATTACTGGAATTGTACACAAATAAATGCAGCCTTGGTGAGCCTCCTTTCAAAAACATTAAAAATCTAACTAACCTCAAACTTTTGAAAGATAAGTATTCAAAATGGTCTTTTTAGGGCCACTGTATATAATAACCGCAATCTGATGGTTAAAATTACATATGAAGACCCTCGCCCCAGAAATGCAGGATATTTCTTGTGTCATCAATTTCTATAAATTCATTTTGTGTGATTCATAGAGGCCAGTAGTTTTTCATGGACTTTATTGCCAAGAAAAGAGCTTTCCAAGATGTGCAAGAGAGCAGAAATTGTGTCTACCTCAGTAAACAGCTTACACAGAGTGTAAATATACGAATGTCAGCAGTCTGTCATGTGCTGTCATAATGATGGTGACATTTCGCTGTGGAGCAGAGTAAATATAGGTGGACACTTTCAGGTGTGTGTCTGCACAGTCTTCAGCTGCTCAGCTGCAGAGGGAAAGAGTGAGATTTAAGGAACGAAAGCACAGGGAGAAAGACTAAGAATGTGATTAACGGTATGTTCGCGTTATTTAAAATCAGAGACATTAAGTGGTGGGGCTTCTGCTTGTGAAGGAAGTATCTAATGAAGAGAACAAGAAAAAATAGCTCTCCTCCAGGGAGAACGTTGCTATATATGTTAGGTGATTGCGTGTGCGCGCCTGTGAATGTGTTTTGCTGAGTCCTGCAGTTTGCAGACACTAATCAAATCACCCATGTCACAACAGTTCTGAACTTCACAAAGGAAGGAAAGAGAACGAGAAGGACATTTTTAGCAGCACCTCTCTTTACGTGCAGTCTGCCTGACAGAGGGTGGCTAATGCAAGATGGCCCTAATTGGATTGGGGATTCACTATCTCCTCTACACATGATGACTTGTCAATGTTTGCACTAACATTCTCTCTCTCTTTGCCGTTCTCCTACCAGGTGCTGTACTTGCTGGGGGCGATGGCTCTGTCCATGGCCTTACAGCTGGACCGTCATGGCCTGTGGAACCTGCTGGGGCCCAGCCTTTTCGCTTTAGGCATCATGGCCATCGCCTGGGTAAGTAGTAATGTGCGCATGCATAGATTTCTTGTGTTTAGGACTGTAAAACATCTTATCAAATGTACAATACATAAATACAATGTGCCAGAAATCATGTCAGTTGTACTAGACCTGGCTTGGAGCATAACAATTAACAGATGTTTGAGTTGTTTGCTACATAAAGGTGTTTTTGTTTATCACGGATGATTATATAATCATAGTTTGCAAGTTTTTGTATTCTAACGCTACACCTGCTGAAACGATCTGCTTAAACCAGCGGATGGTGGTGTGCTGAACTTTAGAAGCCTGGTTTAAGCTGCTCTTCAGCTAGTTTTCCAGCAGGTATTTAGCTGGTTTAGCTGGAATGCCAGTTTTTCTCCCAGCTGGTTTAAGCTTGTCATCAGCTGATCTAGTTGGTTTTACAGCCTGGTCAAGCAGGTATTTAACTAGTTTTGCTGGACTGCCAGTTTATCTCCAAGCTGGTTTACACCTGTCTTCAGCTGCTCTAGTTGGTCCCTGAGCTTGGCCAAGCAAGTATGTCGCTGTTTTAGCTGAAACAACAGTTTGTCTCCAAGCTGGTTTTAGCTTATATTCAGCTGGTCTCCCAGTCTGGCCGAGCAGGACAACATTTAGCTGGTACAGCTGGACAGCCAGTTGTTCTTCCAGCCTGATCAGCTAAAAAGTGCCTAAAATTCCTTTAAAACCAGCCAAGAGACCAGCAAACCAAACCAACTTTTTTCAACTGAGAAAACAAAGCTTTTCAGCTTTGTAAATGGATAAAATATATTTATTTGTAAATTTACTGTAGTAAATACATCATATTATAAGGCAATGTATCTGTGTGTGCAAAAACAACCATGTTCTTTCAGTCTAACAGATCTGGCAGTTAAATGCCAATGCTAGTTTTTGTCTTTGAATGTTGAGTGACAACAAGCACCTTTTCAATATTTATAATTTATGAAGGCATTTCGAGTTACCTTGGGCTGCATTTATCTGCGCATTAGCATGGTGTGGCATTAAAAGTTGCTCTGTTCTGTCAGTATTAGAGACGTACTCACTGTTCCATTACCAGGCAGCTTGTACTTCATGCTAATTCCTCTTGTGACCACACTGTTTTTCTGAAGTGAGAAGATAAAAAAAGGGTGTTGGACAAGGAAAAGTCTTTGACAGAGCCTCTGGCAAATTACAGTTGAGTGAGAGAAGCACGTCCTCCCTTGAGTCGAATGTGCTGGTGGATATACTGTTTGTGGAGAGAGCCAGGAAACTTCTTCTGCAGCTACAAAGATATATTGTGTAATAGAGAAATAATGAGAGAGAATAGCAAATGTTACTAGCAGAGATCATTTCTTCATCCTTTGACTCTGAACTCTCATCTAAAGGCACTAATGAAGCTTCTAACAGAACAGAATGAGGAAAAACACTTCTGGACAGAATTAAAGACGCTGAGATTTTGTAATTTTGGTTTTTTGGTACATCGTTGCTCGCTACAATCTATAGTTTTTATACAACTAAAACGTAAGTAATTGCAATATTTTGCCATAAAAATGAATATTGCCATCACTAATAACTAGATTTGCCAGGCAGCAAAAGAATGGTGTTACAATTTCAGTCCATCATATTAACTAAATAACTTTATTATTAATAGAGCACTGTAGACACTTTAAATATTAAACACTACATACTAGGAAAACATCAATAGGCTGAAATGTTCTTGCATTTATTTGTCAGATTAAAAAACAAGAGTACAGATTACTCTAATTCTGTCTAAAATTCATTGAATATGACATTGACTGGCAAATACACACGTCTATCATCTCCATGGCGCATAATGGCTCTTTGTAGTTATATCTTGTCAGTTGACACCTCCATCTCACTGCTCCCCGAGCCTACGCAAACTAAGTACAAAGCATCCCACTGTGTAATTCTCACACTTTCTTTTTGCACTTAAGAAAAAAGCTATAATTTATCAAGTTTGTGACATGTTACATCCGCATAATTTGTTTACAGTGCAGTTTATCATTATCTTATGTGATCCTCTTGTGTTGTTTTTGGGCTCTGCGTTCTGAATGTACACAGATCAGGCGTAATGACCACAGCTGAGTAGAGCTGAAAAGTGACAAAATATTTCTTTAGTTATTTAATTATTCTTTAGTGAAGAGTTTTAACCTTGAACTAAACTAACCACCAACATTATATCATACAAATTGTAACCAATGTGTTAGAAAA
Source organism: Zacco platypus (assembly GCA_038088235.1). Classification (NCBI taxonomy): domain Eukaryota; kingdom Metazoa; phylum Chordata; class Actinopteri; order Cypriniformes; family Xenocyprididae; genus Zacco; species Zacco platypus. The sequence goes on along the minus strand of CM076082.1, from coordinate 18,821,528 downwards.
AGACTATTTACTTCTTGTTCATCAGTTATGCATCGTTTTGCTTGTATTTTAAAGATAAAATCTTTGAGATGTAAAAGAAAATCTTTGAGATAATAAAAAAATCTCACTATTCATGGTTAGTCCAACTTGAAAGGTTTATGTTTTTGTTTAAAATTATTTATTTGTGAAACAAATGGGATTTTTACTTCCTGAACACTCCTTTTGAGATACGAAACAAAATATTCATAGACACAGAAAGAGAAACATTCTCTCTCACCCCAATAACAACCACAATTTGAATTCTAACACATAAAATCAAATTACACCTGCTAGAGGAATGCACATTTTATTCTTACAGAAGAATAATATTTGAGGAGCACCTACAAACCAAATAAAGGCACAGGATGTTTAAAACATAGTGTTTTGAAAGGAAGGTTGAGAAGCCTTTGGAATCCCCAATGTGATTTATTTCAGAACATTTTGTAGAAATGTTTCTGTCGTGCCTGAACAGTCCTTCACAGCAGTTAGGTATTTTGACTGGTGTTTCAGTTCAAAATTGTTTTGGTTCTTATACATTTTTAGGATGTTTTGCTAAAATGCCCTTCTTTAGATCATGGCACAGTAGTTTATTGGAGGTCAACATTCTGACTAAGCCATAACAAAATCTCTTTCAAAGAAAATCTTTTCACTCGTCTGCCATATTTGCAACACAGCCCTTTTGGGCATCCAAGCTTGAATGGGGGGAATTCTGAAATCAGCAACAAAATCTGACATGACATTTCCTTAAACATCATTTCCTATTGTCAAATAGTGTTTTAAAAAAAAAACCTTATACCAGCACATGCGCGCGACACACGACATTGATTGTTTATGTGGTAACCGGAGCTTCTAATGATGCAATGACTTTACCAATTGGTGATTGGCTCTTTTATTTAGAAGGCGGGACTTATTCTGCCATATTGCGTTTTGAACTTTCTCCTATCCATAGTAATATAAGTGCACCGTCTTGTTATATCAAAAGTCCTCGGCCATAATAAGAATGCACTCAGTGTAAATATGCAACTACTTTTGGACTACTGTCTTGTTGCATGACCCCTTTGAGTTTCAGAATTAGATTCAGGGTCAAACACTGTAGAATTTTCTGATACAATTTAGGCTTCAGTTCAGACTGCAGGCAAAAGAGACCCAAATCTGATTTTTTTTTTTTTTTGCTTGTTTGTGACTCAGATTTGATTTTTTTATAACAGTGTGAACAGCCCAAACCACATGGAATCTGATCGTTTCGATTCTGATTTGGGTCACTTCCTAAATCCAAAGCAGGTCAGATGTTTTGCAATACGACTTCAATCTGAACAGTCATCTCAGAATTCATGCGACTTTTACTTCACTGTAGATCCACATTCATCACAATTCTGTGCCGATAGAATCACTCCAAGATTTTATACAAACGAGAGTAGTTCTTTGAATGCGGAAGACGGCAAGGAAGTTAGTCAGTGGAGGGACGGTGAGTTGTTATACTCAGAAGTATTACAATGACAACAAGCAAAACTTGAGGAAAAACTGTACAATAAAAACGTTGCTCTCTTTCTTCTCATCCTCTGTGTCCTTATTGGCTGTGCACCAATTTTCTCTCTTCCACATAACCTAATGAATGTGTAAATGCTTTAACTTCCATGTCTACTACTTTTGCGCATACGGGTCAGTTCAAGACTGTAGCTAGTTTGAATCTGAATCTGAAAAGACAATGTGAAGAGACAAAAAAAGAGCAATAAATCATATTTGAGCATTAAAGCTTGCAGTTTGAACAGTCTTAGAGCAGTTAGGCCCTGATACGGCAAAGCTGACCAGTCTCATTACTCCATGCTTCACTTTTCCCCCCTCAAATATAAAATATTTTATTGTTTTAGTGGTGCTCTGGATCTTGGAGGAGGTCTTTGCAAATTTTCTGTGTTCATCAGCAGTAATGCTTCTAAAACGGTGGTTTGCTCTTTTGGCTCTGTTCCATACTCTGTGATCCATGACTCATGCGGTTTATTGTTATGAGTTTCATCAACTCAACTTTATTCATCCTTTGATGCATATTATAAAATAGCACATGCTATGCTGTTTACTCATTGAACATCTGGGATTTTTTTTTAACAGAAATCCTATGATGTAAAATATCATTTTCCTTTATTTCATCCTGTGAAAGAAAAGAAACAGCCACCAGTAAAACATCTACTTTTAAGTAATAAAATATTTTATGTAGTATTATTTATACACTTTTATGGCATGTTTTAATATTTTAATATATATTAATTCTCTTTTTATTTTTTTATTTTCAGTTTCATTTGTCATTTTTTAAAAATATTTATGTATAGCTTTATTTTTATTTCAGTTTTACTTTTAGCAATTTTCATACTTTTATTTTATTTAGTTGCCAAGGCAACATTAAGTTTCATTGACTTTAATTTTATTTCTATAAAGAAAACAATTTTATAGTTTTAATTTTTAAAACTATAAAAGAATACATGTGTATTTTTAATGACATGAATGGAGAAAGATGCTCTTTGTGGCCAGATGGTGTAATTACAACATCTACCAGCAGGGGCTAACTGAGCCGTGCTAACCAGTTTCTAGTTAGTAAGCTTCTCGTGAGATGTGAATATCCATTGAGATTCAAGCATGATGATCTCGAAGACAGAATGATAAATAACTGCTGAAAAACAAACCATTATGTTGAGTAGCTTGTGGGCTAATATTACATTTTGCTCTCATAAATTGTAGCATTTGTCTCAAAACAATGCTCCAAATCATGCTAACTAGATTTGAGGTGTGAAGCGCCATGCATCTGCTTGTGTCCAGGCATCTTTGATTCATGTGTCATCCGATCAATATCTTAAGGCATATCCTTCTCGGCTGATGAATTCTTTGAAATCTATTAGTGCGAATCCCTCAGAGGTGGTTAAATAACTGTGATTCATCTCAGGAGCAGCCTGTACTGTTTGAGGATGTGGTCAGGACCGTGGGTGTTAGATTCCAATCCTTCTGTCAAAACAGCTGCCTTATAATGTGAAATATAAATGAGAATCAATTTCAGTGAAAGTCAAAGAGAACATATGGGAGTCACACGCTTTTTGAGAATAATCCTCATTAATAAACAGTATGCGACATGAAGGCATGGACATCTGGGGTTTACTGTGATGTACACTAATATGAAGCTGTGTTTTGCAATTGTTTGGGTATATAGTTTAGGTCGGGCTTGTACAGATTAGACCCATCGGTTAAATGTCACATTTTGAGCTCGTCCATTTTCCTTTCTCTCCTTTTGCAACATGCACCTGTTATGTGCCTGAAGATTAATGAGTGGAGAAATGTTGACAGAGGGCAGGATGTTTCTTTCTCATAATGATTTACGCTGCGGAACTCATTATAAGCTCATTACATACACTGCAAAAAAAATGTTTTGTCTTCTAACCTAAAAATGTGTGTAACACATCTAAATGAATGGTTTATTATTATTGTTATTACTGTATATATATTATTATTATTATTATTATTATTACAAATAATAATTGACTGTATCACTAAATCAACATGATTGTACTAGGTTACACCAAAGACAATTATATTTAAGGGTCAGAAAGGCATTTTAAACCTAACTTTTTTGGTTTAAAATGATCCAAAATCATTTTTGAGCAAGTACATAACCAGCTCCTTACATTAGCCCAATTCACAACATTAAGCTTGTAATAATGTTTTCTAATAAGAGCAGTACTGGTGGGTTTGCGCTGGAATTCGCGCATGCAGCCGTTCGTCTTTGCTTCATTACGTCACATCTGTTTACATAAAGAACGAGTTCCAGCTAGTAGGCTAAATGGCATGTGGAGGAAGCTGCAGGCGGTGGATCATTTATAGTCTTTTCTCACAGCAGCTGGAATAATTAAACTTATCATTTTGATGGCGGATTGTAATTCAGAAAGGTCCAAATGACAGTCATCAGTGACAACTGGAGATTCACCCCAAGTCAAAAGCAAAATACTTCAGACTGCGGAGTGGCTACAGAAATTGAAATCTACAGGTTATGCTAAATAACTAAATACACACAAAATACACATAGTAACGCAGTGCTGAAGTTGTTAACATTAACAAATTGAGACTAAATTATAACAAGTTTGACGTGATCCGAGCTAAGCAATCGTTAGATTTAAGCACCATTGGCAGCTGGATTTATTGTAATGCTTTTTTTCTCAGTTGGTCAGAACAAAAGTGGCAGACATGTTACTTAATTGTTCAGATGAGATTTTCTGGTGAAAATTCTTATTTTGGTCATACTTCCAAGACATAGAATCTGTGATTCCGAAGTACAGTATCTACATCGATGCGCAAACATTAGATTCATCTGCGCTGAGGAGCCGTTTCGAGGCATAGCCCACATAAAGCTGATCATTCCGCAAATAACTGCAATTGCAGGTTTCAAACAGAGATGGCGACAAAGAGGCAAAACTTACGGACTGTAGCTTTAAGCATTTTAAGTTGCATTAAGGGACTGTTTCTACTGTAGTGGTAGTAATAATAATAATAATAATGCTTTATATGTTTATTTTTATATGTGTGTACATGTTTATGTTTGTTCTGGTAAATAAATGATATTAGTAGAATTATTTAATTATTAAAATCATTTAGTAGAAAACAGGTAAGTTGTAGCAAAATAAAATGGAATCTCAGCAATCTTTCTTCCTCTTTAATGTTTTTAAAGACAAAACTGTAGTAAAATGGATGCATGTTGGCATAAACACTGGTTGAATCACATCAGAAAAATCCATACAATGCATTTTAAGACAAAGTAATGAATGCAATGAGTGTCAAGGCTGCTTGCACAAAACTTGCACAATTGGCGTGAGAAAGGATTCAGTGAGAGTTCTTTCCATTGTATGGAAATGGCAAAATACTCATAGCTTTGAAGCCTTTTTCTGGGACATTTTCAGATAAGGATCTTTTGAAGTATGTGACTGTAATGTGGCGGAGGACAAGAAATGAAATTCCTCCGCCATTAAAAGTTTCACAGACTTTCAGAACTTCAGTTTTGAACTTGCAGAGGAAGCCAACAAATGCTGTTGAATCAGTAATCAGAGGGAATACGAGATTTGCAATGTCTCGGCGGACCCGCGTCTTCAGCACAAATGTGATTGAGTTGTCAGCAGTCACCTGTGTGTGTGTGTGTGTGTGTGTGTGCGCGTTTGATTGACTGCTGCACATTCTTTACAGCAGTAACAATGTAGTAACAATCTCGTCCATTTCAATCCTGTGACGTGTGATACTGTCATAGATGTGGATGTTAAACTTCGAGTGTGTGCTACAGCTCACTTTGTATATTCCCTCAGCCACACAGGACAGTTTTTCACTGTTAAAATTCATGCCATGGCTATAAAATTGTAACCTGGGGCAAGCTTCTAGTCTACATGTTGTCAACTAGGACATTATAACTGAAATGTCATGACAGACAGTGAAAAAAGGACAGCGAATCAGTCCCACTGTCAGGAGGAAGGTTAATAATGATTTGGAGAACTGTAGAGCAAGTCTGATGGACACAGACTAGATGCTGCTTGGTGCTGACCGTGCAAAAGTGCCTCTTCTGTTTTAACCGTAGAGTTTAGATATGTTATACACATCTGTTTAGCTGTTTCTCAGCTGATAGATTAATACCGTGTAATTGCATTAGTTGGAGCTTGAGCGGTGTGAAGAGTGTGTGGTGCGGAGTGTGGGAGGACAGCCTGCTTTACGGTGTTCATAAATATCTGGACCCCAGGCTGGAGAATTGAATTTCGATGAAGTCTGTAAATTGTATGTCCAACTTCATAAGTGTGTGCGTTTGGATTCAACTCTAATAGCAGTGGCTCGAGGACATCAGATCTTTATTGGTCTGAAGAAGCATCATGGGCATTAAATCTGATGGGACTTGAGCCAGGCCCAGCTCAGATTTTTGAGCCAAGTGTACTTTGAATAAAACTTCCACCACAAAAATACGTCTTAAATTATGTTGCGCAATTATTGCAAGTAGAGAAAACAGTCATACTGTATGTCTTATTTTGGTCAGTCCACTCGAGTCGTACCTTGAGTTGTTTTTTTTTTCCCTTGCAGTAAAAATTCATGCTGGCTGTCGAGATCAGCTGCAACTGTGTTTGGAGTATTATATAAGAATTACATATTAGGTCAGCATTCTTTGGGAATACTAACAGCAGTGTGAAATGAAACACATTTTTTGACTTAAGTTTTTGCTATTCTTACACCGAGTTAAATAAAGTTACCCAACTATCTGGAAGTCTGTTTCTGCCACATAGGGGGAATCATGCTTTGGTAAACTATAATCAAAATATATAATTGTGAAATAGTGCTAATCATGAGATTAAAAAGTAAAAATGATTACATAGTTGAAATGAGATAAAGTCGTAGTTTCATAATGACTTCTCATAATTTCAACGTTGTAATAATTTGACTTTTTATCTTATCTTTTGCTTAGTATCTCTCAATAAAAGGTAAAAAGTATTACATAATGTCAAAATTGAAAGATACTTAAGTCAAAATTATTACAAAAAATTGAGATAATAGTTATATCTAACTTTTTCTCATAATTTCAACTTTAATAATTTTGACTTCCTCTTATCTTTCATTTAGTATCTCATAATAAAAGGTCAAAATTATCACATAATTAAAAATGAAAGATAGTAAAGTCAAAATTTAGATACCAAGTAATGATTACGAAATAAAAAGACAAAATTATAAATTATGAGTTGAAATTAAGACAAGAAATCAGTTATGACAAAAAAAAAAATCGTGAATTGACATTTGGTCTCATAATTTCAAGTATTTTATGTCATAATTTCAGCTTTTTATCTCATAAATTACTCCTTTTTTGTCATAATTATGATTTATAAAAGCAGTGAAGCGGGGCTTCCACAATTATGTTTTGTAACTGACCCAGAATAATAATTTATACTGCTTTTAATTATTTATTTTTTTTAGTCTTAATAAACGCAGTAATACTTTAATCATTTGAGTTGCACCTGCTGCAACTAGTTAACTGGACTCACATGGTTAGGTTCAGTCTTCAAGACGACCACAGTTGGTGAACTCCATGATAGAAGTACCTCCGGTGCCTGATGGCCTTGTTGGTCCGTGTGCCTTATTAATTTATGTGCCTTTCTCATTGTTCGTGCGTTTTAGACCATGCTGATTTATTCATGATGCAATGTGTCTCCTGCTTTGTGTTCATCAGACTGTGCGCACCATCCGCCGGCGCCGCTGTTACCCACCGACCTGGAAGCGCTGGGTTTTTTTCCTGTTCCCTGGCACCACCATTGCCACATCAGCGGTGGCCTTATATGCCTTCGTGGAGACGGAGGAGAATTACTTCTACATCCACAGCATCTGGCACATGCTCATCGCCGGGAGCGTCGGCTTCCTTCTGCCGCCACGTGCCAAACCAGACGTGAAAGTCACTCCCCTGAAGCGGCGGCGAGGCTGCGGATACCAGCTCTGTGTGAACGAGCACGAGGAGATGGGACTGGTGGACCCAGCGATCATTACCATCAACAGCATATGCACCAGCTGATGATTCTCGATGGAGTTTAGTGACGTGGACGTTTATTTGCCTTTCCTCTCCTTCCTTTGGAATAAAAAAACACGGAAAACAAAGCCAGAGAACTTACTGATGCACTGTAAATAACTTTTGACCGAAAACACAGAAACGCGCATATACATACGAGTTTTTTGTCATCGTTATTTGGATTACTATTATCGTTAATATCGTTTGCATTGTTAGTATCTGGGAATGGTTTGTGTCAGTACAGCGATGCACTGTTGTTAGTGCATTATTTAAAACGTCTGAGCTGATTTTGCTGCTGCTACTTGACAGTGACTGTAAAATTTCAAATGTGTCATGTAATTTATTCATTGTTTTCTGGCACTCAAATGACCAAATGTTTTATTGTGTTTAGGAGATGCAAAGGAAGAACATTTTGTGGATGTATCAAGGGCACTGCTTTTTTAGTTTTCTTTCTAAACATCTTTTGCACTGAGACACAAAAATGTGATACTGTACATTTTTTAAATAGAAGTATAGTTATGATCCAGTCACAATGTGTACATGTACATGTATAGTATAGTTGTTTTCAGTGGAATGTTCGATTGTACTTTGGATTGCATTGTATTGCCTTTGCAGCATAATTGATTGTCGATTTCTAGAGGGTTTAGGAAAGTATCCATTGCCAAGACCAGGTTTTAATACGAAACCTCAGATAAATAACCTCATATTTCCTGTTGTATTTACCTAGTGAGGATCAGAGGGAGACATTTTAAAGCAAAAGCAAATGATAAAACAAATAAACGTTTTATTTTTTCGGTATCAAATCAGATTCTTATTTATCCCTGTGCAAGGGTAATGTGTTACTTCTTGAAAATGACACACCATCATTTGATGTCTAATGGATGTGCCTAGTTTGTCATCATACCCCAGTTCACAGGAGAGATGAGAAACCGCTAGCAGAGGCCTCTGGGATTCAAAACCCCTTTTTTTTTTTTAAATAAAACATTTCCTCCCAACTTCATATCATGACATCATCCTCAGTATGTATTGCTATATGATGATGCTTATGAGCACAGTTTACCTTTGGCCTGGATATGCCCATCTGCATCAATGTAATCACTGTACTAGCTCTATCAGTACTGTATGTCTTAAAGTGCCCTGCATATGTGCTCTCATATCACACATCAATTTCAGTCTCAATCTTAAACTACACTGTTTTTCTGTCTTGAGATCACACTATGATACAATATTTCCAACCATAACTGCCTTTGACTAGGGATGAATCACGTGTAGAGCTACTGGTAATGAGTAATTATCTTCGAACTCCAAGCTGATCATTTCTGCAACTTGACAAACAAAAGAAACCACTTTTAGTGGTTAGACATCCAGTGGCTTTGCCTGAAATTCAATCCTTGTTATCATTGACTCATCATATATGACTTTTAATTGCACAGAAACAATGTTTTATGATTGAATATTATGGCCTTAACTACATAATGCCATAATGTCGTTGGGATTATTATTACTACCAGTCATTTATTTCATTATTTTATCTTGATTTACAAATGTAAAAATGTCATAATTCCAGCCTTACCAAGCAAACCGTCCCTTTATGCCGACCGGTGATGATTTCACAAATGAGCGTCACATGTGACTGGGTTGAATTTAACGACGTGGCCTTGTGGCGCTACCCGCGGCAGTAACGGGCATTTCGGTCGACTACCAACTGTAAATGTTTTGGACATATACACTTCTAATCAAAAGTTTGAGTTTAGCAAAAAAAAAAAATTTTTTTTTTTTTTTATAAATCTAATTCCCTCCAGGACTGCATTTATTTGATCAAAAATACATTAAAAACACTAATATTGTGAAAAATTATTATAAATTAAAATATTCATTTTAATATAATATATGAAGCTGAACTTTCAGCATCATTACTTCAGTCTTCAGTGTCACATGATCCTTCAGAAATCACTCTGATAAGCTGATTTGGTGCTTAAGAAATATTTATTATCAATGTTGAAAAAAGTTGTTTTTGTGGAAACTTTAATACATTTTTATGAGGATTTGATGAATGGCAAATTCAGAAGAACAGCATTTATTTGAAATGGAAATAAGTTGAAACAATGTTAAGTCTGTGTTGTACTTGTGTATACAGTGTTGCTAAATAAATATATATTAATTTAAAAAAAAAAATCTTACTGACCCCAAACTTTTGAATTGTAGTGAATTATGAGTGATTTTAAAATAATAATCAATATATAAAGATTTTTTATTTAGTGGACCATGTTCTCCTATATCCACAAACAAATCAAGCCCTCCCTAAAGCAGATTTTCTGTGATCTAGCACTTTGTGTCGATATGCAGCTTTTTGTAAATGGGCACTATGCTCATTTCTCCTCGCACAACACATTCGCTAAGGCTCTGTCATGTGTCGGAGCAATCTTTTGCAATTTTCCTAGTCAAAATGGGAATGGATGAGAGATGTCACGCTGAGATTGGGGACACGGTGAGATTGGCTGCGGTTTCTAGATGGCGAATAGGTAAACGAGGTAGGCTTCTAAGCTAATGAAAGCCATTTATTTCACTCATTTAAAATCATTTTCAATTCACAAAATGTCCTTTAACTGTGCCTCAATTTGCAGTGTAATTAGGACATGGTATTAAAATCCTGATCTAATTCATGCGCTTTCAGTAAATGTCTGGGTATCTGTATTGCAAAGGAAGTGTCTCAGCAGGAGTCCAAACCGACAGCAGCCTAGGCACAGCGTCACAAATGGGAGGAGCAGCGTAACATGTTTTAATTAAGATATGCATGTGTTTGCAGCCACTGACAGCACATGAATTATAACAATCCAAAGGATGAGCAACACTTGACACCCACTCTGAAACGTGAAGTATAGTGGTTGAACAGGAAACATGACTAACATTCCTGAAATATACTGTATAACAGCATTATGCTTTAATATACAAAGACATTTTAAACAGTTCACCAGTGAAATGCATACAACGTTTCATTAAATCAACATGTTTTAATTCATAATTTACATTTTATTAGACAAGCATTGTCACTCAAGTCTTGCTCTGTGGCATCAGTGCATTTTATAATGACAAATCATCAAAACATTCAGTTTCTGTCATATTTTGTGTCATTTCAGTATTAAAGATGGAGAAATTAGTAGTGTTAAAAGACATTTAAATCTGACGTCTGTATTTTTTAACGATTGTTTTCCAATCGGTTTCCTGAAAACGCTCCTTATCTGCTATTGGTTGAATAAACTGATGATCACGCCCAAATCTCATGCCATTGGTTGAGCTAATGTTGCTGGGCTTGTTTGGACACTCAAAAAAGTAGAACAAAGTCAACTTTTTGGACAGTTACAGTTGTCTGCATAAAAGGCTGGTCAAGGAAAAACTATTTTAATACCAAAAAAAGTATACACTTCAGCTTTAAGCAATAACGACAGATTCGGAAAACAAAAATGTCTTTATGTATACTTGCGGATAATTCCTTCATAACCAAGATGATGAGGGGAACAATCAAACAACTAAAATCAAAACTGAAAGTGCAGCCGATATCAGCACAATGAAGATAGAACATCACATTTTTACAATCCCAAAATCCACTGGCACAAAATTTTTATCTACTCTCATGGTAATTCATTACTATTTTGTGTTTTGGCAAATTGATGTCTAATTCATGTGAATTTGTGCAATCTTATTCATACATTTTGTATGATCTGCTTAAAAATTTCTCTAAAACTTCCCATACAAATTGCTATCTCATAAAATAGTTACTCATGTTATTGTTTGTCCAAACAAAAAAAGAACGAAAAACAATAGAACTAAAATATGCAGCTTTTTCTCCTCCAAATCATAAAAATCTCACATTAATTCATCTGAACAAACACCATTCTTCCATCAGCAACTCCATAACCTTCACATACATTTAGTCAAACATTGAAAAAAGTGTACAAAACTTCATAAAAACATCTCTTAGGTGTTTGTCTGTAACTGACCTTTATCAAAACAATGTTACAAAGAAGCAGCAGTCCTTCACTCATCAGGTTCATCAAATCGATTCACCTGTTAGGTTGGTGCATGAGTCACAGGATTAAACAAAAAATCAATATGAAGACATCTCAGGAAGGCATTCGAAAACGTTGAAAGGAGAGAACATTTAGGATACAACGGGGGAACTGTTACATTTTAAAATGAATCACTGAAAGTCTGTCTCTTAAAACACCAAACATTTTTGACCCAAAATTACATTTGCATAGAGAACATTCCCAGTAATGTAAGTCGTGGGGAGTATGAGTGCTAAGCTCCTAAAGCGCATAACATATCATTTTTACATAATATGTCATATCTTTTTTTGCCTTAGTATCCATCAGCGTAAACCTCAGAGGCTCCGTAGGCTCCTACATGTTCTGATTTCAGCTGCATATGCATGGACAGGAAGCCATCTGAACATTCGCCCACCTCTTGTACCCACCCGTCTCGCTCTGAAAGCATACGGAAGACAACAGTCTTGTTTGTGACGACAGGCATACATCCAGACAGAGACCCGGGACCCCCCCGCTCTACATGTAGCAGAGGACTGCTCACAGTCTCATTAACAGACAGTCCAACGTCGACCAGGTCTCTCAGCGTAACCACAGAATGAATCAGAGCAGAAAGCCCTCCGGTCACAGCAACAAAGTGCGTCTCTTTGTCTTGATCCTCTTCATTTTCATATATCTTGAGCACTAGGGGGAAACTAAAATACGGCACCTGAGTGATGTCTGAGGTAAAGTCATTGAGAATGACTCCGCTACTTTGTAAGTATTGCCCGGATCCCCATGTGCTGTTGAGCGAGGTGGAGATAACTATGAAATTGCCGTGACTATCAAGGACTCCTACATGACTGCTTGTGGTATTTAATGTGGATATCTCGCTCTGACTTGTGTTGAAGAATTCATTCGCCAAATTTAAGAGAGCATTGTAAGAGGCAGAGGTATTACTGAGATCTCCGCGGCTCGGAAAGGTGAGGTTTTGCTCTCGAACTCTAGCTAATATATTGGATACCATTCCACCTGTGTGCTGTGAGGGGGCTGAAAGAATTCTGTATTTCTTCTTTTCCACGATAAGGGGCTCATTGATTTCACCGCTGCCAGCCTGAACGGCAGCAAGGAAAGCCGGCCTCTCAGCTTCAGAAATGTCTTGAGCCAATTTTACGGCCAGCTTTTCTGGGAAATGGGAGCCATTTAGGCTGATGCTCAGCAAAAGTTCTGATAGATTCCCATTGGCAACGAGTTCACCCTCTGATTTCACACGGCCGTCCGTATCACAGAACAGACCGGACAGTCCTGAATGGAGTATTTTGTCCTTGTGGGTTTCTAAAGCTCTGGAGAGGATTCCATCGATACGGAAACCGTCTTTAGCGAGTTTCGTGGCGCCCTCGAAAAGTCGACTCCATTCTAAATTCCCGTAGTTAAGGTGAAGCAGTTGAAGGCCCTGCAATAATGAGGGAGCTCTGTATGTAGGCAGCTGCTGAGAGGTGTCATGTATTGCAATAAATGATTTTGTAGTGTTATTGTACAAAATTGCAGAAAACACTCCACCTTGAAGAAAAGGGAAGCATGAATGAATCATTCAACAGCCTTTTCGAAAAACTCTTCATGCTTTTAGTAACCTCGTGAAAGGTAAATGCAGCGGTAATTAGTTGTAGACGTTAACAACAGTATGCATTTGAGACTCTAAACTGTTCAAATATTCATGTAGGAGGGATTTTTTTATTCCACGCTTAATTTCAACGATAACCTTTCATAAAGATTTTTTTACATCTGAAGAGACAGTCTTTAAACCTACTTGTTTAAATCATTTAAAATGCATAAAACTTGCTCAGAGAATTACAATGAATACTGGAAGTTAAACATTAAAACTGCTGATTTCAGGAAATTACATCACTCCTCGAAAAGAGCTAAAAATTAATCATGCATCTCAAAATCAATGATGAATGTTAATAGCATTGGCAGTGCTGTAGTCGAGGTCAGCTCATTCGAGCCCAAGATCAAAAGAGGTTTGTGTCCGAGTCCATATTTTCATGGTCATGGAGCATGCAGATTCATTTTTGACTCCGATTCAACTCTTTTCTGGTCTTTATCTTGACTCCCCTATTGACAAGCAGCAAGCAGGTTAGCCATGTTTTGAAGCATGGCAGCTGGTTTGAGCTGGTTTATGCTGGTCCTGAGCTGGAGCTAGTTGCTTAGAACCAGTACTTGACCAGCTTAAACCAGCTTATGACCATCTAAAGACCAGCATAAACCATCTGCAATGCTTCAACACATACCAAACAAGCATATGCTGGTTTTGTCATCAGGGTCAGACTCCAATGAGCTGGTCTCCATTACAACACTGAGAATTTGACTTTTTATCGTGACTAACCAAGACTGTGCCGCTGAAATATCTGATTTGTGAAGAAAAGTGAAGTGATAAAAAAAGTACGTAATACTGACCTAATCCAGCAGTGTGCGGATGAACTACTCCTAGGCAGAGTAAAGCAGCAATCCCTGCATCTATCACATTCCCTCGCTCCTGGAGGAGCTCCTTACCAATACCGGAGCAGATTGCTATAAACAAAAAGTCACACTGAATACATCAAGACATGTTTTGATACATATTTATGGATTCTCTGTCATAATACCCATTTTTATTATAAGTGTTAATGAAAGAGGCCATGCCTGAGTCTGTGATGACGGCAGCATTGTGGTACAGTGGTTGACTGTGCTCATGAGTGTGACTACCATGATTATGTTCATGTTTGTGGTGCTGGTCCTTGTCGTGATCATCATCTTTTCCATCCTGATCATGGTGTTCGTGGTCTTCATCCCCAGAGGTCTTGTGTGTCCCATTAGGCTCCTGATGATGTGACAGGTCCTGACGCTCTTCGACTCCAGGCCAATAGCCATTCCACTCATACACTATAAATCCAAAAACAATTCCCAGAAGAATCACTGCCACCATGACCCTGATACAGGTGTCTCTTTTCCTTCTCTGTCTTTGCTGATTGATGACGGGCCTGTAGAGTGTAAGAACAATAAAATGTGGAGTCTGGAGGGACAGTATTCATAAATCACAAATATAAAGTGGATTTTGTTTTTTTGTGATGCTGCTCTGAATCAGTCTGAATATGTCAGTGGATGGCCCATCACTTTGATCTGCTGGCTGATAGCTGGAATTCAATGCACAGTTGGACACTGAATAGTTCACATAAAAATGAAACTTCAGTCATTATTTACTCATGCTTTTGTTCCAGTGCGCCCATGTTCAGACACACTATAAAACCAGTGGCTTTTGCTGCCATTTGAATGCGGATGTAAATTGAAAATTTCAGGCTTCAACAGGTCGAATTTTAGCAATTCCAGTCTGTTTATAGTTTTTGGTATGACTTCACAAGACTTGTGAACCTCAATGGTGATTTATTAACAAAGTTCAGGAGGAACACATTCAAATGATCTAACTAATCATCCCATCACTCCAACAGCAATCAACATGTCTACCCAATCAGCATGAGCGGAGACCTATATATATTGACGCAGTCGACTCGCCTATGTTTTTTGGACAGTTTCAGCATCCCTCCACCACCCCGTCTCCTCACACTTGCCTGGTTACTTCCTAAACTAGAATATGGAGGGAGTACTCTGGGCTCGGGCCCAATACAGAGCTCGGAGACCTCTCCTCGGACCACACGCCAAATATTCATACTAATTACTCTATCTGATTATTTATAAGTGTGAACTCTTGAATGAGCTACTTTTATAATATGTATTTTACAGCTTTTTGACAAAAAAAAACTTTTGTTGTTGATGTTGTTTTTAAATTCTGTTCAACACTGTATGGTTGGCATGACTGGAAAAGACAAAATAAGAATTCTTGAATTTTAGATGATTACTCGATTATTCGATAGTTGAAGGAAATGAATTACAACTCTTAACTGGCAGGAATATCTTTGAACAACATAAATTTGAACATTTACACTGGAACCCCTCTTTTACACTGCTAGCGTCGCGACGCAATGCAGCAAAACTTGAAAGATCCAATTCCAGTGGCCGCAGGTTCTGTTGTAGTTTGTCGCGTCGCGTCTTTAGCACGTAAGCACCTGTTGTCGCACTAACATCAATAAAAGCAGCCACGACATAAGAGAAAATGCAATTTACATTAAAGCAGCTACTTTGAAATGAACGTGCACAACAGACGTCAAGCAATGTTTACTTTCATTTTGTCACTTACGAATGGAAATCAATCGTAATTTCTTCATCCCCTTCTTCTTCGGTACAATCGTTGTCGCTTTCATCTTGCACATCGCTTGCAAGTACTTTATATTTAACAGTGCTCTGCACCATTTTCCCCGAGCGCATTTTGGCTGTTAAGTTAAAACATTGAATCCGGTAACCTGAAATCTCCTACTTCCTGTTCGTCCTGACAGTCAGGCCAGGTAGAAACTACACAAACCCGTAACTGATGGGCGTGTTCGTCTCGGTGATTGTGTTTCAAGACATTTGTTTATATACATACATATATATATATATATATGTATATGTATATGTAGCCTATGTATGTATGTATGTATATAAAAAAATGTCTTGAAAGTTTGTTGGTATGGTTTCATAGTAGGCTATGATTTTCTAAGAAAAATAGTGCCATGCGACGATAGTGATTTTGTATGTTGATTTCTACTATCTAGTTTAAAACTTAGAGCATGTGGACCTTTTGTAATATTTTTTCATGGTCTGTAACGGCTGTAAATGTTCAACAGTGTTTTGTTCAGTCTTGTGTGGAACTGTTCGACAAAAACTTTAATGCAGAAAATGAGTTTCAGAATTAAACTTACCCTGAGAAATGACAATTAACACTGTACCTTCCCATATTTATACTGAAACACAGTAGTTAGAATTAGTTTTGATATAGTAGGCTAAATATTGCAGATGTTTTTAACGTCTATGAAAGTCAGCTGTGTCCACAAAGGCTCAGGCTCAAGGTGAGGCAGTGGGGCTGGTCTGTGCTGATTCTCAATGTTCCAGTGACCTGGAAGGGAGCTGAGACCGTATAAGCCTCAATATTCCTTTCAAAGTACATGTGACTCCGAATCTCCATCTTCAAGGGAATCGTGGTGCATGGCTTCCCACCTTATTTACTTTTTGACATTTACTGGAAGGTTTTCAAACATGCAGAATGTAATTGAATATAAAATTCCCCGCAGAGATGGTGAGAAGCACTGTCATATCAAGATAAAGCCAGAGATTGAGAATCTCAGCAATACTGACCGGCTTAAATGTCACTCATGTGGTTATGACTTTATTTGTTTATACCCTCTTTTCTCTGGGTATCACTTGCCCCCCTCTATTCCACATGTGGCTCTACAGTGCTATTCAAATACACCTCTATACAGCCCTGAATGTCAGCACATTAGAAGAATGCAAAAAAGAAGTTTCATGGAGTATGATCTCTTTGATCAGTTTTATGTGTGTTTGAATAGACTTTGAAGCTGAGTGATTCGTAAGATATACTGTCTGGCACTGGCTCCTTTGTGAGGTTTGTCTCTTGATTTTCCAGGTGTTTTTTTGAAAGATACATGCCATTATTATCCCTGTGGAGGGGGTTTAGAAGATCTGCATCTTTATACATCAGACTATTTATAATGAAAAACAAAAAGGTGGTTCTCAAGAGGCACAATTCATAGGCAAAGACTTTCTCATCCGTATTTGTGCCATCATTGTGAACATGCATGTCATTATTATTGTGCAAAGCATAAGAATTCTAAAAGAAAACAGATAATGTCCTCTAGAGGACACAGAGATGCTGCGGTTACACTTTATTTTAAGGTGTTTCTATTACAGTGTAATTATACATTTAAGTACTGAGTACTTATAGGGTTAGGAGGAGGGTTTAGGGTTGATTGCATGTAATTCTGCATAATTTTTAGTTATTACTATAGTAAATACATGTAACATGTGTAACAATGACATTGTATGACATTGTGTGTGTGTGCTTGTTTTCATGATTTATGAGGACACATAAATCATGAAATATAATGGGTACATGGGACATGGGTATTACACTGGTATTACGACGTAAACATGTTTTATGAGGACATGTCATGAGTCCTCATATTTAAAATAGCTTTAAAAACATACTAAACAATGTTTTATTAAAAATGTAACAATGCAGAATGTTTTCTGTGATGGGTAGGTAGGAGTAGGGGTACTGTATAGAATGTACTGTTAATGTACATTAGTTAGTATAGTTAGTTAGTAATAAAACCATTACGCCTATGGAATGTCCTCCCTAAGATAGCAATACAAACCTGTGTGTGTGTGTCTCTATCCCGGTGGGAACTTCAACCTGAATGCACACAGACTCATGGAGACTCGTGTCACCGTGGGGACCTAAATTAAGGCCCGCACGAGGAAACAAGCTTATAAATCAATCAGATTTTTTTTTTTTTTTTTTTTTTTTGAAAATGTAAAAATGCAGAAAGTTTTCTTTGATGGGTAGGTTTAAGGTTTGGGTTAGTGTAAGGGGATAGAATATACAGTTTATACATTATAAAAACCTATGGAGAGTCTCCACAAGGATAGTAAACTAGACGTGTGTGTGTGTGTGTGTGTGTGTGTGTGTGTGTGTGTGTGTCTGTTGTAAAGTAACTTGACAAGAAGATTAAAATAAAGTTGTATATGAGCCCTCAGATTGTGAATTGATATGCAGCCTTTATTTAAAACCAAAGGAATCCAGGAGCAAGAAGGCATGTGGAATAACTATTCATCAACTGCCAATATGGGACAAGACAAAGATATGAGGACTGAAGACATAAATGCAAAAATGAATTAGGGCAAAGTAAACAAAGACACCCCAAGAACAAGGACACTAAACCTCAAAATAAGAGACATGAAATAAACAAAATCAAAGATGCCTAAAACATTAAACAAAACCTACCAAACCTGTGACAGCAACATGAATTCTAAACTTACGACAGAAAGATAGATAAAGATAGATAAAATATATCGCATATGATAAAGTAGCTTAGCATGAAGGGAAATGGATGTGGATCAAATAATGAATAGGCTACTGTCAAAATTTGTAATTGCTTCTGGTCCTTGAAGTCAGGATTGTGTATCCTCTCTTAATTGGATAGACCTGAAGGCCTCCTCAGCAGTTTATCATATCATAACCCATGGACAGCCCAAAATGGCCTGTTTGAAACCCGCTGATTCGATCTGTTGTTGCTCCTAAAGCTTTGTGTGGATATGCATGGTAAGTCAAGAAGGACAAGCTCATGTCCTTGGTACTGGTCCAAATAAGGAATAAGGATTCAGAAATTACTGATGGGAAAGGTTTTGGTTAGGAACTAAAAATATCTTCTACTGGGGTTGCTTATTTGAATAGCAGGTTTTAAAGATTATTATGTTCCTCTGTGATAAGCTGCACTATTAAAAAAAAAACAACTTGAAAAAAGCACAGATGACTGGTTTTGTTGTGTTGGTTCAGCAAAAATCCATGAAAATTCAGCATTCAAGTAGTCAACCTAACCCATTTATAAACATTTATAAACTTAAAAATATGAGTTTGGTGAACAATGCTTTGCAAATTCATCCAAAGAACATTCTGCCAACTTATTCAATTGAGTTATGTCAATCTCATTTAGGAACTGCCCTCCCATGTAGTAAAAATCCCATGTTTGAGTATGCCGCACAAACAGAACAGAACACAGTTTTAGCAAATGGACTGTTCTGTTTTATTGAATTGTTATATTTAAATAAACCATACAATTAAAAAAACATATGTGTAGACGACAACATTTTCTCTCACCATGCCCTTGACTGTGGCGCTTACTTTTGGAGTTCAACGTCAACGTACGTCAACTTCTAAACGCGAGAGAAAGAATCATAAATATAAATACCACAAGTGTGTGTGAAGGACATTTTATGCGCAATTTATATTTTTGTGCTGGTATCTGATTATCACACAGACCTTCATTTTAAGGTTACTCACATTAACGATGATCAACAACTAAAGAAGGTAATTTTACTAGTCGGAATAACCAAGCCAAGCCCTTTTGTCAATCACTATCACACCTCGGGGTTGGGACCCTCTTGGCCCCCGCTGCACCCACCCACCACACCCTGGCAGCAGGGGCTAAGTAGCCTAATAGTACCGTCTTTACATGTCTCCCTGGGGCCGTTACAGCCAATCCAAGAGTGCTCTAGCTCCTCGCCCCAGGGAGTGCACGAGTAAACCGGGTGCCAGGCCGTGCCTGACAATAGATGCACCGCGGCACAACGAAAGCAGCAGACATGTAAAATCCTTCGTTTAGTGTACGCAATCCAGTCCCACGAAGGACTGGGCACAGACTCGCTGATCGAGTTCTCGTCCTGCAGTTAGACACACACACACACACACACTGAGCTCGAGAAAGAGAATTCCAGCGCTATATAAAGGACTGCAGCTGAAGTGGTGAATATATAGAACACGTGTCACTGTGACGTCACTGTGCTTTATCTCTTGAGGGAGAGGGACCTAACCATAGACTAAAAAAAAAAAAATATATATCTTAAAGCTCTGTCAAAAATACAAATAAAAAAATGGGATTTTGTTGGACTTAACTTAGGTAACTTTTTTTCCTAATAACCTTGTGATAATCTTTTATTCATTGCTAATTTTTTGTTTAGAAGGTTATTTTGTTTGAGGCCGTGCAGATATCTTCTTGTTTGTCTGTTTATTTATTTTAATTTATTTATTTTTGCTTCCTTTTTAATTTCTTTTTGTGTCTAAGCCCTTGTTATATTGTTGAGTAAACGGATTGTAAATTGATTGCCATCTTGTTGTTATATTCTTGGTTTTATTAAAGGGTTAGCTCACCTAAAAATGAACTTTCTGTCATGAATTACTCACACTCATGTCGTTCCACATCTATAAGACCTTTGTTCATTTTCAGAACACATATTAAGATATTTTTGATATAATTCAATGGCTCAGTGAGGCCTGAATTGACAGCAAGTTAATTTACACTTTCAAATGCCCAGAGAGGTACTAAAAACATATTTAAACAGTTTATGTGACTACAGTGTGATGGGCGATTTCAAAACACTACTTCATGAAGCTTCAAAGCTTTTCAAATCTTTTGTTTCAAATCAGTATTTCGGATTGTGTATCATAAAAAAAAAAAACCCTTTCCTTCCCTTTTCCCTTCCTACTCTAGCTTATGGTACTGAGCAATGTATGAAACTTGTATTGTGAGCACTTCCTGTGTTATTTGCCAATTCATGAAGAATCGCTTGTTTGTTTTCCTCACTTGTAAGTCGCTTTGGATAAAAGCGTCTGCTAAATGACTAAATGTAAATGTATCAAATTGCCACGCGAACCATTGAAATTTCGAAACTCGTAATAAAGCCTTATTTGCTCCGAACCACTGATTCGAAACAAAAGATCCGTAAGGCTTTGAAGCTTCATGAAGCAGTGTTTTGAAATCACCCTTCGCTAGATACTGTTGAATAAAATCATTTTTTTTGTTTGTTTGTTTTTGTTTTGGTGCACAAAAAGTATTCTTGTCGCTTCATAACATTAAGTTTGAACCACTGTAGTCACAACACCTGGTTTAAATACATCTTTAGAACCCTTCTGGGCATTTGAAAGTAATGTTATATAGTTTATAGTAATATAGTTTCAAAGCTGTGCAGCAGTAGCTATAAACTAAAAATAATTTATTTTCTATTTAATTAATAATTTATAAATTTAC
The DNA here is from genome assembly GCA_038088235.1 of Zacco platypus. Lineage (NCBI taxonomy): Eukaryota > Metazoa > Chordata > Actinopteri > Cypriniformes > Xenocyprididae > Zacco > Zacco platypus. The sequence goes on along the minus strand of CM076082.1, from coordinate 18,800,211 downwards.
CTTTTATTAACCTGATCATTAACACAGTGTATTTTCTTATACAGATCTACGTTGAGCACACACTTTATGCAGTGTAGACTGTGAATACACCTGCACCAGTATTGGCATTGGGACTACCTTAGTTTATAGACTTCAGTGTGCAGAGATTTTTCTCTCCCTCAGGTTTGTTCAGAGTCACAAAGGGTCACTTGTGTGGACCTCAAAACAACAAAACGGCTTTCATGACCTCTTTTAACAAACATAGCAACTCCATCATCAAAATGTATCGCACAGAGAGTAAAGACCTTGCAGATGAGATGAAAACTATCCAGGACTATTTGATAAGCAGGGATGATTCCTATATGTGTTTACGTGGTCAATGTGACACTTTTGTGACAGTCATTTGCTCTTCTTGAGTACCTGAAGAAAATGAACCGACATCACTTTTCAAGAGTGGTACCACTAAATGTTGATTTCTGGCTGTATTTGTGAGAAATGTGAGAGTCTCCATAAACACAGACATTACTGTATAAATTCACAGACAGTCTATTAGACTGATGCAGTAACATCAATTAAATAAATTATATGTAATTTATATATAGACAGAGGAGCCAAATGTGAACATAAGTGGTTGTTATTGTGCTTATATGAACTCCTATTTTGGTATTAGTCAGTTATTTCCTTATATATTTCACTTTCACTGTAATTTTTTTAATTACACTTTAATTAAAATTTGATTAAATACTAAAACTAAAATAAAATTCCATCAATTTGACTATAATGGTTTTGATTTGCAATATTTTTGTATAAGTCTCTTATGCTCACCAAGGCTGCATTTAAAAAACAAACAAACAAAAAAACAGTAATCAAAAACAGTAATATTGTGAAATATTATTGCTATTTATCTCCATTATATATATATATATATATATATATATATATATAAAAATTGTGATGGCATTCAAAACACTGCCTTATTTGAGAATCATAAGAGGCTATTTAAGAAGTATAAGATGACCAAACTGATTGGAAAATACAAAGAGAAATTAAAAACTAAACGTTGGCAACCCTTTTTAGTTCATGTGTTTTTGTGTTCCTCTTATCAACAGTGGCCAAAATATAATAGGCCATGAGCAGGGGTTGCGTATATGTTATGTCCTAGATATTTTTTCATTCGGCACCTGTGTTCTCAGTCTCAGCACATTTGTTAAGTGCTGATATGGTCCAACCTTGTTTTGCAGAGTAAATTATATTCTGAAACCAACTTTATCGTAGAGTCCCTAAGAAAATGTCAAGCCTCCTTGTAGAATACCAAAAGAACACTGACCCATTCAGGTCACGCATTTATTATATTCCTTCACAAGGTACAACAAGCTCCCCACACTCCATTATACACAGAACTCTCGGTTCATAGAAGCGTTGACATTGTCTTTAAAGCAACTCGCATAAAGAAACATTTTTTTTTTTAAATGGCCTTGTGGGTTGTCCTATTTATTGTTTGGATTGGACATCTCCCGCAAAGAACTTCTCCGCCTCTTCATTCTTCCCGTATGATCTCACTGTCCATTGTGAGATGGACAAAAATACAATATCTTCAGTTCATTTTGCAGTTGTGTGAGTGACCTGGAGTTACGCTGGACGTCCACCGCGTAGGAGTGACATGAGATTCTGGTGTCCATATCATTATGAACTTGTTCAGAAGTCAGACAGAAGCAATTATCTGTTTGGATATTTCCATATTTTATGAAGAATCCATGATCGCAAATTTCATCCCACCTGACCATTACACCTACATGTCACGAAGCTTAGTTTTTGTATAATTGCAGCCCAGAACTAATTAAAGCCTTAAAAACAGATTGTGCAGACCTCTAACTAGTAGTTAATCACCTTTCCTTCTGCAACTATTGAAATTTCCTGAGAGAGTCGTTCAATTTCAGTTCAAGTTTTATTTGGGGAGAGTTCTTTGTCTCAAAGCAATTACTAAATCACGCAGAATTGTCTATCAAACTGTTACTTAGCAATTGGAATTTGAAGTGGTTTCCCTTAAGGATAAACAATCCTTAATAATCATTTATTGTTTTTTGGATGTTTATTGTTGTTTTTAAATTGAAAGAGAAAGTTTTTGTACCATTTCACTGAGAAATGAAACACCTTGCCTTAGAGAACAACAGGAAGGTGAATTTACTGGATGAGAAAAATACTGAAGGTTATTGATAATGTCACCTTGCCCCTCACCCCAGCCTCATATGCCTCATAATTGACTTCATGACAGACCATGTAACTGTTGAGCATGCCTCATAGCTCTATGCAATGAAATCAATATTTCTATTCCGGTCTTTACTGCACTTATTTTCATACTTCATTGACCTTCATATCGATTGTTAAACTATTTACCTCCACAATCAACAAATGTGTCTTCCCCAAAAGAACAAACAGAGCCATCTGAACTAGATTTAACTAAAAAATGTCAAATAGAAAATGGGAATACAATATTGAGAGTGGGCACAAACCTTTGAGACTGCCCACTGCAACAATTTGTAATGATTCTCCCAGCGAACAGACTACTAGCAATTAATGTGTAATCAGTGTGGATGGTACACTGGATACAGGCTATATAATACCACACAAGTAAGATAAATGTTGTTCCAAATCACCTGCAAATTACTTACGGCTGAATCACAGCCGTGTTGATTTTCAGACCAGCAACTGTTCAACAACTTACATTTTAGACACAATATTGGCAGTTACTTTTTCTGTTTTTGCAGATTGTTACGTCCCTCGTTTATTAGAAGTTATTTGTCTAGGAATATTATTAGACATAAAAAAATGGTTGCATGAGTGCGTCATGTCAGTAACGGGATGGCAGAGGAAAATATATATTTACAATATGTACAACGTAATAAGAATAAGCAAATCAATAGATTATCTGGTGGAGAGGAAGGAGCGAGCTAAATAAACTATAACAACAACAAAAAACCTCTAACTAAAGTTAAAGAACTAAACTAAGAAAAGATGTAGAAAGAAACATCTTAAACTATACTACCTAACAAACAAAACATACACAATTAGCAGCACTCTTAACACATACAATAACCTATGTGTATAAATGTAGGTCACGACCTGCTCACTCTCCCGCCAGGCTACATGGTTTGATCCGGGACATGAGATGAAGATTTCACGTGTACAGCGGTCATAATCAATTTGTGTTTATTTATCTGAAATATTAGCTGCTTTCTTGCAGCTTACCAAATCATACAATGTATCTTCCCTTTACAAATTCCGATAGAAATGTCTTTATGGAGGCATTTTATTTTCCTTGCCTTCTAAAAGATAATGAACAAACAATCAGCATGAACAAACAAACAAACTGTAGGTTTGATACTGGCCATTTTTTCCGTCTCAGAGAGGACAGTAAGACGTAGATGTGAGAGGGGGAGAGTAGAACACATTTCTCATGCTCTTATTCAGGTAGCTGCACTAAATAAATGATTGCCCACTTCTTATCTGGCAGTTCAGTCTGTCAACCACACTTGCTGGGGTGGAGCCAAATGATTTGAGCCTCAGAAGCTGACGCCATGATATCTTTACAAAGGAACATGAAGACTGCTTCCGATTCTGCCTCCCGTAACATAAGATTAGACTCCTGTCCCATTGCCTGCACCAGGGGATCTATGTCACCCATTGTGAGGCCGGGGCATTTTGTATAATGTTTACAATTATTTGAGAGAACACTGTAACATTTTTACAGTCTTTACTAGTCAAAAACCAGTTGCATTTGAAACAAAAGAGCGTGAATTTGTGTATATCAGGGAAGTTTCTCTGAATTTATGAACATATATATAATATTAATAGACCCTTCTCACAAAGTGGAAGTCGTCAAGTATACCGCTTATATAACGGTAAATAAGAGACTACATTAAATATATATTTTTTTTGTTCCCATTTGCTCAAATATCAAGAGAAAAACTCCATTATAGTGTTTTCACAGCTTTCAAAAGGATGAAATAAATAGAGAGATCGATAATGGCAGTTAGATGAGAGAAAAATGTCAATTTTGCCTTCGCTTCCATTGCCGCTGTATTAAAAAGACCCTCACAGCAGCTTTAAATACTTTGTAATTTGATGCAAAGATATAGAAAACAAAGTATAGTGCTATAAATGTACATTAAAAGGAAAATAAAAAAAACTTTGCAAGATGTACGATGCTGATGACTGTTAAAGCACTTCATAAGCATCTGTGAAAAGGGTCCATTGAATGTTCGTTGAAAGTTATCTGGTCCTCATAATGTTCTCAAAATGTCAGACACAGACAAGGGTCAACGTAAGTAACGGCTTATTGTAGGGTTGGCATATAGCAGAGACAAAAGAGTGATGCAGGTCAGTGGAACAATCACTGGTAACTTTAAAGACGACGAAACTTGAGATAAACGAGATATCGGTAGTTGCAGAATGACGCTGGAGATGAAGACAGACGGGGTGCATGGGAGGATGAAGATGAAAAAGATGACGACCGGATCAGGACTGGATGGCAGGTAGGTAACAGCTAAGGAGTATCAGGTGAGTCTGTAATGTCTACTATAGACAAGACCAGACCAGGATGTGATGGGAACGGAGGCCGATAATGGGTGAGTTGATGAGGACGCGCTGGTGCAAGGAATCCATAATCAGGTGTAGTAATGTCTGACAGAGTGCAGGTGTAGAATCAGGAATGATGCTGGGAATGAATGGACTGATGACCGTCACAGTTAGCACAAAACCATTATTTATACATTGTTCACGTAATTTTTTTCTGAAGTGTTTTAGTTGGACGTTAATCTAACATTTTTTAAACGTTGTTTCAGAATGTTCAAAAGTAACTCCCTTATAATAAGAATATTAAGAACGTTCTAATAACATGTTTTTGTTAGCTGGGACACAGAGACACAAACGTGTTATGCAGCATTGCCCTGGACGGCAATAAATATAGAAAATCTGTCTGCTAAATGCTGATTGATCAGAATTAAGCATTCAAGAGAACCGTGTAATATTTCTTTTAAACACCAAATATTCATCATTAGCTCCTGTCAGTCAAACAGCGGCGCAGGACGCTACCTTCCTCTCACCCTGATCCTGACCCCTGTGGGTAGCATCATCACCTCACCCTACCAGGAAGAATTTTGTGCTGAAATAGCTCTGTTAACACAGTGCATGTCCGAGTCTGACAAATGCATTTATCAGCTCTGCAGCAGTGCTCATTTTTCACAGCTTTGCTAATTAGAGCACAAAGGGCATCCATGTCTGCCGCACTGGACACTCAATCAATACAAACTCGCAGTTCACGCCAGTGTAAGAATCCTGGCAGAACTGCAAGAGGAAAGGTTATCGTGTTCCAGTTTTAGCTCAGTGTGTCAAAACAGTGTAGCCTTCCTCAATGGGAAAAATTATAATAATCATAAAAAATGAAAAACACCTTTTATGTGTTAGGCTACTTCTAAAATGCAGTAATTGGCTCTTCGCAAAACCCGCCCTCTGTTGCTATGCCCGACAAACAATGCGCTCCCACGCCACACATCATATTCTCCCGCAGTGAAAAATACATCCCAGAGCAAAGAGGACACTGACAACGTATGAAACAGTTTCACATTTAAAATATTGTAATTGTTAAAGAAGTTTAAACAATAAATACTGTATAGAGGCTCTTTACTGTGTCGTGACAGATCGCTGCAGCTCCTTCAACCACTCATCTCTTCATACTAGTTCATTTATAGCATCAGATAAACATGAATGGACATCAGAAGGAATGTTGTTTCAAGTGAGGAATTCTTCAAGCTCAAGTTCACTGACGTTAATCTACTAACTCCCCTAAATGCTTTGTCAGATAAAATGGCGGATTCGGGGTTATGATTGGTCAGATCGCTGTTTTTGCGAAGGGTCAATTCTATTAAATCCTTCAACGGTGTCAACAATTCAATATCCGATGAAAGCACTGTACAAATAATTGTGTTTATTCCTAATGGTTTACTTCACAGGTAATATCAATGCATCAAATGAAGAGGGCTTGTTTGGTTTGCGGAACATGACCTTCAACAAAACAGGCATCTGTTGAGCGTTAATTTCGTTCCGCCAGACTGCTGGCTCATTGATAAGATGCTACAGTTTCAGAGGCTTGTGATATGTGATGTTCATTAAGGGCCTTACAGGTCAATTATGTTTTGAGTCACGATCAGGAGGGGGAGAAAAGCTTTTAACGACGATGGGCCATTAAAAGGAAAGTGATCCATGGCACCCTGTGGCATTTCTTTTCTGCTAGCCACTTCCCATTTTCTCAAATTCCTCTAATGGTTAATCTTTCAGAGCCAAGGAGAGCACAGATTTCCCCTCGCAATTAAACTCTCAATGTCTTTCCTCACTAAAAACGCCTTGGCGAGAGCAACAATGGAGGAAAGTGCATGCTATAGAGAATGCAAGGCTTTTCACCGCATTTGCAGAGCGTTGAATATGTGTTGATGATGAAAGACTTCTTTGCCTTTAAGGAAATGGAGTTGTATTGGGGTAAACGTGAACTGATGTGTTGCTGATGAAGCATTCCCGCACACGGTCGGCCCAGCGGCTGAGGATCGTAATGCATTAGGTTTGTATAATGGAAAATGTGTTTCAGTCATATTACCAAGAATATTCATGGCTGAATTTCATGCATGTCAACTAAAACAATTTACAACTACAAATCAATGTGCCTGAAGTTTTTGCCTTTATTTATGGCTGCAGCAAACAGGAAACTCAAAATACATTTTTTGACTTTAAAATCAATGTAATACTGACTGATGCTAACATTAAAACAGTGATGAAAAACAAGGTTTGCTCTATGTATTGTTGTAGTATTCATTAGTAACCTTATTGTATAATTAATTATTAAGTTTTTTTGTTGTTGTTCAGATTATTTTGATCGGAGATTGGTATTATTACAATCCAGTTATGTATATAAGCTTTTTGTATGTGGAATTACTATAGAGAAGATCATTTATTTTTGGAAGAAAAAAAGATGGCACACTTCATTTAAATGCTTAATAAGCCCTTTTTTTCTTTTCAGTTCAGTCTTTTTTCATTAAACATTTGACTGAACGTTCAGAGCATCACGTGATCAACTGCCAAATTCAACGTTCTTGCGCGTTTGACAGACGCGCTCAGCGCTGTCAATATATCATAAATATGCAATGTTTTCAACTACATAATGTTTGATTTAAGTTTCAGACATTTAAATGCACAAACTAACAAAACAATACATTTAGAGTTTGTAAAATACACAGTGCGGCAATAATCTTTCCATAATAATTAGACGACATGTTTATTCATATCAGAAACACATTGTTTAAGTAAATATAAAGTTCATTCTTCTCTCAGTTCACCATCTCACTTACTTTCATGTATTTCGGGAGAAGTGGATGAATTCACGCGTTGTGAATCCGACAGATGCGATTCTCTGCACTGCGGAGCAAACTAAAATGGCGGCGCCCATCACGCCCATAGCTCAACTAACGCGATCATTATAAAGGTGTTTAAACAGCAAAACATCCATTTGCACATATCGGAATATCACATATTTCATGAGATAGTTAACAAATTTATGAATATTTTGAATAAAAAAGGAAAAATTAAATGAAAGCAGGTCATCAGTTATACAGCACTTTTGTGAAGGTGTGTCACATGACAAGCAATGACGCGTCACCATGCAAAACAATAAAGTGAGAAGTAAATAATGGTCGGCTTGAAAAACTCACGCTGGGGATATTTTAAACTTGCGTGTGAATGTACAGTAGCCTATAGGTGATGGAATAAAATGTCAATCGATACAAATGCAAATCGAATGTAATGAGAATCGTACTGAGGAGACACAAAAAAATACAGAATAAAAAATGATCAGAGCTGTATAGTTATAATTGTTAAAATAAGTTAACACTCTTCAAAGTTTTGCCAAGGTATATTAGGACATCTGTGTGTTTGAGCTGAACTGATGTGCTGTTAGAAACAGTCTCCATCACTCATCTGTAAAAGACACAGGCCACAAAGAGAGCAGCCAAGGGGTTTGACACTTGACAGAAGAGCTTGTGCCAAATCCATTGGCCTGTCAGCTTGTCTCCCTTTAGTCCTCATTTACTGAAACTTGGGCTATGATGCAGAAGTGTTTTTCTCTCCAAATGTGATGCTTTTTCTTTTTTTCTTTTTACAACAGTCTCCGACCTTCAACATTTTTTTTTAATAAAATCTATATGAAATATAACAAGGGCAGGTCTATATTTTCCTTGTGCACATTCAATCAATACCATGGTAGGGGTGTCTTTATACTTGGAAGGTTAATCAGTCTTTTTCATATTTTTCTCTAACAGGAGATTTCTCTGTTTTGCATCACCAGTCAGGGAAAACAAATTGTATATAATCTGTCTGTTTGGTCAATAACACAACTCCGTTTTATAGTGTTTCTAATTTGATATGCTGGCTGACATTTTTTTGCAACACGTTCCTGAGAACATTGCTTGGTTAAAGGCAGCTTTGCATGTGAAGACAAATTATATAACAAGGTTTTAAAAGTATTTAAAAAATGAAAAATTCCACACAATCTGTGCATTCTAATTTCCCGTTCGATTTACTTTGTGCTAACCACATGTTTGAGCTAAACACACTGGGTTACGTTTTAGATGTTTAGTCAACTGCTTCTGTAATTAAAAAAATGTCTCACTCTTCACCTAATGTGACAAAGAGTCCACTGGACCAGCCAGAAAATCAATTTACAAAATCTAATTCATCACCGTGAGTTAAGGGCAAAAGTACATTTCTCACATATCAACTGCGTCAGTCTGCAGCCATCATCTCTGATGGCCAAATGAAGAATATTGATGGTGTGCTTACATCTGAGTGATAATATCGCTTCTTAAAGAATTACACTGATGTGTGATGTGACGAGCAGGGCGGGCGAGAGCGGTGAGGGAAGAGGGAACGGCGCGAGGCCGGTGACGCGAGAGATAATGAGCTTCAGCTGCTCGGCGCACCGGTCTCGGATCTCTCACGGAGGAGCTCCGGAAGCATAAAAGAGGAGCGACGACAGTGAAGGACGAGAGAGGACCAGGGCTGGAATTTATGTTGTGTTTTATTTTGTTTGTGTGGGCGGCAGTCACCGTGAGGAACTGCCGCCCTTTTACTTTCGTTTTATTGTTTGTTTATTTATTATTAAAAGTTGTTAACGTTCGCCGGTTCCCGCCTCCTTCTTCCCATACTAACGAACTGTACATGTGACAATCACAGTCATCTTGACTTCTCTGTCTCTCTCTCTCTCTCTCTGTCTCTTTCTCTCTCTGTCTCTCTCTCTCTCTCTCTCTCTCTCTCTTTTTAGTTCCCTGTACTGAATATAATATGACTGTATGTACAGTGACCTGAAAGTATTTAGACACTTTAAACTGTATAATCAAACTGGGTGACATTTATTTAAATAAAAAGGATAAATATGGTAAGAATTAAATATATATATATAGCCTACTTGTCAGGGTTTATGGCTGTGATGAAGCACACAATGCAGGAGTAACAAAAACACTGTCTCCAAAATGAAAACACAGATGGCGGGATAAATAAAACCACGTATAACCTGACGAGACCGGACAAAGAACTAAGGAAAACGTGTAGGGTATATTAAGCAGAGAGATAATGAGCAGAACAGAAACACTTGTGGGAACTAATTAACAACCAGGGAAACTAACTGGGAACACAGGAAACGATCGAACAGAGTGAAAACAAAACTAAAACAGGACATAAAAGCATAACAGTTACAGCATATACAAAAATTATTTTGACACTTTTGGTTGACAAACATAGCTGTGATGAAATTTCCCGCTGGACACCATTGTGAATTTGAGAAGAATCCAAGAAGATCCTCTAAGAAAGTTGGCTTTCAAAATGAACGTTGGCAAAACTCATTTTTTTCTGTGAGATTTCTGTTTTCTGCCCTGTCAAGACTTCTTAGTAGGTTTTCAGCTAAATCGTGTATAAACAATAGTTTGTTCAGGAAATGATTATGATGAAAAGTTTGGCTACCTTTCAAAAAAAAAAAAGTTCCCACAGTGAGGATTTCAGAATGAACTCATTACAGCACACCAACAGTAAAACAATAGCAAGTATATTTTGAGCCCGTCTCATTATGAAAAGCATAACAGATGCGCCAGCTTCTTCGATGCATTGTACCACATCACTGCGAATCCATCAAAATGGCTGTAAGTGGAAAGTTTTTCATCTGTCTAGAGAATGCAAAACGGGAAATTCATTGACACCGGTACAAAAGCAGGATATGTTGGTGCATATAAGTTGATATAAACACTACCCCGACCAAAGAAATCCAAAGTTGAGAAAGAATAACAGTAATTGTGTTTTTGACAGTTCACATCAAAAGGTTCTTCAGCTTGACATATTGATGGCAGCTATTAAGGGGTGATACACTTAGACCCTCAGCACAATACAACCAATTAGTGCAATTCAGCTTTTGAACAACACATTCAACTCTGAAGAATGAAGGGCTCTAAAGGAATCAATATTACTGCAATATACCTGAATGGCTTTGAATTGTAGATTGATTGTTGTTTCAAGCAAACTATTGCCCTCCATATCAGATTAAACACTTTCAGAAACAAATAATGACGACAGGGAATCAGTGGTCAAAACACAATATGACCAGTTGGGAATGAAGCCATTAAGAGTGTTTATTATCACTCTTCTTTAAGAGAGGGCATGAGATGGAGATAATCTATATGACCATTGGACTAATAAAGAGGCCCTTCTGCCTGATTTTACATTTCAATTATAGAAAAACTACCTTTGTTTATTTACCAGAAAGTTTTAACAATTTGAGGAAGAACTGTGGTTTATGTTTATCAGCCAGTCTGTTTCCTGCATCTGAATGAGGGCTGAATAATTAAGACCTGTCACAATTTTGGCTCGATTATTAATCTCTGACACAAAGCTGTCACAAAGCTATTGGAAATCTGAACTGCACACCTGAGCCAAAGGAATTTCTTTATCAAAACTGTCTGATAAGAGGTGCAACACACACAATGTGACTTTTAAGAGACTGACATATACATTTAATTATTCTTTGCTTTCTGTGAACGGATTTGGAAGTCTGAAACACTGAATTAAATTTGAAAGGATTTAGCAGTTATTTTTCAGGATCACACCATACATTTGCCCTCTAATAAAATAACCAAGTAAATTCAATATAATGTACATATATTGATATTAAACGTGTAACGACACAATTGTGTGTGGTAATTTCACTTTGCTTTTATTTTATTGTGCTTATGCAGCATCACAACATGATGTTTTACCATTTCAGAATCTATTAAATCTAATTCAATCTAAAATAAATTGTCATAAAAATCTGTGAAGGTTGTTAAAAATAAAGAATTAAATAGCTTTAATTTAATTCAATTGCCTCACATTAATCTAAAGAAATTGCATACTCACAAACATGGCTGATTAATTGCAATTTTTGTGACTTGATCCATATTTGGCCATAATTAAACTTTTTTTTCTTACATCTTGATGAAATAAATATGTAATTGTTAAAAAATTTCCAGCATGTCTTGTTTACTCAGCCTTGTGTTTGACTCTCTCGCTGTCTTTCTCTTTGTGTACCCAAGGTTGACTGAAATTGCATCGTTGAATTTAAATAGTCAAAACGCGGCACATACTGTAGAGCTTACAAACTTAGAAAATGTATGCTGACAGCTACACTGACAGTCTGCACATTCACTGGACTGAATAAGTTAAAGCAAAAAAGAGGAATGACTAGCTTGTTATTTTCAGCTTTTCATATCACCAGTCTTTGACAAATGTCATAAAGGACTAACAAGGCTGTATGGGAAGGCAACTGGACAGCATCGGAAAAATCAAGCCCTGAAATGGTTGCCCTCAGCAGTGGATGTTAAATTCACGAGGGTAAGATGGTCGATGTCTGCGGAACGGAGGCGTTGCTGAATAATAAGAGAATACAACATGTTCTAGTGTGTGAATTAATGATATCTCCAGAAAATACAATCCAGTCTGCAACACAAAGTAGCAAACATCTAGCTTTGCAAACACATTTATTTACATGTGTTTTCAGTCTTTCATCAAAAAGTAAAGGTCTGAGACCATAAGTGAAAATTCTTTTCTATTTTGGATTTTTCGCATTACAAATCATGTTTATCCATGTTTCAAGGAGCATATTTTGGAAATGTAACCCTTTTGTTCAAAGGGATTAACATGGTCAATGTCATATTGCTTAATGACCTTGAAATAGGGCAGCATCTTTCATATTTTTTTATTCATTTTCCATCATAATCTTTGTTCTAAATTTCTCTAACCTTCCAGTTAATTGCAGTTAAAAGATAAATATATGAAATTATATTTTATTATATTAATTCAAAACTTCATGGCCAAAGACACCATTTTTTGTCTTCGTCTTACAACAAATTGTATTGATATTTTGTCGATTTCTTGATAAAATGTATTTGTGTGTAGAGAAATACACAAACACTTCTGAAGTCAACAGTGCTTTTACTGACACCTGCTGTCAACTCTCCAGAGCCTCTGTGAATTTAAAGGGACAGTTCAACTAAAAATGAAAATTCTGTCATCATTTAAGCACCTCAATGAAAGTCAGTGAAGTTCAAAACAACACGGGACCCTGCAGACATTTTTTAAAATATATTCTTCAGTGTTTCAAGTCAAGTTTGGAGCCACAAGTAAATTATAACACAACTTTCATTTTCAGGGAACTATCCTTTCGAGGGGAAAACTGAGTCCAATTTAAACTATCTTTCCTTCTCAGCTACACGTTATGGAATCAACTTGAGACAAAAGAATAAAGGCAGCCTTTGACGGTGGGGGTTCTCAATGACAAATTTTAAATGATGAACGGAGATGCTGTTAATGTCTTTTGGGGCAATTTTGAAACTCCAGTTTTTGACAACCAACTCTGGAAATGACATTTCACAGCAGGTGTCGCATTCGTTTCTCTTTACGCCTATACAGCCCTCCTCCACTGTAGTCCCACATCCACCCTCTCGTTCATCTCCTCCTCCCCTCTCTGCTTAAAGGAAGGTTACGGGTTCATCAGGCCTGTCACCAGAATGGCACATGCTGAGGTATATGGATTGATCTGTCCTGCTGTGATGACAGTTACAGATACAGTCCCTGCTCTCACCACAAGGTGAGACACAAGGTTGCCAGCCCTACACAATCCCATCCTGTCACTGTAATTCGTTCATTTGCATCCAAAGTGCACAGCACTTTCGGTCCTTGGGTAAGATATTTAAAGGCTGAGCATGTTCGCCTGGATCTGAGCAGAGGGCAGCGGCAGACCTGTTTCTGCTGACAAATACAAAACAAGCACATTGGGGATTCAGAGCTACCTCTGCAAGAGTGTGCTGAAGAGTGAGGAAGAAGGTGGACGTGTGTGTGTGTGTGTGTGTGTGTGTGTGGTTGGCAGGTGTTTGGAATGCTTTCGTTGCTTCAGGGCCTCGTTTCCCATCATTCGTTGCTGATTGTGATGCTCTCTGGAGAGAAAGACAGATGAAAACAAACAGAGGGGAAACAGCAAAGGGAAGAAACAAGGAGAAAATGACAAAACATATATGGTCCTTATAGACAATCATGCCCTATATCAGTGCTACCTCAAAGCATGACACCAAGTCATCCAGACACAAGAAAGACATTAGGCGCTCTCACACTTACAGCCTTTTCTGTAAATTTAATAGCATTTTTCTGTTTGAACAGGCCACAAATCATTACTGTTATTGTGATATCTTGTTCTAGCTCTTCTTTGCCATTTAGTGCCAAGTTAGCTAAGTGAAAACACAAAGGATGGGAAATGTTTAATTTGACCAATTATAGCTTCAGTAATGTAATGTAATGTGTGATTTAAAAGACATTAAAATATTGTCATAATTGAGAATAAATACCGTAAAGCTACACAACAGTGAAACTTACTTATAGAAAATAAGTTAAATGAACTTAACTGATTATGTTAAACAGAACTCAAACTGATAGAAAATTGATGATAAAATTTTGAAAAATGAGAAACTGTTGAAAATATGTGATTATGATGGATATGTTTAGGATTTAAAAGGGTTTCTGTTATGTTAGAGTTTTGGGGGCATTTCACCTTGCTGAGGAGAAGAGCTTGTGGTTACAGTATAGGTTGAGGATTGATAAAAAAAAAAAAAAAAAAACTTAAAAAAACCTTCTAAACTGCATGTTGCTTTATTTGAAGAGCAATAACTATGTATATTCCAGAGCAGTGGCAGTATCTTTGTTGGTTACCGTAGTAAGGTGTCCAGTTATCTACCAAATATTGAGTGAATTGCATCTAATATAATTGGTTTTTACTAAATTCTATTTTAGCCACACAATGAATTTGATAAGATTTTATTGAATACTTAAAATAATTAACACAAACAATTCAATTTCATTAAAAAGTGTTCAAACCACTTAAATATAAAACTTACGCTTACTTAATTACTTAATCTCTTTGGACAACAAGATTCATTTTTGTTGAATTAACTGAAACTGTATGGGTGGATTTTTAGTTTCCAGCATGTTTTGCATGAGATTCAATTAGAATAATAAATGCTGAAATTAAATTGCACCTAGTTAACAACTATTTATTAGAGTATTAGAAGACTGTGTGCTTAATATCTTTATATATAAAAAAGACATTATTTTGTTCCGCAACAGGCAATCTATAAGTTACTTTGAAAGTACATGTCAACTTATTCCACTAACCCTACCCCTAACATTCAACTAATACAATGACAGTTAGCAAGACAGTTAATAATGACAGTAATGACAGTTAGCAAGTAGATGAAATGTTACTTATGGTCAACAGAAAATCTAAAGTGGACCATCAAAATAAAGACTTTTCCAAGTCATTGTTTAACTAACTCAAGTAGAACTAAAGAAACACCCAATATATTTTGATTTTTCCACAGATGACTTGAAAATACTGCCGTTATAAATATACAGCAGTCTAGAGAACAACCCGGCGAACTAAAATAAAACAGTGCACTCTAGACTGTGCAGATGGCACATTTATCACAGGCAGTTAATCCTAACCAGTGATGGCAACACCAAGCAGAATATGCATAAATGGTTCAGTTCGGAGAAGCGATCACATAGTACAGGAGTGAACAAAAACACTGCAGTACCGATCTCAAATGCAGGGATTTGCCGGAATGGCGAAGCTCATTATTCAGCGAGGAGTTTTCATGTCAGGAGCAGCAGGGGGGCCTGGGATTGCCAGGGGCTTTTCTCTCTTGCATTCATCCTTGCTTTAATACTCTATCTTAGCCCCCCTTATTCCCTCTGAGAAGGTGTGGAGTTCATTCTTGTTATTGCTCAGGAGAGTAATGAGAACTGCACTGCCTATGCGTGTTTGGAGAATGCATAATGATTTTGTTAAACATTGTCGATGTTGACCCTCACTGGAAAGTCACTGTTAGCATTTTTAAATGAGTATTGGTACATGAAATTGAATGTCACACTCTTCCGAACCTGACCAGACTTTCAGATCCTCTCTTTCATCTGTTTAATTGAGTTTATATGTGTGACGGAGCAATTCTCTGACTGTCACGCTTTCACGAATATTTGCACTTATTAACCTTTAGTCCTGTCGGGACAGATGAAGAAATTAATATTCATAGTGAGACATTAAATGCATTTAAAGACAAACACTATTCTATGATTAGACAAGCCATGGGCCAGTTATTTGTGCTTTGCACTACACTGCAGCTTACAATAATGTACACAAATCACATTACAGCCAATTACAAGGACAGGTAGCTGGTAGGCCTGAAACACCACTTGTTACTGCAAATTCAATGAACTTCTAATCATGTCACTATTAAGCCAATATACAGCCAGAATGCTAATACCACTGCAGGAAGAAGTGTGTGGTAAAAGTGCCACCCTGCGCAGGAAATGTTCAGTGAGTGCATTCAATAAAGACTTGATAATGAGTTATTGTTTGTCTGATGTTTGATTAACCCATTCAATAGACACCAGTTACTGCGGGTCAAACTGAACCGACATGATAAATCACAGCACAACATTCAGATTTATCAAATTTCCCACCCCAAATTAATGCATCCTTGCTGAATAAAACAATTCAGTCCTTTTAAATAAAACACTGACCAAAACTTTTGAATGCTAGTGTACACACAGGGCTGGGTAGGTTACTTTTAAAATGTATTTCACTACAGATTACAAAATACATGCTTTAAAAAGTAATTTGTAACGTATTTCATTACATTACTCAAGTTTAGTAACTTAATCTAAATACTTTAGAATACTTTGGAATACTAATAAGTGTGGAACAAACACAAAAAAGGTAATTGCAAGTTTTTATCTCACAATTCTGACTTTTTCCCTTGCGAGTTATAAAGTCAGAATTATGAGATATAAACTCACAATATTAAGAAAAGTCAGAACTATGACATTTAACTCACATACTACATTCACAATTGCAAGAAAAAAAGTCAGTATTGCAAGTTCATATCTCCCAATTCTGACTTTATAACTTACAATTGTGAGTTTAAATCTCGCAATTCTGAGAAAAAGAAGTCATAATTGTGAAATACAAACTCAAAAAACAAATTGGGAGAAAAAGTTGCAGTGACCTTTTTTACAATTATAAAATGACTCACAAACAACTATCACAAAACATGAAAACAGTAGAAAACATGAAACTCAACTCCGCTTTTTCAGACTGTCAGAGTCAGAGAATCACCAATTGCTGTTTAAATGTAATTAAAATTCAAAGTAATCACTTTGGTCATCTAAAATACTTTTCAGATGTAACTGTAATCTGATTACCACCCATTTAAAATGTAACTGTAATGAAATACAGTGACTCAGATTTTGTATTTTAAATACGTATACTAAGTTACTTGTATTTCTTTACTCCCCAACCCTGTGTACACATATGCTCTAAAAGTTGTGAAGTGTTTCCGAGGTGCATCTTGAGAGTTTGTTTAAATACAGCTGGGAGAGTCAGCTCTTCTGACAGTTACTGACTTACTGCTTCAGTTCTCACATGACACCGTCACTGTCAATACAGCTGTCAACGGCACAGTCTGCAGAGAGTGCAGACAGTGTGAGATGTGCATCCTCAGGAATATGGTAAGTGTGAGGATGAGTAACCATTGACCTGTGATTATTGAGACATCTTTAAAGGGTACGCTCAAGCCAAAGCTATACCGACAAAGAGTCCAACAACTGTATGCAGAGGCAGTCGAGAGAATTACTTTTGGCTCTCAAGGAAAGATCCTGTGGGCAGGATATATGAGGCGAGATCCTGCGGGAATAAATCCTTTCCACCTGACCTCTCACAAAGACTGGCGGCCCTCCTCAGTTGCGTGCAAACTAATGGAATGCATGGTGACGGATCGATTAGGGCACATTCTTGGGAGTCGCATCTTCTTTGAAGATTATTAGAGTAAATTTCGGAAAGGCCAGTCTTTGATGGATAATGTGATGGCACTAAACATTTCTTTGAAATGTACAATTTAACCTCAGTAGAGATTCTCTTTAGACCAAGTCTCTTTTGTATAAAGACACTGTATCTAAACTCTTTAAGATTCATGGTTACACTTGTGACGTATAGTTACATTGTACTTACTCAAATAAGGACTGAGTAATATTAATTAACGAAATGTACTTACTATAGAGTTATGTTTAGGGTTGGTTTCTTGTAATTATGTATAATTTACTATTATTACACTCTAAAAAAATGCAGGGTTGTTTCAACCCAAATTTGGGACAAACCCAACCGTTGGGTTAAAAATTTAATTTAAAAAACATTAACCCAACAGTTTGGTGGGTTTGTCCATTTTTTACCCAAATTTGGGATGAAACAACCCAACTATTTTTTAGTGTACTACAGTAAGAACATGTAGTAATGTGTAACCTTACCCTAATCCGTCGCCTTAAAAAGAATTAGAATCCATGTCCAGAATCCATCATTTTAAGTTACCGTCGGGTCCTACTTGAGGTGACACATACGAACTCCCTGCACAACAGCAAAAGACTATTACCACTAAAGAGCCAGACCGAAACAATCAATTAAAAAATCTACAGGGCATCACATCACAGGAAATAATCCTCTGCACACAATTTGTTGTTGTTTTTTTCTTTCTTCCTTATGTCTCAGAAGCATATCCTCTAAGGCCAGTGGATGGTTTGAAGCCTGTGTGCCTTCCCTAGAATAAATTACTGACATGCACAGGGTGGATTTGCATAAGCCATTGGCCTATCCTTTGAGAGAAGCGGTTTTAATACGTAGATACAGACCCTTTGTCCCCATCCGAAATTCATTGGAGTCACCTGTTCCACTCAGTCTGCTCGTGAATGGTAAACGGGTGGAATTAAACAAACAAGAGGAGGATAAACCAGACAATTGTTCATATTTTCTGAAGAAAATGTCTCTTTCTTTGACTTCAAAGTGTAGGACAGAAATGTCCTTGACCTTTTTGATATTTTTCAAATGTTATTTTTAGACTTATTGTTACCATTTTAGCAATAGTTTATGTATCAACATTGCAAAAATATCACCTCCATATTTCCATCTGAGTGTCATTATTACTTTAGCAACCATGATGATTGTGTTGATCCAATATAGTTGATAACATTTGGTAAAATCACACATTCCAGCAAATGCTATGAGTAATTTCAAGGAAAATAATTACTTTGTAACCCTTTGATCTGAGAAACAGAAAGCGTAAGTTTATTTATTTTAAGTGAACCGAGAACTCTACAGTGTTATGGCCTCAAAATGCACTTTCTGGACCATGAAATTACAAGATATCTAATGGAGACCCTCAGGTCAGTCTGACACTAGGATTATCTTCTTAAACAAGTGTAAGGGCATAAAACCTGACCCAAGTTTCACCTCACTTCCTTGCAGTTATATGCAGTTCAATGGGCTTACTGGATGCTATGCATCAAAAACCTTGTCTTTCTTCCCATGAACTCTAAACAGAAGAAACCCCTGCAAAAAGGGCTTTCAGGCTTATTGCTTTCAGATATGATTACTCTTCTGTGCCGTCTTTGTTTGTTGCTTTATCTTGGGTCATGCTTCAAAAATGCATGAGAATATGTGGACGTGACAAATGTCCTCAAAAACAGCTTTTAAAATTTAAGGAGCATAAAATTTTAAGAGTTGAAAAAAAAGAAGATACAGCTGTGCATTCAAGCAAGCGAAGTCTGCAGATGACATGGTTCCATGATTCCCAACCATTGCACCAAGAGTGAAACTGCACGAGTCCATGGGGCTTATTTACACTGGCATTCAAAGTCCAAAACACCCTTGAGTTTCTAGGCTTTGTTTGGGCATGCTTAACAATTAGCTTTTCTAAATGAATATGTAAATCCTCCTCAATGGAGTATGAAGCAATTTACATGCCCTGCTATTACACAACGCTAACACTGACACTGGAGCTCTGAAGAGCATGCGGATAAATAAATAATATAGAGAGTTTTAAAGTACATTGTTGTTGTTGGCTTGAGAGAGAAATATTAATAATAAGCCCCGAAATGTCCCACTTTTGCAAAGTTCATGCTCCAGCATACTTAACTTTGCAACCTTTTCAGAAAAATAAAAAGTGAGTAAAAAAATTAAAGTAATTAAGCCCATACCCTGTTCGGTAACACTTTCATTTAAGGTGTGGTTACATATAATAACAGTAAATCACGCATAATTACAAGTAACTAACCCCAAGAAAAACCTAACATTAACCCTATTGTAAGTACATGTAGATAATTAATATTATACAGTTCTTATAATTACACTGTGACAAATCACCTTAAAACAGTAAAAGTGTAACCCACAGTTTAAGTAAATTCCTAATATATATATATATATATATATATATATATATATATATATATATATTATATATATATATATATTTTTCCAAAAACTTTGGTTTCTCATAAGACACAAAAGTTATACATACAAAAAAAAAAAAAAGAACTTTGGGGAACTCGTCTTCTTCCAGATGGAATTATTACAAATTCTGAGTAAAGTGGGTGTGTAGATATAACGCTTCCTGCTCTTCTATGATTTGGCATCCTACTCTCTGGCATTCTATTATTTTTCAGCCATTCTCACTATCCTGTGCAACTTTTCTGCTTCTTTTTTCCTCACTCCCAGGTTTCCATACCACACTGTAATATAAAACACTAAAAATCTCAACATGGCTTATATATACACACTATTTACCATTTCCAAATAACATTATTTATTCCAAATAAACTCTTTGATTTCTGCATAAGAAACAACATTTGAGTTGCTTTTCTAAAAAATAATGACCTCTTTTCAGTTCCACAAACACCTCTACTCCCCATTTGATCAAATATAGACTTTTCAGTCCTCAAGGGCTTTCAGTTCAAGAGTACAATATGCTCGGTTAGAGTTAGAAGGCTAAGGTGGAGGTAAATAATGTGCCATGCCCAGCAGGGTGGCTATAAATACTTGATGTAAATAAATGTCTTTTGTATAAGTAGCCTCTAAGGTGCTGTTTGTATATCACTATAAAATTATGTTGTTATTATTAATAGGTTCGCTTCATATTTCTGACCACTAGGTCCCACTAGAGAGCATTTCTTTTAGCATTTGAGAGGACAGACCATATTTATTGCTATAGCGTTTTAGCTGCCGAAAGCTTCGTATTGCTATTATTACTCTGATTAAAATGACGTGTTATATAATAATTAGCTATCAAATGTATATCAAAGACTATTTGGTGTATATACAGCACAAGGCTACAGCATTTATATGATGCTGTTCTCGTTACATCATCTTACAGCGCCAGAACTGAAACGGTCTTCCTGGTGATTGGTTTATACTCACGTCAATCACAGTGAGTGACCAATCACGGATAACATCCCATATTCATATTGTTGCATCAGCATTGGCTTCCCTGCAATATCCTGGAAACGTGTATGCCGGTGTCCTGAATAAGGACTGTACTAAACTGTAAATCATTGGATCGTGTTACTTGTTCGTGCTTGTGATATTTTCATCTAATTATGGCGGATGAGAGCGTGACCGAACAAATGAAGGATCTGAAAGTGGACGAGAAGAAGGTACAGTTAACAGTTAGCTGTTAGCTAGTGAAGTCCTCTGTCTGACAGTCACAGCATGTTGCTGTCAAAACTCAAAATCCCTTATTTTTCAGAGTTTTAGGAGTTTTTGGAGCAAGTTGCAATTTTTATTAGTTTGACTGCTGTGTAATATAGATGATTTAATAAACTCTGCTTATTTAAAGGTCTGAAATCAGGTATGGTTTCTGTATCACTGTTCAATGGGTGGAGTGACACGTTTGAACTCTTTTGTTTGTTACTGACAGGTGACAGAAACAGTCAATAAACATCACACCCTTTCTTTCAGAATAGCAAAGATGGAGGAAAGAAGAAAAACAAGAATGCTGGTGGAGATGCAGGTGGCAAGGCTGAGGTTGGTGCCTCTATTATTGTATCACAACGCTTGTATATTTCCTTAACAACACTGGTGGATGATAGTATCACTAAAATTAGTCCAGAGTACAACCGAACATTGCCTGCTTTTTTTCATCATTTCAAACACTTTTATTTATGATACATGCACTCTGAGGGGTTTTTAAAGGGTTAGTTCACCCAAAAATGAAAATTCTGCCATTAATTACTCACCCTCATATCATCACACATATCAAGACCTTCGTTCATCTTCGGAACTCAAATTAAGATATTTTTGATGAAATCAGAGAGCTCTCTGACTCCTCCATAGACAGCCATTTAACCACCACTTCCGAGATCCAGAAAGGTACTAAAGACCTTGTTAAAATAGTTAACCTTAATATTATGAAGCAACGAGAATACTTTTTGTGCACAAAAATGTAACAGAAACAACAATCTTCTCTTCTTTGTCATTCTCCTACGCTTTTTACATCCAGCTCTTCGAGGTTCCACGTCAGAACACCAACTTCCTATCGGCTGATACTGTTCACATGATCAACACGACGCATGCGTGTGATGCTGACGCAAGAGCCAGCCAATACTGAGCTGATGTTCTGACGTAGAACCTGAAAGCGCATATGATAATGACACAGAATAGAATTTTCTGTGATTTAGATATTGTTGAATAAGGTAGTTATTTTTTTTTGTTTTTGTTCACAAAAAGTATTCCTGTCACTTCATAAAATTATGGTTGAACCACTGCAGTCACATCAACTGTTTATGTCTTCCTGGACCTTTAAAGTGGTGGTTAAATCGTTGTCTATTGAGTAGTCGGCGATCTCTCGGATTTCATCAAAAAGATCTTCATTTGTGTTCCGAAGATAAACGAAGGTCTTACGGGTGTGTGACGACATGAGGGTGAGAAATTTCATTTTTGGGTGAACCAACCCTTTGAACAAAGGGTACAGAGTTTGCGTAATGATAATATGAGTTTTGTCTTTCTCTTCTCTATAGTTGAGTCCTCCACCACAGTACATCGAGGAGCGTCTGTCTGTATACAACAAGCTGAAGGCAGAACATGATGCCCTGCTGGCCGAGAAAGCAGCAAAAGACAGCAAGCCCATCAAGATCACACTGCCCGATGGAAAAGTAATAGATGGGGAGTCCTGGAAGACCACACCGTACCAGGTTGCCTGTGGCATCAGGTTAGTAACTTAACTAAACAAGGCAAGCATTTTCAGCCCTAATGTTGCAGCCTTGCTTGAAACAATCACAGTTAGCAGTGGCACTTGATTTGTAATCTTGACTTGAATCTCCTACGTGTATTTTTTTTAATATATGAAGTAGACAACTTATAAATTCTGCAGGCTTTGTGGTGCAATCAAAACATTGCTCTGTTTGTCTGAGCAATTCAATAGCAATATTGACCCAACAAGTGCAGTGAATTTGGATTACATTTATGCATTTAGCAAACTTACAATAGAAGACCATAACATAAGCAAGTTGTCACAGAGCCAGACATATTCATAGTGTACAATGCCAGGTTTATTGGAAAGCTAGACCGAAAACAATCTTGAGAAGAGGCGAAATGCAAAGGAGATGTGGATTTTTCTAAAACAACATGTCATATTGCGTTATATACAAGTGTTTTAGAGGCACATCTATTGAGATTGCTTGCTACAATTTAAACTTCTGTTTAGTCTCATTGAAAGGCACTAAAAATTGTTTTCTTTGTGAATTGCTTGATTTCATTGTACTTCCATCTTATCCAATAACTTGTAATCATAATGTATACCATTATAATGTTTCTGTTTAATAGCCAAGGCCTTGCTGATAACACCGTGATCTCTAAAGTGAACAATGGGGTGTGGGATCTGGACAGGCCCTTGGAGGAAGACTGCAGTCTAGTGTTTCTCAAATTTGATGACGAAGAAGCACAAGCAGTAAGTCTAGAGTGTTCTACAAGTTTGCATTTGCATTATTCATTTTAAAGAGGTCCTATTATGCTTTTTTTTTCTTTTTACATTTTCAACTTGCTTTAGTGTGTAATGTTGCAGTTTTAGCATGAAAAAGTTCTGCAAAGTTGCAAAGCACTTGGTTCACTCCAAAGTGACTTTTTTCCCTATATCAGCACTGTTTCCAAATCCCCTGAAACGCTTTAATTGTAGTCTTGAGTTTTCTTCCAGGTACGTACACATCATTTAAATAATTCCCACATACACCAAAAAAGGGGGGAGCAGGCTAGGTTAGAGTGTTGAAAGTTGCGGTTATGGAACATTCTCAGAGCTGATGTCCGCTCGCAACACAATGGTCCGATCGATCAGAGAACATTGTGCTTTTTGGAAGGAGGGGCTTAATAGAGACTGACTGGGAAGAGAGGTGCTGCCACAATGTAAAATAATGTAAAAAATAATGTGATTTTGGACATTCAAGCATGAAAATCTATTCTAGTAGAATCAAGAATTTGCTAAAGGCCACAATAGGTCCTTTTTAATGAACTTGTCTGCAGTAGCAGTGACCTCACTACACCACAAATGAAACGTACCCATAGTAGTGCATTTGTAGGTATGGAGACAATGTTTATATGATAAATTATTTTATTTAATAGGTGATTGAAAGAGTGAATGTTTGCATATTATTTCAGAAAATGAATGTGTTCTCTTTAGGTTTATTGGCACTCCAGTGCCCACATAATGGGAGAGGCCATGGAGAAAGTCTATGGAGGCTGTCTTTGTTATGGACCACCCATTGAGAATGGCTTTTACTATGATATGTTTCTTGAAACTGAGTGAGTCCAACATATTTTCTTGTTTTTTTCTTTAGATTTTCTTTTATTAGAATAAATTGGGTTATTCATCGACAGCAGTATTACAGAGGAGACTACTGGTGTTGAGTGACATTATGCCTCTCATGATTGTGAGATCATGAGATCCATGCTAATGCACGTCATTGTTACAGTGGGGATCGAAAGTTTTGGTACCCCAGGTAAAAAGTTTTATTAATGTGCATAAAGATGGAAAAATTTCCAAAAGGCATCAAATTACAGATTGGACATTCTTATAATATGCCAAAAAAAGTTAGATTATATTTCCATCATTTACACTATCAAAATAACAGAAAACAAAAAAATGGCGTCTGCAAAAGTTTATAGCGGAGTTTATAGCATGCACCGCCCCCTTTGGAAAGCTGAGACCTGACGGTGTCATGGATTGTTCTCAATCATCATCTGGAAAGACCAGGTGATGTCAATCTCAAAGCTTTTAAATGCCCAGACTCCTCTGACCTTGCCCCAACAATCAGCACCATGGGTTCTTCTAAGCAGTTGTCTAGAAAACTGAAACTCAAAATAGTTGAAGCTCACAAAGCAGGAGAAGGCTATAAGAAGATAGCAAAGCGTTTTCAGTTGGCAATATCCTCTGTTTGGAATGTAATTAAGAAATGGCAGTCATCAGGAACAGTGGAAGTTAAAGCAAGATCTAGAAGACCAAGAAAAAGATCAGACAGAACAGCTCGCAGATTTGTGAGAAAAGCAAGTCAAAACCCACGTTTTCACTATAAAGAGATACTTGTACAAATATGGTCTTCATGGAAGAGTCATCAGAAGAAAACCTCTTCTACGTCCTCACCACAAAAATCAGCGTTTGAAGTTTGCAAATGAACATATAGACAAGCCTGATGCATTTTGGAAACAAGTTCTGTGGACCGATGAGGTTAAAATAGAACTTTTTGGCCGGAATGAGCAAAGGTACTTTTGGAGAAGAAAGGGCACAGAATTTAATGAAAAGAACCTCTGTCCAACTGTTAAGCATGGGGGTGGATCAATCATGCTTTGGGGTTGTATTGCAGCCAGTGGCAGAGGGAACATTTCACAAGTAGAAGGAAAAATGGATTCAATAATATTTTAGCAAATTTTGGACGCTAACTTGATGCCATCTGTGAAAAAGCTGAAGTTAAAGAGACGATGGCTTCTACAACTGGACAATGATCCTAAACACGCCTCAAAATCCACAGTGGATCACATCAAGAGGCGTAAACTGAAGGTTTTGCCATGGCCTTCACAATCTCCTGACCTCAACATAATTGAAAATCTATGGATAGACCTTAAAAGAGCAGTGCATGACAGAGAGCCCAGAAATCTCAAAGAACTGGAAGACTTTTGCAAGGAAGAATGGGCGAAGATAGCTCAAACAAGATTTGGCTGGCTACAAAAAGCGTTTGCAAGCTGTGATACTTGCCAAAGGGGGCAGTACAAGGTATTAACTCTGCAGGGTGCCCAAACTTTTGCAGACGCCATGTTTTTGCTTTCTGTTATTTTTAAAGTGTAAATGATGGAAATAAAATCTAACTTTTTTGACTTAATATAAGAATGTCTAATCTGCAATTTGATGCCTTTTGGAGATTTTTTTCCATCTTTTCTTGGCTTATTTATGCACATTTATTCAAATTTTTACCTGGGGTGCCCAAACTTTCGATCCCCACTGTATGTCCATTTACTATCTATTATTTAAAACTGTCTGTCAGACCTTGAAAGTCACATTAATTCATCTGTGGTTAGAAATTATGCCAAGCAGCTGTAACAAAACATTTTGTCCTCTTTCAATCCCTTTCAACAATTGCTTGACCTTTTGTTTGACCAGGACCAGTGCAGTGGCTTTAGATAAGCAGGAAGGAACATAATAAATTCAGTAATTTACTTGTTGAATGTCAATTTATGCAAATGTTATTCATTTTGATAATATCACTGTCCAGCTCTGCCTTGTTTGTTAGTGAGGCTCTGTCAGGTCCAGAACAGGTAGTTTACTAAAAAAGCATTGCTTTGTCATAAAAGATGACTGCTGGTAGAAAAAGTTTCTCTAGTTGGTGACATCTGTGAGATGTTTGGCTATTCATTTGCATTCTAGGTTTTATTAAAGAAGGGCTTTTGTTTTGTAATAAAACCTGTGCATCTTTGTGTACTTGACTTTCTCTGTCCTCTCCCTTCCTCGTCTGCCGGTTCTCAGAGGTGTATCGAGTAATGATTTCCCCTGTTTGGAGAACTTGTGTAAGAAGATCATCAAAGAGAAGCAGCCTTTTGAGAGGCTGGAGGTAAAGAAGGAGACTCTGTTGGAGATGTTCAAGGTAGGTTCTTCCTTTCTAAAAGAGAAATAAGCTCATTCCATGAATAAACCCTTAACACCCTTAACCTAGAAGTTCAGAATGGTGAAATCTGCTTCTCTCATTCTTCTAGTACAACAAGTTCAAGTGCAGGATCCTCAATGAAAAGGTTACCACCCCAACAACTACTGTTTACAGGTCTGATTTTTGGTTGCAAAAATGTATACCTTTTGCAGTGTGTTTTTGTAATATATTATTATTATTATTTTGTATTTTTTTTGTGCTTATCAATTTTGTTTGTGATTTTGATTTTGCTTTGTTTTTTTGGAAATAAATTAACTCAGCAAGGGCACATTAAATTTATCAGTGTCAGTAAAGACTTTCACAAGATTTGTTTCAAATAAATGCTGTTCTTTTGAACTTTCTGTTGATCAAAGTGCTGAAGAAAAAAAATGCACAAATACTAAGCTTTTAAATGGTAGTCTGTAAACAGTATAGTTATACGTTGGTTTATTTATATGTTTGTTTTAATGCTGCTTCTGTAGGTGTGGGCCTTTGATCGATCTGTGCAGAGGGCCTCATGTAAGACATACAGGGAAGATCAAGGCCTTAAAGATCCACAAGGTGCACAATTCAGTCCTTTCCTTTCCTTTATCGTGTCAATAATAGTCTTCTATGTCCTGTTATCCTGATCTGTACATTAGGCATGTTATCTTTACAGCATAATGTATAATCCCAAATAATGTATATATGATGTGCATCACAGAATTCCTCTACATACTGGGAGGGCAAAGCTGATATGGAGAGCCTGCAAAGGATCTATGGCATCTCTTTCCCTGATCCCAAGATGCTGAAAGAATGGGAGAAATTCCAGGAAGAAGCCAAGAACAGGGATCATCGCAAACTGGGACGGGTATGAGTAGATGTGTGAAAAAATATATGAATACAGGATCAAAAAAACCATCACTCATCTGAAATATGTAGTAGGTTTTTACATTAAATAGAGTTACTGTTCAGATAAGCCAAAAATATACATGAAATATTCAGCACATCATAAACTTTTTTTTTTATTATTCATGCCATGGCCACTCAAAATGCTGCGTCAGTCGTATCCCCTCCTATGGATTATGTAAATCATGCTTTATTTAAACACTTGGGTGACAGGAATTAAATATACTAATGGTGCACAGTACTGGCTCATACATACAAAACTGTTAATCAAAAAGTCTTTAATACACTTCCATTCAAATGTTTAGGGTCAGTAGAATTTTTTTTTTTTATGTTTTTGAAATTGTTTAATTATTAATTATTAAAAAAACACACATAGTAAAAACAATATTATCATAATTTTTTTTTTTTTTTATTAATTTACTTTTCTATTTTATTATATTTTGAAATGTTATTTGTGATTTTCAGCAACACGTTATTCAGAAATCCTTCAAATATGCTGATTAGCTGCTCAGGAAACATTTAATATTATTATCAATGTTGAAAACCGTTTCAGGATTCTTTGATGAATAGAAAGTTCAAAAGAACAGCATTTATTGGAATTATAAATCTTTTCTTAACATAAATGTTTTACCATCGCTTATGATCATTTTAACGCATCCTTGCTGAATAAAAAAAAAATTAAGAAAAAAAATGGCCCCAAACTTTTTAACAGGAGTGAACTTAAATCATATATCCAGCAGTAACATATTTGCTCATCCCTACTGCCAGTGAATAAGTATGAAGAGAAATCAGCAGTGCACAAATTAATATAAAGCAGCCCTTTTCCACCAAACATTTGGTGGACAAAACTGCTCACAATGGAGGACAGGTGGACGCCTCTGTGTTCTAATGACTCATGCAGAAAGTTGCCCCCCAACCCCCCCATTTGATGCACTGTGTTGGGTGTCTCACTGGGGTGACTGAAGACAGGTCTGATAGGTGGGCTGGGTGGGGAGCGGGGACTGTGCCCATAAAGAAGGCAGATGTCTGTCTCCTTAATGTGCCATCTGCTCATGGGCATGCTGATGGGTGCATGGGGAACACTTTGTCACAACAAAACCAAAAGCGTAATCAGCCATTTGTTCTCTTTTTTTTTTTGTCTCTCTTGCTCGTTTGAACCTCTCTTGTTCTTTTTCTTTGTATCCTCCTGTAATCTGTATTAGATTTCTGATCTGTGTCATAATTGTTTCTCTAACCTTTAATGTTTTACACACTCTCGTGCTTTTGTCTTTCCAGGAGCAAGACTTGTTTTTCTTCCATGACCTGAGCCCGGGTAGCTGTTTCTTTCTCCCTAAAGGAGCCTACATCTATAATACGCTGATCGAGTTTATTAGGGTGAGTTTCCCCCATTTCGAATTCATAGTTTATTCTGTTACTACAGAGCTGATATCATCCATTTAAAAAAATTACAATAACCAACAAAACAAGGGTGTGATGTGGAGTCGGGTTTGCAGAGGTCTATTAGGATATGCTAAATTGCATTTTATGGATGTCATGGTTCAGTAGACCATGTAATGGATAGGTTGGTCCACTTCAAGGACCCCGGTAATGATTGTGGGCCAACCACTTGAATATTTATTTATTTTTATTCATGGACCGTATTTGTCGTACTTTGGTATATTTTACTTTGTAGAGTGAATACAGAAAGAGG
Organism: Zacco platypus; assembly: GCA_038088235.1. Classification (NCBI taxonomy): domain Eukaryota; kingdom Metazoa; phylum Chordata; class Actinopteri; order Cypriniformes; family Xenocyprididae; genus Zacco; species Zacco platypus. The sequence goes on along the minus strand of CM076082.1, from coordinate 18,771,008 downwards.
GGATTCCAGGAAGTGGTCACTCCGAACATCTATAACAGCAAGCTATGGCAAACCTCAGGACACTGGCAGCACTACAGCGAAAACATGTTCTCTTTTGAGGTGGAGAAGGAGATCTTTGCTCTCAAGCCCATGAACTGCCCTGGACACTGGTACACAATCTTACTATATTCTCTAATGTTAAACAACAGACGTTTTGAAGTGCTTTTTAATAATAACAGGCATTGGCAATATGGTAGGACAGTATCCCTGAATGCAAAAAACTTGGCAAGGAAAAATTATCTCAATTTTCTTTATGTATCCTTTTTCCTTGTTTTCCAGTCTGATGTTTGACCACCGGCCACGCTCATGGAGGGAGCTGCCCCTGCGTCTGGCTGACTTTGGGGTCTTGCACCGTAACGAGCTGTCTGGAGCTCTGACTGGCCTTACAAGAGTCAGACGCTTCCAACAAGATGACGCTCACATCTTCTGCTCTATGGACCAGGCATGTTACATGAGCAATATCATACGAATAGGAGTGCCATATCACATGACTACGAGTGTGATTTTTGTTTATATCCAACAGTTCGACAGCACAAGTGTGTAAATATATAAGAAATGACAACGGAGTGTCTTTAAAAGCCCTCTTTTGTGCAAAACTACTTTCTTCCGTCATTGATTCTGAATCTGACAGTTTACAGTTTAACAGTTGAGCCCAAGCCTCTGATACTAATTCTAAAATGTCACTTTAGAACTACTTACAAAGGAGCGTTGAGTTGCTTCATTGAAGCTTATTGTATCATATGGAGTATTATGAGAGAGAGATTAACTTAAGTGAATACATTACCTGCATCTGATAGGCCTATAGCATTTATTCTTCAGGTCAGCCTTATATTTATAATAAAAAGTCAGTTTGAATGTCTACTGAGGAAAGCGATATCTTTGTCTTGGTATCCTTTTAACAATTACGAAGATTTCCCATGACTTGACTAGTCAATGCATTTGTCGGTTGCATCTTATAAGGTGTTGTTAAAAGAAAAGATAATGTCCACGTTTACAACATTGTTTCAGTCCCTTTCAATATAAGTCTTTGTTACTGACTCACTCTGAAGACTGATATTATGCCACCATCTACAGGCATAATAACGTCGAAATTACAATCACTAACCGACCATATTTTCTCAATACCTAATATGACAAATGATTTATATAAAATAAAAAGTTATTAATCAAACAATATTTAAATTATATATTTAAATTTAAATTAATAATAGCCATTATTAAAGTATAAGAAGTTTGTTCAATAGGAGATAAATACAAGCAAACAATTCAGAAGTATAAAATCAGTGCTCTAGTTAGTACAGGATTTAAGTGAAATAAAAATCTAAAGTTATTAAACTTAACCTTGCCCTTAGCCAAATCGATTTGCTCTTTAACAAGTAATAGATTAATTAGACCTAAGATTGCCATTTAGATACACCCAAAACAAATTATATCTTATGTTTAACCACAATCTACATACAGTGAGTACGGAAAGTATTTAGACCCCCTTAAATTTTTCACTCTTTGTTATATTGCAGCCATTTGCTAAAATCATTTAAGTTCATTTTTTTTCTCATTAATGTACACACAGCACCCCATATTGACAGAAAAACACACAATTCTTGACATTTTTGCAGATTTATTAAAAAAGAAAAAGAAAAATATCACATGGTCCTAAGTATTCAGACCCTTTGTTCAGTATTTAGTAGAAGCACCCTTTTGATCTAATACAGCCATGAATCTTTTTGGGAAAGATGCAACAAGTTTTTTTTGCACCTGTATTTGGGGATCCTCTGCAATACCTCCTTGCAGATCCTTTCCAGTTCTGTTAGGTTGGATGGTAAACGTTAGTGGACAGTCATTTTTAGGTCTCTCCAGAGATGCTCAATTGGGTTTAAGTCAGGGCTCTGGCTGGGCCATTCAAAAACAGTCACGGAGTTGTTGTGAAGCCACTCCTTCGTTATTTTAGCTGTGTGCTTAGGATCATTGTCTTGTTGGAAAGTAAACCTTCGGCCCAGTCTGAGGTCCTGAGCACTCTGGAGAAGGTTTTTGTCCAGGATATGCCTATACTTGGCCACATTCATCTTTCCCTCGATTGCCACCAGTTTTCCTGTCCCTGCAGCTGAAAAACACCCCCACAGCATGATGCTGCCGCCACCATGCTTCACTGTTGGGACTGTATTGGACAGGTGATGAGCAGTGCCTGGTTTTCTCCACACATACCGCTTAGAATTAAGGCCAAAAAGTTCTATCTCGGTCTCATCAGACCAGATCTTATTTCTCACCATCTTGGAGTCCTTCAGGTGTTTTTTAGCAAACTCCATGCAGGCTTTCATGTGTCTTGCACTGAGGAGAGGCTTCCGTCAGGCCACTCTGCCATAAAGCCCCGACTGGTGGAGGGCTGCAGTGATAGTTGACTTTCTACAACTTACTCCCATCTCCCAACTGCATCTCTGGAGGTCAGCTACAGTAATCTTTGAGTTCTTCTTTACCTCTCTCACCAAGGCTCTTCTCCCCCGATAACTCAGTTTGGCCGGACGGCCAGCTCTAGGAAGGATTCCATTTAAGGATTATGGAGGCCACTGTGCTCTTAGGAACCTTAAGTGCAGCAGAATTTTTTTTGTAACCATAGCCAGATCTGTGCCTTGCCACAATTCTGTCTCTGAGCTCTTCAGGCAGTTCCTTTAACCTCATGATTCTCATTTGCTCTGACATGCACTGTGAGCTGTAAGGTCTTATATAGACAGGTGTGTGGCTTTCCTAATCAAGTCCAATCGGTATAATCAAGCACATCTGGACTCAAATGAAGGTGTAGAACCACCTCAAGGATGATCAGAAGAAATGGACAGCACCTGAGTTAAATGTATGAGTGTCACAGCAAAGGGTCTGAATACTTAGGACCATGTAATATTTCAGTTTTTCTTTTTTCATAAATCTGCAAAAATGTCAAGAATTGTGTTTTTCTGTCAATATGGGGTGCTGTGTGTACATTAATGGGGAAAAAAATGAACTTAAATGATTTTAGCAAATGGCTGCAATATAACAAAGAGTGAAAAATTTAAGGGGGTCTGAATACTTTCCGTACCCACTGTACGTCAGTGAGGCAGTGGCAAATTCCCGAAGGACTGGGTGAAGCTGTTCTTAGCGGGTACATGAGCGATGAACGGTTGGAACTCACATGACCAAAACTGGCTAAAACAATTGGTGCTGTTTATATATAAATTGCACATTTGAGGTCTAAACGACTACATTCTACACCTCATTCTACATTCTGTGACACAATAACTGTAGAATTTGTAAAAACATTATAGTGGGTTTGCTCCCACTAATACTCCATTGATGCTTGCTGTCAGAAATGCTGCTTGTAGATTCAGCAGAAACAAGCAGACTGATACAAATTGTGAAACGGTTTCTGTGTGATATTAGTAGAATATTGCATGGCTGGAAAAGGCTCTCAGCCAATCAGATTTGAGAACTAGAATAAATTAATTTTGAATACACAATGCTTTTTTTGTATGTGTGTGTGTGACCTCACGGTTCCCTAACCTGAAGAAGTCTTTGAAATGAATAAAATCATAATTACATAATTTCTATTGTGAATATAAATGTATCTGGTTTTGCTCTTCAGGAGTAATCTCTGTAGATCTCTGTATTTTAAGAATACTTAAATCCTTATTTAGTAATCATAAACAAAAGCCATTGGAAAATTATTGGTGTAAAGATCTGGGAGACCTGCATTTTTCAGTGTGTTAAAGGACTGTTTGGTTCATGAGCACATTAATACTTTGTTTGAATTCCAAACAAGAGGTAATATTTCTCCTCTTCTTACCTTCTTACTTTTACTCCTATTAGATTGAGTCTGAGATAAAGGGTTGTCTCGACTTCCTGCGTACGGTGTATGAGGTGTTTGGCTTCACCTTCAAATTGAACCTCTCCACCAGGCCAGAGAAATTCTTAGGAGAACCTGAAGTGTGGGACCAGGCTGAGAAGGTAGAATTTGAACTTACTCTAAAAGAAACCAATGTGCATGCAAACTATTGTTCAAAGGTTTAGGATTGGTAACATTTGCATAATGTTTTTGAAAGAACACACCTGCATTTATTTGATCAGAAATCAGTAAAAACTGTAATATTGTGAAATATCATTACAATTAAAAAAAAAAAAAAAAAAAAAAACTTTTCCATTTTTAATATTTAATTTTTTTTTCCTGTGATATAAAAGCTTACTTTTCAGCAGCAGTTACTCCAGTTTTTAGTGCCACATGATCCTTCAAAAATCATTCTAATATTGACTTGATGCTTAAGAAACCTGTATTATTATAAATTTTGAAAATCATTGTGCTGCTTAATATTTTTGTGGAAACGGTGATCTCTTTTTTCTGGATTCCTTGATTATATAGAAATTACAAAGGAACCGCATTTAATTTAAATATAAATCTTTTGTAACATTATGTTTTTACTGTAACATTTGATAATTTTAATGCATTTTTACTGAATAAAAGTATCATAACATCTCATCAATTTGTAAGAATATATTATTTTTATTAGTGTTTAATACAGTTAGTCTCTTAAGATTTATCATGCATATCATATCTAGTTTGACTTCATTAAGCCCTCGTTAATTGTTTTAGCAACTGGAGAACAGCCTGAATGATTTCGGAGAGAAATGGGTTCTGAATCCTGGGGATGGAGCTTTCTACGGACCAAAGGTACACGGATAAACCAAGCAAAATAAATGGACTCGTACGAAATGACTTTACACTCAAATATTTTGTTTTTCTCACTCAGATTGATATTCAGATAAAGGATGCCATTGGAAGGTATCACCAATGTGCCACCATTCAGCTCGACTTCCAGTTACCTATTCGTTTCAATCTCACTTTTGTAAGGTATGTTTAATCAAGAAAACGTTACATCTTTGCCTCCTATATGATAATAAGAAGAACAAAAATTGGAAACCCAAGTAAAGCCAGAGCTCTCATTTTTGTTCCCTGTACAACAGTGACATTTTGTGGTTACATTTGATTACTACACTCCTCCTGCATTTCACTTCATGATTGCCAGCTGTGTAATTTGCTTATCCTGTAAACCAAATCTTGTCTGTCTTCAGCCATGACGGTGATGACAAGAAGAGACCTGTGATCATCCACAGAGCGATCCTGGGCTCGGTGGAACGCATGATTGCCATCCTGACTGAAAACTATGGAGGAAAATGGTACAGTTAAAGAAGAGACTCTAACATGATTAAGTTTAGTCTCACACCATATGTGCTCATAACAAATTCTCCTGCTTTGGTGTCTCACAGGCCTCTGTGGCTGTCCCCACATCAGGTCATGGTGGTGCCCGTAGGACCCACTTGTGATGAGTACGCCCAGAGAGTAAGTTCTGCTCGCAATTTGATACATTAGCTCTGCTAATTTGGTGCTCAAGAAATATTTCATAATATTTCATTATCAATGCTGAAAACAGTTGTACTCCTTAATATTTTTGTAGAAACCGTGATACATTTTTTCTATGATTCTTTGATGAAGGTTCAAAAGAACAGAATTTATTTGAAATAGAAATCTTTTGTAATATTATAAATGTCTTTTACTGTCACTTTTGATCGATTTTTAATTTCAACTTTAATATAAAAGTAATAATTTCTTAAAAAAAAATTACCCCATTCTCTTTAATTAATACCCTATACTGAATAAATCTCTTATATGAACAAGAAGTGATGTTTATCTTTTCTGCTCACAATTTACCATAAACTATTATGTTAGCTCTGATTCCAGCATAAATTACCAGGTCATAATTAGAATTTGAAAAAAGCCCTTGTCAATCTCAGGTACAACTGGAGTTCCACAAGGGAGGGCTGATGACGGATGTGGACCTGGACCCAGGCTGCACACTGAACAAGAAGATCAGAAATGCGCAGTTAGCTCAGTACAATTTCATTTTAGGTGAGTGGTCCAACATTAACATTAGAAAATGGTTTTATTTTGATAGACACTGTAAAAATCACAGCTTGTTCCTTTTGGGCTTGTTTTTGCCCATATAGCTATTATAGCTGGTGCCAAAATAAAAGTCACCATGCATATAATTGCTCTTGTGTTTCTTAAACCAAAAACAACACAAGCAAACCATGACTGATTCTCAGTGACTTAAAGTGCAGCTATTATGCTTTTTTGTCTTTTACCTTTTGTGTAGTTTGTGAATGTAAAAAGTCTGTCAAGTTTCAGAGTGCACAACAAATGAAGTTATTGACTTTCAAAAGGAAAGAACCAATTTTGAACTGTGAAAGTAATTCCAGTCTTACTCTCTGCACAAACCTATATAATGCCTGTTTATGGTCTTCATTGGGTGATGCAGTAATGATGTATTTTTGTAGGCCAACGCAGAAGTTCAAGCATCAACCTGGTTCCCTTGACAAAAACCCAGTAGGATTTTTCCATTGGATTATTGCAGAAAATAAGCTCTGCTAATAACAACGGCCTTTGATGTTTACACAATTTGTTCATCGTGATAATCTTCACAAGGGAACACATCTTTTATGAATTTTGAAGCCTAAATACAATTGACCCTTCGCAAACAGTTTGATTGACAGGCGTTCTAACCAATCATAATGCCGAATCCGCCATCTTATCCGACAAAGCCGTCAGGGAGTAGCCTATAGTAGATTAACGTTGGTTAACTTGAAATATTGTGCATACTCTCGTCTATCCGCGTTTGAAACAACATTCCTTCTGATGTCCATTCATGTTTATTTGATGCTATAAATGAACTATTATGAAGAGATGATCGATTCACGAGCCGTTTGAAGGATCTGTCACGACACATTAAGGAGCCACTATACGGTATTTAGTGTTTAAACTGCTTTAAAAAATGACAATATTTTAAATATGAAACTGTTTCATACGTTGTCAGTGTCCTCTTTGCTCCGCGATGTATTTTTCACTGCATGAGAACATGATGTGTGGCGTGAGAGAGCATGAGTTGTCGGGTATAGCTACGGGGGCGGGTTTTGCGAAGGGTCAAATGGCCAAAGTCAAAAGCTAAATGAAGTCTATAAAGGAGCTAAACCATGGTCGCATGACTTCAACGTCACCATCAACAGTCTTCGTTTAAAAACATTTTCCCTGGAAGTTTGAGTTATAAGTTTGCATAAGCGTGATTATAAGCACAGAGAGGCAGTGGAAGCGGAGAAGTTCAGCTGATGGTGTTTAATGTCCCTGATGATGTCTGTAGTCTCATTGAGCAACTTGTTAGCAACTGCTAACAGGGTTTGACTGATGTATTTTATGTTGTAGAAAAAACGTGAAAATATCTTGAGCTTGTGTTCTCCACAGACCTTATTTTAAGCATTCAAAAACCCATTGAATTCAGAATGATGGAACCAGAAGTGCTAAAGTCCTAAATCGTTTCTGGGTTTTGGCCTACAAATATATCTCTTCCCTGCACCACTATATTGGCTGCCCATCAACAACATCTACTTTGACCCGCAGTTGTCTGCAGTAGTCCAGCTAAGGCCTGGACGAGTTTGGTTTGTGTTGTTGACATGTAAAAAGACCGTTTTCTGCATGGTGAAAGCAAATTCGGTACGCCATTGTTACTGTTCGTATCACTGTGTATACAAGGAACCCTCTGGAGCTGAAATTTACATATGGTAATAGCCGTTTTATTTCCGACATGTGCTGTAAGCGTTAGACCAATCAAAACAGACTGGGCCATCAGACCAATCGGAGCAGAGTAGGCTCTTGGAAAGGAGGGGCTTAGAGAGACCGAATTGTTGATCTAACTATTTCAGGAACTGTGCACAAATGTGTAATGCTGCACACTGTATATTATAATAAAATGAAAGTGCTTTTTGACCTTTTGATGCATGTAAACCTGTTGTAGGAGACCTCCAAAACAAAATTAGCAACCTTTAAAATACGGGCACTTTAAATTAAAATTGTATTTATTTACTGATATTTTAATTAACAAATGTCAGCTGCAGGTATGTTTACAGAATGTATAAAGTTGTAATGAATTCATTGTGATTCTAACTTTTACTGTTTATGACAGTGGTGGGTGAGAAGGAGAAGAGCAGTGACACTGTGAATGTTAGGACTCGTGACAACAAGGTGCACGGAGAGAGGAGTCTGATGGACTGCATGGAGCGCCTCAAGGAGCTGAAGGCCTCAAGAACCCGAAACGCAGAGGAGGAATTCTGAGGGAGCACCTCCTGCCAAATGCTCAGATGCCACTGGGCAACAGTGTGCTGCTCTTCTGTATAGATGATCCATTACCTCTCAACTGATCTGGATGGTTCATGGGGATCTGTTTTAAATCGTCCGAAAGTCTGTATACCTGATCTGGCAAAACTTTTTCAAAACGGCTGTAAAATGTCCTGGTAATGTTCTTTTATCAAATAGCCATTATCCTTTGTAATAGGAAAGGGACTTTTCTATCGATATATGTGAATGGGTAAATGACAATAATATCTGAAAGATGTCTGATATGTTGCAGATGAAATAAAACGGTATATCTTTCCACCCTTTTTTTCCCTCACTTTTGTTGTAACGACTTATGGAGCATCATCATCTATGAAGGACGCAAAGAAAATTACATTTAAAATGCAATAATAACAATATTCAACCATAAATAAATTTTAGTATTATCATACGACATCCCCTTCAGACAATATATAATTACAATCTGTGTGCCATTTGCTTGATATTTTGGCAATAAGTGAAGCAGACATTAGCACGTTAGGGCACATGCTGTCACGACACCAAAATACATATAAATTCCATTTTTTGAAAATATTGTACATCCAAATGTGTTTTCTAAAGTTCGTGGTCATTTTTAATGCATATTTTGTAAAATCAATAACTCAAAGATTAAAATATAATAAAATATATAATCTGCAGCATGAGCATAAATGAGTCCTTTTTAGGGGATACATGTTTTCTGTGTTGCTGCACTATTGTTCAGTGCTGGCCGGCAGTGTAATGGCCTTTTTGCCTGTGTTTTAGGTCGATGTTGTTACGTTTTATAGAAGACCGAAAGGAAAAGCTGTACCTTTTTCCAGAAGTTGAGGATCAAGGAACATTTCTCTTGTGCAGCAAAAGAAAAACAAACAAGCAATGTTATTATGTATTTATTTATGGGTTTTTTTAAACAACCAAGACATGGTTTCACTACTTTCCAGGGAGTGAAGTTGCTTAACTTTTGTGCGTTTGAATGTGTGAGAAGTTTCAGAAAATTTGCCAAAAATACCCTAACAGTACAAAGTCAGTTATAAATGACGTCACCCTAAAAAAAAAAGATCAAAGATGTAGAAAATTAATTGTGGAAAATGATTTTAGTCTTAAAAATTTGTAAAATATAAAGTTATTTATTCTAGCTGTAATTTCATAATTAGTCCCAAAGAGGGTTAAATACATTTTGAAGACGTTGTTAAATATGTCCTATTCGCCATGACAGACACCACAGTGATGGGACTTTCACTTTCACTTACAGGACTTTTAGGGGAAATCGCGTGAGTTGCAGGTTGTTCATCAAACTGGATAAAAACGAGTAATAAACGAGTAGCATACTTAATTTTTAAACACTTGATATTTTTGACCATATTATAGTTTAATTTAATCGCGATAGTGAAAGTGTCGATTTTCCCTCACGGCGGTTGAAACAGCTGATTCGTCTGCAGGATGTTTCCGCTCAAATAGGCGATAGATATATATATTTCCCACGTCCACTCAAAAGCAGTTCTGTCGGTTAACAGAAATGCTATTTATCTTCCGTTTAAGCGGAGCACGGGACTGCTTTTAACGGAAAAAAGGATTTATTTATTTTTGCGTTGAAGGATTTTCCTTAAAAGGTAAGTCAAAATCCCTTTGTATATGTGTATAGAAAGACATCTAATGACGGGACATTAATACTTATTAGAGTCAGACGACAAAGCGACAATGTACTAAAATGTATAGCCTAAATGAAAATCTGAGATAATTAGTCTATATGTTGTCAGGGAGCAACGTAACGTTAGCCTACATAACCAAACAAAGCGCTATTTCAAAATGCACATCTTATAATCATAAATTATAAAGGTGAGATAGGACATTCAATCCATTTTAATTTGAAAGGTTTCTTTCTCCTTGCAAACTATTTTATTACAAAGAAAAATAAGCTAATAGGCTAGCATATACATACTGTTCAATTTCACTTTCATTTTAGATTCACAAACATAGGCCTAACGTTACCCATTAAAACCTGGGTTGTTGAAAGATTAGCTTGAAAGATCTTTCTTGGTAAACATTTTTTATTGTGTGAGTTTTGAAGAGGCGAATTAGCTCATAAAGACCCTGTCGGGCTAAGACGTCAAAGCAAATCAATTTTAACTTTAAAATAAATGTCTAATGTCTAATTTCTTTCAACAACTTAATTAGCTTGCAGTCATTAATTGAGAAACATTATTAACAGGTTTCAGTTCTGCAATGGAGTTTACAGATGAGGAGAAAATATGGCTGCAAAGAGTGTCTGCTGAGGTAAGGATTTTTTTCGTGTTGTTGTTGTTTTTGTTGAGGTTATTCCGAGAATACCCTGTCAAAGTAAACCTATGCATGCTGAATAAAATTCAAATAAATAAATGAAAACTTGCAGCTTGTGCCATGTGGTGGCAGTGTAGCACAGTGCTGAAAGTTATAGGTTTGAATGAACAGTTTGAACGTTCAACAATGAGCATCATGTCCTCTCATTATTTAGGTACCTGAAGGAAATGAACTCACTCCAAAGGAGAAGCAATTCTGGGAGAAAGCAAAGCCAGAAACTGAATTCCAGGCCCAGTTATTCCAGGTTATGGCCTCTATACGATTTGGACTCTATGATCCTACAAGCTCAACCATAGCAGTGAAAAACCCCGTCCATCAGCGAAGCAGCGTCTCATCCCAGTGTGGATAATCACCCCAAGAGGATGACCCCTTCACCTTTTCTTTTTGGTTATATAATCAAAACATAATGGTGAACTC